>CM045751.1:17792500-17840000 GCA_024760905.1 Plotosus lineatus | reverse complement strand
GCCTTGTTTTATAGCATTTTCCTTAACTTTTTCGCCTATTCTTCTTTAATTTCCATTTTTTTTAATTCGATGAATATTTAAAAAAAACACGATGCACTGAAGCCGCATAAATTGAAGCGCGAAGTAGCGAGGGATCCTTGCATATCATCAATATGTTTTTAAGATTCTATAATCATTTTTCTAGGCCATTAGGTTTTCTAAGAGCAGCAGGTGGCCTGGTGGTTCGCACGTCCATCGCACAGCATGAAGATCCTTCATGTCCCAGGCTTTGGGCGATTCTATTTGGAATTTGCGTTTTCTTTTTGTGTAAAAGTCACTCTAACTTTTCCTTCTGCTCACTCATTTTTCCTGCCTCCAACACAAAAACTTCAAGAACTGACTGTTCATTTCCCTCGGAATATATCCTGCTGCTTGGCATGCGCCACTGTAATGAGATGATCGATCTTCCTGAAATAGAAGAAAAATCCCTGAAATACAGTGATCTCCTACAAATCTGAATAAACAAATGAAGCCACTGGATTAAACATAATGTTCAGGGTTGTCCCTCTTTTACATGCTCAGTTTTAGTTCAGCAACCCAAATTCAGTTCACTTGCAAAACGTAAAGTTGATTGTGGCGTGGCATTACCAGCCTCATCATTGGTCCCTACCATGTTATCAGTCCATCAGACTTCTGCATGGCTGTGAACAAGTGGGAGTGATTTTTCTACTGCAGTTTGAAACTGATTTCTAGTTACACAGACACTCGCCATTTTTGCCCACATTAGCATCTGCGCTCATTAAAACCTACGAAGACTATGGCATGTTTTCAACAAAAGTGCCGTCAGTAGACCTGAAATGGTGTGAAAAATTCATGTCGTGCTAACAAGCCAGCATAATATCACATGTTCACTATCAGCTTACAACCAGACATTTTCAAAGCAAGCGACATGAAATGGGGTAGAACAATTCAACGGGCGCATAATTATCACATCTTTTATCCACTTTTATAACAAAACCGCATTATATTTTTACCCCGTTGGATAAAAAGTAGGATAACCTTTTGGAAAAAGTTATCACCATATTAAATGGATGAAAATATTTAATTTAAAAGGTCCGTGTGTTGTGAAATAGGGCGTAGTGCACGGTGGGGTAGTGCAAGTGTGCTTCACAACAAGAAGGTCTTGAATTTGTTTCCTGGGCTCGGGGGTTGCGGTCTGTGTATAGTGTGCTTGTGCTGGTTTTCTCCAGGTACTCCGGTTTCCTCCAAAAGTTCAAAGAGATGCACATTAGCCTAACTGGCTGTTCCAAATTGCTCCTTGGTGGGAACGTGAGTTTGAATGGATGTGAGTTGCCCTGGGATGGTCTGGTAAGCTGTTTATGGTGTGCCATGACTACTGGAAGAATAGTGGCGTGTGTCAGGAGGCACAGTGGCATGGTGGTTAGCACGTCCACCTCACAGCAAGATGATCCTTGGTTCAATTCCCAGCTCAGGTGTTTCTGTGTGGTGTTTGCATGTTCTCCTCGTGCTTGCATAGGTTTTCCTCTGGGGACTCCAGTTTCCTCCCACAGTCCAAAAACATGCACAGTAGGTTAAATTCGCTGTTCCAAATTTCCCCTAAGTCTGAGTGTCAATGGTTCTGTGAGTGTCGGCACTGTTATGGCCTGGAGAGCAGTCCAGGGTGTATCCTACCCTCGCCCAGAGTCTGCTGAGATGGGCGCCATCTTCCCTGAGACCCTAATTAGGATTAAGTGGTTCAGAAAATAAATGAATGATAATGGAGTACATCTCTCCAGGTGGACTTGATTTGGGATGTGTCTGCTCTGTAGTGAGTGAAGAAAAAGCACATGGAGCTTTTTAGATGCTGCATCTCCATTTCGCCTCATATGACCCCTTTTAAGTACAGGCCTTGAGGTTTTCTTGGGTTTAAAAATATCCTCCACCACGTTCTTCAATTGCAGTTGCTTCAGACACTGGGCGAATTTCCACAACTAGGTTTCCACATAAACCCTGACAGTTTTTTTTTTCTCTCCTTTTTCCTTCACAAGCTGGATTCCAAAAATATCAGGTGTGAACAACATGTCGCTCTGTGCTCACCCTCCCTTCAATGGGTGGTTTGCCAGCAGTGTTTTTTTTTCCCTTGACACATTAGCATTAATTACGCTAGGTAAATGTGCAAGGCACGATGTGCTGGAAGTAGAACATTCAGTGTGAGGGTAATGTCTACAGTAGCCAGGAAGCAGGCTAAGCTTTACTGTACTATCATTAGATAATACACACACACACACACACACACACACACACACACACACACACATATATATATATATATATATATATATATATATATACACAGTGGTACCTCACCTTACAAAAATCCAGGTTACAAAAAACATTTTCCAACATTTTTTGTCTCTGCATACAATTTCTCCTTACGAAACGCGTCAAACGCGTCATTCAAATATTCAAACGTGAGATTCAAACATTAAAACACGCCATTCAAACATTCAAACATTGCACGAGCTGCTCTCCTATTGCTATCTCCCAACATCCCACACTGCTGGCCTCCCAGTGGCTAGGAGGAATGACGTAGCTCCCTTGAGCAGCAACTTGTTTCATGAGTTTATCGAGTGTGCTCATTGCAGCTTTATTTTTTGGCTCAGGCCTTTAACCTTGCATAAACATTTGTAAGCTTATAACTCTGCTAAGAAGACATGGTAAATTAAAAAAAAAAAAAAATCAAACAATGCACGAGTTGCTCTCTCATTGACTATCTCCCAACATCCCCCCCGCTGGCCTCCCATTGGCTATCTCCCAATATCCCGCCCCACTGGCCTTCCATTGTCAAGGAGGGATGACACAGCTTCCTCTCATTGACTATCTTCGATAATCCCGCCCCACTGGCCTCCCATTGGCAAGGAGGAATGACGTAGCTCCCTTGAGCAGCAACTTGTTTCATGAGTTTATCGAGTGTGCTCATTGCAGCTTTATTTTTTGGCTCAGGCCTTTAACCTTGCATAAACATTTGTAAGATTATAACTCTGCTAAGAAGACATGGTCAATTAAAAAAAAAAAAATCAAACAATGCATGAGTTGCTCTTTCATAGACTATCTCCCAACACCCCGCCCCGCTGGCCTCCCATTGGCTATCTCCCAATATCCCGCCTCGCTGGCTTCCCATTGGTTAGGAGGGATGACACAGCTTCCTCCCCTTGGCTATCCCCCATAATCCCGCCCCGCTGGCTTCTCATTGACTAGGAGGGATGACACAGCTTCCTTGAGCAGTACCTTGTTCATAAGTTTTTCGAGTGTGCTCATTGCAACTTTATTTTTTGGCTCAGGTTTTTAACCTTGCATAAACATTTGTAAGCTTATAACTGCTAAGAAGACATGATCAACACAAAGTAAGTACCTTAAAAGGTATGCTTTTATAATTGTTAAAGGGTAGTATTGGGGGCCTTGGAACGAATCATATGTTTTACATGTAAAATACGGTTCTATTTACGAAAAATCCAGGTTACGAAAAAGGCTCTGGAACAAACAATCAAGTTTAGTATATACTACGTGGGATCTGGTTTACTATCTCGAGATAATGAACATCAGTATGTATACTTTGTTCTGGCTGGTCCACTATTTCTGGGTTTATAGACTCAGGTGGATAATACTTAAATTAAAATGATGGACACTCACAGCTTGTCACGCTCAACTAAGTGTTGTCATTATTATCCCTGTTTTAAAATGGAAAAATAAACCACAAAAATCAAAAGAATACACTATGTGTTTGTCATTATGAAACAGAGTATATTTATGTTTTTGTGTGACGTTGGGTCTAAACCTCCGAATGACTTTGAACCAAACTTCTGCTCAGTGTTGGAACTTACTTGAATTTGTCATGGTTATAATAAACAAAGATAAACTATAAAATCTCATTAAAGTTTGCTGTTATTTATGTTTTCATTTATTCGTTCATTTTCTAGGCCGCTTAATCCTTATTAGGGTGGTGGGCAGGCTGGTGCCCATCTCAGCCAACTCTGGGCTAGGGCGGGGGACACCCTGGACATCTCGCCAAGCCATCGCAGGGCACTCACACAAATATTCACACACACTTTAACCTAGGGTAGATTTGGAACCACCAATTAACCTACTGTGCGTGTTTTTGAATCGTGGGAGAAAACCAGAGTACCTGGAGGAAACTCATACAAGCATTAGAAGAACATCCAAACTCCACCCAGAAACGCCCAGGCTAGGAATCAAACTCAGGACTTCTAGCTGTGATGTCGACATGTAAACCGTACTGCCCTGTTTTCATGTCTGATATGCTAAAACTCTGAATGAGTAAAACACACTGTTGTCTGACACACTGATATTTTGCATGTTATACTCATGAACGAAACAATGCAGAAATCATGGCTGATTTGTCAAGGGATTTGAACCAAAAACTGGAGAGCCATCCCATCAGCTAGGATGTTGCCGTGTGGAAATTAACTGGACAGCCATCAAAGAAAAAGTGCATCACCATTCTTCCTGCTGAAACATTCATTCATTCATTCACTGTCTGAACTGCTTAATCCGAAGTAGGATCATAGCGAGCCTGGCACCCATCTCAGCCGACTCAGGGTGAGGGTGGGATACACCCTGGAGAGTTTGTCAGGCCATCATAGGGCGACACTCACACAATCATTCACACACACTCACACCTCGGGGCGCTTTGGAAACCAATTTGCCCATTGTGCATGTTTTTGTACTGTTGGGGGAAACTGCAGGACTCAGAGGAAACCCACACAAGCAAAGGTAGAACATGCAAACTCCACACAAAAACACCCAGGCAGAGAATTGAACCCAGGTCTCCTTGCTGTCAGGCGGGCGTGCCAACCACTACGCCACCATACTGCCTTGCTGAAACATCAGCTCCTCAAAATCCATATGGATGGCCCAACATCAGCCACTAAGAAGGAAACCTTAAACTCTATTCACAGGGAAGTCCAAGGCAAGCTACAACTGATGCAGGCTATCTCACTGAGTAAAAAAGCCAAAGAAACATAAGCCTATGCTAACAGGAAGGACTCTAAGCATTTCTATGAAGGCCTGAAGGCTCTCTATGGCCCACAGCCTTCCTGTTCCACCACAATCCTCAGTACAGATGGAACAACACTTCTCACAAACAGGACCAAGATCCTAGATAGGTACACAGGCTAGGGAGCCCTGTCCTAAGTCAGAAACTGGTTGACATCTTCCAAGAAGTTTAAACAAGATGCTGTAGCCCAGAACTTCAAGGATGAGACCCACCAAACCTGTAACAATCACCAGGGAAAATAATTTATATCTATAGCTGGAGAAATCCATTTCCATATCCTTTTCAACTGAGTCAATAAGCACATGGAACAAGGATATCTTCCTGAGAGTCAGTACGGCTTCCAGGCCAGAACAGGAATATTGGACATGATCTTTGTAGCTAGACAGCGACAAGAAAAGTGCTAGGAACATAATTGTGACTCTATATAACCAGTATTGATCTTACAAAACATTTTGATACCATGAGAAGAGAGGGTCTCTGAAAGATAATCTCCAGGTTTGGCTGCCCAAACCAGTTCATCATCATGATACATCAGTTCCATGATGGTATGACAGCCCACAGAGAAGGATGATGGTGAAACTTTTGATGCCTTCCCTCTAACCAATGTTGTGAAACAAGGTTGTGTTCTGGCACCAATATTCTTCAGCATCACGTTCTCAGCTATGCTTACTGATACCTTCCATGATAGTGAGGATGGTATAATCATTAAACACTGGATTGATGGGAACCTTTCAAATAATGTCAACTGCAAATAGTCACCAAGATGAAAGAGATGGTCATTAAAGACTTTCTGTTTTAGAATGACTATGTCCTGAATGCTAATACTGAACAGAAGATGCAAACCAGCATGTATAACATATCAAGAGTCTGTGACACCTTTGTTCTAACCATTAGTACCAAGAAAACTGAAATTATACACCAGCCCCGCCCTGGGAAAGCTTACAGCAAACCAAGTATCACAGTGAATGGTGAGGTGCTCAAAGATGTCGACAGTTTCACTTACCTGTGCAGCACCCTATCAAACCATCATTGATGAGGAGGTTAGGGACAGTATTGCCAAGGCAAGCAGAGCTTTTGGTAGACTTTGGAGAAATGTGTGGAAGCATATAGGGATCCCCATTAATGCCGTGGTGATAACAAACCTCCTATATGCATCTGAATCATGGAATGTATATAGAAGACATGCAAGGCTGGTGAAACACTTTCACACAATCTGTCTTAGTAAACTGCTGAACATCAAGTAGCAAGAACGAATTTCTGACACAGAGTTGGTTGAACTTGCAAAGATGACCAGTGTTCATATCATGCTGGGGAAAGCTCAACAAGATGGGCATGAAGCATATTATACATGGGAGACAATTGCATCTCTAAAGTTCGTCTCTATGATGAACTGGCAGTAATAAAATGACAAGCAGATCAGAACTCTTCTTTGAAGACTGCCACATTCAAGAGCCTGCAAATGCCTGCTGAGACCTGGGGAACTCTTGCTGTAGAACTCTTGTTCAGCCTGGCACAATCTAACAAGTGAAGGGCCAAAGGCAGATGAACAATGTTGCAGTTGCTGATCAAAAGAAAGCAGTAAAGAAAGCATGAGAGTCCCAATCATCTCAGCTCCCCACAGGTCCAAGTGTGACATATGCGACAGACAGTTCCAGGCAAGGATTGGCTTTGTCAGCCACCTCAAAAAACACCTCACCAACAAACACTTGAAGTCATGGTCATCATCAAACATGATGGACAAATATCATCATCATCATCATCATCATTAGTGTTATATAATAATAATAATAAATATAATTCTTCTTCTTCTAATAATTATTATTATTACGTATAATTATTATTATTATTATTATATTATTCGTAGTAATGTTAGTGTTGTTGTGGTTGTTCAGTTCAGTTCATTTTCTGTAACCGCTACATCTTAATTAGGGTCGCGGGGAGGCTGGTGCCCATCCCAGCCAACTCAGGGCAAAGGCGGAGTACACTCTGGACAGCTCGCCAGACCATCACAGGGCGGAAACACGCTGACGGCTTTGCAGCCTACTCTTGTCGAAAGTCAGCAATGGTTCTTTTACATGCCTCAAACCATAGACAGTGAGAGACATGGCCAGCCTTTGATAACCCAGTTAGCTGCAGTGGGGGGGGACAGTGACAACCTTGTGGAGAGTGGGACTCGAACCCCCAACCTTTGGATCAGCGATCCGGCGCCTTATACCACTAGACCACCACTGACCTTGTTGTGGTTGTTCTCATTATTATTATTATTAGTAGTAGTAGTAGTAGTGTTAGTATTGTTGTTGTTGTTGTTGTCGTCATTATTATTATTATTATTATTCATTCATTTATTCATTCATTCATTTTCTAAAGTGTTTAATCCTAAGTAGGGTTGCGGAGAGGCTCATACCCATCTTAGCTGACTCTGGGTGACCTGGACAGCTCATCAGGCCATTACAGGCAAGAAACAGGCTCACAGAATCCAAATGGCATACTCTTTATGAACGACAGCATTTGTTCTTTGACATGCCGCTCACCACAGACAGTTAAAATCTGGTGAGAGTGGGCCTTGAACTCCCAACTACTGGCTCTGTAAGTCAGCATCCTACCTCTGGGCCATAACTGCCCCTAATATTACAGGTATACTTATTCATTCATTCATTCATTTTTGAAGTGCTTAATCTTAATTAGGGTTGTGGGAAGGCTGGCACACATCTCCGCCAACGCTGGCGATAGCAGAGTACAGGCTTTACAGCTCGCCAAGCCATCGCAGGGCTGCTGACTGTCAGATGTATTTCCAAAACTAACTAGCTAGTCAACTAACATAGTAAAAAAAAAAAAAAAATTCTTGTTGACCCTGCAATGGTGTACCCTGCCTTCACCCAATATCAGCTTAGAGAGGCTCTATTCCTCTTACAAAGCTAATAGGCTCAAGCGATTCAGTGATACTAGCAGGTGATTTGTTACACGCGGAAAAGGCAAGATAGAGTGCGATATGGCATTGATGTGCTCCACAAAGTTACCTACACTATTTTTAATTCACAAAATGGGATAACAATATGTTCATACTTAACTATTGCTGTTCGTAATGACTATTTATACTGTATGTGTCTCAGCTGGCTGTTAATGTAGCCTATACGCTTCATTATTTCCTGATGCACTAATGATTAATGATCGCAGTGATGCAATACCCAGGATCAGTAATGGGCTGTTAAGAGCAAAGAAAATGATGGATTGGTGAAGATCAGGCACAGAAATTAATTAATTTTATCCCATACCATCATAAATAAAGGAAATAATTTGAAATTGGATAATTTAAGTAGAGCTGTAAACTTGTAAATAATTATATATTTTTATCAAATTAACATTAATTATTTTAATGTATTACTTTATGGCAGTATCGACCTGGTTCTTAAAGTGATGGTTCCTGGAGGTCATAGCTTCAAGCCCCAACATCACCAAGTTAAGTAAATAATAATTATGATACTTATTGATAATTATTGTCTAATGTGTATGTCAATGTAAAAATGACTGAATCAAGAGTTAAATTAAGTGAGTTAGTGTGAGATAGTGTGTGAGAGAGTGAGTGAAAGAAAGTGAGTGAGTGAGTGAGTGACTGAGTGAATGTTACAGGCATGTAAAATATTTGTGTGAATGTAAATATAAAAATAATGGAAGAGAGTCACAAGGTGTAACTCAGCTGTTTGAGGCTGGAATTTTCCATGAGGGGACCTAGTTGCATGCGCCCTGGTGGTGGATCAGGTGATTATGGAACATTAGGGACGCTATATTAAGGACCTGTTGCCGACTGGATCCAGTCTTTTCCAGTCTCCCTTGTGGCTCTTCGGGTGGATCACGGATCAACTCATCCAAGGTAAACCATGGAACACGCTTCACCGAAGTTTCGCTGTTTGGGACTTCATCGTCGAAGGCCATCATCCAAGACCACACACAGTTCATGCGAGGATGGTCATCATTTGTTTCGTCTGACACGTGGGATGGCTAGCCTTTCCCCGCCAGCACATGCGCCATCACTAAATTTACCCTGCTGCAGGGACTTGGTGACTATGGGACCCTTTGTTGATTTGTATATGGTTTAGCTCTAAGTTGTAAGTTATGAATTTTGTCTTATTTTGTTCATATTATTAAATTGTACATTGTTTATGTCGTGGTCTGTCGTGCTTTGCTGGTTTCACGGGCCAATTTTAATCTTCTAAATTTTCCTATCCGTAACAAGTGGGGGCTCGTCTGATACAATCCATTAGGTATACATAACAGTGAGTGAGTGAGTGAGTGAGTCAGTGAGTGAGTGAGTGAATTAGTGAGTGAGTGAATTAGTAAGAGGGTGAGAAGTGGGTGAAGGAGAGCGTGAGGGAGTGACTGAAAGAAAGAGAATGAGTCTGAGTGAGTGAGTGAGTGAGTGAGCAAGTGAGTGGGTCAGTCAGTGTGTGAGTGAGTGAATGAAATAGTAAGAGGGTGAGAGAGTGGGTGAAGGAGAGAGTGAGAGAGTGACTGAAAGAAAGAGAATAAGTCTGAGTAAGTGAGTGAGTGAGTGAAAGATTGACAGTGAGTGAGTGCGAGAATGAATGACTGAGTGAGCGTGTGAGTGAAAGATTATGTGAGTGAAATATTGAGAGAAAGTGAGTGAGTGAGAGAAAGTGAGAGAGTGAGTGCATAGTGAGTGATGGAGAGAGTGTGTGAGTAAGTGTGTGAGTGAGTGTGATTGACTAAGTGAGAGAGTGACTGAGTCGATGAGTGAGAGAGTGGATGAGTGAGAATAAGTGGATAAGTGAGTGAGTGAGTAAGTGATTGAGTGAGTGTGTGAGAGTGTGTGAGCAAGAGTGAGTCATTAAGAGACTGAGTGAGCCAGTGAGTTAGTGAGTGACTGACTGACTGAATGAGTGAGTGAGTTAGTGAGTGAGAGTGAATAGGCAAGCAAGTGAGTGAGTGAGTGAGTGAGTGACAGATTGAGAGTGACAGATTGAGAGTGACAGATTGTGAGTGAGTGAGTGAGTGAGTGAGTGAGCGAGTTAGTGAGTGAGTGAGAGAGTGAGCTACTTCATGTATTTTTTACATTATGCTCTGAAATGATCTCAGACTACAGTATATACTGCCGAGCTTTGACTATAACGATGATTTTTGACATCATGATATTGTTCTGTAACTTTTAAAGCAGTCTTGTTTATCTGAGTTCATTTATTCTTTTCGACTGTATTACACAATCTCAGTCTGTGCTTTTGGCTCAGTTTAGAATTAGCTTCATTAAAAGCACTAAAATGAGGCTTGTCTCATGCCAGCGAGAGGAACTGCGTTATGGCAGAATTAATAAAACCCTAAAATCAGCATGCAGCACCCAAGTGCAGCTGTAGCATCTAATGAGATTTAAAAGTGCTCCCATAAAGCCTCATAAATGAAATCTACTGGGGGAATTCTACTCTCTAGAGGTGCAATGTGATTGGTGTTTTTGCAAGCAGAGGCAGCAGTTGTCCCTGTGCTGGATGATCACACACATAATGAGGGGTGCTGGATCAGATCTTCACACTTATTTAGGACAGTCGTCCTGCCAGGCACGTCCATTCACCGCGCGCACACACACACACACACACACACACACACACACACACACACACACACACAAACAGGGATTACGACCATGTACCATTCAGCGCAGCTGAACCACAATGCCATTGAACACAAGAATGGTGCTCTAGTATAAGCACATCATTGTATAGATTTTTATTAAATAATTTATTTTGAATATTTTATTTTACATATTAGATTTTTCATTTTAATTTTTTAAAATTACAGAAAAACAAAGATAATGAATCAACAGAGTCGGGTATAATTTCCAAGTGATAATTTTATTCGAGAGAACCATTATCTGTTCATTTTGGATGAATACAAAGTTCTCTCAGTGAAACCAACCCAGCTCATGGGCTTAGTATCTCTTAGTCACCTGTTTTACATCCTGTTTTGGTTCTACGACTGATTACAATAACAAAAACAAGTCTTGGAAGCAGAACACTCATTCTTAGAAATGAAAAAGTCTGAGATCAAGTGTTAGGAATCAGAATCGGGGGTAGATTTCAAGAGGAATAAAACAAGGTGATGTGGTTAATATCATGATGCAAAGTGCAGCGGTCATTAGTACCTGTGTACAAGAGTAAAGAATTTGTTTCAGAAAGACATTGTGACTGATTCTATTTCCCTCTAAACAGATACTACTGTATTTTAATTCTTTATTTAATATACCTGAAACTGTGGTGTTGCTTGAGGAAGTCTGGAGTGGCAGAGAAGTTTGTTCGAGTGGTGCAGGACATGTATGAGAGATGTAAAACAGTGGTGAGTTGTGCTGTAGGTGTGACAGAAGAGTTCAAGGTGGAGGTGGGACTGCATCAAGGGTCAGCTCTGAGCCCCTTCTTGTTTGCTATAGTGATAGACAGGCTGACAGACGAGGTTAGACAAGATTCCCCATGGACTATGATGTTTGCAGATGACATTATGATCTGTAGTGAGAGCAGAGAACAAGTGCAGGAAAATCTAGAGAGGTGGAGGTATGCCCTGGAAAGGAGGGGAATGAAGGTTAGCCTCAGTAAAACAGAATACGTGTGCGTGTGAACGAGAAGCACCCAAGAGGAACGATGAGGTTATAGGGAGCAGAGATAAAGACGGTGGAGGATTTTAAGTACTTAGGCTCAACAATTCAGAGAAATGGAGAGTGTGGAAAAGAGGTGAAGAAGCGTGTGCAGGCCGGTTGGAATGGTTGGAGAAAAGTATCTGGTGTGATGTGCAATAGGAAGGTATCGACAAGAATGAAAGGAAAAGTGTACAAGACGGTGTTGAGGCCAGCGATGTTGTATGGTTTAGAAACAGTGGCGCTGAGGAAAAGACAGGAGGCAGAGCTGGAGGTAGCAGAGATGAAAATGTTGAGGTTCTCTCTGGGAGTAACGAGGATGGATAGGATTAGAAATGAGCACATCAGAGGGACAGCACATGCAAGAGGTTTTGGAGACAAAGTCAGAGAGGCTAGATTGAGATGGTTTGGACATGTACAGAGGAGGGATGGTGAATATATTGGTAGTAGGATGCTGAGGTTGGAACTACCAGGCAGAAGGCCGAGAGGAAGACCAAAGAGAAAATTTATGGATGTGGTGAAGGCGGACATGAAGGTACTTGGTGTAAGAGAAGAAGATGCAGACGATAGGGTAAGATGGAGGCGGATGGTTCACTGTGGCGACCCCTGAAGGGAACAGCCGAAAGGAAAAGAAGAAGAAGATTTAATATACCTGAAAGGTGGATAGACCCCTTTAATTATTAGTCATTGTAATGGTGGCTAACTTCTCTTCTTCTCCAGGTACCATAGCACGTGCCTTAGGCGACATGACCTCGGTTTCAAACTCTTTCCCCTGTTTTGTTGGGTTTTCCTGACTTGTCTTTCAGTGAGACAAAGAACTCCTGAGTAAGATAAGATCTAAGATCATTCATTCATTAGTCATTCATTTTCTGAACTGCTTCATCCTAATTAGGGTCGCGGGGAGGCTGGCACCCATCTCAGATGACTCTGGGTGAGGGCAGGGTACACTATGGACAGCAGGCCATGGCAGGGCTGACACTCGCACAACCATTCATACTCACACTCATCCCTGGGGTGATTTGGAACAGACAGTTAACCTACTGTGCATGTTTTTGGACTATAGGAGGAAACTAGAGTACCCGGAGGAAACCCACGGGAAGAACATGCAAACTTCACCCAGAAACGTTCGAGTTGGAAATCGAACCCAGGACCTTGCTGTGAGATGGACATATTAACTATTATACCACTGTGCCACAAGATCTATGATCTCAAAAGTTAAATAATGACCAAGTTAAATAATAAAAACATTAAAAACCTTAATATGAAGCAGTGGTGGCCTGGTAGTTAGGTGCTGGATTGCAGATCCCAAGGTTGGGGGTTCAAGCCCCACTCTCAATGCGTTGTCACTGAACCCCCAGTGCAGAAAACTGGGTGTTTATCAAAGGCTGGCCATGTCTCTTACTGTCTATGGTGAGAGGTTCTTGTAAATTAGCCATCTGACTTTCAACAAAGGAAGCTGCATAGCCATCAACGTGTTTCTACCCTGTGGTGGCCTGGCGAGCTGTCCAGGGCCTACTCTGCCCTCGCCCAGAGTCGACTGAGATGGGCGCCAGCCTCCCCATGACCCTAATTAAGATTTAGTGGCTCAGAAAATGAATGAATGGATGAAAAAACAAAACTTAAAATGATGCTGTAAAGCAAAGCAAAAAAATTACGACACACAGAGCAATTTGTTTGACTGTAGGCTTTAGGTCATGCATAAGTAGACATTAAAAAAAAAAATCGTGCTTGATACGTGTATGTATGTGAATGGTTATGAAAGAAGGAAGTGAAAAAGGGCAAGTTAGAAATGCATCTGTGAGAACCAATACAGACAATACATGACTGTATAAAAAAAAATGAAGCCTTGTACGACACTGTGTGGGTTTTGTCTCTGCTGAAGCCATTTTTTGTATGAGATATGTAGTCTCTTTGTGTTTTTGTGAGGAAAAACACTTTTTTGCATGATAATACTATGACTGGGGCATCTCATGAATACTCCCTGTTATAGACAGGAGACACACATACCGACTCTGTTTATAATAGTATCAGCCACCTTCTGTGAAATTTAACAATATCATTATTGTTAAACCAACATGTAGTTATACCAGCATAATATACAGCTTTCATACACATGTGGGACTGGGGGGTGGGCACCACTGGATGATGTATGGCTGACTGTAGGATATAAATGATACTTATATATATATATATATATATATATATATAAAATCTCCCTGTTAGTAACCTTCCTAACTAGAAACCAGATATACAGTCCCCTTCGAAAATATTCAAACTTCAAGTTACTTCTTTCCCCAATAGACAAGGCCATTCAAGGCAAAAAAATTACACTTGTGTATAATAATTTCAGTTACTTTTCCTGATATATACATTTACGTCTGTTCAAACCTTAGAACATGGCACCTGTTGTTTGAGTGTACAAAAAATCTCACCTTCGTTGTGTCTAGTTTTCAGAAATATTGGAAAATGTGATTGCCAGGTGTTTCTTCTTAATGGCTTGTTTTTTTGTTTGTTTTGTTTTGGGTTTTTTTTTTTTTTTTTTTTTGGTTTTTGTTTTGTTTTTGTGTGTATGATGAATGTTGGATTTAGTCCTAGGTTTCAACTGTAAAGACTGCACTTATTTTTAAAATAGATAAACCATCATGATCACTAGGGAGCTGTATATAGAAGAAAAGCAAGTTCACTGTTCACGCATTAGACCTCGTCGCTACAACTAATTTAAACTAATACAGAGGCAATACTACAAAATACAAATTACTCATCGTCAGTACAACCAGAAGATTCAAATTTACAAATACAGAGAAGAGGTATAAAAGTTCTGGAACCAAAATCAATCATGATCAAAGTGCTGGAAAAGTCGAGATATGAAGAAATATTAAAAAAAAAAAAAAAAACAGCGAACATGCAAGTTCCTCCATCAAGCATGTGGTGGAGGTAGTATTATAATTTGGGCATGAATGGCTCCTTCTGGAACAATCTCACTAATCTGTAGTGATGATCTAACTCATATCAGTACCAGAATTCAGAAGTCTACGAAATCCTTCTATTTCCCAATTGAGAGAGAAATGCATCCAATGTGACCGGGAGAAACAATGACCCAAACCACTGGCAGCACAACAAATGACTTCATCAGGGGTGGTAGGATTTAAAAGTGCAAGATTGACTGTGTCAGTCACCAGTGCTTAAGCCAATTAAACATGCATGTCAACTCATAAAGATGAGATTAACTCACCTGCTTGACACAATTCCGAGAACACAATTAACTGTATATGCAAAAGCAAGTGTTCTCCAAATTTGTTAGCCTTTGCGACAGGAGAATCATTCTGCTTTAAGGGAACACCCAATTAGATATTAAAAATGAAACATCTTTAGAACACACACACACACACATATATATATATATATATATATATATATATATATATATATATATATATATATACAGTAATCCCCCGCCACTTCGCATTTCCTACTTCGCATCCCAGCAAATATCGCAGGATTTCCCATCGGGAAATTAAAAAATTAAAGATTATTCAAAATTCACGAGCACTACATGTACATTCAACTACGCTACCCAACATGCTCTGTTCTTCTGCTTGACCTGATATTTCTCTGATTGACTGTGAATCCAGCAAGCTGATTGGTCGAGATTATATTTCCCAGCATCCAACACACCTTTCCTCCCTCATGAAACAATGAGTTTTATTGAGCTCAGTGGAAGCACTGGGGTGTGGGGAAAAATCGTGTTCACTGTAGTGGAGAGGGAAAAACAAAACCCGAAATCACTGGGAGAGTATCAACATGGAAACTGGTCAAGCACGAAGCTATTTATAGCTCTGGATTTTGCCTGCGGGTAACAGCCATGGCTCTCAGCAGCGCATGCAGTGTATGGAGAGTAAGAAAGAGAGTTAAACACCTGTGAGTTTGGACACTAACATGATATGTACTAAAGCAAAGGCTCTGGAGGCGCTGATGAGATCCAACCAAGCACTAGTGCTGCCAGTGATTCACCTTCTCGACGTGGCCGTGGATTTGTTATTTATAAAGTTTGTTCCACAGTATTTAAATATATTTATTGTCATTATAAGGTATAATTTATTTATATACTGTATTAATACACGTTGCCTGTATGGCATTAACATGCATAGAACACTTTAAAATTAACTTCTATATAAATTTTATATAATATATAGGTGGGTGGGTGTCCTTAAAAAGTGACAGAAGCCATTTCGCAGTTTTTCGCATTTCGCTTGTGGTGGTCCCCATTAACTGTGAAATAAGGGGATTACTGTATTATGGTGGCATGGTGGTGTAGTGGTTAACACTGGTTAACACTGGAACTCAGGGAGGTTCTAGTTTAAACCTATCAGCTAGCTGGGTCAGCATTCTTTGTGTGTTCACAAGGTTCACTCATAGTAAACTTCTCACAGGAGTTCATTTCTCATTTATAACCCTACTAGAACCTACACAAGGACTCACCTGGGCTTGCCAAAGTGGGACTCAGTTATGCCGAGTGGGCCCCGTTTAAGATGCCTATTTTGGGCCCCCACCCACTGGGGGTTTTTATAAAGTGCTCGAATTTCTTTCCACAGTCCCAAGACATACACATTCGGTCAACTGGTTTCTCTAAATTGTTTAGAATAGTGAGAACGCCTCTCGCTTTCCCTTTGACCCTAAAGCATATGTACTATAGAGAATCGATGTATGCACATTAATTTTATTAATTTTATTTAATTATACGAGACATTGTAAATGCAGCCGTGAGTGAGGGGCACAAGCCAGTGTCTCTCCCTCACGCCGGTCCCAAGCCCAGATAAATGCAGAGGGTTGCGTCAGGAAGGACATCCGGTGTAAAACAAATGGCAAATAAAAAATGTGAGTCACAACAAAAAATTTCATACCGGATCGGTCGAGGCCCGGGTTAACAACGACCGCCATCAGTACTGTTAGCCAACAGGGAGCTGGTGGAAATTGAACTACTGTTGGTCGAAGACGTTGAAGAAGGAGGGATGGGAGGAGTGTCTGTAGGCAAAGAGAGAAGAGGAAAGGCATGAGTCTCGGACTGAAAGTAGGGACTTTGAATGTTGGAAGTATGAAAGGAAAAGGTAGCGAGCTGGCTGACATGATGCAGAGGAGGAAGGTGGACATACTCTGTGTCCAGGAGACCAGGTGGAAAGGTAGCAAGGCTAGAAGCTTAGGAGCAGGGCTTAAACTGTTTTTTCATGGTGTGGATGGGAAGAGAAATGGAGTAGGGGTCATCTTGAAGGAGGAGTTTGTCAGGAATGTTCTAGAAGTGAAAAGAGTGTCAGACAGAGTGATGAGTTTCAAGTTAGAAATTGAAGGTGTGATGTTTAATATTGTTAGTGCTTATGCCCCACAGTCAGGATGTGAGCTAGAAGAGAAGGAGAGATTCTGGAGTGAGTTAGATGAAGTGATGCAGAATACCCCCAGAGGTGAAATAGGTGGTCATTGGTGAAGACTTCAATGGACATGTTGGTGCAGGAAACAGAGGGGACGAGGAAGTGATGGGCACGTTTGGTATCCAGGACAGGAATGCAGAAGGACAGATGTTGGTAGATTTTGCAAAAAGGATGGAAATGGCTGTGGTAAATACTTTTTTCCAGAAGAGACAGGAGCATAGGGTGACTTATAAAAGCGGAGGTAGGAGCACACAGGTAGACTACATCTTGTCTAGGCGATGTAATTTGAAGGAAGTCGGTGATTGCAAAGTAGTAGTGAGTGAGAGTGTTGCCAAACAGCATAGGATGGTGGTGTGCAGGATGTTGCTGATGGTGAGGAAGGTGAAGAAGGCAAAGGCAGAGCAGAAGACAAAGTGGTGGAAGCTGAAAAAAAGAAGACTGTCGTGTTGTCTTCAAGGAGGAGTTGAAAATGGCTTTGGGTGGTCAGGAAGTGCTTAGTTAAGAGGTTAGTTAAGAAGAAGGGGGACATAGAGAGGACTGAAGAGAGTAAACAGGAGTACAGGGAAACACAGTGTAAGGCGAAGGTAGCGGTGTCAAAGGCCAAACAGAGGGCGTATGATGACTTGTATGTTTGGTTGGAAAATAAAGAGGGAGAAAATGATTTATACAGGTTGGCACAGCAGAGAAATAGAGATGGGAAGGATGTGCAGCAAGTTAGCGTGATTAAGGACAGAGAGGGAAATGTATTGACTGATGACAGAAGTGTGCTGGGAAGATGGAAAGAGTACTTTGAAGAGCTGATGAATGAGGAAAATGAGAGAGAAAAAGAGTAGAAGAGGTGACTGTTGAGGACCAGGAAGTAGCAAAGATTAGTAAGGGTGAAGTGAAGAGGGCACTGAAAAAGATGAAGAATGGAAGTTGGTCCTGATGACATACCGATGGAGGTATGGAAGTGTCTAGAAGAGGTAGCAGTAGATTTCCTGACAAGAACATTCAATAAGGTCTTAGAGAGTGAGAGGACACCGGAGGAATGGAGGAGAAGTGTGATAGTGCCCATTTTTAAGAACAAGGGAGACATGTGGAGTTGTGGCAACTACAGAGGAATAAAGTTGATGAGCCATACAATGAAGTTATGGGAAAGAATAGTGGAAGCTAGACTAAGGGCATTTGTGAACAACAGTTTGGTTTCATGCCAAGAAAGAGCACCACGGATGCAGTGTTTGCCTTGAGGATGTTAATAGAGAAGTACAGAGAAGGTCAGAAGGAGCTGCATTGTGCCTTTGTGGATCTGGAGAAAGTATATGACAGGGTGCCAAGAGAAGAACTGTGGTATTGCATGAGGAAGTCTGGAGTGGCAGAGAAGTATGTTAGAGTAGTGCAGGACATGTATGAGAGATGTAAGACAGTGGTGAGGTGTGCTATTGGTGTGACAGAAGAGTTCAAGGTGGAAGTGGAACTGCATAAAGGATCAGCTCTGAGCCCCTTCTTGTTTGCTATGGTGATAGACAGGCTGACAGACGAGGTTAGACAAGATTCCCCATGGACTATGATGTTTGCAGATGACATTGTGATCTGCAGTGAGAGCAGAGAACAAGTGCAGGAAAATCTAGAGAGGTGGAGGTATGCTCTGGAAAGGAGGGGAATGAAGGTTAGCCTCAGTAAGACAGAATACATGTGTATGAATGACAAGGACCCAACAGGAATGGTGAGGTTATAGAGAGCAGAGATAAGGAAGGTGGAGGATTTTAAGTACTTAGGCTAAACAATCCAGAGCAATGGAGAGTGTGGAAAAGAGGTGAAGAAGCGTGTGCAGGCTGGTTGAAATGGTTGGAGAAAAGTGTCCAGTGTGATGTGTGATAGGAGAGTATCGGCAAGAATGAAAGGAAAAGTGTACAAGACGGTGATGACGGGGAAAAGACAGGAGGCAGAGCTGGAGGTAGCAGAGAAGAAAATGTTGAGGTTCTCTTTGGGAGTAATGAGGATGGATAGGATCAGGAATGAGCACATCAGAGGGACAGCAAATGTAAGACGTTTTGGAGACAAAGTCAGAGAGGCTAGATTGAGATGGTTTGGACATGTACAGAGGAGGGATGGTGAATATATTGGTAGTAGGATGCTGAGGTTGGAACTACCAGGCAGAAGGCCTAGAGGAAGACCAAAGAGAAAATTTATGGATGTGGTGAAGGCGGACATGAAGGTAGTTGGTGTAAGAGAAGAAGATGCAGACGATAGGGTGAGATGGAGGCGGATGGTTCACTGTGGCGACCCCTGAAGGGAACAGCCGAAAGGAAAAGAAGAAGAAGGTTCAATACTAAGGCCTAGAGGAAGACCAAAGAGACAATTCATGGACGTGGTGAAGGAGGACATGAAGGTAGTTGGTGTAAAAGAAGATGTGGCGACCCCTGAAGGGAACAGCCGAAAGGAAAAGAAGAAGATATGAGACATTGTAAACCATTATCTACAGTATTTTGTTAAATATCTCCCCTTTGATTTATTTTAGTCGTCAAGGGGTGCAGCACTTTCGAGGCATTAACAGTTGAATTCACTTGGTCCAAAACAAATAAAAATCAATACATTTTTCTGTTTTTGATTCTGAAAAATAGATTAAAGTTCAATTATAGCATTTCAGTGGGGTTTACATCTGGATGTTGACTTGTATTTCCCCAAATCTTGATTGAGTTGTATATTTGCTGGTATGTTTGGGATTACTGTCCTGTTGCATGACCTAGTTATGACCAATCTTGATCTATGTGAGACAGATGGCATCAGGTTGGATTTATTTTTTAATGCTTTGATATAACAAATCGTTCATGTCAACTCAATGATGTTACGGTGTCCTGTACCTGGGGTGGAGACATGGCCAAATCATCACCCTCTATGGCGACATAGAATAGTGGACATCACTGACATTAATGTTGAGACAAGAAAACACTCCATGGCAAACTTGTACACTCATTGTCTCTGTTGGACACAATGTCCTAAGAGGCCACAGTACTTAAACTTCTTTTCCTTTCGCTGTTCCATTTTTCTCAGGGTTCACCACAGCAAATCTATGATTGGCATGTTTGATTTGGCATATATTTTTACGTCGGATGCCCTTCCTGACACAACCCTTTAGCAAGAGACAGAAACACGCTGATAGCCATGGAGCTATTCTTGTCAAAAGTTAGCATTGGTTCTTTTACATGAACCTCTCACCATAGACAGTGAGAGACATGGCCAGCCTTTGATAACCAAGTTAGTTGCACTGGGGGGGACAGTGACAATCTTTTGGAGAGTGGGACTCGAACCCCCAGCCTTAGGATCAGCGATCCAGCACCTTTTACCACCAGGCCACCACTGCCCAAGGCACAGTACTTAAGCAACTTGATTTCAGTGTTTTCCATGATGGTTGGCAGTTTTTCTAGGGGGAAAAACAGGAAGAGAATTTATTATTGGATGAGGTCTTCATGGTAAACATGCTAAAGAGCTTTAGTAAAATGTTCCTTTAGGTTCTAGAAAGCTCAACCCTTTAACCACTTGAAAGGTCTGGAAGAATGAAGCTAGAGGGGAAACTACTGAGTTAAACTCTCAAATAAATTGATTATAAAATTTCCTGACTTAATGTCATGGATAAAGCCTTCTCTAAGTGCTTTTTGAGCACTTTATACTAGTCAGTCATGTTTCTCCTTTGGTTTGGAAAACATCAAAATGCTGGTTATGGAAGGTGGTCAACATCCCAATGCTGGTTATGAGTTGGTCAACATCCCAGTTTCTAGAGATCCAAATACCTGAAGACTTTGGCTTCAACCCTGATCATTCCTGGCATTGACTTAAAAAGATGCTGATAAAGTAAAAGAGAATATGATGAGGCCAGCGATGTTGTATGGTTTAGAGACAGTGGCTCTGGGGAAAAGACAGGAGTCAGAGTTGGAGGTAGCAGAGATGAAAATGTTGAGGTTCTCTTTGGGAGTAACGAGGATGGATAGGATCAGAAATGAGTACATCAGAGGGACAGCACATGTTAGATGTTTTGGAGACAAAGTCAGAGAGGCTAGATTGAGATGGTTTGGACATGTACAGAGGAGGGATAGTGAGTATATTGGTAGTAGGATGCTGAGGTTGGAACTACCAGGCAGAAGGCCCAGAGGAAGACCAAAGAGAAGATTTATGGATGTGGTGAAGGCGGACATGAAGGTCGTTGGAGTAAGAGTAGAAGATGCAGAGGATAGGGTGAGATGGAGGCAGATCATTTGCTGTGGCGAACCCTGAAGGGAACAGCCGAAAGGAAAAGAAGAAAGAAGAAGAAGAAGAAATTTGAAGGAATGAATATCTCCAGGACCACCGGTGTTCAGAAGTTCAGTAATTTTCTATGGATCTCACTCAGAAATACTTGGAGAACAGAAGGAGCATTAACTAGGGCTTTCAGAATGGCCAAATACTCATAGCTGTGTTATCCTACATTGCAATGTGTTATTGTAATGAAGTCTGGTTTCAGGTCATTGTCCTCTCTGATATAGATGATGGTGTAAGTGCTTTTGAGGAGCAGCTTGGACAAGTACCTGATCTCTATTATCTGTTTGAGTTTACTTGCCTAGTTGTGGAGGATTCCTACATTTTACCGTGACAGAATTCAAATCACAATAATTCATGCAAAGACCAAGGCCGCTATGTATTTTTCCATGAAGGTGTATTTGCTTACTACAGGTGAATGGTCAAATTTTACTGTTAGGTTTTACCTTTTGATTTTGTGTACACTGGATATTAAAAAATATACTGTATATGATAGCAGTGAAATTCAAACACATTTCCAGTTTTAGATATGTCCATCCATCAAACATGAAGAGAACACAGGGAAACGTTTTGGTATTTATACAGTGAGAGTGCTTTTTGATTGTTCAGTTAAAACGAAGCGCTACATGTAGTTCACACCAGGATAGGCTTGTTAGAGTGAAGTCTCCAAAGGAATCGTGGCTAGTTGCATATATGCAAGGTCTCTGATTTCTACATGTGCCTCGTGGTCTGCAGAAATAAATGAAAACAAAGAGTGTGTGACCACTTCTACCTTCAAGTTACGCTGTGCCGACACCTCTTTGTTGTAATAATCCATAGCTTTTCTTTCAGTTAGGGTAAGTATGGATGCAACCTTTAGAGGGGCACTGAACCAGCGATGTGGTTGATGGCATAGTCCCAGGGGTGGTGTGGAGGCAGCTTAGCAGTTTTTGCTTCACTGAGCATGTCAGCCAGGTCGATCTATGGGGCAAAAATCAAAACCTTCCTCCTGTATTGTATAACTGTGAGTAGGCTGCAAAGCCATCAGCGTGTTTCTGTCCCTTGCTAAAGGGTTGTGACAGGAAGGGCATCCGATGTAAAAAAAAAAACAAAAACAAAAAAACCCTATGCCAAATCAAATGTGCGAATCAGATGATTCGCTGTGGCGACTCCCGAGAAAGGGAAAAAGCCGAAAGGAAAAGAAGAAGAAGAAAAAGCTCCAAGAAATTGTCTCACCTTCATTCTAGAAAATCACTTGGAATTGAATGGTCAGCAATGGTAATATTACACATGTATATATTATAAAAAAAGCATTTCTGTATGCAAGTTGTCTGTTTGCATTTGAAGAGGATTCGAGCATTCTGTGTTCGTTCTTCTTTTCCAGTCGTGTGCCATCTAGTGTCCTGATTGTTATGTCCGGGAGAGAAGTAACAAGAATATTCATTATTTTAGATAATGCTTCATCCATGATATTACTATACCCTCAGAAGTCTAAAACCAGAGAATCATATTTAGGAACTAAAGCCTACAACAATTTATCACGTAGTGTAGGGTAGGTTCTTTTTCATTGGAATGCTTACCTGGTTTTATGACTTATCAGCAGGGCTGAATATGCTTGTGGCTTGGAGGCATTGTTTCATTTTACAATACAAAAATAGTCTAAACCTAAACCAGGCATTTCGCACTGTCAGAATGATTAATTTTAATCATTAAGCATTACTTCTTCATCACATAATCTTCCTAACACATGCCACCACCACCCCGCCACCCAACCCCCCCAAAAAACATTTAATACTGCCACCCACATCTTTATGAACTGCTTCATGTCCATATTTGGGATTTGCCTAACACACTTGAAGGGAAAGCGATATCCGCATCCTTTATGCATCATCCAACAGACACCCATGATATGCAGTGAGATAGGCACGTCATCACTCCCTCTTATGAGAGCCAATTAGCTCCTATGGGCCGCTAGCCGCAGATTTCTGCACGCATCAATCTGGGTACAAAATTGTAATTTCCAGGTTGAAATCAAGTTGCACACCCTGTTAGTCCATCATGCAGGAACAGGCAAATTGTTAAGGTTTAATCTAGAACATTGTGAATGGGTATGAGGGTGAACATGTTGAGATTGAACTACTCATCATGGCATCATTTCATTGATTGTTGCATAATATTAGTGCGGCGGCTTCACAGCAAGAAGGTCCTGGGTTCAAGGCCCAGGCTCAGGCATGTCTGTGTGGAATTTACATGTTCTCTCTGTGCTTGGGTGGGTATCCCGCTGGTATTCTGGTTTTCTCCTACACTCCTGTGCAATAGGTTAATTGGCAGTTCCAAATTGCTCTTAGTTTTGAGTGTGAATGGTTGCATGCGTTGGCCACTGCAATGGACTCACAAACTGTCCAGAGTGTACCCCACCTTCACCCAGTATCGGTTGAGA
Source organism: Plotosus lineatus (assembly GCA_024760905.1). NCBI lineage: Eukaryota > Metazoa > Chordata > Actinopteri > Siluriformes > Plotosidae > Plotosus > Plotosus lineatus. Next base: position 17,816,208 of record CM045751.1, on the reverse strand, counting down.
TAGGCTCCAGTCTCCTTGTGATGCTAGTAGGATTAAGCAGTTCAGTAAATGAGTGCCAGACAAATCAACAAATGAAAATATTACCACACTTGGCTGCTGATATTCTTAAACTTATATGAGGTTTCTCTCATCTCTTTCAATTCCAACTTGCTTCTCCGATTTGCCTTTGTTGAACTTTTCACCTTTTAAAATCCTCTCTTTATCTTTCTCTATATGTACATGACTCAATGTGGAGCTGTTAAAAAGAACGGTTCTTCAGACAGGTGTTTGGCAGACCCATATTGTAAGGTGAAGCCTGCTCTAACAAAGAGGACTGGAAGGAGCGGTGTGCAGAAAGTTTAACACAGAGATACATAAACAATAGGCAAGTCCAGGTCTTACACACAAAAGAAACCGATTCAAAGACTTCAATAGTCACAGGCAAATGCAGGCACATAGGTAATCAGAGATATCGAAAACAATGGGCAACTCAGTGCAAAATATAGTCTGGATATAGATAGTTGAAAAAATACTTCATTGAATTAACAAAAGCCAAGACTATAGTCATGTGTATCATCCATTCTCTGTTTATATCATTTGTTCAAAAAGGAAAAAGAAAAGGCAAACAAGAAAAAAATGCAGGGAAGGATGCCTTCTAGTGGCATTGTGGTGAATTGTCCAAAGTCAGTGTAGCATTTATAATCAAACGACTCTGCTGTACTGTGCAAAATATATTGTTCCGGAAATTTTAAGAATTCCCAAGATGGAACATCAAAAGCACATGTTATTTTAATGGAACCCCACCCCCCACACACAATTTTCCCTCTTGATCTTTCATGAAAGCCATATTTGTGAAGTTGTTTTTTTGTTTTGTTTTGTTTTGTTTTTTGTTTGTGTTTGTCCTGACAATAGATTCTTGAATATAAAGTTCTAAAATGAGAGGCCTGCAGATCCCAAATGGAATCGTAAAGGTTCTTTGCAAATTGTCGGACCAGTAGTCAACCTGATTTCCAGCTTGAAAAAAGCTAGGATGCTAACGACCAATAAAACTGACAACTCTCTTGAAAGTTCTGCATTTCTTGTTAACTTTGACCAGTGTAGATCAGTGGACACAGCCTTGTTCCTGGAGATATACCTCTCCAAACGCTTCGGGTCCAACCCTAATCATCCCCACTGGAGAATCTAATCATTATCTTAAAAGGTTTCTGTCTTCCTTTCGGCTTTTTTTCCTTTTACTCGGGAGTCACGTTTGATTTGGCAGAGGTTTTTACATCGGATGCCCTTCCTGTCACAACCCAAGGGACAGAAACACGCTGACGACTTTGCAGCCTACTCTTTACGAAAGTCAGCAATGATTCTTTTACATGCCTCTCACCATAGACAGTGAGAGACATGGCCCGTCTTTGATAACCCAGTTAGCTGCACTGGGGGTTAATAAGCTAAAAGAGTCAGGGCTCACCTCAACGCATAGCTTGGGCTCTAGATGGCTTGGGCTTATTCTATTCTGGAGTTGCTCATGGGGAGAGGTGGCGAGCCAGTGTGGGTGGTATTCTTGTTTAAACCCCCCCCCGTGTTGGTGCCCAAATGTTGGGGTTCTCTCCATTTGACAAAAAGGTAGCTTACCTCCGTCTTCGGGTGGGGGGACGGGTCCTGGCTGTTATTTGTGCTTATGTACCAAATGAAAGTTCAGAGTACCCACCCTTTTTGGAGTCTTTGGGGGGTGGGGGGCTCCCTCCGGAGACTCACTTGTTGTCTTGGGAGACTTCAACGCCCATGTGGGCAATGATAGTGTGACCTGGAAGGATGTGATCGGTAGGTACGGCCTCACCAGTCTGAACCCGAATGGTGTTTCGTTGTTGAACTTCTGTGCTCATCACAGTTTGTCTATCACGAACACCATGTTCGAACATAAGTGTGCCCATAAGTGCACTTGGCACCAGGACACCCTAGGTCGCAATTCGATGATTGAATTTGTAGTCATGTCACTGGACTTGCGACCATACGTTCTGGAGACTCAGGTGAAGAGAGGAGCTGAGCTGTCTACCAATCACTACCAGGTAGTGAGTTGGCTTCGGTGGTGGGGGAGGCTGCCTTCCAGACCTGGCAGGCCCAAGCGTGTAATCAGGGTCTGCTAGGAATATTTGGCGGAGTCCCCTGTCCGAGAGGCCTTTAACTCCCACCTCCAGCAGAGCTACAACCACGTCCCGGAGGAGGTGGGGGACATGGAATCCGAATGGGCCATGTTCCGTGCCTCCATTCCTGAGGCGACAGCCCATAGCTGTGGCCGTAAGGTCGTCGGTGCTTGTCTTGGCAGTAATCCCCGAACCCGGTGGTGGACACCTGCGGTGAAGGGGCTGTCCAGCTGTAGAAGGAGGCCTATCGGGTCTTATTAGCCTGTGGGACTCCCGAGGCAGCAAACAGGTACCGGCAGGCCAAACGTGCTACAGCCGAGGCTGTCACAGATGCAAAATCTCGGGCGCGGAAGGAGTTCAGTGAGGACCTGGAGAGTGATTATCGGTTGGCTTCAAAAAGGTTCTGGACCACCATCCGATGCCTTAGGAGGGGGACGCAGTTCTCTATAAACACTATTTACAGTGGAGGTGGGGAGCTGCTTACCTCAACTGGGGATGTCGTCGAGGGGTGGAGGGAATACTTTGAGGGACCTCCTCAATCCCACCAACATGCCCTCCGTGGAGGAGGAAGACCCTGGGGGTTTGGGTGGGGGTCCGCCCATCACTGGAGTGGAGGTCACTGAGGTTGTCAAAAAACTCCTCAGTGGTCGAGCTCCGGGGATGGACAAGGTCCGCCCGGAATATCTCAGGGCTCTGGATGCTGTCGGACTGTCTTGGTTGACATGTCTCTGCAACATCGCCTGGTCATCAGGGGCTGTACCTCTGGATTGTCAAACTGGGGTGGTGGTCACGATTTTTAAGAAGGGGGACCGGAGGGTTTGTTCCATTTATCAGAGAATTACACTTCTCAGTCTACCTGGGAAAGTCTATGCAGGGGTACTGGAGAGGAGGATCTGACCAATAGTCGAACCTCGGATTCAGGAGGAACAATGTGGTTTTCATCCTGGCCATAGCACTCTTGACCAACTCTATACGCTCCACAGCATTCTGGAGGGGGCATGGGAGTTTGCCCAATCTGTCCACATGTGCTTTGTGGATTTGGAGAAGGCTTTCGACCATGTCCCTCAAACGATCTTGTGGGGCGTGCTCCGAGAGTACGGCGTTCCGGACCCATTGCTATGAGCCATTCGGTCGCTGTATGACCGGAGCCAGAGTTTGGTCTGTATTGGCCTGTATAGCTCAAATTCGTTTCCGGTGGGAGTTGGAGTCCGCCAAGGCTGTCCTTTGTCACCGATTCTGTTCATAATTCTTATGGACAGAATTTCTAGGCGCAGTCGAGGCGTTGAGGGGTTCTGGTTTGGTGGCCATCGGGTCTCATCTCTGCTTTTTGCGGATGATGTCGTCCTTTTGGCTTCATCAAGTCAGGACCTCCAGCTCTCATTGGAGCGATTCGCAGCCGACTGTGAAGCAGCCGGGATGAGGATCAGTACCTCCAAGTCTGAGACCATGGTTCTCAGTCGGACAAGGGTGGAATGCACCCTCCGGATTGGGAATGAGGTCCTGCCCCAAGTGGAGGAGTTTAAGTATCTTGGGGTCTTGTTCACGAGTGAGGGAAGGATGGAGCGAGAGATCGACAGACGGATCGCTGCAGCCTCTGCTGTTAAGCGCAGCCTGTCCGTCGTGGTGAAGAAGGAGCTGAGCCGTATGGCGAAGCTCTCAATTTACCAGTCGATCTACATTCCAACCCTCACCTATGGTCACAAGCTTTGGGTAGTGACCGAAAGAACAAGATCACGGATACAAGCGGCTGAAATGAGCTTCCTTCGCCGGGTGGCGGGGTTCTCCCTTAGTGATAAGGTAAGAAGCTCTACCATCCGTGGAGAGCTCGGAGTAGATCCGCTGCTCCTCCACATTGAGAGGGGCCAGTTGAGGTGGCTCGGGCATCTGGTCAGGATGCCTCCCGGACGCCTCCCTGGTGTGGTGTTTGGAGCATGTCCAACCGGGAAGAGACCCCGGGGTCGACCTAGAACACGCTGGAGGGACTATGTCTTTCGGCTTGTCTGTGACCACCTCGGTGTCCCCCCTGGGAGAGTTGGAGGAAGTGGCTGGGGAGAGGGACGTCTGGACCTCTTTGCTTAGGTTGCTGTCCCCGTGATCCAACCCAGGACTTAGCGGAACAAGATGATGACATTACAATAAACTCCTGATCAGTAATGATTTCATTAACAATAAGCACTTCAGATGTATGAGATCTAACATTTAATAACCTTATCTTTAGATTAAAGATGCAGGCTGGAGATTCAGTAGGATTTAAATTTATGTTTATATGATTACTAAAACAAACTCTCTGAGAGTTTTTTTTTCCGTTCTGTTTAGTTCGGGGAACTAGACAGATCTATAGCGTTAAACTTGACCTGAAGTGATGACTCTGTACAGTGCAGATGTAGATGAACCTGTGTAGATGCTCGGATTAGCCTGTTTGTCTGCTCTCAGGCCTTGGTTCTGGATAGTCACTGACTGACACATCTTATTCTCAGATTCTGTGCTATGCTGCAAGAAATGAGAGCAGCAGCTTAAACAGAGTTAGTGGCTGACGTTTACCCCAGTATCATTCACAATACTGACAGAGAACCTATATCTGCTTCAAAACAACTTCATCAGATAAATCTAAACATTTGTACAAGCCTGATTATCTGTTACTAAAGTAAGCTTTGAGCAAGAAATACTCAATAATGATGAAACCTCTCCCAAAGCAAGAGCTGTAATTATGTAAACCTGCAACGGGTAATTCATGCCACATATATTACGCTAAATATGGTAAGACATTTATAGTCTTTAGTAACCAGCTGCGTGTTATCCCTGATATATGTATATCTGTATCTGAGTGACTGGGCCACAGCTACTGCAAATACCACTCACACAGGCTGGCGAGAAAGACGATATGACTGTATTCTTGGGTGGAGTTGAATGTGGTCTCTGAAGGTGCAAACATTCCACACTTGATTTATTAGAGGGAATTTCCGACATTTCTTTAGCATCCTAATATACATGCTATACTTTTAAATAGATGTTCAAATCAAAAAAGTATAGCAAGAAGAAATATTATATTTATTTATTTATATGTATATAGATATGTATGGAATATGTATAGCAACTATTTCACACCTTTTTTTTAAATAATCTTTTATGTTATAAAGTACTTTGATTAGGAGTTGCGTCATGAAAATCCCCCAAAGATCACCAGACCAACCATAAATCCTTTGTGTAAGTCAAGCTTGTGCGTATACAACTTGCATGTCAGACTATTTACTAACTAACTGAAAAAGAGACTGAAGTTATACTATTGTACCAAGATTTAGTTTACAACATTTTAATTTTGTGAGATTAGTGATGCCACTGAACAAATTAAATTGTAATATGGAATAATTGACATAGATGGACAGTAACAATGTAGACTTACTTGAGTGTGTATATATGTGTGTGTATATTATTTATATATATATATATATATATATATATATATAAATAATGGATAATGAAATATAACACAGCAATGATACACATGCGATAAACAGGAAGTATGGGTACAGTTCATTTCCCTCCTGGCCAATGGGAGGCCAGTGGGGCGGGATGTTGGGAGACAGCCAATGAGAGAGAGCAACTCGCACATTGTTTGAATTTTGAATGGAGCGTTTGAATTTTTGAATGGCACGTTTGGCACTTTTCGTAAAAAGAGGACGAAAATTTAGGAAAATGTTTTTCGTAACCTCGATTTTTTTTTAACCCAGAGGTTTTTTGTAAGTAGAGGGCCGACTTATATATGCACACACACACACGCACACACAGAGAAACACACACACACATTGTAGTGCACAGAGAGCAGTTGGGAGGTAGGTGCCTTGCTTATGCTCAACTCCGAAGGTGCAACTTGCGGCAACCGTCAGATCCCAAAGCAGCTTCTGTCACCATTGGATCACGACTACCCCAGTATGACAGTAAAACATAATCCTTTAAACAAGTAAAAATGCCACGAAACAGTTCTAAGTATTCTCATGTTTAGTTAAATATATTCTTAAAATTTGAAAAGCTAGAAAATTCTGATCATATTCAAGACTCAAGTCAGTTTTTGCAGTGAAGTGAGTCGGAATACTGTCGTTAGGAATCTCCAATCAACTTGGCTACTATTTTTGTGTTTCTATGAAATCTTCTTAAAATGGTGGTATCTTAACCTGTGAAATGTCTCTGGAGACATGAATCAGGTTCATACATTAATTTTGTTTGGGGGTTGAAAGCTTTTCAGCTCAACAAGGTTTCAAATGGTCCATGATGCAGTGGATGCCCCTCCACTCCATATCAAGCTCAAAAACTCTCACTTCCTTGTAAATTGCAACTAAATGTTACTTAACAAATGACCAATACAGGTATTTTAGGCATGGAAGGCATATTATTTTTCTTGTAAAAATCACGACTCCATTAAATTAATATGTTAAGAACAGTCAGTTAAGTATTCCGTACCTCCAGCATGGTTCATATAAGGCTATCTATAGAATTAAGGTTATATTAAACTTGCCATGTGTAAGTAAGTAGAATTCTCAAAATACCAGATAGAATTGTGTCATAATCTAGAGGGGTCTGCTTTATATTTGGGCGCCTTTAGTCAAAAGAATCATCTACATGGCCAGCTCTGGTGATATTCATTCACTCACTCATTCGATGAACCACTTAATCTTTCAAGGGTCGCAGGGAGGCTGTTGTCTATCTCAGTCGACACTGGGTGAAATCAAGGTACATCCTGAACAGCCTCAGCAACGCACGCAACCATTCACACTCACACCAAGGGTCACCTTGGAACAGCCAACTGGCCTAATATGCATATCTTTTGAGTGTGGGAGGAAACCTGAATACCTGGAGGAAACCCACATAAGCATGGGGAGAACAAGCAAACTCCACACTGAAACACCCAAGCCCAGGAAACAAACCTAGGACCTTCTTGCTGTGAGGAGGAGATACTATCCACTACACCACCGTGCCACCTCTGCTGTGAAGTAGGAACGGGCACATCGGTTTACGAGATTTGTCAGGCAAAAAACTCATTACTTTCGGAAATGCTCGCGATGGTTCTTGTTACCGAATACAGCCCTGGTGATTGAGCACGTGAAGAGGAACTGGATTCCTCACATGAGTGTGAGTCAGATTAACTTGAGGTTGCTCTAGAAACTCTAAAAGACATTTTAGTGAAAGTGTTTAACTCCCCACTTCCATAGAGGCGTGTTCCTTATTCCAGCTGATCATGTGAGATCAAGTTCTGCTGAGCGAGTTCATTTCAGGACCTCCTTAACCAAGTCGAAATGGCATTTTTAGGCGACAGTGCCAAAAAACTCTAGCGCTTGGGACTCTCTCTGTGATTGATCTTATTATGATGGTTAGAAACCTTAGTAGGCTGCTGGGCTGGATGTGATTTTGCCAGAGAAGGCCCTGAACAAGCTTGAGGTTGTGTGGTTAGATCTAGGGCAGGGAATTTGGATTGGCACAATTCTTTATTTTTAAACAAAGGAGACCATTGGGTGTGTTTCAATAACAGAATCACACCCCTCAACCTCATGGGAAAAGCCTATGGCAGAGCGCTAAAGAGGTGGCTCAGATTTAGAAGAAACAATACCCAGACCCTGATGGGTGTCGGGCTCCAATATGCTTGTGTCTGGTCTTCACTTATTCCTGGTTATCATGGAAAAACACAATCACAGTCTGAGAGATGATTCTTATGTGGACAAGAGGTAAGATCCTTGTAATTTGCAAATGATGCTGTTCACTTGGCATTATGTGAAGTAGCCCTCCGGCACAAATTCAAGGTTGTGATTACTCTCTGGAAAAGAGTTGAGCACTTCCTTTACATGCTGGGAGACTCTGCCCCTCACCATCTCCAAAAAAAAAGAAAAGGAATGAGGCAGGGAAGTTTTATACATATGACATATTTTATGGCGACTTGTGGATGAATCCTTTTTAAATCAGTAAATCTGCTTACAGATATAAAAGCTGTTTTTCTCATAAGTGACGTGGTCTATCCTCTTTTTCTTGTCCTCATGCGCCACCTAGTGGACATTACATGTATTATACTTTGGTGTAGGCCTCCGTCAGGGCTGCGCTCTGGCTGGTATCACTCTCCAGTGCGCAGAGCCAGGGTAGGGAGTAATGGAGGACAGGCGGTTACCCAAGCAGCAAGTCCCCCCTCTCGGCACCACCGGAATGATCCAATGGAAGGGCAAGTGCCGATACGACTGGGTTCCAGTGTCACTGCAGGAGTTGCCAGAACGTTACTGTGAACGAACTGCCTCAGGGGACTCCGACTCCCGATTAGAAACACGCTGACGGCTTTGCAGCTACTCTTGTCGAAAGTCAGCAATGGTTCTTTTACACGCCTCACACCATAGACAGTGAGAGACATGGCCGGCCTTTGATAACCCAGTTAGCTGCACTGGGGGGACAATGGCAACCTTGTGGAGACTCAAACCCCCAACTTAGGATCAGCAATCCTGCGCCCTATCCACTAGACCACCACTGACCATTGTATTACCGTATTACTGTTCAGTTCAGTTCATTTTCTGTAACCGCTTAATCCTAATTTGGGTCGCGGGGAGGCTGGTGCCCATCCCAGCCAACTTTGGCCGAGGGCAGGGTACACCCTGGACAGCTCGCCAGGCCACCGCAGGGCAGAAACATGCCAACGGCTTTGCAGCCTACTCTTGTTGAAAGTCAGCAATGGTTCTTTTAAATGCCTCACACCATAGACAGTGAGAGACATGGCTGGCCTTTGAATTAACCAGTTAGCTGCACTGGGGGGACAACGGCAACCTTGTGGAGACTCAAACCCCCAACTTGGGATCAGCGATCCTGCGCCCTAACCACTAAACCACCACTGACCATTGTATTACTGTATTATTGTATTACACTTATTTGTGTTATAAAATAAATGGAAAGGTCATTTGAGAAAGTTATGCACATCAGGCCAAATGGCTGTTCCAAATCACCTCGAGGTCAGTGCTTCTCAATTATTTTCTGTGGCGCCCCCTCTTGGAAGAAAAAACATTTCACGCCCCCACTCCCTCCAACACACACACTGCCTATAAATAGAATTATTTGTTTATAAAATTGTTAATAGTACACCTCTGCATAATACCCCCATTTCACTGGAGTACAGCATTCAAAGATTGTAGCGGAAAGGCGCAGAACGCAGTCTACTGAAGAGCTTCGGCATTTTTACACGGAAAATGGGTGAAAACCCGATGGAAAAGTGGAAATCCTCTGAACTTGTTCAAAAGCACATTCACAGAATATTTTTGCCTGCCGGAAGCATATGGAAGTGGAGGAATACTTAAGGAATAACTACGGAACACACGGAATGGCATAGAAGATAAAGGAATAATTGCGGAACTTTTTGCGGAGGACAACATTTTTGCTTCCATAAGTCAATGGGGTATAACATTGTATCATTTTAATAATAATTTAAAAAAATTATATAGTTCAACTTACAACAAAGAAAAAATTCATTAACATTGTTTTTAATCTGCAATTGAAAAGATTTAAAGTTCACCAATGTGCCTGAAATTAAAAAATATATACATCCTTATTTAAACTCACTTGACTTATTTAAACGTATTCCTTATTTACTGTATGTCTTCATATCTCCGTCTCTATCCCCCTTTCGCTTCGTTCCTGTTAGAAATTTTTCCGTGTCGCTTCTTGAGGGGTTGTTTACTGCGCTTCATCTCGTTTGCTGGTATGAAAAACCACTACACAAGAAAATGAGAGCGCCACTGCCAACTAGTGGAGCGGCGGTGCAATTACACGTAATTTACGTACACTATTCCAGAAAAACAAGTTCCCCAGGGTCACCCCCCCACACACACACACACACACCCCTGGCATCATACCCCACTACTTGAGAAGTACTGCTCTAGGTTTAAGTGTGAGTGTAAATGTGTGTGTGTGTGTGTGTGTGTGTGTGTGTGTGTGTGTTGTGCACTGCGATACTCTGGAGAGCTTTTCAGGGTCTTCACCCGGTGTCTGCTGACTATGCTGAGACTCCAGTCTTCTGGGGACCTGAATAAAGGATAGGGCAGCTCGGGAAATGAGCACGTGAGCAGTTTGGATACTGGATCTTCTTTTCCTTTCAACTGTTCCCTTTTTCTCAGGGGTCGCCACAGCTCACATGCATACACATGCACACACAGACACACACACACACACACACACACACACACACACACACACACATGCACGCACAAGCACAAACACACTCGCACTCACACCACACACACACACGCACACACACACACACATGCACACACATACACATACAAGGTGTGAGTGTAAATGTGAATGGTTATGTGTGTGGTTGCCCTGTGATGGTCTGATGAGATGTTCAGAGTGAACCCTGTCTTCACCCAATGTCAGCTGATAGGCTCTAGCCTACCTGCAACTCTGATAGGATTAAGAAGTTCGGCAAATGAGTGAGTGAGTAAGAATAATAATAATGCATATCTTCTTCTTCTTCTTTTCCTTTCGGCTTTTCCCTTCAGGGGTCGCCACAGCGAATCAACTGCCTCCATCTCACCCTATCCTTTGCATCTTCTTCTCCGACACCAATGACCTTCATGTCCTCCTTCACCACATCCATGAATCGTCTCTTTGGTCTTCCTCTAGGCCAGGGGTGTCAAACTCGTGCCGGAAAGGGCCATGTGGCTGCAGGTTTTTGTTTCAACCATGCAGCAGCACACCTGACTTTGCTCATTTAATTAGATTAGATTTAATTAATTAGAGACACCCCTGCTCTAGGCCTTCTGCCTGGTAGTTCCAGCCTCAGCATCCTATTACCAATATACTCACTATCCCTCCTCTGTACATGTCCAAACCATCTCAATCTAGCCTCTCTGACTTTGTCTCCAAAACGTCTTACATGTGCTGTCCCTCTGATGTGCTCATTCCTAATCCTATCCATCCTCGTTACTCCCAAAGAGAACCTCAACATTTTCATCTCTGCTACCTCCAGCTCTGCCTCCTGTCTTTTCCCCAGGGCCACTGTTTCTAAACCAAACAACATCGTTGGCCTCAACACCGTCTTGTACACTTTTCCTTTCATTCTTGCCGATACCCTCCTGTCACACATCACACCGGACACTTTTCTCCAACCATTCCAACCTGCCTGCACACGCTTCTTGACCTCTTTTCCACACTCTCCATTGCTCTGGATTGTTGAGCCTAAGTACTTAAAATCTTCCACCTTTCTTATCTCTGCTCCCTGTAATCTCACCGTTCCTCTTGGGTCCTTGTCATTCATGCACATGTATTCTGTCTTACTGAGGCTAATTTTTCCTTCCCCTCCTTTCCAGGGCATACCTCCACCTCTCTAGATTTTCCTGCACTTGTTCTCTGTTCTCACTACAGAGCACAATGTCATCTGCAAACATCATAGTCCATGGGGAATCTTGTCTAACCTCATCTGTCAGCCTGTCCATCACCATAGCAAACAAGAAGGGGCTGAGAGCTGACCCTTGATGCAGTCCCACCTCCACCTTGAACTCTTCTGTCACACCAACAGCAGACCTCACCACTGTCTTACATCTCCCATACATGTCCTGCACCACTCTAACATACTTCCCTGCCACTCCAGACTTCCTCATGAAATACCACAGTTCTTCTCTCGGCACCCTGTCATATGCTTTCTCCAGATCCACAAAGGCACAATGCAGCTCCCTCTGACCTTCTCTGTACTTCTCCATTAACATCATCAAGGCAAACACTGCATCTGTGGTGCTCTTTCTTGGCATGAAACCAAACTGTTGTTCACAAATGCTGACCTCTGCCCTTAGACTAGCTTCCACTATTCTTTCCCATAACTTCATCGTATGGCTCATCAACTTTATTCCTCTGTAGTTGCCGCAACTCTGCACGTCTCCCTTGTTCTTAAAAATGGGCACCAGCACACTTCTCCTCCATTCCTCTGGCATCCTCTCACTCTCTAAGACCTTGTTAAATGTTCTTGTCAGAAAATCTACTGCTTCCTCTCCTAGACACTTCCATACCTCCACCAGTCATCAGGATCAACTGCCTTTCCATTCTTCATCCTCTTTAATGCCCTCCTCACTTCACTTTTATTAATCTTTGCTACTTCCTGGTCCTCAACAGTCACCTCTTCTACTCTTTTTTTCTCTCTCATTTTCCTCATTCATCAGCTCTTCAAAGTACTCTTTCCATCTTCCCAGCACACTTCTATCATCAGTCAATACATTTCCCTCTTTGTCCTTTATCAATCTAACTTGCTGCACGTCCTTCCCATCTCTATTTCTCTGCTGTGCCAACCTGTATAAATCATTTTCTCCCTCCTTACTTTCCAACCGAGCATACAAGTCATCAAACGCGCTCTGTTTGGCCTTTGACACTGCTACCTTTGCCTTACGCTGTGTCTTCCTGTACTCCTGTTTACTCTCTTCGGTTTTCTCAATGTCCCACTTCTTCTTAGCTAACCTCTTCCTTTGTACACACTCCTGCACTTCCTCATTCCACCACCAAGTCTCCTTATCTACTTTCCTTCCAGATGACACACCAAGTATTCTCCTACCTGTCTCCCTGATCACATTAGCTGTAGTTGTCCAGTCATCTGGAAGCACTTCCTGACCACCCAAATCCTGTTTCAACTCCTCCTTGAAGACAACCCGACACTCTTCCTTTTTCAACTTCCACCACTTTGTCTTCTGCTCTGCCTTTGCCTTCTTCACCTTCCTCACCATCAACATCATCCTGCACACCACCATCCTATGCTGTTTGGCAACACTCTCACCCGCTACTACTTTGCAGTCACTGACTTCCTTTAAATTACATCGCCTACACAAGATGTAGTCTACCTGTGTGCGCCTACCTCCACTTTTATAAGTCACCCTATGCTCCTCTCTCTTCTGGAAGAAAGTATTCACCACAGCCATTTCCATCCTTTTTGCAAAATCTACCAACATCTGTCCTTCTGCGTTCCTGTCCTGGATACCAAACCTACCCATCACTTCCTCGTCCCCTCTGTTTCCTGCACCAATATGTCCATTGAAGTCTGCCCCAATTACCACTCTTTCACCTCTGGGGGTACTCTGCATCACTTCATCTAACTCCCTCCAGAATCTCTCCTTCTCTTCTCGCTCACATCCTGTCTGTGGGGCATAAGCACTAACAACATCGACCATCACACCTTCAATTTCTAACCTGAGACTCATCACTCTGTCTGATACTCTTTTCACTTCTAGAACATTCCTGGCAAACTCCTCCTTCAAGATGACTCCGACTCCATTTCTCTTCCTATCCACACCGTGATAAAACAGCTTAAACCCTGCTCCTATGCTTCTAGCCTTGTTACCTTTCCACCTGGTCTCCTGAACACACAGTATGTCCACCTTCCTCCTCTGCATCATGTCAGCCAGCTCTCTACCTTTTCCTGCCATAGTTCCAACGTTCAAAGTCCCTACTTTCAGTCCTAGACTCATGCCTTTCCTCTTCTCTCTCTGGCAATGGACACGCCTCCCGCCTCTCCTTCTTCGACGTCTTCGACCAACAGTAGTCCAATTTCCATCCGCACCCTGTTGGTTGACGGCATTGATGGCGGTCGTTGTTAACCCGGGCCTCGACCGATCCGGTATGTCATTCTTGTGATTCGCATAGTTTATTTGGCATTTGTTTTACCCCGGATGCCCTTCCTGACGCAACCCTCTGCATTTATCCGGGCTTGGGACCGGCGTGAGGGTGAGACACTGGTTTGTGCCCCCCCCCTCACGGCTGAATTAATAATAATAATGCATATGGGCAGCCTAAATAAAATTGCTCCTGGCAATCATAAATTTTGAATCTTAAATCCCAAGGCATATTAAAAGTGCCTCCAAATATTTTTGACTTTTTTAAAAATAAGATGAAGTTCGATTCCTTTCAACTACAGGAGAAGCCTGTCACCTCGTATAAAATATCTTCCAAACATAACACAGAAATGTTTACCAGGGTACTCTATCCATGTTACCGTTACTCTCCGTGAACTTCATTAGTTAATTGAATCGATATTATAGACATGGATCAGCAAAAACATCAACACCACCTGATGGTCTGTGGGAAGACAGCCCCATACACAACTATCTGCAACAGACTCTGTTTTCTGATTGATTTCTGTCATATCCATCATTAACACTTGCAGCAGTTTGTATTTCAGTAGCTGTGTTGTGAGATCAGATCAAATGTACTACCGTTCACTACCCAGGCACATGACATTCTTGAAAGTTCATTGGATGTCCTTCATTGGAACACCTATTATCAGGCCAGAACAGTTTCTATAGAGTTGAGGTGACTATTGGTTTAACTTCTCCAGGATGGGATGCTAGTCTGTTACAGGTTGCCTCACAGTATTTCAACGTGTTCCCATTTATCCGGCTGGGTGGAAAGGGGTCAACCTGGCATTCAAACCCATGACCTTTTGGTTATGAAACCAGCACCCTAACCAATACACCATCCCCACCACCAGCTGATGCATCACATATCCACCTGACCGAATTTACAGTCAACCTTGATGTATCCTTCCATGAGCACTGTGGGAGCCAATGCTATTGTGGGACCTTGGGAGGTCTGTGTAGGTACTTCGTTCAGGTAGATGCAGCTGTTGTCGATGTGTGGTGTGACATCATAGAAGCCTTGGTTTGATGTGTTTAACACTTGTGCAAGGTTAAGGGAACAAATTTCCTTTAATAAGAGTAACAAACCCATCCTCTATCCAACTTGCTTCATCTGTCCCATTACTTGGGATTCTGAGTTCCCTTTGACTGTCCCATCTCCAGGCAGCAAGTCTCCAAATATATTTGGTGCCACTCAAAAGTGAATATTTTGTTATGGCTTGTGCTGGCTAGCAGCGTTAACCCTCTCTCTCTCTCTCTCTCTCTCTCTCTCTCTCTGTGTCTCTCTCCATTCATTGCAGACACTGGCGGGGGCGTGGCTGTTACTTGCAGACTCGGTCCACTCAGCAATCAGTGAGCTATAAATAGGAGCGGCGCGTTCCCCTCCGGCATCAGAAGATTGTCCTTCCTTGTGATTCTGTTTTTCTCTGTGATCTCTCTGACGCCTGGTATCCTGCCTTGTGCTCCACCAGTTTCCGTTACAATATTATTTTTCTCGTGATTATGGTTTCCCCTGTGCCAAAATAAACTTGTTGAAGCTTCGTACATGGTCTACTGCATCTTTGGGTCCGACTCATGCTCCAGTCGTAACATGTTTTCCTGTGCCATATGTAATATATATTGGTCTCGCGCACCTGCTTAATAAGCAAACTCATTCCATTAACGTGCCTTCACAAAAAAGGCAAATATGAATACCTGACAGAGAGTGAGGGTTACTGCCTGGAAGAAAAGACCCTGACCAGACACTTGTCTTGAGGTTCACCCCTATAAACATTCCGTGAAGAGGGTGGAGGTCCATCACAAATGGACTAGAACAAGGATCTCAAATTTTGTTCCTGGGGAACTATATTCCTGATGGTTTTGGCTCTAACCATACACGCCAGACCATCTGATTATTGTTTTAAGAAGTTTTTGATAAGTTAAAAGTGTGTTATGGAATAAAGTCCTCCCTTCTCAAGATGGGTGTTTCCAGAGCCCAAGCTATGCATTGAGGTGAGTTCAACTATATATGGTCGGTATCTCTCCACCTCACACACTAGCTCAGGATCTTTCTCTGCCAGAGAGGTGACATTCCATGTCCCAAGAGTCAGAGTCAGTAGCCGAGGATCGCTCTGACAGAACCCATGCCTTTCTGTTGCCACGAAACTCACACAGCACCCAACCCATATAAACCTTCCTACAGATGGTGGGTCCATGGGAGGGCGGACCCATGTCTCTTATTTGGGCTGGGCCCAGCCAGGCTCCATTGCAGAAGCCCGACCACCAGGCACTTGCCTTCGAGCCCCGCCCCCAGGCCAGGCTCCAAGGGGGACCCCGGTGACCTGCGTCTGGGCAAAGGAAACTATCCTTGTTTTTAGTTTTTTCAGGGAGGTCTTTTAAAATGGTTTTTGTCTGGACCTTCACCTAGGACCTTTTTACCTTGGGTACCCTACCAGAGGCGTATAGTCCACGACAACATAATTCTTCGGATCACTAGGACACGCAAACCCCTCCACCACAATAAGGTGGCAATTCAAAGAGGGATTGAACCTTGGATTCAGGAGCAACAAAGTGTTTTTTGTCCTGGCCATGGCAATCTTGTCCAACTCCATATGCTCTACAGGATCATGGAGGGGGCAATGGGAGTTTTCCCAATCTGTCCACATGTGTTTTGTGGATCTGGAGAGGGTTTTCTACCGTGTCCCTCTGGTTATTCTGAGGGGCGTGCTCTGTGAGTACTATATAACAGACCTGTTGGTACGGACTATTTGGTCGCTATAGCACTGAAGCCTGAGCTCGATCTGTATTGGGAACAACAGATCAAATTTCGTTTCCGCTAAGGGTTGGAGTCCGTCAAGGCTGTCTTCTATTACTGATTCTGTTCATAATTTTTATGTACAGAATTTCTAGGCACAGCCAAGGCATTGAAGGGTTCTGGTTTGGTGGCCATCCGATCTCATTTCTGCTTTTTGCAGATGACATTGTTCTTTTGGCTTCATCAAATTAGGACCTGCAACTCTCATTGGAATGATTCCCAGTCGAGTGTGAAGCGGCCGCGTTGAGAATCGGCACCTCCGAGTCTGATTCCATGGTTCTCAGTTGGAAAAGTATAGAATGCCTCCTCTGGGTCTGAAATGAAGTCCTGCCCCAAGTGGAGGAGTTCAAGCATCTCAGGGTCTTGTTCACGAGAGAGGGAAGGATGGAACGGGAGATCGACAGACGGATCGCTGCAGCCTCTGCTGTAAATCAGAGCCTGTACCTGTCCATCGTAGTGAAGATGGAGCTGAGCCACAAGGCAAATCTTTCAATTTACCTATCAATCTACATTCCATCCCTCACCTATGGGCATGAGCTTTGGGTAGTAATGGAAACAACACGATCACGGACGGATACAAGCGGCTAAAATGAGCTTCCTTTGCCGGGTGGCAGGGCTGTCCCCTAGAGATAGGGTTAGAAGTTCAGCCATCCGACACAAGGTCAGAGTAGAACCACTGCTCATCCGGATTGAGAGGAGGCAGTTGAGGTGGCTTGGGAATCTGGTTATAATGCCTCGTGGGCGCCTCCCTGCTATGGTGTTTAAAGCATGTCCAACCGGGAAAAGACCCCGAGGTTGACCCAGAACACGTTGGTGGGATTATGTCTCTCGGCTAGTCTGGGAATGCCTCGGTGTCTCCACGGAAGAGCGGTAGGAAGTGGCTGGGGTGAGGGACATCTGGACCTTATTGCTTTGGCTGCTGCTCCCACAATCTGACCCCGGATTAAGAGAAAGATGAAGATGAAGATGATGATGAAAAAGTGTGTTATGTTTTGTTTAGTAATGAAATATGCTGAAAAGTATGTCTCCAGGAACAGGGTAACCCTCCACTGGAAACCCCTGCAATAGAAAATTACTCTGAATGCCATTTCTCACAATATAACATGGTCTATATAACCAGACTTCTCGCAAATACTGTGTGTATGCCTTTACCTTGTTTACCTAACATGTATTTTCCTAACTCATAGGACTCTGGATGACACTGGGTGAAGGCGGAGTACACTCTGAAGAGATGACAAACCATCAAAGGGCAACATACAGCTAATCACATACACATTCACACCTAGGGCAATTTGGAACAGCCAATTAGCCTAATGTGCATGTCTTTGGACTGTGGGGGGGGGGGGACCAAAGTACTGGGAGGAAATCCACACAAGCACTAGGAGAACATGCAAACTCTGTACAGGCCATGAATTGAACCCAGAATATTCTCACTGTAGGGTGGATGTGTTTACCACTATGCCACAATGCTGCCTACATTCCTGCTTTTCTTGGGTTTGCTGATTACCCAACTCCTGCCTATTTTTTTATTCTTCCATAAGATGGGGATTTACTTGTATGTTTCATTAAAGCCTCTAACTGCATTTACTCCATCTTGCCATCTGTTTGTTTGAGTTATATAATAATGTTGTTGACCTCATTTTGCAAAGAATCTTTGGGTAGGAACTCAAACAGGAGGCTAGAACATACACAAACACACACAAACAGACAGACAGAGAGAAAGAGAGCGAGCAAGAGAGAGCAAGAGAGAGCGAGAGAGAGAGAGAAGCACTTCAGTAATACACACCTGTACCACTGGATGGCAGGGAGATACGTAAGAAGAAATAAACTTTTAATAAAAACAAACTAATAATGTGCTAAACATTTAGAGCCTGACATTGCTACAGAAAAGATATCCATCCACAAAACACTTTGTATATCTGAACCCATCTGCACAGGATGTTGTCACAGCCCAAAATACAATGTTCTACTTCTTTTAAGATTGTGTAGTTCTGCACCCCGAGTGTCCTACAAACCTACATAAAAACATCAATATGCTAACGGTTCTGATCTGCTTCAAAATCCAGCTTCCTTCGACGCAAGTCCATTGCTTTATTCTTTTTTTTTTTTTTTTTTCTAAATAAAAACCCAACATAGGAAAACCACAATTATATAAGATATTAATCTAGGAATAAAAATCAGTCCAATCAGATAGTTTGAAGACAAAAGTGTAGTGCAAAGTAATCTTTGCATAACATAACTCTGCTTATTATTACATTCGTCACTTCATAACTTAGATTTGTTAACAAAATATATATAGATGTACAGTGAATCTTAGCAAAACTTTCATTTACATTACATTCACACCTGCAGGTTAAAGAATAAAAAGTGAGAATAAAAGTAAATTGTGAAGTGACTTTTCAAAGCACAGGTTCATTATAACACAGTATGGTTTTCAAATCAGAATTGGGGATAAATGTGTAAAATTGGTCCGCTTTCAGCATATTGAACTAAAACACAGAACTGCAAAGGTACATGTGAATAAAAAGTAGCTCTGAAACAGAGGATTTTTTTTTTTTTTTTTTTTTTTACGGAGTCAGATCTGGTTATTAGTAGCATAATTTTTTCCCCATATTTTCCTTTTATTAATTTAATACTTTCATTAAATACAACAAAACTCTAGCAATGATTTAAAAACAAAGAAACATTTTCCACTTTCATTTTGTACAGAAAATAAGCTATCTTTTAAATAAAAACAATTGTTTTGGTGTTTTATTTTATTTTTTAAAAAAGAAAAAAATACAAAGCAAACTTGAATTATGTTTCAACAGTTTAAACCTCTACAGGAGCAGTGAGACCGTTAACGGTGCTTTCGCTCGGGCCTTTCTCTGGCTCACTGCTGGCCTCAGTGGCGCTCTCTTCAGGTGACTCTGAAACCTTGCTTTCCTCTTGTCCCTCTTTGGGAGTATCGTCCGTTTTGGGACTGATCAGCGCTGTTGATTCGTCAATCACCTGCACTGTGTCAACAGGGGCCTCACTGGGCTTCTTCACTTCACCATTCTGCACAGGGTACGCCGCCTCTAGCGCAGCATACAGGAACTCATACTGCTTCTGTTTTAATGGAGGAAAATATAAAGTATTACAACACATGTTCAGCCTTGAAAGTTATCTTTAAACAGCAGTGTGAGGACAAAATAATACAATTGTTTTTGTTTTGAACTAAGGTGTGCAAATTGATGACACTGTAATAACCGTAGAGACTTTGGTTATTGATGAAATGTCATTTCATAGTCCATTTTCTCTGCGAGGTAGGAATTTCCAGTTATAAAGAAACCTTTTATATACTAGTATGAGTGTATAAGGAAATTTGCATTTAATTACAGATTTAATATCATCATCTGCAGATAATTTAATAATGTATAACTAGAATTACTGTCCTGATTTTATAATGAGTATAATTAATTGGAATACTTTTAATCAAATCAAGTAAATTGTTAAAAACAAACAGGATGGGACACTTTTTTTATATTTCACATTATATTTGCTTTTATGTAAAGCCCATTATCTATCAGGGTTGTGGGGGAGGTGGACCTAATCGAAGATATATTTAGAAAGGTGACACGGTGGCGTAGTGACTTATCAGTCCGGTGCTTATCCCCAGTTTCCGTAGCGTGAAGCGACCAGGAGTTCAACTCCCCCTGGATGGGACGCTAGTCCATTGCAGGTTACCTTCCCAGTATATTTTTACTGGTACTCATTTATACTGCTGGGTGAACAGAGGCACACTTGTGGTTAAGACCTTGCCCAGGGGGCTTAGCACAGTGGGAATCTAACTGGGATTCAAACACACAACCTCCTGATCATGAGCACAGAACCCTAACCAGTACAACACAGGTCCCACACTACAGCAAGAAGGCCTGGATTCAATTTCTGTGTGGAGTTTGCATGTTCTTCCATTGCTTGTGTGGAGTCCTGAGCCCTGAGCCCTTGCCTGAGTACTCCAGTTTCCTCCTTCAGTCTAAAAGCATGCACAGTAGGCTAACTGGCTTGACCAAATCACCACTAGGTGTGAATGGTTGGAAAAGTTTGGGCCCTACAAAGGCCTGGTGAGCTGTCCAGCGTGTGCCCAGAGTCAGCTGAGATGGACGCCGTTCACCCTTCCACCCTAATTACAATTAAGAAGCTTAGAAAATTAAATGAATGAATGAATATATTTAGGCAATGTGTGTATAATTTCAGCTGGAGCACTGATTAGGATGTCCACCTCAAGCAAGAAGGTCCTGGGTTTCATAGGTTGCTTGGGTTTCCTCCCACAGTCCAAAGACATGCACACGATTCTAACTGGGTGTTCCAAATTGCCCCTAGGTGTGAGTGTGAATGTGAATGGGGAATTAGACTGTTATGATGCGTTACTGTCTGGATGTTCTAATAGGAGCATAAACAAGCTCCAGTTAGTCCAGAATGCAGCAGTGAGAGTCGTTACTAGAACCAGGAGACACAAGAAGATCACCGCGACCTTATTTATTTACACTGCACTGGCTCCCAGTTACATTTCACATCAAATATAAAATACCACTTTTAACCTGTATAGCACTTAATAGTCTCACGCCACATTATCTTGGTGAAATTGTTGTCATTTATGATCCGGCACGCCCCTTTAGATCAAAAGGTGCAGGATGCTTAGTGATACCTCAAATAATGAAGACCACTGCAAGGGGCGGAGCTTCTTTTACAAAGTCCTACAGTTATGGAATAACCTTCCAGCTAATGTTTGGGACTCCATGAGGCTAAAAACTTACTAGTGTAGTGGAGCATTTAGTTAAAAGGCGTGGGGCCGGTGGTGTAGTGGTTTGGGTGCTGCGCTCATGATCCAGAGGTTGTGAGTTCGAATTCCACTGAAACCCTCACTGTGCTAAGACCCCTGGGCAAGGTCTCAACCACAAGCGTGCCTCTGTTCACCCAGCAGTACAAATGGGTACCAGTAAAATATACTGGGAAAGTAACCTGCGATGGACTAGCGTCCCACCCAGGAGGTGTTGAACTCCTGGTCGCTTCACATTATGGAAACCGAGGATAAGCACCGGCCTGATGAGCCGCTAGGCTCGGGTGTAAAAACTCAACAGACTTTGCCTTACCTTAGTTAAAAGCTTTTATTATGTAAAGGAGCAGATCTGGGGGGTCTCAGGAATAGAAAGTTCTGGTAAACTGTGATGTTGGGATGCTGTCATTCCCCCACTCTACATGCTCACTCAGGTCTGTTGACAGTGGGGTGGCTGATTGCCCAAATGTCACATGGTGCCCTCATGTCTGTCTTCCTTCTGGTTCTCTCTCTCTTTTAGTTATGCTGCCATAGCCAGTCATGCCTGAGTCTGTCTGCTACACTCAGCAATAATAAAATCTTCTGTTTCCATTACATTACTATGAGTCTGTCTCTCTCTCTCTCTCTCTCTCTCTCTCTCTCTCTCTCTCTCTCTCTCTCTCTCTCTCTCTCTTCCAGCTCTCTGTGTGTTTTCTTGAGGTACACATGCTGCTTCTGGGATGCCGGTGATCCTGTTCCTTCTGGTTTCTGTGTCCTGTGATCTGTCCGGGTGTGCTGATACTGGCTGGAGGTCTCATCTTGGAAGCCCATCCCTCCTGCTGATGATGCTATATGGACCCAGATGTGCACTGACAGACTGTGAAGATGACTTTTCACTGCTGGTGATACAAGCTCTCTTCCCCACAATTATTCAGGACTTACAGTTGTTGTAGAACCAACCGGACTACATTTTGGACTAAAATGGACTTTCTCATATAGAGTTTGTATCTTTACAGTTCCACCCAAATGAGAATTGGTTTCCCTTTTGGACCATGTTCCTCTCAAGGTGTACTTCCTCGGGTTAACGGAGGGAGTCTTTGTCATTGCCTCGAGCGATGCTATTCTTTAATACTTTATAGACTCTTACTTTTACTTTGTAAAGCTACTTTGTGACAAGTCAACTGTAACAAGCGACAAATAAATTAAACTGAATTGAGCTGAATTGGTGTGTGTTGCTCTGTAATGATCAGGCAGGTTGTTCAGGGTGTACCTCATATTTACCTCTAGTTGGCTGAGAAAGGCTCCAGTCTCACTGATACTTAATAAAGGATAAAGTAGTTTGGAATATGAAATGGAATGACTTTAAACTCACAAAGGTTTTGAGCATGCCCAGACGAGCTTTGCGCAGGTCCTTGGCCACCTGGAAGATGTCGACCAGTTTCTCAGTGTCTACACTATCGAGAAGCTTCCACAAGGCGCAGAACGTTCCAGAGCGTGAGGAACCATCCCTGGTGAAGGAAACAAATGTGTGTAAATATAATATATGATACACTACTTTGTGCATTTGATATATTGTACAAACTCCCTGAACCAATGAGGATTCCATAAGTACAGAACACCTAAGTGAACTCGCATTCATACAGTTCCCCCTCTCTTGTTTCACAAGATAACAGATTCATTATGTGTTTTTCTTTGGAGAACAAAGATCTTCTTCTTCTTCTTCTTTTCCTTTCGGCTTTTCCCTTCAGGGGTCGCCACAGCGAATCATCTGCCTCCATCTCACCCTACCCATCTTCTACTCTTACACCAACTATCTTCATGTCCTCCTTCACCACATCCATAAATCTTCTCTTTGGTCTTCCTCCAGGCCTTCTACCTGGTAGTTCCAACCTCAACTACTACCAATATACTCACTATCCCTCCTCTGTACATGTCCAAACCATCTCAATCTAGCCTCTCTGACTTTGTCTCCAAAACCTCTTACATGTGATATTTTTTTATTTATAACAATGAATTAAGGTATTTTAGCCCGAGTATGGACTTACTTGTTCAACTCACTCATTTGTTTAATATGTGTGTGTTGCGGGAAGGCTGGCCTTTTCTAATCTGACACTACGCGGCCGACCAGACCAAGGTAGGACCAACACCCATAACCCTTCACACCTAGCACAACCGAAACAGCCATTTAGCCGAATAGGCAAGTCATTGGATTCTGAGAGGAAACTGGAGTACCCAGCATGATGAGAACATCAAATTTCAGACACTCAAACCCAGAAGCTTTTCGTTATCAAGCAGATGTCCTAACCACTACACCACCATGCTGCCCTGTATCTCGTCCTGATCGAAGAGAAATGTGATACAGTGAATTAAAAGCCTGAGAAAATGGGGGAGGGGTGTAA
>CM045751.1:17707500-17787500 GCA_024760905.1 Plotosus lineatus | reverse complement strand
ATCTGCGACAGCCTCGGCTGCAGCACGCTTGGCCTGCCGGGTACCCGTTTGCTGCCTCAGGAGTCCCACAGGCTAATAAAACCCGATAGGCCTCCTTCTTCAGCTGGACGCCCCTTCACCGCAGGTGTCCACCACCGGGTTCGGGATTACCGCCACGACAAGCACCGACGACCTTACGGCCACAGCTATGGGCTGCCGCCTCAGCAATGGAGGCACGAAACATGGCCCATTCAGATTCCATGTCCCCGCCTCCTCCGAACGTGGTTGTAGCTCTGCCGGAGGTGGGAGTTAAAGGCCTCTCGGACAGGGGGCTCCGCCAAACGCGTTCCCAGCAGACCCTGATTACACGCTTGGGCCTGCCAGGTCTGGAAGGCAACCTCCCACACCACCGGCCAACTCACCACCAGGTAGTGATCGGTAGACAGCTCAGCTCCTCTCTTCACCCGAAAGTGTCCAGAACATATGGTCGCAAGTCCGATGACACGACTACAAAGTCAATCATCGAACTGCGACCTAGGGTGTCCTGGTGCCAAGTGCACTTATGGACACCCTTATAGCCAACATGGTGTTCGTGATAGACAAACTATGACGAGCACAGAAGTCCAACAACGACACACCATTCGGATTCAGACTGGAGAGGCCGTACCTACCGATCACACCCTTCCAGGTCACACTATCGTTGCCCACATGGGCATTGAAGTCTCCCAAGACAACGAGCGAGTCTCCCGAGGGAGCGTTCTCCAACACCCCAAAGACTCCAAAAGGGTGGGAACTCTGAACTGTCATTTGGTGCATAAGCACAAATAACAGTCAGGCCCCGTCCCCCACCTGAAGACGGAGGGAAGCTACCCTTTCGTCAACCGGGGAGAACCCCAACATTTGGGCACCGAGACAGGGGGCAACAAGAATACCCACACCGCTCGCCGCCTCCCCATGAGCAACTCCAGAATAGAAGAAGGTCCAGCCTCTTTCGAGATGGATGGTTCCGAGCCCAAGCTATGCGTTGAGGTGAGCCCGACTATATCTAGTCGGTATCTCTCCACCTCACGCACCAAATCGGGCTCCTTTCCCGCCAGAGAGGTGACATTCCATGTCCCGAAGGTCAGAGTAAGCAGCCGAGGATCAGTCCGACAGAACCCATGCCTTCGGCTGCCACCCAACTCACACTGCACCCGACCCCTAAAACTCCTCCCACGGGTGGTGGGTCCATGGGAGGGCGGACCCATGTCTCCTTTTCGGGCTGGGCCCGGCCAGGCTCCATGGGCATAAGCCCGACCACCAGGCGCACGCCTTCGAGCCCCTCCCCTGGGCCTGGCTCCAGGAGGGAACCCCGGTGACCCGCGTCCGGGCAAGGGAGACTGATTCCTCTGTTGTTTTCTCATGTCTTAGGGGTCTGTTTTGAATCGCACTTTGTCTGGACCTTCACCCCGGACCTGTTTGCCTTGGGTGACCCTACCAGGGGCATTTGCCCCCGACAACATAGCTCCTAGGATCATTAGGTCACGCAAACCCCTCCACCACGATAAGGTGGCGATTCGAGGAGGGGTACTTGGCAATTACAAGAATATAATTAATATATTATTGTATATTAATATAATATAATTAATATTATTATTGTATATTAATTATATTCTTGTACTTGGCAATTACAAGAATATAATTAATATACAATAATATTGGCATTTAAATTTATTTACAGAAAGAGCGAGCATGGTGCAGCGCTTTCCTGATGTAGATTAGAATGTTTTTAATGAAGATGTTTCACCTCATTGTGGTTTTCTGACTGAGCTCAACTTTAAACTCATAAGTTTTTAACCTTTATCACTAAAATAAGAGAAAGCGAAAGCGAAAGAGAAAGCACCCACCTGAAACTCCAACTCCATTAAGGACTGATTTTCTGCCTTCTGTTTGAGTGTGTTTACCTCCGAGTGGAAATCAGAGAGTAATATTTCTGTGTCACCATACTGACTGTACTCAATCAGCGCCGTGTGGATCAGCACATACTGGGCCTGGGATACAGAACACTTACACTTAGATCATCAGACAAAATGTATGTACATTTTTCATCTAATCTATACACACTTCTCTTACATACCCCCACCCACCCACACACACACACACTACCTCAATATCTTGAACATTTTTCCAGCATGTAAATGGTTAAAATGAAATTACTAAGATGGCGCCTGAAAGCCTGAAACATCAACATTGTTGTAGATCTCAACTCAGGTTTTTACCAGATACGCCATATCACACCTCACTTAACCCTCAAGCGACCGACCTATTTCGGCGACTAATATGGCCGAGTGGGGTCATTTGTGAGCCAATTGACTTTATACAGGAATATTTCTGTATAAATGATTGTTTTAGGGTTCGTCATATTTATTTCACTCTCTAATATATTTGTCTATCATCTTATGTAATTTGGTATGGAATTTGATATATTTTTACAAAAAACATCCAAAAACACACAATGATAGAACAATGATAGTTACTTTGCATAAAATATATATATATATATATATATATATAGTGGGGGCAGTGGTGGTCTAGTGGTATAGGGCGCTGGATCGCTGATCCAAAGGTTGGGGGTTCGAGTCCCACTCTCCACAAGGTTGTCACTGTCCCCCCAGTGCAGCTAACTGGATTATCAAAGGCGGGCCATGTCTCTCACTGTCTATGGTGAGAGGCATGTAAAAGAACCATTGCTGACTTTCGTAAAGAGTAGCTGCAAAGTTGTCAGCGTGTTTCTGTCCCTTGCTAAAAAGGGTTGTGACAGGAAGGGCATCCGACGTAAAAACCTCTGCCAAATCAAACGTGCGAATCAGATGATTTGCTGTGGCGACTCCCGAGGAAAAGGGAAAAAGCCGAAAGGAAGACAGACATTACTACGTCGTAATGCTGATGTCATGGCGCATGGGTGAGAGTGCCAGTACTGCTTTGCCATGAGCTGATACAGATGGCACGAGAGTGAGTTGGTCATGAAAACCAAAACTTGCGCCGTGCTCCTCTGTCCCATTGCTAGGTTTCATCTCTTCTGGAATGTGCGGCTCATTTGACCTGATAGTTCCTATGTAAGTAAGCCCATCATTCAACAGCTCTTCAGCAAGGTGGACTGACGTGAAGAAATCTTCTGCAGTGATATCTCTTCCACTTCTGCGCCAGGGAGATGTAAGATCTTCCTGGGGTCATAAGTAACCTCCCACAAGTTTGGATTATACTCAACACACGGATTGGCCGATCCTTACAAAATTATACGAACAAAT
This sequence comes from Plotosus lineatus, assembly GCA_024760905.1. NCBI lineage: Eukaryota > Metazoa > Chordata > Actinopteri > Siluriformes > Plotosidae > Plotosus > Plotosus lineatus. The sequence goes on along the minus strand of CM045751.1, from coordinate 17,784,234 downwards.
GCAGGATTGACCAAATTAAAATGAGAAAAATGGCGGCCGAGTATATATTCCTGGGGTCATATATGACCCTACTCAGTCACTTGAAGGTTAATGTTACTGTCACTGAAAACTAGATCATTTCAGAACTAGAAACTTACATCACTAACTAGATCTGATAACAGTGACAACTCATGACAGCTATAGCCTGATGGGCAGAGAAAGCAGCATTGGGATCAGAAGGTTGTTGGTTCAATTCCCGAACAGGCAAAAAAACAAATGAGTTGTACTTTCCCTTCCTCCATAGTAATGGCTGTAGTGCCCTTGAGCAAGGCACCTATCCCCCTACTGCTCTCTGGGCAATGTCTATGGTAGCCCACTGTTCCAAGTGTGTGTGCGCTCGCTTTGGATCATCACTGCTGTCCCCCAGTGCAGCTAACTGGGTTATCAGAGGCCCGGACATGCTTCTCACTGTCTGTGGTGAGACTCATGCAAAAGAACCATAGTGCATGTTTCTGCTATGCGATGGCCTAGCAAAGCTGTCCAGGGTGTACTTTCACCTCGCCCAGAGTCAGTTTAGATGGACGCCATCCTCTCTGTGATGGTCATTAAGATTAAGCATTATAGAAAAGGAATAAATGAATGAAAATTGCTTATTTCAGTACAAACAATAATCCGAAAATTAGTACTATTAGTTATACTGTTAACACTTTCATTACTTTCAGTATTTAATATTCCTATATTAAATATACTTATAAATATAATATACTTAGGATCAGCGCTCCAGTGCCCTATACTACTAGGCCACCACTGCCCTTATATATATATATATATATATATATATATATATATATATATATATATATATATATATATATATATATATATATATATATATATATATATATATATATATATATATGTAATGACGCGTAATATTATATATATATATATATATATATATAATATAATGTAATTCCTCGGCCCAAAACCACAACACAACGTATTCTTCCGCCTTGTGGAAACTAGTTTGCGTTTGTTTACGTAACCGCGAAAGATGTAATGACGTGTAATATTATTTTTGATATTTTTATGGGGGCACGTTTGTAACCACGAAATGGTGTAAGTCGGGACCAGTATAAACCGAGGACCCCCTGTGTGTGTGTGTGTGTGTGTGTATATATATATATATATATATATATATATATATATATATATATGGGGCAGTGGTGGTCTAGTGGTATAGGGCACTGGATCGCTGATCCAAAGGTTGGGGGTTCGAGTCCCACTCTCCACAGGGTTGTCACTGTCCCCCCCAGTGCAGCTAACTGGGTTATCAAAGGCGGGCCATGTCTCTCACTGTCTATGGTGTGAGGTATGTAAAAGAACCATTGCTGACTTTCGTAAAGAGTAGCTGCAATGTCGTCAGCGTGTTTCTGTCCCTTGCTCAAAAGGGTTGTGACAGGAAGGGCATCCGACGTAAAAACCTCTGCCAAATCAAACGTGCGAATCAGATGATTCGCTGTGGCGACTCCCAAGTAAAAGGGAAAAAGCCGAAAGGAAGACACAGATATAATATATATATATATATGTGTGTGTGTGTGTGTGTGTGTGTGTACGCACACACAAATAGGGTAGATATATCAAGAATTCTGTTTATTTTTCGTGGTATATTTTATCAGATATAGGTCCCAAAGAAGTCACAATCTCACTCTGACTATAGTACAGAAGGCGCTCAGTGAGCTCGATAATATACCACTGATGTTTACATTTCCATGAGAGGTGATTTCACTTTGTATTTTCACCTGAACACCTTCACATTTTAAAGTGAATGTTATATTCTTGAAGACTATCATTTAGTAAATCCATTGATGATGTCAACTACCACAGTAAACATGTTGAACTAGGAAGTGCAGCTGACTCAGTAAAATTACTGGACTAGAAATAACCTGTTGCACAATTTCCATAAAATAATATTACAGCAACTGAGATCATCTGGTTAATGAAATCGAAATGATTTAATAATTAAGAAACTTTTTGGAAAAAATACTATGTGTCTCACCTCCACTTGAACCATGAGGCATCTTTGGCGCCGAAGTTTTGCAACATATCCATAAATGTCTACACGCCCCTCTGAATCCAGACTCTCAATCATAGCATCGATACAGATGTAGGTCCCTGTGCGCCCAACTCCAGCACTGCACAGAAGAAAAGTCCATATACATTTTTTGGGAAAATGACAATCATGATTTTTTTAAACTGCTTATTTGTGATGAAACCACTTAGGCACATTGAGCGCTTTCCAAATTCAGCGCCTGTAATACCTGCAGTGAATCACAATTGGTCCACTGAAGAAGTTTTTGAAGGAATTGACTCTGCGGCGGAGTTTGAGGAGGAGGCCGGGATCGGCCGGGACGCCATGGTCAGGCCAGCTCGTGAACTGGATGTGAGTGACCACTCTTTCTGTATTCTTTTCTTTCTGCTAAAAAAAGAGGAAGAATTTCTGCTTATTAGTCTTTTTTTCGTTTCTTTCTTTTTTTTGGCTGAATCTTAAAAAAGATTTCTCAGAAGCTCAGAAAATTAGAGGGTAATATTTCAGCAGGTTGTGTGATTCACATGAAATAATCTCATGATTAATATAAAACATGAAGTTTGGATTATCTTACATTGAGAAGAGTCAGATGGCGAATTATGTAATCGGGGCAGTTTTCCTCGCTGGTGATTTTCACAACAAAACCATCGAAGATCTCTGTTTCTCTCTCCAGTGATGGCCAGTACTGAGCACATTTACTCTGAAAAGCAAGAGCAGATTGATTAAAGATTTCAGAAATAAACAAGAGCACTCCAAAAGTGCACACCTCCACCCAATGTGGTCCGGGGTGTACAGCATCATTCCTCTACTGGGCCTGTTGGGAGAAAACTCTTTCAAAAGACCATCATGTATCACAATGTCAAAGAATCCTTAAAAAAATCCAGGATGCAGAATTTTATCCAGTTCATCTCGAAAATCAAACCTTTCAAGTTTTTCTTGCTCAAAGTCCCAGATCTGATCAGAATTTCATGGAAACCCACTTACACATGTCACTTTTTGCCCCACCCCCTCACCCAAGCACGCACACACATACACACACACACACACACACACACACACACACACACACACACACACACACACACACACACACACACACACACACACACACACACACACACACACACACTCACTCTCTCTCTCTCCCCCAAACACTCACTCACTCACTTACACACAGCTATGTATACACACTCACACAATCACTCACACACACACACACACACACACACACACACACACACACACACACACACACACACATGTTCTCTGTCTCTCTCTCTCTCTCACACACACACACTCTCACTCTCTCTCTCTCCCCCAAACACTCACTCACTTACACACAGATATGTATACACACTCACACAATCACTCACACACACACACACACACACACACACACACACACACACACACACACGTTCTCTCTCTCTCTCTCTCTCACACACACACACACACACACACGTTCTCACACACACACGTTCTCTCACACACACACACACACACACACACACACACACACACACATACACATACACACTCTCACACACACTCTCACTTTCTCTCTCCCCCAAACACTCACTCACTCACTCACACACAGCTATGTATACACACTCACACAATCACTCTCACACACACACACACACACACACACACACACACACACACACAGAGAAACACACACTCACATACTAACACACACATTCTCACTCACTCACATACTAACACACACACACACACACATGTTGCGGGGAGGCTGGTGTGCATCTCAGCCAACTCTGGGCAAGGGTAGAGTACACCCTGGACAGCTTACCAGGCCATTGTAGGACAGAAAAACACTGACAGCTATGCAGCTCCTCTTATCAAAGGTTAGCAATGGCTCTGTAACATGAACCTCTCACCACAGATAGTGAGACCCATGGCTGGCCTTTGATAACCCAGTTAGCTGCGCTGGGGGGACAGCAGTGACAACCCGTTGAGAGTGGGGCTTGAACCACTCACCTTAAGATTGGTGATCTAGCACCTTTACCACCAGGCCACCACTGCCCTCTTAAAGTAAACATTTAAAAGTAATTGTGGGTTATTTAATATATCAATCCACCAATTACCTTGTTTCCTTCTTCACAACGGGTTACCATGACGATAATTGAAGTCTTTTGCTCCCAGATCATTGTCCAGAAGTCTCCAATTGTCTCCTCCTTGGGACCTTGTAAATAATAATAATAATAATAATAATAATAATAATAATAATACAATTACAATCTGTATAAACAACAACAGAAAAGTATTCCAAATTATGTATGCATTAAAAGAAGAAGAAACAAACAAGAAGAAAAATGATGATGAAGAAGAGAAAGAAAAAAGATGAAAAATATGATTACAAAGATGATGAAGAAAAGGAAGAAAAAAAGATGATGATGATAATGATGATGATGATGATGATGAAGATGACGAAGAAGATGATGATGAAAAACATGAAAAATATGATGAAGGAGAAGATGATGATGAAGAGGAAGAAGAAGAAGATGAAAAAGAAGATGAAGAAGAAGAAAAAGAAGGACATGATGATGAAGAAGGAGATGATGATCGAGATGACGATAATGATGATGAAGAAGAAGAACATGACGAAGAAGCCTTTACCTTGAGCTGCAATGTATTTGTCCTTTTCTTTGTGACCCTGAATGAAGGATAAAAAGGTTAAGGACATTTTCATATAGGGAGAAGTTAATCATAATGATATGATCTGGAAACGTTCAGATGATCTTCATTTACCTCAATAAAGCTGGCGTTGATGTAATCATCTGTTCCTCGGTGAGAGAGAGTCACACGGTTATAATCATCTGAAAGGACACATGCAGTCAGGGGCTCGATTATGGAGGAAGGAACCACAGAATACATTCAATTTAACAAAACATTAAATGGTTTTCTATGATAAACTTACAGGGAAGGATATCAACATAGCGATTCTTTGATTGGTTATCTGAGTGTTTGGCCTCTCTGACTGTGAATTGAGAAAATATCCGTGGAATACTCTGAGGAAAGAAAACAACAAAAATAAATTCAACATTTTCAGGTTATAACAACACCATCGTTTGCCAGCAGTCAAGGACAGAAGTTCTCACCCCATATTGCTTTCTCTTGCTCTCTCTCTCTCTCTCTCTCTCTCTCTCTCTCTCTCTCTCTCCCACTCCTCTGTTGGACCGTTTACTCTATATTAGGGTCATGGGGAGACTGAAACCTGTCTCAGCCAACACTGGGCAAATGGCATGGTACACGTTGAATTAGTGATGGGAATTCTGATTCTTTTCACTGACTTGATTCTTTTGGTTCATTTGACAAGAGTGGCCACCAAACCAGAACCCCTCAATGCCTCAGCTACGTCTAGAAATTATGTCCATAAAAATTATGATCAGAATTGGTGATAAAGGACAGCCTTGGCGGACTCCAACCTTCACCGGAAATGAATTCAACCTGTTGTCACCAATACGGATCGAAGGCTGGCTCCGGTGATACAGCGATCGAATGGCCCTTAGCAACAGGTCCAGAATGCCATACTCCTGAAGCACTCCTCGCAAGATAGCCTGAGGGACATGGTCGAAAGCATTCTCCAAATCCACAAAACACATGTGGACAGATTGGGCAAACTCTCATGCCCCCTCCAAGATCTTGTGGAGCATATAGAGTTGGTCAAGAGTACTACAGCCAGGACAAAAACCACATTGTTCCTCCTGAATCTGAGGTTCGACTATCGGTCGGATCCTCCTCTCCAGTACCCCTACATAGACTGTCCCGGGTAGGCTGAGGAGTGTGATTCCCCGATAATTGAAACACACCCTCCGTCCCCTCTTTTTAAAAACGGGGACGACCACCCCGATTTGCCAATCCAGAGGTACAGCCCTCGATGGCCACGCGATGTTGCAGAGACGTGTCAACCAAGACAGACCTACATCATCCAGAGCCCTGAGATATTCAGGGCGGATCTCGTCCAACCTTGGAGCCAGACCACCAAGCAGCTTTTTGACTACCTCGGTGACCTCTACTCCAATGATGGGCAGACCCCTGCCCAAACCCCCAGGGTCTTCCTCCTCCATGGAGGGCATGTTGGGGGGTTTGAGGAGGTCCTCAAAGTATTCCCTCCACCTCTCGATGACATTCCCAGTCAAGGTGAGCAGCTCCCCACCTCCACTGGAAACAGTGTTTGGGGAGAACTGTTTCCCCCTCCTGAGGCGTCAGATGGTGTTCCAGGCCAACCGATAATAACTCTCCAGGCCCTCCCCAAACTCGTCCCACACTCGAGATTTTGCATCTGTGACACTTTCGGCTGCAGGACGTTTGGCCTGCCAGTACCTGCCTGCTGCCTCAGGAGTCCCACAGGCCAATAAGACCCGATAGGCCTCCTTTTTCAGCTGGACGACCCCCATCACCACAGATGTCAACCACCAGGTTTGGGGGTTACCACTACGACAAGCACCGACAACCTTCCGAACACAGCTATGGGCTGCCGCCTCAGCAATGGTGGCACAAAAACATGGCCACGCTTCATGCTTGTTACGTCCCTACATCATAATGTTTAGGAAGGTTAATTCCCTTTAATCTGATCGGAAGAACACTGTATGAGCACCTGCAGCACTGCATGTTGGGTGTGTAGAGGGTGAAGAGAAAAGGGGAGAGGATGGTCCCTTGTGGTGCTCAGGTGTTGCTGACCACTGTATCCGACTTCAGCACCTGCCATCTTTAGAAGTTTTTGCTGACTCTGCTGTAATCGAATGTGTCAGAGTTGAGGAGACGGAACATCAGACTGCAAAGGATTCCTTCATCACATGGTTTGAAAAGCATCATCTGCAGCTTAATGTGAAAAACACCAGGGAACTAATTGTGGATTTTAGGAGCCAAAATAGCAGCAACTTTTGTTTCCATCCAGGGCATCAATGTTGAAATAACAGAGTATTACAAATACCTTGGACATCATATTCACAATAAACTGGACCTGATTAAGAACAGTACCACATTTTACAAGAAGGGCCAGTGCCGGCTCTATTTTTTTCAGAGTTTAAGGTGGTTTAGCATCCGCCGGACACTACTCAGGATGTTCTATGAGTCTGTTGTTGCCAGCGCTGTCCTCTCTGCTGATTCATGCTGGAGCATCAGACTGAGGGTTTACAGATGCAAACAGACCAAACAAACTGATCCGCGAGGCCGGTACCATTGTGGGGATGGAACTGGATTCAATGACGGTGGTGTTAGAATGTTGTAGATGAGAATGTTGTCCAAAAAAAGGTGATACGTACCAAATAATACCCCCCCCCCCCACCCGCTTCACAATCTGCTAATCAGTCCCAGGAGCCATTCAGTGAGTAAATTAGTTTGTCCATATACCATATATGGGCTCCATAGCACCAACATCCACTGTTATACATTTACATTCTACTGCTTATCATATTGATTAAACTGTACATATCCCTCACTGACTCCACTCATTCTCTACCTGTTTACACACATATTAGTGAAGTCGTGATAGATAGATAGAGAGAGCGAGAGAGAGAGAGAGCAACCCTGTGCACACAATTTCCTCCAGGATCAATACCGTATTTTGATTATGTTTCTAACCAAAGCTGGGCAGCGCACAATTACCCCAGTCCCCCCGCCCTTGAGTACCCGTAAAATGTATTCTTCCATTCCAGCCCCTTCCTCAAGCTCTCCAACCCCAATGACCCCTATAACATAAAAAGTGGGTGGAGTTTTATTCAGAACTGCAGGTTACATTTTAACCATTGCGCCGATCTGATGTTAAGGCTCTTGATGTTCAATATTGGTTTGTTTGAATTATTTATCAATGTATATATAGGGCAGTAGTAGGCCGGTGATAAAGTGATGGATTACTGAGCCCAAGGTTGGGGGTTCAAACCCCACTATCACCAGGTTGTCACTGCCCCCCCCCACCCCCACCCCACCCCGGTGCAGCTAATTAAGTTATCAAAGGCTGGCCATGTCCATCATTGTCTGTGGTGGAGGTTCATGTAAAAGAACCATTGCTGACCTTTGTAAAGAAGAGCTGCAAAACCATCAGCATGTTTCTGCCCTGTGATGTACCATTCAAGGTGTACTCTGCCATCACCCAGAGTCGGCTTAAATGGGTGCTAGCCTCGGTGTGACCCCTCATTCGAAAATGGATATTGAGTTATATCTTCAGAGAATTTTAATAATCCCCAGTAACTCCAGATTAGCTGAACTTGCATGGTCTAGACCTATTACTGGGAAATGTGGCCCCTCTGCTCACAAAATCTAAAAAAAATAACTGAGACTAACCTGAAATTCTTCCATAAACAGACGTCCCTCATCAGCCCTTTTCCTCTTGTATACCTCCAACAGAGCGTCAGCGTTTATGGGTTCCACCGGGAGCAATGAATCTTCCCAGGAGGAGAACAACATCAATTAAAAAAGTCTTCAATTTTATAAGAATTCCCACCAGAAACAAAGGGTGAGATGAGTTAATACTCACTTGCGGGAAGAAGGTCATCCAGTTCTTGCCCGTCCCTGTTGTTATAAATAAATAGAGCATGTTTTACACTGATTTTTAAAATTAAAACATTTATACAATTAGCCACACATGAGAAGGTTCAGGAAACATCATCTGTGGCACATACCTTGACTTTTCCCTCTTTAAAAGGTAGATTTTGTAAAGAACAAACAGGAGCGCGAGAGACGTGAGAACAATAAGAAAGCCCAGGAATCCAAGAACAGCCTTGTCGTTGTCTGAAACACACCAGGTATCAGTTTTAATGTGATGTGTTTTGTTAATATTCTCTGCCCAGTCAAAATGCTTTAGCACTTATATAATATTTTTGTTTGATTGAGATGGTTTGGACATGTGTAGAGGAGGGATAGTGAGTATATTGGCAGTAGGATGCTGAGGTTGGAACTACCAGGCAGAAGGCCTAGAGGAAGACCAAAGAAGAGATTTATGGATGTGGTGAATGAAGACATGAAGGTCGTTGGAGTCAGAAAAGAAGATGCAGAGGACAGGGTGAGATGGAGGCGGATGATTTGCTGTGGCGACCCCTGAAGGGAGCAGCCGAAAGGAAAAGAAGAAGAAGACTGCCTTTAGCCTTCATTACAGCATGTAACTTTGTGTCCCCATGGCATTGGGTAAATCAAACCATAGCAAGGAGCCATTAGAAGGGTTAGAACTTCTGCCTCAGAGCAAAAAGGTCATGGGTTCCAGCCCTGTACCCAATAAGGCCCTTTCAGTGTGGAGTTTGCATGTTCTCTTGGTGCTTGTGTGGGTTTTCTCCAGATACTCCAGTTTCCTCCCACAGTCCAAAGACATGTACATCCTAGATGTGAGTGTAGATGGTTGTTGGCCCCGGCCCCGTGATGGACAGGTGAGCTTTTCATGGTGTATCTCACCTCCACCCAGAGCCGGTCCTGTTAGCTATAGCCTTCATGTGATGCTAATAGGATTAATCGGTTGACCAAATGAATGAACCAGTGAAAATCAAACCACTCTATAAAGGTTTCTCCAGAGACTTTCAATGGGTTAAGATCAGGACTCTGGTGGGGCCAGTCTGTACTCTATATGAAAACTATTCCTCATGCTCCCTGAACCACTCTTTCATCAGTCGAGTCCACATTTTATATCCCAGCGATCGGGAAAGGGAAAATGCATCGATGTGATCACCTGTGCATTCAGTACGTTCAGATCATCAGCTGCTTCATTTTATTAAAACATTAATGTTGCTGAGCCTCGACCGGAACAACCGGAGCAACAATGCCATGACAACTGTGGGCTGTAATCAAGGATAAAGGTGCTCCAACAATATACTGGAGTCTGTGGCTCTTTTTGTCTGGGCAGTGTATTATAGTGTGAACGATGGACAAATGTACATTTTATATATTTAAGGTAAACAAATAAGGTAAATAGTCTTACATTTAGTGGAATATTTTTTAGAGAACGTAGCACTGAAGTTACCCTGTTTATTTGTGGCAAAAACCTGAAAAACATAAAGTGTTAAAAACATTGTTATAGTAATGCAGTAGTTTGTAAAATGAACGTTGAATATTTATAAATAAAACAAAACACTGAGGAGGGATTGATTGGTGAGACAAATACCTCTACTGTATATGTTTTTAAATAATAAAGATCTTTGAATTCAAAATGACAGGAGTCCTTAGTTTGTCGTTCGGAATGATCTATGAGCATCATGGTGTAATTTCCTTTCTTCCCATTCCAGTTGTCAACTTCACAGGTCACTCTCAAACCATTTTGGCCAAGAGGTTCTATTGTGACTGTAGGCTTTGACGGTTCTGAAAACAAGAGACATTAATAATCTGAAGATATTTATTCTCAAATTAAGATTGAAAAAAAAAACAAATATAACATTATTTATGCTACACATTGCACTACAACAGTCACACGTACTAAATTAAGTCACATTCTGAAACACTTTACAGGTTTTAGGCTACAGTACACAGAAACACACAAAAGAAAAAATGCATTTTTACATTTATAAAGTATGACAATATAAATTCAGGTTTCATTACATCAGATTTAGGAATTGAAGCTTTTCAAGAAACAAACTGTGGCACTATCTTGCCTTATTTAAGTTTGGGGGGTTTTTTTGTTTGTTTTTTTTTTCACCAAAATGAGCTGCAGTCCTAAACATGGACACTGGGCTCACTGTCTCTTTGAATCACCCTGAGTGTGAAAATGAGTGTGAATGGTTGTGCATGGGTTGCCCTGTGATGGCCTGCCAAGCTGTTCATGAGATAGCTGCCAGGTTCCCCATGAACCAAATTAGGATTAAGCGATTTATAAAATTAATAAATGAATAAATTATTACCTGCCACACAATAAGGTGTATTCAATTTTATTTATTTATTTTATTTTATTTATTTATTTTATTTATTTAAGGGACAATGTCCAGGAACATTAAGCTCATAGAGACAGAGATGTACTGTACCAGATTATAGCTTAATAGCTAGTTTCCATCTGTAGTCCCTAATTTAGAACGGCCAATTAACCTACAGTGCATGTCTTTGGATTTCAGTTATGTGTGAAAGTAATTTATCTATTATAATAATAATCATTTTCAAAGTACAAAGAAAAAAGGATTTCTCCATTTTTGTAAGAATATATAAAAAATATATTTTGATTTTTTTTAATCCTGTGAAAGTGTAGTATCTGTAGAATAACAGTCTAAAATGTCCGAAAAAAACAAACAAACAAAGAATTTAAAAAAAAAAAATTTCAAGTGGCATTGTGTGAAATTATTCAAAAGGAATCTGCATTAGCTTTAAAGGCAACACTTGTTTTAAAAATATATTCAAATCTGCCTGTGTGCAAAAATCATAAGCCAACAAGCTTCTTTTTGAACAATTTTATGAGTGATATGTGAAAAACTGAGTTGTGGAATGATGATGATGTCATCAAGGCCCACATTAGTAGGAGGATGACTGTACAATAGCGGGCAGTGGTGGTCTAGTGGTATAGGGCGCTGGATCGCTGATCCAAAGGTTGGGGGTTTGAGTCCCACTCTCCACTCTCCACAAGGTTGTCACTGCCTCCCCCCCCCCCCCCCCCCCCCAGTGCAGCTAACTGGGTTATCAAAGGCCGGCCATGTCTCTCACTGTCTATGGTGTGAGGCATGTAAAAGAACCATTGCTGACTTCCGTAAAGAGTAGCTGCAAAGCCGTCAGCGTGTTTCCGCCCTGCGATGGCCTGGCGAGCTGTCCAGGGTGTACTCTGCCCTCGCCCGAAGTTGGCTGGGATGGGCACCAGCCTCCCCGCGACCCAAATTAGGATTAAGCGGGTACAGAAAATGAACTGAACTGATGACTGTACGATAACACTAGTTTTTCTCAGGACAGGAAATTATTTATATCTGAACCTTTCAACACCTCGAACACAAATCTGAGAGTAAATGGCGTGAATATATCACATTCCTGTACTTCAACATGTTAACTTGGATATCGATGATGTCATCACTGTGAATTTTCAACCAACTATCAACAAAATTGCACAACCGCAGCTATCAACTTTAAAACTTCGTATAAAGAAGAACATTAATCTGGAGATTTTATCAGACTTAACTTAATTATGTTAATAAAGTAACAACTTCTGTCTTTGACTTTAAACTGCTTTATTGTATTAGTGAAGTGTGCACCAGCAATCAAGTGTGTGTGTGCATGTGTGTGTGTGTGTGTGTGTGTGTGTGTGTTTCACATTTACAGCATTTTTATTCTTATCCAGAGTGACTCATCACTTTTATACAATTTGTGAAATTCAGTGTTAAGGGCCTCGCTCAAGGGCCCAAGAGTGAGGATTGAACCGGTGACCTTCAGATTAGTTACTCATTACCCACTCAGCCACCAGTGTGTGTGTGTGTGTGTGTGTGTGTGTGTGTGTTTATTTTTGAAGTTTTAGAAATTTAAATTTCTAAAGTATCATCAATAAACATAAAGGGACGTTATGAGTTTGCCTCAGAAATGCTTTTGTTGAACGCATCCTTTTGGTACAACGGTTTTTGTAAATGCAGAAATAGGAGTGAAATAAAAAACAAAGTGTTCAGGGGTCAGCGGCAGTCAGGGGTGATTTTTTCCCAAATCAGAACAACCAATAAAAAACCAGGAGGATCCCCAGCGTCTGCAGCACCGACTCCGCATCACATGCACAACACAGCTTTTATACTTCATGCATGGAATATTGTTTGTTGTTCTATCCAAACCCGCATCGTGTCCCAGCTAAAGCTACTGTGTTTTGGAATCCCAGGGATCAGCAAATATGAGATAATGAATCCATCAGCAATTACAATAATCATTAATAATATTGCACATAAAAATGGTAAAGTGTTCTGATATACTTACTTGAAGGGAGAGTTTTCACCTTTTCTGTATATGTTTTTATTATTTTATTGTGATATTTCGCTTCAAAGTCACATTGGTAGTCGGTATAGGGTGACAGTGTCTCTTGACTCAGCTTGGTCGAGTGAAAGGATGAGAAGGAGTGAATTTGAGCTTTGTGTTCTGAAAGATAAAATTCTTTATGAAGTGCATGACATGTGCGGATATACACATACAGTAAATAGAGATTCAGCACCAAACACATTCATAATTTGGCACATTCAGTGAAACTTAGTTATTATTTGAAGAAAGACGTAATTTGGAAGATGGAGGTGGTGCACAGGTGAATATTCCAGATTTGAATTAACGAAAACAAATATTACATTTATTTATTTCACAGAATGTTCAGATACAGACTTTGGGAAAGTTAGAAATGATTCGGAACCCAGTTCGGTACACCGTGAAAAGAACTGCAGAAAACACACGACGTGGTTTAAAGGCCAAAGTTCATGTTCAGTTTTATGGTCAATTAAGTATTATTATTTAATTAGCATAATTATCATTTTAATTATTTATGTAATTAACCCCCCAAAAAAACAAATATGTATCTTATGTGCTCACAGCTCTCCTTCTCTCTCTCCTCTCTGTCCTTCTCTCACTCCTTCTGTGTGTGATTTTAAAATTTGATATAGAATAATGGCTCGGCTTGTCTGGGACCGCCTCGGTGTCCCCCCGGGAGAGTTGGAGGAAGTGGCTCGGGAGAGGGACATCTGGACCTCTTTGCTTAGGTTGCTGCCCCCGCGACCCGACCATGGACTAAGCGGAAGATGATGATGATGATGATGATGATGATGATATAGAATAATGATTTCCTACCTTTCACGAAGCACATTGCATTCCATGTTATGTCTTTGGTGATATTTTGGCAGTTATCACTTGTGACAGTCCACAACACATCTATTTTGTTTTCACTTAGAATTGTAATCTTGGGATCATTAATATCTGTAACAGAAAGAGCAGTTTGTTGGCACTTGAACAATGCTGCATTTCGAAAGCTGTAGTGCTGAACGGCACTGAGGATGTCACTGAATTGAACAGTTCCTTTGACTCTGGAATGTAAAGGTGTCTGTACAGTTCAGCAGACACACAGTGCAGACTGTACAGCTGCAAAAGCAAACAACAACAACAACAACAACAACAGCAAAAACAAAATAATACTGCAGTGGTTTTCTTTTTAAAGACTATATATTTAATGATAACAGTTACGAATTGCTTGTCCTGTAGATGCATGAGTTCTACCCCCACCCCCACCCCCACCCAGTGCACTGACTGGGTTATCACAGGCTGGCCGTGTCTCTCAGTGTCTGTGGCGGAGGTTCACATCAAAGAACCATTGCCGACATTTGTAAGGAGGAGCTGCATAGCTGTCAGTGTGTTTTTGCGCGGCGGTGGCCTGGCAAGCTGTCCAGGGTATACTCTGCCCTTGCCCAGATTCGGCCGAGATGAGCTCCAGCCTCCCTGCGACCCTAATTAGGATTAAGCGGTTCAGAAAATGAATGAATGTATCACGTATTTTTCAAACGCAGTTTATACCAGGACTGCACGTGTCCTATTTATGGTACATTTTTAGAGCCCGCACTAGTATAAACCGCAGTGCTGCCATTTGTGTTCTAAATTCATTAAACAATTGTTTTTTTTATGAGGATCTCCTGAAGTTCTAGTGCAGAATTTCATGGCATGAAATACAGAGGTGTTCAAATGTTTGGATGCTTGAACAATGCAGCAAAAAAAAAAAAAAAAAAAGGCCAAAGTGATAGTGATAAGAATTTTACAAGTGTTCATCAATCAACACATTTCATTTAAAAAGTAAAAAAAAAAAATCAATTGATGTTAATGTGCAGTTTGGTTGAGGTCAGCATCTTTATCATCATGAAGGGGAAGTGCAGTAATTAACTGAATGTGCAGAAATAAGGGACCCAACAGCGGGAATGTAAGTTCTGAGAGATTACTTACTGCATTTAATGTTAACGATGAGCAATTCGCTGGTAATGCTGATATTCTCATAGTAATAGATTCCAGTGCAGTTATGATTATCAACAGGTTCCAAAGTTTTAATATCATCAACTGCCGACCCTAAAAAGAATAAATATCTTGAGTATAAATATCATATCATTATAAACATCATCATTGTAATTAAATTTTTTTTTTTTTTTTTTTTTTTTTTTTTTTGTACATTAGCACAAAAAAAGTTGCTTTTATGAAGCAGTGTACAATAATACCAATATTTACCATTGCAAAAATATTTCAGGGATCCAGTGCAGCCATTCGGATTTTCCCAAGATAATGTTGTGGGATATTTGTTCTCAAAGCCAATTCTTGGCTTTTCTACAACAAACACATTCAGGAATTTATTTTCAAAAATGTTTTTTTTCATACATTTGTACACAATAATATCCAGGTATATTCCACACACACACACACACACACACACACACCTGGGGGGTATGTGATAGGTTGTATTATTTCACAGCCAGTTTTCCATTTGTAAGTGTAGTTAGTGGATTTACAGGAATTAGTTGTGTCAATTTTAATGCATTTTATCCAATTCCACTGGGTCTCAAAACACACTTGCACATGTGGCTCATCTGTTATATTTGTACGAGTTACGTCTGAGAAAGATAAGTAGAAATTAGGCAGTGCAAAATAAATTTTATATAATCACCACTCAATTACAAATTGATGAAATTACTTAGTTTTTCATTGTAAATTATTATATACAATTTGTTCAGAAATTGTGTTTTTAAAAATAAGGAATGTAAACTTAACTTACTTAGCAAATTTGTTTCAAAAACTTCATCTTTTTTGTCCTTGGGGTTACATGGAGGATCAAAACTGACGGTATAGGTTTGGCAAGGCTGAAATGATTTAAATGGTATTGATGGATATGGTGCACTTGTTTTTATTTCATGTCCTGTTGAGCTGCTGAATGTAACAGTGGTGGCTGTAACGTTCCAAATGTTTACTTGCACCGCATCATTTTCTTTTTTGAGGGCATATTCACCTGAAAAATAAATCATTAAGTTGGTAAACAAAAGAATATTTATATATATTTATATATACATTCATATTTACATACAGTATATTAATAGAAGAACTAAAATAAGAATTGTTTAGGGATCACTGGATACTTACACGTGATGGGCTTCACTGTCGAGAAAACATAATGACAAAATTATTTATATTCAGAAGAAATTAAAATATAAAATAAGGAGTAAGTATGCAGGCGTGTGTGTGTGTGTGTGTGTGGGTGTGTGTGTGTGTGTGTGTCTGTGGGGGGTGAGTGGCTGGATGTGTATGTGTGTGTGTGTGTTTGTGTGTGTGTGTGTTGGGGTGTCTGTGGGGGTGGCTGGATGTGTGTGTGTGAGTTGGTGTGTGTGTGTGTGGGGCGGGTGAGTGGACGAGTGTGTATGGGTGTGTATGGGTGGGTGTGTGGGTGTAGTAAGCAGTTGTATGACCTGAGGTTGCTTTGTTACCTGTTGTTGGGGGGGTGCGTGTGGGTGAGGTTGGACTGATTCTAGAGATGGTTGTGTTTGATTTATCTGCAAATTGTCAATATTGTCAGTAGACAAAACTACAAATAGCATAATCTCCATAATATAAAATAATATGGTTTGTTTTTGTTTGTTTGTTTGTTTGTTTGTTTGTTTCTCTCTGTAATGATCCTAAAGTTTTACATTCTTCATGTTTTTTAAGATCCAAAATTTCATTATATTAAAATATTGGTTGGATAAATCAAAATAATATATAAAATAATACATAAATCAATCAAACAAACAAAATAATAATAATAATAATAATAATAATAATAATAAACACACTGTACTTGTCGAGATACAGCCATAAATTATTTTGTTTAAAAAGCATCTGATAAAAACTATGATTGAAAGCTTTTCAGGTGAGTGGTTGTTACCTGGTGTAGTCGCTTCAGTGGTTTGTGCTTGGTGTTGTTGCGTGGAGGTGCTTGCGGGAATGCTTGCTGTGCTAACGCCTACTACTAAAACAAATAGCCAGCATGCACACTGATTGTATCTATGTATATAAAACCTCATTTGTATAATCAGAAGATTTTACCTGTTGTATTTAAAGATGTGTTTGTTTGTTGCATGCTGGTGCTTGTGGGAATGCCTGACGTGCTAATTTCTGTTTCTAGAATAAGCATAATGCATGAGTATATGAACATGTTAATAACACAACACTGTAAATTCCAAACACATGACAGGGCCAAAACTCTGTATGCATCTGTTTGTCTTCCTATTGGCTTTTTCCCTTTTACTCGGGAGTCGCCACAGCGGATCATCTGATTCGCACATTTGATTTGGCAGAGGTTTTTACGTCGGATGTCCTTCCTGTCACAACCCTTTTTAGCAAGGGGCAGAAACACGCTGACGGCTTTGCAGCTACTCTTTACGAAACTCAGCAATGGTTCTTTTACATGCCTCTCACCATAGACAGTGAGAGACATGGCCCGCCTTTGATAACCCAGTTAGCTGCACTGGGGGGGACAGTGACAACCTTGTGGAGAGTGGGACTCGAACCACCAACCTTTGGATCAGCGATCCAGTGCCCTATACCACTAGACCACCACTGCCCCAAAACTCTGTATGCATCTCACGATCTGAAATAATCTGGATTTGAATCCTGTGATTGAATTATCTGTAAATTGTTTACATTGTCAGTGTAAAAACTCTGAAAAAGTATCTCTGCTCATAGAACAAGTATAATACATGAGTGTATGAGCTCCATACTGATCTACTGGATGTGATAGACTGCACAGCCAGCATGCAGATTGTATCAATGTATCTATAGTCAAGCTATAACTATTTATCATAACCTCATTTGAATATGTTTTATTTAAAGATGTGTTTGTTTGTTGCATGCAGGTCACCGGGGTCCTCCCCTGGAGCCAGGCCTGGGGGAGGGGCTTGAAGGCAAGCACCTGGTGGTCGGGCTTCTGCCCATGGAGCCTGGCCGGGCCAAGCCCAAAAAGGAAATCTGGGTCCGCCCTCCCATGGACCCACCACCTGTGGCAGGGGCCACAGGGGCAAGGTGCGATGTGAGTTGGGTGGCAGCCAAAGATATGGGTTCTGTCAGATCAATCCTCGGTTACTGACTCTGACTCTTGGGACATGGAATGTCATCTCTCTGGCAAGGAAGGAACCTGAGCTGGTGTGTGAGGTGGAGAGACACTAACTAGATATAGTCGGAATCACCTCAACGCATAGCTTGGGCTCTGTAACCACCCATCTCGAAAGAGGCTGGACCTTATTCCAATCTGGAGTTGCTCATGGGGAGAGGCGGCGAGCTGGTGTGGGCATCCTTGTTGCCCCTATCTCGCTGGACAAACGCTGGGGTTCGTCCCTTTCGACAAAAGGGTAGCTTCCCTCTGCCTTCGGGTGGGGGGACGGGTCCTGAATGTTGTTTGTTCTTATGCACCAAATGACAGTTCAGAGTATTCACCCTTTTTGGAGTCTTTGGGGGGGGGGGGGGGGGGGGTTGGAGAATGCTCCCTCTGGAGACTCACTCAGTGTCTTGGGAGACTTCAACGCCCATGTGGGCATGTGCGACCTGGAAAAGTGTGATCAGTAGGTACGGCCTCTCCAGTCTGAACCCGAATGATGTTTCGTTGTTGGACTTCTATGCTCGTCACAGTTTGTCTATCACGAACACCATGTTAGTACACTTGGCACTAGGACACCTGAGGTCACAGGTCGATGATCGACTTTGTAGTCATGTCACCGGACTTGTGGCCGCATGTTCTGGACACTCGGGTAAAGAGGGGAGCTGAGCTGTCGACAGATCACCACCTGGTGAAGAGCTGGCTTCGATGGTGGGGGAGGCTTCCTTCCAGACCTGGCAGGCCCAAGCATGTAATTACCTCCGGTAGAGCTAAAACCACGGCAGGTGACATGGAATCCAAATGGGCCGTTTCATGCCTCCATTACTCAGGCTGCAGCCCATAGCTGTGGCTGGAGGATCATCGGTGCTTGTTGTGGTGATAGCCCCAGAACCCGGTGGTGGACACCTGTGGTGAAGAGGGCCGTCCAGCTTAAAAATTAGGCCTATCGGGTTTTATTAGCCTGTGGGACTCCTGAGGCAGCAGACAGGTGCCAGAAGGCCAAACGTGCTTCAGCTGAGGCTGTCTCACATGCAAAATCTCAGGCGTGGAAAGAGTTCAATGAGGGCCTGGAGAGTGATTATCGGTTGGCCTCAAAAAGGTTCTGGACCACCATCCGACACCTCAGGAGGGGGAAGCAGTTCTCCACAAACACTGTTTAGAGTGGAGGTGGGGAGCTGCTTACCTCAGCTGGGGATGTCGTTGAGAGGTGGAGGGAATACTTTGAGGACCTCCTCAATTCCACCAACATGCCCTCTATGAAGGAGGAAGACCCTCTGGATTGGCAAACTGGGGTGGTAGTCCCCCTTTTTAAAAAGGGGAACATGAGGGTGTGTTCCAATTATCGGGGAATCACAGTCCTCAGCCTACCTGGGAAAGTCTATGCAGGGGTACTGGAGAGGAGGATCCGACCAATAGTTGAACCTCGGATCCAGGAGTAACAATGTGGTTTTTGTTCTGGCCGTGGCACTTTGACCAACTCTATATGCTCCACAGGAAGGGGCATGGGAGTTTGCCCAGGCTGACCACATCTGTTTTGTGGATTTGGAAAAGGCTTTCGACCGTGTCCCTTGGACTGTTTTGTGGGGCATGCTCCAGGAGTATGGCATTCCTGACGCATTGCTATGGGCCATTCAATCACTGTATCACCGGAGCCAGAGTTTGGTTCATATTGGTAACAACAGGTCGAATTCATTTCCGGTGAGGGTTGGAGTCCGCCAAGGGTTTCCTTTGTCACAGATTCTGTTCATAATTTTTATGGACAGAATTTCTAGTCGCAGCCGAGGCATTGAGAGGTCCTAGTTTAGTGGCCATCGGGTCTCGTCTCTGCTTTGTGTGGATAATATTGTCCTGTTGGCTTCATCAATCTGGGACCTCCAGCTCTCATTGGAGCAATTCGTAGTTGAGTGCGAAGTGGCCGGGATGAGAATCAGCACCTCCAAATCTGAGGCCATGGTTCTCGGTCGGACAATGGTGGAATGCACCCTACTTGTCAGAAATGAGGTCCTACCCAAAATGGAGGAGTTTAAGTATCTTGGGGACTTGTTCATGATTGAGGGAAGGATGGAGCAGGTGATCAACAGATGGAGCGCTGCAGCCTCTGCTGTTAAACGGAGCCTGTACCGGTCCATTGTGGTGAAGAAGGAGCTGAGCCGCAAGGCGAAGCTCTCAATTTAGAAGACGATCTATGTTCCAACCCTGACCTATGGTCACGAACTTTAGGTAGTGTCCGAAAGAACAAGATCGCGGACACAACCGGCTGAAATGAGCTTCCTTCGGCGGATGGCAAGGCTCTCCCTTAGAAATAAGGTGAGAAGTTCTACCATCCGGGGAGAGCTTGGAGTAGATTTGATGCTTCTCCGCATTGAGAGGGGCCAGTTAGGGTGTCTCAAGCATCTCGTTAGAATGGCTCCCGAACACCTCCCTGGTGAGGTGTTTCGGGTAGGTCCAACCGGGAAGAGACCCCAGGGTCAACGTAGAACATGCTGGAGGGACTATGTCTCTCGGCTTGTCTGGGAACGCCTCGGTGTCCCCCCGAAAGAGCTGGAGGAAGTATTGGGGGAGAGGGGTGTCTGGACCTCTTTGCTTAGGTCGCTGCTCCCGTGACCCGATTCTGGATCAAGCGGTAGATGATGATGATGATGATGATGATGATGATGATGATGATGTAAATTCCAAACACACTACATGGCCAAAACTCTGCATGCAGCTCACAATCGGAAATAATCTCGATTTGAGTCCTGTGATTGAATTATCTGTAAACTGTTGATATTGTCAGTAGAAAAAAATCTGAAAAACTATCTCTGCTCATAGAACAAGTATAATACATGACTATGAGCTACATACTGATCTACTTGATGTAACAGACTGCACAGCCAGCATGCAGATTCTATCAATGTATCTATAGTCAAGCTATACCTTTATCATTACCTTATTTGCATAATCAGAGAACTTTACCTGTTGTATTTAAAGACGTGTTTGTTTGTTGCATGCTGGTGCTTGCGGGAATGCCTGCTGTTTTGAGAATAAGCATAACGCATGAGTATATGAACATGTTAATAACACAACACTGTAAATTCCAAACACCTTATATGGCCAAAACTCTGTGTGCATCTCACAGTCAGAAATAATCTGGATTTGAGTCCTGTGATTGAATTATCTGTAAATTGTTGAAATCATCAGTAGAAAAAAATCTGAAAAAGTATCTCTGCTTATAGAACAAGTATAATACATGAGTGTACGAGCTACATACTGATGTGCAGGATGTAATAGACTGCACAGCCAGCATGCAGACTCTATCAATGTATCTACAGTCGAGCTATAACTATTTATCATAACCTCATTTGCATAATCAGAAGATTTTACCTGTTGTATTTAAAGATGTGTTTGTTTGTTGCATGCTGGTGCTTGTGGGAATGCCTGACGTGCTAATTTCTGTTTCTAGACTAAACATAACGCATGAGTATATGAACATGTTAATAACACAACACTGTAAATACCAAACGCACTACGTGGCCAAAAGAACAGGGTGACTATGTCACACCTTCTACATTTCAAAGAAAATTAAAAAAAAAAACAATCGTTAAGCCCCGGTCACACAGCATTCCACGTCTAAATCACGTACAAAAAGTTCTGAAAATCTGGTGGACGTGGTCGTATTGATAACTTTTGGTCAATTTAGGCTTGGCCGTGCTTTGTACGTGCTTTTTACGTGGTAAGGCCGTCGGCGGCTGTTCCACTCCTAAAACACTGCCTAACCACGGCTAACCACGTCCAGCAACATGTAAGACAACTTAGGCAAAACACGTGTTCGAACGTGGGAAAAAAACTGCAAGTTACCACGGCTTATCACGTATGTATCACTGCCGATCACGACTTGAGAGCGGACATAAAATGGGCAGTCCACTGCCATAGCACTGCCATAGCACTACCATAGTACTGTCTAATCACCAATAACTGCGTCTAGGCGTCGTCAGAAGGGTGAATTTGCCACTTTTGCGTTTTATCACGTCTCCCCAAGTTGTTATCACTGCCAGAACACAGATCATTACGTGTGTTTCATGTGTGTTGCACGTCTTTAGCACGTCTTTACCACGTGGTTGTCTAAAATTTTGAGCAGTTCAAAACTTTTTCCACGTCCAGCGCCGTTCAAATTTTTCCCCACGTCCTGCCACGTCTAAAAATCAACTGTAGCATGTCTTAAACTCCACATCAACACAAACAACACCATCTGCTTCATGGGAAACCATTTTTGGACGGGTTTTGTCCATGATTAAGCTGTAAAACGCTGTGTGACTGACCCTTTAAGGATAACTCGATTATTATTTGCAACCAGGAGCCTTCATTCAATGCAGTTTTTGTTCATCATGTTTTAAACATGATTCTTGAAATGATGGCCGTAATTGTCTATAGATACTTGAAGGTGACTTCTGAAGGTCGCCATGGCTCGATGGGTCATGTAGAGTGGAACAGCGGCGATCCACTGCTGATTAGCAACCTTAAAGGCTTCCAAAGTTTGGGATGGATGATACACTCATGATTTAAGGTAGCACCACAGAAACAATCACAAGGGGTGAGGTCAGGGGATGGTCTTCCATTCAACATCACCATGCAACAAGATCACTGGATCCAGAAACATTTCCCCGAACACTTCAAGTTCTTCCCGTTGAGTGTGTGCTACCAACAGACTATAGCACCACCTCTCTGGCCTCTCTAAGCTTCACATATGGAAATAACAATTTGATTAACATCAACCTTCTTTTTTTATTTGCATTTGAAATGTGTGAAGTGTTTTGGGTCACTCCGTACATAGACGTCTATCAATCACAATCTTTCTTGCTTGTGAAAGGAAAATGTCGTTCTTAATCCTTATGCTGTGAAGTTTTTTACTTTATGGAAAATTACAGGTTTATATACTTTTGTAACAATCAGGTGCAATTTCTACAGTAAATGTTGCTTCTCTATTCTGAGACACCAGTCTGACCTTGCTCTGTGAAACTTTTTTATCTCCAATTTGATATCATCCAGCTGCTTCTAGATACTGTAGGTAGGTAAAGTCTGTTGGGTTTTTACACCCGAGCCTCGTGGCTCATCAGGCTGGTGTTTATCCCTGGTTTCCATAGCGTGAAGCAACTAGGAGTTCAACTCCCCCTGGATGGGACGCTAGTCCATCGCAGGTTACCTTCCCAGTATATTTTTACTGATACCCTTTTATACTGCTGGGTGAACAGAGGCACACTTGTGGTTGAGACCTTGCCCAGGGGTCTTAGCACAGTGAGGGTCTCAGTGGGATTCGAACTCACAACCTCCCGATCATGAGCGCACCACCCTAACCACTACACCACTGGCCCCACATCTAGATACTGTAGATACTTGTTTTTCTTGTGGAAAAGTACTGATGACCACCACCAGCCCCCCTCACCTAGGGCGGGGAACCAACATAGAGCTGTAAATATGTCTACTCGACCCGTGTGTTGGTGATTCGTAAATAAAGACTGTTGTTTTTACGTGGACTGCTGTCTTTTTTTCACGACTTGCTCCAGAGTACTCTGGGTGACACAGACAAATTAATCGTTGAGGAGTATTCATGTGGACCAATTCATTAACCTACAGTGGTATGAAAAAGTGTCTGAACCTTTTGGAATTTCTCGCATTTCTGCATAAAATCACCATCAAATGTGAGCTGATCTTTGTCAAAATCACACAGATGAAAAAACAGTGTCTGCTTTAACTGAAACCACCCAAACATTTATAGGTTTTCATATTTTAATGACGATAGCATGCAAACAATGACAGAAGGGGGAGGAATAAGTAAGTGAACCATCACATTTAATATTTTGTGCCCCCCCCCCGGCAGCAATAACTTCAACCAGACGCTTCCTGTAGCTGCAGATCAGTCTGGCACATCGATCAGGACTAATCTTGGCCCATTCATCTTTACAAAACTGCTGTAGTTCAGTCAGATTCCTGGGATGTCTGGCATGAATCTTTGATTCTTGGCCATTGTTTTACATATAGTTGATGTGTGCACAGAGATATTGGACTGTGCCAGTGATTTCTGTAAGTCTTTAGCAGACACTCTAGGGTTTTTTTTACCTCTCTGAGTATTCTGCGCTGAACTCTTGGCGTCATCTTTGGTGGACGGCCACTCCTTGGGAGAGAAGCAACAGTGCCAAACTCTCTCCATTTGTAGACAACTTCTCTGACTGCCGATTGATGAACATCCAGACTTTTAGAGATGGTTTTGTATCCTTTCCCAGCTTTATACAAATCAACAATTCTTGATCACAGATCTTCAGACAGCTCTTTTGAGCGAGCCATGGTGCACATCAGACAATGCTTCTCATCAACACAATTCTTATCAGGTGTGTGTTTTATAGTGGGCAGGGCAGCTTTAAGCCACTCATCAGTGATTGGACACACACCTGACTTAAATTGTTTGGTAAAAATTGGTTTCAATTGCTCTTTAAGTCTCCTTGGGCAGAGGGTTCAGTTCCTTATTCCTCCCCCTTCTGTCATTGTTTGCATGCTATCCTCATTAAAATATGAAAACCTATAAATGTTTGGGTGGTTTTAGTTAAAGCAGACACTGTTTTTTCATCTGTGTGATTTTGACAAAGATCAGATCACATTTGATGGTGATTTTATGCAAAAATGTGAGAAATTCCAAAAGGTTCAGATACTTTTTCATACCACTGTAACACTTGGTCTCGAGGAAGACCAAAGAAGAGATTTATGGATGTGGTGAAGGAAGACATGAAGGTCGTTGGAGTCAGAAAAGAAGATGCGGAGGACAGGGTGAGGTGGGGGCGGATGATTTGCTGTGGCGACCCCTGAAGGGAGCAGCCGAAAGTAAAAGAAGAAGAAGACCACTGTAACACTTGAATGAAGGTAATATGTATGTATGTATCTATAATCACAATGATTATATAAATTGTAATGAACAATGATTATATAAATTAAGTAAATAAATGAAACCAAGCAAAAAAAAAACACTTCAATCTTTTTCTACATTCAGTTCCACATTTCAACCTATAAATACTCAAATACAATTAACCCCCCACCCCACCCCCTCTTTTTTCTTTCTTTTTTACTTGTTTTATTATTATTATTATTATTATTATTATTATTATTACGGTTATTATTATTACTGGCTGGAGGTGAGGTGGCCTAAATTAACCTGGTTACATAAATGTAAGTATCCTAAACCAATAGAAATAGCTTTTGATTTTATCACAGAACTTAATATTTTTGGGTAAACATCCAGCAAATTAGCCCCAGATCTGCAGTATGTAGGCATTTAATATCTACTACTGTATATACACTGTATTCCTATCATCCCCTACAGCAGAAAGTTATGTGTGACTGGTGTTGGTGCAGTGCGGTGCATATAAAACTTCTAGTTAGTACAGTACACCATTATGCCAACCTGTGTGCAAGACTGCATTGAAGGTTATGCTACAGTTATTTTACATAAACCAGTAAAAACAAAGAGATTGTGACCTTTTCCGGTGGTGAATATCTCTGGAGACTCAGAGGTGAGTGGGGGTGAGCCTGAAATTGTGTTGCCTGTCACTAGAAAAAAAAAAAGTATTATATTCATGAACACATGTCTGACTACTAGTATACCTGAATAAACTGCTTTCACCTGAAATGTATCATAGAACCTGATGAAGTATCACCATGTCCACGAGTTTAAATATGAATGTAAGAAAAAAAAAAATTCCAGGTTTTATGTCCGAGCTGTTCAGTTCTGATTTGTAGTTGTCCTGGATACAAGTCACTGCAACACACCAATCTTACACGACTAAACAAGATCATTTTACCTGTTTGATTGTAAGGTGAGATTGTTTGTTGTTGATGGATTTTGGTGCTTGCGGGAGTGCCTGCACTGCTACTGTATGTTTCTAGAATATGCATAAAATGTAACTATACAACCAGCATATAACACAACACAATACACACCAAACACACTGCAAACATAAGTGTATCCACAATCACAGCATAAATCGAGATGATGTAATTTAATTTATGCCTTTCCCTCCGGCAGTCCGGTAATTACCTCCTTCATTCAAAGCTGTATCTGATCGGAGTTGAGGGTTATGATATCTTCTGCTTCGAGAACAATCATAATACATCAGTATAGCAACACACAACAACTCTACAGTACACACCAGTCCTAAAATCACCTGGATGACTGAAACCAAAGAGAATCGACTCTGATCCTTTTCTACACTTAATGTCACACTTAAAAAAATAAAAATAAAAAATAAATAAAAATTAAAAAAAAACTCGATGAAGGTGGCCTGAAATAGACTAATTTCATAAGTTTCAGTGTCCCCAGACAGACAGTGGGTTTTATTACAGAACTCAGCCTTACTGGGTAAAGGTCCAGAAAATTAGCACCAAGTCTTCAACTTCTTTCTTATATACTAGTACTAGTACATATAAATCTAGTTTTGTTGATCTGGATGTGAAATATTCTTCATTTTAATCTTTCTACCAAATGTCTGATGGTTTTGAGCTAAAAGTGACTGGTGTTTGGATCTATTCACGTTTTAGTTGGTGGATTCACGTTTGGTTCTATTCACTGCGGTTTATGGCGTTTGCATGCAAGTCTGCTGTGATATTGTCTGCTTCAAGAACAAGCATATTCCATGAGTTTATTGGTACAAAAAAATCTCTACAGTTTATGTGTGTGTGTGTGTGTGTGTGTGTGTGTGTGTGTGTGTGTGTGTGTGTGTGTGTGTGTGTGTGTGTGTGTGTCTGTGTGTGTGTGTGTGTGTGTGATAATTGATTATTACCTGTTACCGTGGTTGCTTGGGTGGTTTCATTATCTGTGGTCAGAAAAGTGCAAGATAAGATTATGGCACTTAGTACAGACTTGCCCTCCCAACAGAAACTTTGTGAATGAAACTTAGCATTAGTGTTTCAAAAGAAAAAAAAAAAAAAGTTTTCTGTTGCCAGGAAATTTTCTCAACATGCCATACTTAGTCTGTGCATCTAAAGGACGTATAGCCATTGTAAAGACAAAGTGAGCTGTAAGTGCCACTTTGGGGGTGGTGAGATGATAAGGCTGATGAAAATCAATCATGTGTACAACCACAAATATATAACTTATCAAAATAAATAATATAAAGTGATGGAACCCCTTATTTCAGTGTCCACACTCATGCACAGCAAACTGGAAGCTTTGTTCCCTTCATTAATTTGCAATAATTACTGTAAATGTGTTTCTTTTTTATAACAATTCATTTTTCCCTTCATTTGTTTTCTCACTCGCGGAATCTGAATTCGGGCTGTGGGGAGGGTGGAGCCTATCTCAGTCAATTCTGGGTGAGGGCACAGTAACACACTTGCAAGCATTCACGCTTACTCTGACACATAGGGGGCAATTTGGAACATCCAATTAGTTTACTGTGCCGGTTTTTGAGCTGTGGGAGAAAACTGGGGGAAACCAACACCACATGATGAGATCATTTTTTCATAAACAATCATTAGTAATTTTCGAGGAACATCACCTTAGATTGTTGAAAATATTACGTTTTGCATCGTGCATCAGTTGGAAATTGTGGATGTTGAAATGTATAAAAATTATTAAAAAGCCTAGATTTTAATAAAGCAGTTTGATAGGTTGGTGTCTGTTGGCTTCACTTGTCTCAGAGGAATCACATATTAGCCTTCACCCCTTTCTGCAACGACAGCAGAAAGCTGCCTGGTGGCTATGAACCAACAGGTGACCAAATTTAGGAGGAAAACAGTATGAGAATTACACGGGTCTGTAACAATGAGAGTGAAGTCACAGGTGGGTTGTTTTGCTGGGTGCAAGAGTTTTGTTGAGTTTTGTTGCGTGCAACAGAGATCAAAGTGTGAGATGATGAGGATGATGAGGATGAGGATGATGATAAAGGGACCCTGTGTTACCTTTACTGGAAGATGAGTTTGATGCTGTGGTGACTGCAAGTGAGCTTGAAGTTTGCGTGGAAGAATTGGTAACAGCAGGATCTGTGACATAATCAATACATTATCCACATAACCAGGAGAATTATTTCTCTTAACATTTACCAAATAATGCAACTCTATCAGCAAAACCAGAACCAACCACAGTTCTACTGCAGGTTTTAACAGCCACACACGCTTCTTTATTCGCATATAAAACCCAGCAGCTTTCATCATGTTTATATTTGAAATCTGGCCTTACACAACACCAATATTCACAAATCAAAAATGAGTTTTAGTATATATATATATATATATATATATATATATATATATATATATATATATATATATATAAAACAGGTAAAACGAGATTTAAAAAATGTTCATATTTTATATTTAAATATTTGAACCATGACACTCAGATGGGTCAGGTGAGCTCTAAACTTTCAGCTGAAGTAATTTCTCTGTGCAGCTGAACACATGAGACCTAAATATTAGAAGTATTAGACACCGGAGGTATTCCTGTTGTTGTATGGATGGCTTACAGTTCCTCCCCTGTCAATCTGAAGTTTAAAAAGAAAACTTTACGTAACAGCTGCCTGGCAGCCGTGAACCAACATGGGACCAAATTTAAGAGGAAAACAGTATGAAAATTACTCTGGTCTGGGACAATGAGAGTGAAGTCACAGGTGGGTTGTTTTGCTGGGTGCAAGAGTTTTGTTGCGTTTTGTTGCGTGCAAGATAGATCAAAGTGTGAGAGAATGAGGATGATGATGATGATGAGGATGATGAGGATGATGATGATGATGATGATGATGATGATGATGATGATAAAGGGACCCTGTGTTACCTTTACTGGAAGATGAGTTTGATGATGTGGTGACTGCAGGTGAGGTTGCAGGTTGCGTGGGAGAATTGGGAAGAGCTTTACCTGTGACATAATCAATACATTATCCACATAACCAGGAGAATTATTTTTATTAACATTTATCAAATAATGCAACGCTATAAGCAAAACCAGAACCAGCCACAGTTCTACTGCAGATTTTAGCAGCACACTTGCTTGTTTATTTGCATACAAAACCCAGCAGCTTTCATTATGTTTATGTTTGAAATCTGGTCTCACACAACACCAATATTCGTGACTCAAAAATATGAAAGTTTTTGTGTTGACTTGCTAATGTATTGACCTCACACTGCCTCACGCATTAATCTTAGTAGGGTTGCAAACTTGCTAATTGCTTATGATATATATATACGGTATATATATATATATATATATATATATATATATATATATATATATATACGACACAAAAAAACAATGAAAAGCAACTTAAAACGAGAATGTTTTTATGGTTTATTTTGAAATATTTTAAACCCATAGACATAAACAGAAGAGTGCCGCTACTCGGTTTATTGTTTGCATTTGGAATGTGCCGAAGTTTCCCCCATTTTAGCAAAGACTGGACATATTTAACAAATAGTCTTTATTCCTGTAAATAAACTGCAGGATTGAGATAATTTGCTTTTTTCTGTGTTTTCTTTTGAGTCATATTCTTATATGTGCTGGTAAAATACCATGATACAAATAAAATTAAACAAGTTCCGAGTTCAACTTAATAAGCGCCCAGGGCACTTTAAAAATTGGAGTAGATGGGCGCTAATTAAAATACAGTATTACCTGCGGAGTGGACCATCGAGGTGGAAACCATGAATAGTAACAGAACAATAAAATAGTTTTACTGGTATTTGTGTTGTTCATTTTGTGGTATCAACCAAATTATTTACATGAAGGCTGAAAATAAAGAGAAAACAGCATATTTTTTCTTTAAAGACCCCTTTCTTTTCGCTCCCTGTGCTGTTCCTTTAAACATTTTCCTGGAAGTAAAATCGAGCCAATCAATGTCAACTTTAGCACATGCCACGTTAAACCAATCAACATGAACAAAAACAAAAGCACATATACTGGAACGTGCTAAAATTTATGAAGTCAGTGAGCAGGAGAATCGGGTGTAAAATACTCATCAGTTTCTGATAGTGGGTTGATGGCCAACATGCCAATATATGCACCCTGTGACTCAGTATGAACTGCAGTTTAAAAAGAAAACTTGTGGCAAGAGTGGCCTGGTGGGTGTTAACTGAGCACTTGACCGGGTTTAAGAAAAAAATAGCACAAGGGGCACCAGGGTCTGGGACAGAGTGAAGTCACAGGTAGGTTGTTTTGCTGAGTGCAAAGGTTTTGTTGAGTTTTGTCGCGTGCAAGAGAGATCAAAGTGTGAAGTGATGAGGATGATGAGGCTGATGGTAAGGGGACCCTGCGTTACCTTTACTGGAAGATGAATTTGATGCTGCGATGACTGCAAGTGAGCTTGAAGTTTGCGTGGGAGAATTGGTAACAGTAGAATCTGTGACATAATCAATACATTATCCACATAACCAGGAGAATTATTTCTCTTAACTTTTACTAAATAGTTGCATTTTCAGAAATATATACACTGTACAGAGACCAGACATGAGTAGATAGACACCCCAAATTTCAGAATGAATATTTGCTGATTGAAGAAGGTGTTTGCGTTCTGCTTTTCAGCCATAATAGTCCATTGGATGAAGATGGTGTTTCACAGTTGAGCTGGTTTGGGGTCTTCTGCAATGTTTGTGAACTTTTCTCCACTGCTCTCTTCACGGAGCGAAGACATCTTTCTGATGATCTTACCTTTCCTGTTAAACCTTTTACCGTTGACAGAACAATATTCAAATTGTCTGCTATTTGTCGCTGGCTGATGCCGCCCTCTAACTGACCCACAACTCAACCTTTCAGAGAAGCTAACACTGACTTAAATTTAATGAACACTACAGCAGTCCAAGGGTTCAAGAAGTGTCAGATTTTCAGAGAGGTGGAATTGTGGGTCAGTCAGAGCGCGGCATCAGCTCGTGACAAATAGCCTATAGCGCTATCTGTTATTGGTTTTTGTTGTAATTTTACAGTAAGTTTAATTTATTGTACTCTGCTTGTTTGCGTGTTAAAAGGTTTATTTTGCTATAATCAGCACAATGCCCCCACACAGCGAAGAGACAAACTGCTGGTGCATCCAATGGATCATATGGAAGCTTTACAGTTCCTCCATGTCAATCACAGAGACACCGACCAATCGTGTGTGTCTATGAGCTCCTATAAGTGGAAGACACTTGATAGCCAACATGCCTACATGTGCCCTGCGACGCAGCATGAGCAACAGTTTGAAAGCATGGTGTCAGAGAAATCACATGTTAGCTTTCACCCTCTCTGCTGAGATCGCAGAAAGCCGCCTGGTCGATGTGAACAGGCATGTGAGTGAATTTAGAAGAAAAATGAAAAATAGCACGAGGAGCACCAGGGTCTGGGTCAGTGAGAGTGAAGTTGCAGGTGAGATTCAGATTGAAGGTGAGAGTTTGAGAGAGGGGTTTTTTTTTTTGGGGTTTTGTTTTTTTTGCGTGCAAGATTGAGCAGTGAGTGATGATAATGATGGTGGTGGTGATGATGATGATGATGAGAGGACCCTGTGTTACCTTGAGTGGAAGATGGGTTAGATGTTACGATGTTTGGAGGCGAAGTTTGAGTGGTAGAATTGGATGCATCATCACCTGTGTGACAAAATCAATAAATTATCCACATAACCAGGAGAATCGTTTCTATTAACTGTGACCTAACAATGCAACTCTACCAGTAAAACCAGAACCATCGACAGTTGGTGTTATGAGGGGAAATCAGAGCAGTTCACAAATCATTTATTTTGTTTTGTATCGTTTCAACACACACACACACACACACACACACACACACACACACACACACACACACACACACACACACTACATTGATATGACATGACTTGATTGATTGACTATAAGTGGCATCGATGGAGCTTGAGTTGTACAATTATTTTAGTATATACTACAAAACAACAGACTATAATGTACACTGAAACAATATTTATTTATTTGTTCGTTTATTTATTTATTTATTTTCATTCTTTAAATTCCTGACTGATGCAGGTGAATTTGAGCTGATGTGTGAGCAAGTGTCTCTTTAACTGTCTTTAGGTGTTTCACTTTATGCAATGCAAAAACACTCAAAAGAAAATTAAAATGAGATTTCTATATTTTATATTTACATATTTTAACTATACCAATAAATCTGATGGGAATTAATAGCTCTGTCTAGCCAATAGCGTCTGTTCCGATCTGTTCGCCTTTCTCACTCAGAAATAAAAGTAAACTGAGCAAGTTTAGTGTTTGCTGGCTTTGAAGTACACTCCCCTCTATAATTATTGGCACCCCAGGTTAAGATCTATCAAAGACCTTAAAATAAATACCTTTTTTTTTTTTTTTGCAGAAACTTCTCATACTGAAAATTAAAAAACAAACAAAAAACCTGTAGGCTTTAGTCCAACTGGATTTTAATGAGGAAAAAAATCCCTGATAAATAAATTATTTTTTTTTTATAAAACCACCTGTTGCACAATTCTCAACCACTCTAACAATTCCTATGAAATAAATGTAGCTGAAGTATTTCTGTAATTTCTACAGTACTTTACAGAGTTGCTCAGAGTATCTAGGAAAATTTAATTAGTAATTCATCACTTCCTGTTTTCCTGGGGTTTAAATATGATGTGACACAGAGACCATTTCTCTTATCCACTCTTCAACACGGGAAACATAAAGGAACATGTCATTCAAGTAATGCAGATGTGTATCGATCTTCACAAGTCAGGCATCAGCTACAAGAAAATCGGCCCTCGCCTGCACCTGCACATATCTACTGTCAGAGGAATCATTAAGAACTTTAAAACAACCGTAACAGCGATAACCAAACCTGGACGATGACGCGAGGTTGTTTTCCACAGTGAGTAAGTTGATAAAAGAATCACGACAAATGGGAACATCTTGGGGTGACAGAGTCTCCATAACAACCATCAGGCGCAATCTACATACCAACAAGGTGTTTGCGGGGCATGCAGGGGGAAAAAAACCTTTTCTCTCTCACAATCATAAACACAAATGTCTGGCATTCACTAAGGACTGGGACTTCAACTGGGATCGTGTGCTTTGATCAGATGAGATCATGATGGAGGTTTTTGGAAACAAGCATTCTCAGTGGGATTGGTGGAACACAAAAGATGAGTATGCAGAAAAGCATCGCATGCCCACTGCGAAGTTTGGTGGAGGATCGGTGGTGCTGTGGGCCTGTTTCTCTTCCAGAGGCCCTTTGGAAACATGAACGCTTTGAAATACCAGGACATTTGAAATCAAATTCTGGAGCCCTTTGCCCAAAAGATGAAGATGATTCGTCACTTGGTCTTTCAGGAAGATAATCACCCTAAACATGTGGCCAAATCTACACAGAAAAATGGTTCATCAGATCTGGAATCAAGTTCCTCCCATGGCCACCTCAGTTCAGAGACCTCAACCCCATTGAGAACCTGTGGAGTGAGCTGAAGAGGAGAGACCATTAGATGATTTAGAGAGATTGTGCAGAGAGGAAACAATCCAAGATCCTCTTTCTGTATTCACCCATCTTGTGAAATTTTCTTGGAGAACATTCCGTGCTGTTTTGTTGGTAAAAGCTGGTTATACAACGAATTCACATTCTTTTTCTTCTTTTCTTTTCAGCCGTTCCCTTCCAGGGTCACCACAGCGAATCATCTGCCTCCATCTTTTTGAAAGTCATATTAATGATTCGCATATTTGATTTGGCGTAGGTATTTATGTCGGATCCCCTTTCTGACACAACCCTTTAGCAAGGGGAAGAAACACGCTAACGGCTATGTAGCTAATCTTGTCGAAAGTCAGCGGTTCTTTTCCATGAACCTCTCATCATACACAGTGGGGTCGGTGGCCTAGTGGTTAGGGTGCTGCGCTCATGATCAGGAGGTTGTGAGTTCGAATCCCACTGAGACCCTCACTGTGCTAAGACCCCTGGGCAAGGTCTCAACCACAAGTGTGCCTCTGTTCACCCAGCAGTATAAATGGGTACCAGTAAAAATATACTGGGAAGGTAACCTGCGATGGACTAGCGTTCCATCCAGGGGGAGTTGAACTCCTGGTCGCGTCATGCTACGGAAACCGGGGATAAGTACCGGCCTGATGAGCCACAAGGCTAAGCCACTAGGCTCGAGTGTAAAAACCCAACAGACTTACCTTACCTTCTCTCCATAGACAGTGAGAGACATGGCCAACCTTTGATAACCCAGTAAGCTGCACTGGGGGGGGGACAGTGACAACCTTGTGGAGAGTGGGACTCAAATCCCCAACCTTTGGAACACCGATACAGCGCCCTCTACCACTAGTCCACGATTGCCCGCTGCAGTATGTAGTCAGCAATCCAGCACCTTCCTGCCCACTACAAATAATTCACATTAGGGGGCTAATATTTGTGCACACATGATTTGATGTCAAAGTTTGTTTGTTTTTTCACATTGAATGAATGCACTCAAATTAAAGGTTAGAGTTTTCACTTTTTTCATTGCAGTGCGATACCAGTTAGAAAAAAAAAATGAATTTATTAGAAGCTAAAGAACACATTTGAAACAGGGGTGCCAATAATTATGGAAAACAGGGTATGTATTACACGGAAAAGAAGAAAAGGGGTTTAATTAGTTTATTTAATTACTCGTTTATATATTTAGGTCATAATGATGATGATATTCTCGGATGATCATTTCATACCATGAGTGTTCATCTTTATAATCTGAATACGTTTTTTTAATCAGTAGAAGGCGGACCAATCAGATCGCACCATTCCCATATTGTAAATACTGTAGTCATAACCATAGCTTCACTTTGAAAATTTGGGAGAAAGCTTAAATCAATCAAAAATACCAAAGAAACCCCTCTTCTTTTTGTTTTTTCCAATAATCCTGTGTGGAACGTACGATTTGTTATGCGACTGTCACACAGTACATATAGTATGTTTCTTTCGCACAGCCTGGTTGTTATAGCAACTCCGAGCACAAAAGCTATTTCATTTGTTTTTTTTTTTTAACCACAGCTTCCTGTGTGCATGTTGAACCCTACCCCCTCCCTTTCCCAAACTCAGAACATTTTACTTTCTTCTTTCTTTTTTTTTTTGTTGTGTTTCATGCAAAAACATATTTACATACTTGGATGTGTTGAGAAGTTTTTAAACATTACAAAAAAAAAAATCAATCACTTCATTTCACTGTTAATTTTAGTCATTAATAAATGAAATAATGAAAAAAGACAACATTGTTCATTTGGATACAGTACACATTAGATTCTGAATTTTACTGATCAAATTTATAATTTAGTTGTAAAATAAATAGTACCGCTGTGTGCAGTATATATCTACATATATAACATACAGTATAATAGAGAGTGCATTAAATAGTCCACACGACTAATAAAGCAGAACTAAGATTTGCAAGAGCACATTTTGACAGTCTTTTTTTTCCGGATGTGGCTTTGCTCAACTCAGTTCACAACTTAAAACTGCACACATATAGCCAGCACACTTTTTTTGACATTCCACCCACTTACTGGAACATTATCGTTTCTGAAACTTGACACTGACTCGATTAATTCAAAAGAGCTGCAGAAACAAGTCTAACTAAATGATACCCAATAGCAGATATAGTGAGAAGATGTAGCAAGAAGACCTATTCATAAAATTTGTTATGATTCAATTAACAAAAAATTGACAATTAAAGTCTCAGTACAAAAAAAAGAACGTATCTACATACAAATTCCCATTAGTGAAACATCCATTTAATTTTTACTCAATAATCTGTTAACCATTTGTTCGTAGCGTTCGTGTGTTTGTTCGTAGATTTAAGAATAAAGCGAATGTTGATATAATATGATTTATCAAATTAATACCAATAAGTAAATCAAATACTCCACTCTTTATTGAATCATTAAAAACCCCACACACCTCTCGCCTGAGAGTTTTACTGACGGTGTACTGTACTCAGTCTGTGTTCTGACAAACCGGTTTTCGAATATATTCACTGATAGGGACTTTAAAGCTCTTCTGTAAGTCGCCGTGGATAATCGTGTCTAATAAATTCTGCAAATGTAAATGTAAATGTGCTCTGACATATCACACCCTCATATAAACAAACATTCTGTGAGTGTTTTTTTAACACCTTCATTGGGGTGTTGGTCCACACACAGCCAAATGATCGTACTTTTGTTTAACTCTATCGTATGTAATGCATTTGGGCGATAATCTCGGCTCATTTTAGGAAACGATTCGTCCCTTATTACAGTCTCAGTGAGGTTAGAGTTAATCCCAGCCGGCTCCTGGCAAAGGCGAGTTACACCGGGTCAACATCGCCAAACCATCACAGGGCCAACACAGAAACAACCACTCACATTCAGATTCACACCCAGGGAAAATCAGGAATATTCAATTAGTTTGATGTGCATGTCTTTGGCCTGTTGGAGAAAACCGAAGCCCCTGAATAAAAACCCTCGCAAGTACAGTTAGAACGTACGAACTCCACATGGAAACACCCAACGATTATTTAATCATTCCCGGGATTAAATAAAACTATCGCACACACACACACACACACACACACACACACACACACACACACACACACACACACACACTTCTTCTTTTCCTTTTCAGCTTTTCCCTTCAGGGGTCACCACAGCAAATCATCTGCCTCCATCTCACCCTATCCTCTGTATCTTCTACTCTTATTCCAAATACCTTCATGTCCTCCTTCACCACATCCATAAATCACACACACACACACACACACACACACACACACACACACACACACACACACACACACACACACACACACACACACATTTATTTATAAACCTTAAAGTTAGTTGTTAGCGTGCTGTGTTTATGATCAGGAGCTCATGGGTTCAAACCCCCACCATTTTAACACTCCTGTGTAAGGTCTTAACCATCAGTGTGCTTCTGTCCACCAAGCAGTATAAATGCGTAGCAGCAAAAAAGAAAAAATAAATAATAATAATAATAAAATATAATTCCCGGAAGATAACTTGTGATGGATTAGTGTCCCATCCATGAGAAGTCAAACTATGGGTTGTTTCACACTACGAAAACATTGGCCTAAGGCCCACCAGGTTCGGGCGTAGAAGCCCGACAGACTCCAGACTTCTGTACGTACCTGTGTAAAATGAGCTGGTGTGTTACATTACAACACACAACGTTACAACTGCAGTTACTATCACAGCTGTGAGCACAAAATCAAATCCTATCCTTTACTACTTCCTTTCCAAACTTGTAATATTATTTCATTCATCCTCCGACAGTCCAGAAACATGCACAGTGCGCTAACTGGCTGTTCCAAATTTCCCCTAGC
Organism: Plotosus lineatus; assembly: GCA_024760905.1. Taxonomy (NCBI): domain Eukaryota; kingdom Metazoa; phylum Chordata; class Actinopteri; order Siluriformes; family Plotosidae; genus Plotosus; species Plotosus lineatus. Next base: position 17,746,859 of record CM045751.1, on the reverse strand, counting down.
GATGACTGTGTGTGTTAATTTTTCCATGTGTGTTGGCCCAGAAATGGCCTGGCGAGCTGTCCAGGGTGCATCCCGCCCTCGGCCTGAGTCAGCTAAGATTGCCCCCCCCCCCCTCCCACGCTGAGATCCTAATTAGGATTAAGCAGCTTAGAATATTTTTTCAAGAAAATAAATAACATTCAAAAAATATTAGTAGTAGTAGTAGTATTACAAAGATATCACTGAGGTAAATGGCTTAGTCTTAATATTTAGATATCAATAACGTTTCAGCAACTTGCTGAACAACGTACATGATTACATCTTCAGGTCTGCTTTCCTAATCATCTGCTGTCCACCCACAAATGACTCATCTCTAATATATATAATTGTGTAATAATCCCCCCCCCCCCCCCACACACACACACACAGTCGCGTGCAATGAGAAGAGAAGAGAAATACAGTATGCTATAGCATCTATAGGTTAATGGTGTGCTAATAGCCCTGGGTGTGAATTGCGCTAAAGTGAAGCTAAATGATGTTTGTCTGATTTAAACATTAAGCAGTTTATTCCCTGAATATACTAACGTATTGTTTTGCAAGAACACTGCATTAAAAGAGCTTCTTTTATTCCTTGGATTCCTGATTGTAGTTCAGATTTTAATTCCTAATTCATAGTAAGCACTGAATATTATGCATTAATGTAAATGCTTGTCACCACCGAGCTCATATCAGTACTACTAATAACTCAGGCATGATGTACAGTACTATTAAGTTCTTAGAAGCCTATAATCCATAATGCGCTGCTGTATATGTGGTGCGAAGCATTAAATTCACATCTGCTGCATGTGAAATGTCGTACAAATGTAATTGATGTATATTTAATCAGGTTTATACTCAATATGGTTCAGCTCGAATGAACATGAGCACATGACTTTAAGGCTGTACTTCCGACACACTATTCATCAATATTCTACAGTTTCAATGGTTTATATGTATATTTGAACATATTAATACTTGAAAGGTGTAAGTGGGAACAATATGTATTTTTATAGGAGTATGTTTCAACATACATTTTGACATTTTTTACTTTTAATCTTAGAGCTTGAAATGGTTAGAAGGGACACACAGTCATAATGAGGAAGTGGCCAGAAACCTGCGCAGAGACGCCACATTTCAGAAGTAAACTACAGTGTGTTATAAAAAATACGGCCAAAAGGAACCACAACTGAGTTCAGACCTAGACAGAGATGTGTTCCACACCAAAACTGTGCTCATTCTGAAAGTACAGCAGAAAATGCTGGTAGATGGCCGGACATTTAACCAAAAACTTTGGAAAGATCAGGCTGAGGACCCTAACGTGAGCAAGTTTAGGGCAGCCCAGCACCCTGTTAATCCAGTCACACAGTCCTTCAGAATCAGAAAGCTGCCTTAAACCAGAGCTTTGGTGGACACATCCGATCTAAAACTGTAACCCAAAACAAGCCATCATGGAAGAGCTTTAAAATGCTGATTCCAAAACCCACCCATATTCATCTACTTGAAAAATTATTTCATATCTGTGAAGTGATATAAATTAATTATTACTATATTTTTATATACTCACTCCAAAGGATAATGGTGAGTGTGTGTTTGGAAAGTAAAGATTATCTATTCCCATTTTTCAACAAATGTTTTTAAAAATCCCACTTAAAGCACAGACAATAATAATAACAACAACAACAACAACAACAACAACAACAACAACAACAACAACAATAATAATAATAATTATTATTATGAGATATAATATTTAAGTCAAGAAAACATACATTTCTATAATGTGGCCCACAGGAAAACATGGTTTACCCCATCATAATTTAGCCTGGAAGACGCTTCTCAAATAAGAAAAGTAGAGAAACTTTCTACTCACATAACATTAATCCTGCCAGGACCAGGAGTAAAAACTGTGGTCCGAGGAACATTGCCATAACGGGGTGTAAAAAGGCCTCTTCTAAGACACCATAAGTCCTGTTAGGAACAGAACCATTAAACTGAAACATCCTAGAACTGATTCTCATTTCACTTGTAATGTTTTTTTTTTCTTCCCTTTTCATGTTTAATTAATTGAACATATATAAATTTATATATACATTTTTTACTTACGCTTTTTATTTAATCAGTCCGTCACCGTTTCCTGCTCGTTTTATGCTCCTGCGTTCTCAAACTTGTCTAAAGCTTGAGAGACAGCGCGATGTCAGGAACACTCTCACCTTCAGCAAAGCACTTAGGGCGTCTTAACAGGAAGTTGTATTTTGAGCTACGCCACAATCTCTTTTGCTTCTGCACTTCTGGCTCATTTTTTGAAGCTAAGAACCAAAGCTGAATATTATTGCACGTTATTGATATGATACACATCATCATGACAAATAACCACAAATTGCACACTTATAACTTTAGAACTGTTATCTCATTAGATTGTTTTAAAAAAAATCTTTCTGCATATCGTGAGAACTTTACATTCAATTCAGAGCTCTGTAGTGTAAATGTACTGCTTTACTCTGGAAGTGAAATAACCATGAACAGAATTATTCACGTGTTCTGTGATGGATAATGAATTAAAAAGCATTAATAAATTATAGTACATAGCGATTCTTACTTTAAAACAAAAAGAATTGAGGTCATTATTTTGGAAACACTAGAATTATAATGGCTACTCAGAATTAGCACAGGAAGTGGCTGAGGCTAAGCTTAGCTTACGACATGCAATGGCCAACTTTATTCTCGGTTTCCCTTTGTAACTGTTCGACGAGGTTGTTTCTGTTTTCTGAATTCTTATAGCAGGAGTGAACATTGGTGGTTTCTTCTTAGCAAGCCACATTACTTCAATTAGCCTGAATTTAATTACCTGCCCTAATGAAGAAGCTGGTATACATTTTATCCTTACCAGATAATAGTTATCACACCAGAATAATGGTTAGAGAAATGGGTTTGGGAACTATAAGTTGCTGGTTTGATTTCTGAACCAACAGGGAAAATGTGTGGTCGTGTACCTTCCCTTACTACACATTCATGGCTGGAGTTCCCTTGAGCAAGGTACTGAAGCCCGAACTGCTCTCTCGGTGTGCAATGTGTGGCAGCCCACTGTTCCTAATGTGTATGCGTGTGAGCGCACACACACACACACACACACACACACACACACACACACACACACACACACACACACACGAACAGTGAGCAGACACAAACACACACACACACACACACACACACACACACACGTAGTGCATTTTCATTCTAATTTTAAGAAAAAACAAAATAAATACATGACAAATAACATCGTTTCCCATTCAGAAATCAGTCTTCATTTCCAAGAATAAGCTTTATTTTTGGTATCTGAATAGCTAGCATAAGACTAATCCTGTCCATTGCCAATATGGGGCTTTTTATACCCAAGCCTATTGGCTCATCAGGCCGGTTCTTATCCCCGGTTTCCGTAGCGTGAAGCGACCAGGACTTCAACTCCTCGTGGATAGGACGCCAGTCCATCGCAGGTTACCTTCCCAGTATATTTTTACTGGTACCCATTTATCCTGCTGGGTGAACAGAGGCACACTTGTGGTTAAGACCTTGCCCAGGGGTCTTAGCACAGTGGATGTCTAACTGGGATTTGAACACACAACCTCCTGATCATGAGCACAGCACCCTAACCACTACACCACCGGCCCCACTCCATCACCAAATAACGTCTTTTCCCATTCAGAAATCAGTCTTCATTTCCGAGAATAATCTTTGTTTTGGTATCTGAATAGCTAGCATAAGACTAATCTTGTCCATCGCCAATATAAACAGGTTCGTTTTACGATTTAATAAGTAGAAACAAAAAAGCAGCTTGATAAGCAGACAGTCATCATCTTTTTTATGGGGTTTAAGATGTATTCGAGGACAAAGATTATGTCTTATTTTAACATCAAATTATAATACATGAGAATTGTACGGATTAGTTATTTGTCTTGAGATAGCGAACAATAATGCATATCACGCAATGGTACTATTTAAATCAGTGACTCTACAAGAGCCTGAGGCAAATAATTGTTTTAGTACTGTTAGTATTGTTTTACAACTCAGGAACAATCTTAATCAAGATTTTTTTTTATGTAGTTAAACAATTACAGAGGCAGGTCAGGTGAGCTCCAGGCTAAGCTAACCACTGTGCAGCAAACAGTTTTTGAACCCATTCAGAATTTCAATACGAGCAGTTGGTTTGGAATCTACAAGAGTACCAAAAGTGGAGTTGTGCTAATACATAAGGAATCAGGACTGACAAAGAAATATGTGAAACGATGATAGGATATGTGTGAGGATGTTGTGACAGTAGTGAGCTGTGCTGTAGGAATGACGGCCTAATTCATGGTACAGGTAGGATGGCATCAGGGATCGGTTCTGAGCCCTTTCTTGTTTGCAATGGTCACAGACAGGTTAACCGACAAGGTCAGACACGAGTCTTGATGGTCTATGTTTTTCGCAGATGGCATTGTGACCTGTACTGTGAGCTGTGAACAGGTGGAGATTAGTCGGGATAGGTGGAGGTATACACTGGAGAATAGAGGAATGAATGTCGGGATGAATGTGCAGGAATGTCTAATAAGAGGGAGGGTAACAGAGGAGTGCATCAACAGGATAGACAGGTTTGTCTTCCTTTCGGCTTTTTCCCTTTTACTCGGGAGTCACCACAGCGAATCATCTGATTCGCACGTTTGATTTGGCAGAGGTTTTTACGTCGGATGCCCTTCCTGTCACAACCCTTTTTAGCAAGGGACAGAAACACGCTGACGACTTTGCAGCTACTCTTTACGAAAGTCAGCAATGGTTCTTTTACATGAACCTCTCAACATAGACAGTGAGAGACATGGCCCGCCTTTGATAACCCAGTTAGCTGCACTGGGGGGGACAGTGACAACCTTGTGGAGAGTGGGACTTGAACCCCCAACCTTTGGATCAGCGATCAAGCTCCCTATACCACTAGGCCTCCACTGCCCCAGGATATACAGGTGATGATGGGAAATACATTTTAAATACCTGGGGTCAAAAATCCAAAGTTATAGAGAATATGGTAAAGAACTGAAGAATGACTGTGATGATTTGTAATAAGAAAACAATAGTGAATGGAAAGGTTTGTAATAAAAAAAATTAAGGCTAGCTATGCTGTATGGGTGAGAGAGATGGTAAAGACATGAGGTGGAGCTGTAAGTAACAGAGATGAAGACGTTGCACTTTTTCTGTGAGTAATAAGAACGGACAAAATACGAAACAAATATGTTTGCGGACAGCAAAGGTAGGAGTGTTTCGGGGATAAAATGAGAGAGGCCAAACCGAGAGGGTTTGAGCATGTGCAGTGGAAGGAATATCTGCTTGCGCCCACACTGATAAACTCTCTTCTTTAACCATTACATTGTTATAAAAATATTCATCCCATTCTCTCTCTCTCTCTCTCTCTCTCTCTCTCTCTCTCTCTCTGTCTGTTTTTGCTGAGGTACACATGCTTCTAAGATATCAGCGATCATGATCCTTGTGATGAAATTTGTGATCCATCCTGACTACTGGTACGAGTCCTCATCTTAGAAGTCCCTCCCTCATTCCTGTGGATGATGATCCATACGGGCCTAAGTACAGTATACACTCAGAAACTGTGAAGGTGACGTTCTACTGCTTGTGAGCAACTCTTTCACTGAGATGATTTAGGATAACGATTCCCATTACAGTGATAATATGACCAACTAGACTTCATGTTAAACTATAATGAAGTTTCTGCTGCATGGTTTGTATTTTTATCTGGCTTCACCCGAATGAGGATGGGTTTCCCTTTTGAGCCTGGTTCCTCAGCAAGGGCGTTTCTGAGTGAAGTCTGGATGTTCTCTTGAGTGGGTTTTCTCTGTGTACTCCAGTTTCTTCCTACAGTACAAAGACATGCACATTAGGCTAACTGGCATTTGCCAATAGGCATCAGTGTGAGTGTGAATCTGGTTGTGTGTGCATTGGAGAGCTTGGAGAGTTGTATAGGGCGTAGCCAGCCTTACCCAGTGTTTTTAGTTACATAAAAAGTGATAAATGTAAGTCACACCAAAAATAAATGAGTGAAAAGAGTCTAGTGATTGGGTCAAAATGGTTTGTGTAGTATCTTGGGTTCTGTGAGAAATTCACAGTATTGAGTGCGACTGTAAGTTAGTACGTATATATTAAAACTGGGTTATGGAAACCACTCCAAATGCTCTACTTTCCCATAGCATTTCATACAGTGCTCCCAAATATACGCGGCGTGTTAATGAATATCAAACACACAGATCCGGAATCTGCTTATCTGTCTTTCTCAAACACATGAAAATATAATTGTTATAATGTATAATATCATATTGTACAACGTACAGTGTAATCAAATGTTCTGGTTTTACATCCTATTAAAGGTCTACTCATGATTCAGTCTGGTCAGTGGTGGTGCAGTGGTTGAGACTCTGCGTTATTGGTACGAAGGCCAGGGTCAGTTCCCGCCGTTCCCCCTGCAGTACTACCAATTCATCAAGCTGCCACTGCTGCTTCCTCAGCTGTCTCAGTCATATTAATGAGATAAAAATAAATGTGTGTTTCACTGGATAAGGGCTTGTCCCAAATGCCATACAAGTGAAAGTGTCCCTATGATCAGGGCTACACGGTTTCAGATTCCACTCTTTGAGGACACAAGTCAACAAGACTCATGATCACAACTCGAATCATTATCTCGTCGAGTCCCTCGTTTGAGTGTGCTGCAAGATACCACTTCCTCACTTTTTTTTCTCCTCTCTTTTTGGTTTCCCGCCTCGTTTGAGGAAGTTATACAAAGAGGCAGATTCATATGAGAACTCTGAAGTACAGTTTCTTATCTCCATTGTCACAACTTCAAATTTTCCTTTTTTATTTTTTAAACCGGTACGAATGGCCATTATTTTTCCGAACCATGTTGCTTATAATTGCCAATAATTAACTACTGCTGTTCACAGACGTGTCACTTAGAGCAGTTATACTCAGACCAGGAAGACACATGACCTCATCGTTTTATACAGCATCCGGGTTACAAAACAATTCCTGTTTTTTTATATACCTGCAATCTCTTACACGCTATTACAGTCACATTTGCTGTGATTAGTTCATGTTTGGGTGGCTACGTGTTCACAGCCTCGGCACACAAAACAACTTTAAAGAATAAAACTCAGCAGGTCAGGCTATTACAGGGAAATAATCATAGTGTGTTCGGATGTTTTTAATTCATTTCAGTAACACCATGTCCTAAAATAATTTCGTCGCACTGGAAAGCAAATTAATAAACAATAAACAAGTTATTAACTTTTCATTATATATTTTTTGAAGGAATGAACCGTGCAATTAACTTGTTGTGTGGTTGTAGTAATAGTGAAACAAGTTACTTCCTGTTACTTTTTTTGATATATCAACTATGATATCGTCTTTATCCGCCTCTTATTTTCTGTCTCTTGACATTCTGAAGACTTTTCCACATTTCCACCTCAAACAAACAGCTTTTTATCTCAGAGCCACCACTGGAGACTCCTTCCACTCACCCACTCATCATCACGCTCTGGATTACTTATCTACCGAACCATTTAATCCTATTAGGGTCATGGCATGGGGAGGCTGGAGTCTATTTCAGCCCACAGTGGGTGAAGGCAGTGGACACACTGGACAGCTTGGCAGAGTATTGTAGGGTGAACATACACAAAATCATTCACACTCATAGCCTGGGGCAATTTAGAATAGCCAATTAGCTCAACGTGCGTATCGTTAGACTGTAGGAGGAAAGCCAAGGACCTGGAGGAAGCCCACTCAAGCACAAGGGCAACGCCCAAACTCACGACCTTCTTGCCGAGAGGCAGCCTTGATCATCATTACGTTATCCTGCCAATCAGAGACTCCGTCCAGGAAAATAGTCTCGTCACTGCTATGCATGTTTTATGGTCCATTATTGTGGTGTGTTTACCGGAGACATTCTGGTGTAAGTAATAACCATAGAATATTATTATTATTCATTTCTGTAACCGCTTCATCCTAATTAGGGTCACGGGGAGGCTGGTGCCCATCCCAGCCAACTCAGTTCATTTTCTGTAACCGCTTAATCCTAATTTGGGCCAGGCCATCACAGGGCGGAAACACGCTGACGGCTTTGCAGCTACTCGAAAGTCAGCAATGGTTCTTTTACATGCCTCACACCATAGACAGTGAGAGACATGGCCGGCCTTTGATAACCCAGTTAGCTGCACTGGGGGGGACAGTGACAACCTTGTGGAGAGTGGGACTCGAACCCCCAACCTTTGGATCAGCGATCCGACACCTTATACCACTAGACCACCACTGCCCCATTATTATTATTATTATTATTATTATTATTATTATTATTATTATTATAGTAGTAGTAGTAGTAGTAGTAGTAGTAGTAGTAGTAGTAGTAGTGTAAGCCGTACTATAAAATAATGTATAAAATATTTGTCGAGTATTTGACTTGCACACACACTGTTAAACCCACACATGGAGGAGTTAAAACAAAAGAAAGGATCAAAAATCATCTTTTAAATGTCACTGTCATAACAAGCTGCAGTTTGTACTACAATCAACCGCCCTTCCTGAGAGCACCACAGTGCGCAGTATACTTTACCAAGTACCATTAGAACCATAACTGGTATTGGGCTTTGTGTTTAGATGCAGCCAAAATTAACCCATTTTGCTCATGCACACCATAAGTACAGCATCAGCGTATCTGATGGGAAAATATATACACAGTGAATGCAAAGCCTGATAACCCACAGGAAACACTGGAGGTGGATCAGTGATGCATTAGGACTTTTTTTGGTTCTTTGGGTTTTTTGTGTGTGTGTGTGTGTGTGTGTGTGTGTGTGTGTGTGTGTGTGTGTGTGTGTGTGTGTGTGGTTTAAGTTTGAGGGAATCACAATTTCACCCAAACACCACAATATAATAATCCAAGGCCTGTTTGTCTCTGCCAGAACGCTTAGACTGTTCCTTGACTTTTAAAATAATATGCAGTATTCAAAATAGCATATGAAGGGAAGTTTATATAATCTCTAGGTATTATATTTAAAAATATATTAATGTGCTATAAAATGTTCTGTGTGAAGTAATGGACACTGTTTTCTCCACAAGAACCTGCAATTCTTATAAGATAGGGTGTTGGTGTGTATTTTGGGTGGGGGGTTGTGAGGTTGTTTGCGTGAGCGTGAGAATGTGAGTGTGAATGGCCGTGTGTGCATCTTCGCCACCTCCCCAGTGGTTCAGCAAAAGTATGAATGGTCATTTGTGTGTGTGAGTGTGGGGGGGGATACAGTGCCATGAGAAAGTGTTTGACCTTTTCTGATTTCCATTTATTCATTACATTTAATTTTTATGATCTACAAACAAATTTGGCAACAAATAAAAAAAAAAAATCATCATCATCATCATCATCTTCTTCTTCTTCCACTTAATTCAGGGTCAGGTTGCGGGGGCAGCGGCCTAAGCAATGAGGTCCCGATGTCCCTCTCCCCAGCCACTTCCTTCAGCTTTTCGGGGGGGGGGGGAATCATAGTCTTCCCAGACCAGCTGAGAGATGAAATTCCTGCAGCATGTTCTGTGTCAATCCCGGGGTCTCTTCGTGGTTGGACATGCCCAAAACCCCACACCAGGGAAGTGTTCGGGAGGCATTCTAACCAGATGCTCGAGCTACCTCAACTGGCTCCTCTCAATGTGGAGGAGTAGCAGTTCTACTTTGAGCTCTCTCCAGATGGTTGAGCTTCTCACCTTATCTCTAGGGAGAGCACTACCTAGCGATGGAAGCTCATTTCAGCCGCTTGTATTCGCGATCTTGTTCTTTCGGTCACTACCCAAAGCTCGTGACCATAGATCAGGGTTGGAACTGAGATCGAATGGTAAATTGAGAGCTTTGCCTTGCGGTTCATCGCCATCTTCAATATGACAGACTGGTACAGGCTCCGCTTTACAACAGAGGCTGCAGCGATCGGACGAAAAATCTGACTTAACAAAATATACAATTTGTAAATGATCCTCTGATTAATTGATGTCAAAAACATGTAAAAGTACTTGAACATGAAAGTAGGTTCTCACAGAACAGTGAGTTCGGACAAACCATGAATTTTGGGTTTTGTCAGGGTTCGTAAAAGGTTAAAAACAATTCAGAAACAGTGTTTTTTTGTGTTTTTTTTTGTCACAAATACATTTTAATATTGCTCAAAATTGCTTTGTACATTTATTTTTCTACAAACAGTTGCAAATGTTTGCCAAACAGTTTTAAGTGTTTCCAATCAATTGTAACACGGCTCACGAAAGTTCTGTTTGCTTCACCAAGTAGTGAACACAATGCTCTTCTTATTCTTCTTTTCCTTTTTGGTTCCCTTCAGGGGTCGCCACAGTAAATCATCTGCCTCCATCTCACCCTATCCTCTGCATCTTCTTCTCTTCGCATCTTCTTCTCTTACGTGAACACAATGTTGTGGTTAAGAATAAATACACAGGCTTCCGAGTCGCACATCGACAAGGTCCGTGACTATTATCCTGGAGATCGCAAGTTCAAATCCAGGTTGATGCCACAGCCATCTGTGTCAGGCTCACTTCCCTGTCACTCACAGCAATTGCCAGCTAATCATGGGTGTATAGGGCTTTCCCCTCCCAGTGAGTTTGACCGCCTCCAACTATACATGCGTAGAAGTTTGAAAAGAGGTGGGTGGCTGGCATTGCATGTCACAGAGGCGGCGTGTTCATGCTTTTGCCTCTCACTGGTTGGTGGTGGCTGTGTGATAGGGAAGGCAATATTTGATGGGTGGTGATACAATTAAATTCGGGAGAAAATGGTGGAAAAGAAAACTACACAAGCACTAAACAGAGAAATCCTTTTATTGTTGTCCTCAACTTCATCAGACATTAAAGAAAGATCCTCAAAGCTGTTCTCTCAAGAAGACACTACACAAGATGGAGCTGAGATGTCAGATCATGTGGAAAGTGGTGTTTTTAGGTGTTTTGAAAAGTGGTGTATTTGGAAAGTTTGCGCCCTTTTTTTAAACGGTTCCCAAACAGTAGTAAAAGAATGACAAATAGTTGCTAATTAGACGCTAGGATTTGCTAACAGTTGATAATGTTTTCCAACTTTCTCCCAAATACTTTCTCTAGCATTTATGTGAATGTTGCTAATTGTTAATAAATATCTCTAACTACAGAAGCGAGAACCAATGCAATAGCAGATTAAGATGTTTTAATGACCTGTTCATTACATTCTGTTCCCAGTACGGGACAGAATTATACAAGCCATCAGACCCCGTGAAGAGCTATTGACTAGAGTGAAAAAACACAAGCTCAAGTGGTTCGGACATGTTACACAATCATCGGGGCTTTCCATGACAGTCCTGCAAGGCACAGTGAAGGGAGGAAGGAGAAGAGGCAGACAAAGGAAGAGAGGGGAAGACAACATCCCAGAATGGACAGGCCTAAAGCTGAGCGACCCAGTGACAGAGTCCGAGAGCCGAGGAAGATGGCGGGAGATGGTTGGCAGATCAATAGTGGTGCCCCAAACGGTCGTTCCGGCTACGGGTCTGTGGTGTGGGGCTGGTGGTGTAGTGGTTAAGGTGCTGAGCTCATGATCGGGAGGTTGTGAGTTTGAATCCCAGTGAGACCCCTACTTTGCTAAGACCCCTGGGCAAGGTCTTAAGCACAAGTGTGCCTCTGTTTACCCAGCAGTATAAATGGGTACCAGTAAAAATATACTGGGAAGGTAACCTGCGATGGACTAGAGTCCCATTCAGGAACTCCTGGTCGCTTCACGCTACGGAAACCGGGTATAAGCACCGGACCTATGAGCCACTATGGTTCGGGTGTAAGAAGCCCAACGGACTTTACCTACTAGTATATCTAGATAGATAGATAAATAGACAGACAGACAGACAGACAGACCACCCGACCCACCAACCCGCCCACCCATTCAGGCAGTCAATCCAATACACAGTGAAATACATGCAACAGGCAGAAGTGAATGGAGGAGTGAGACAGAGTTCTGTCACAGTGGCAGGTTACTAAAGGCAGTGCTGATAATCAAGGTCAAAAGTAAAAGAGGATCATGTACATGAACATCAACATCAGAAAACAAGGGCTTGGGAACTACTAGAGCTGACCACAGAATAGCACTTCACGATGAGAAGAAACAAAAATGGTCCTGAAATAGAGCTGCTCATCAGTGTGAGGAGAAGCAGGTATGCTGTGACCTGAATTGTGTGACTGGGATGGGTGAAAGTGATCTTAAGAAGTGCATTGTGTCACGAAAGCTTCAGAAACAGCCTGAGGCTGTGACACTGTGCGAACTTCTATAAAGCGCTCAACAAACAGCACACTGCGCCTCAATCAAACAAAATTTCAGAAGCCCTGAGAAAGAAAGTTATAAATTATATCAGTGAGGAATGGGATACAACTAAGTCTCTCAAACTCCAGGACTCCAACAAACCATTGTGAGAGCCTTCATTACTAAACAGAGAAAACATGGAACAGCAGTAAAGTCAAGATTCAGTTATTTGTCACATACTTTACATGTTGTGTGATTAAATGTTTCACCCACATCTGCCCAGGAGTGGCTACTCATTAGAGTGGAGTGAAAATTGTAGAAATTTTAATTTTTGATTATTTTTACTTGGAATAACAATAAAAAGATGTGGACAGGTGTCATCTAAAAGATTTTAAAAGTATCATCTTGATAAGTTGATATCTTGGGCTCCCCCAAGAGCGATGAAAATGACCATATTTCGGCATTTTTACTGAAAATGTTTAATTCTGATATAATGATCCAATTTCCTTCTATATTATCAAAAACATATATTTTAGGCAGTTTGGCACAGTGTAAACATATATTGTCTAAAAAAACCCACACATATTCAGATGAGTCGATATGACTGTCACATATTGAAGTCTCATTTTGTCTCGAAAACTCGCATTTTTGCCTTCGACTCCAGTCTTGTACCGCTGAAGCCGTCTCGTCGATTATTGCCACATACAGACTGTGAAGCCTCAGTCACCACCTTGATGCCTCTCTCCACAGCCTTTGTGTGGCATGGGTATCTGTCGTGTTGTGCCATATGCTGTCACCACCTGGCGATGGTTTCCCTCGACTAAACTACCGAGTCCTGACCTTTCCAGTCATACCAAATCTGTGAACTGTGAATGTTCTAATTATTTAGAGTTATTCCCTTTGTCGGCAATTGCGTTTTCGCGTGCTCTCAAAATCGACTCGACATACCTTATTTCGAGTGAGTTGGGGGAACCTAGAAATTTTTTACAGATTTTTAATATTTTGCATATGTTTATAACTGGTATTGTTATGTCTTTTCTACACTCTGCTGAATTGATTGTGAAAAACTATATGTTTCACTCTACCCTACTACTCATTCATTTGCTGAGCCATTTAATCAATTAGGGTCGCAGGAACCCAGATGACACTGGGCGGAGGTGGGGTGCACCTTGAAGAGCTTGAAAGAACATTCCAGTGCCAATACACACACAAAACCATTCACTCTCACACCTAGTTCCCACCCTTACCAAGACCAGGACTGGACCCCAAAACATTTCTGCTGTGATGTCGACATTCTAACCATCATGCCACCATGAGCAGTGGTCAATCTAGCCAAATTCCTGCAAGGACATACAGAAAACCCATTCACGGAGTGACATAAGAACCTAGCAGCTCCCTTAATGTAATTGTTTATGATTCCTCCAGTAGAAATACATTGTGAAAAACTAGCATTCACGTGAACATAGCTAGGAAAAAAGTAAGAGGAACATAAATGCACTTCTACTATTTCCAACAATATACCAGGATTACCATTGGAGTAATGGTCTATTGTCTGCCCAGAAAGCATGGACTTTTTTTAGAAGAGTTGGTCCCATTACATCTAGAGCAGTGGTTCGTCACCTGGGTACGATCAAGCCCTAGGGGTTCTGTGAGTCAGTCTCAGGGGTTCGGCGGAGGTCAAGACACACACCCGACTCATATTCATGACGACACACCCCGCTTGGCCATCATTGGCTGCAGTTGATCACACTACATTGCTTGGTGAATCTGTGCTGCAGGAAATTTGGTGGGCTCAGTAGTTGACTTGTGACTGTTGTGATGATGCGTCGTGTGATTTCTTTCTTACTGTTTTAATCCATACTATGTTGAGCAAAAAAAGAAAGTGGTCGGATGAATATGTACAACATGTATTCATATATATATAATGGAACGTGATGCTAGTCAGCGTCCAATCTGCATGATTTGTGAAGTAGGATCAACCCCCACTGACTGACGTATATGTACATGTCTGTCTTCCTTTCGGCTTTTTCCCTTTTACTCGGGAGTCGCCACAGCAAATCATCTGATTCGCACATTTTCATTTGGCAGAGGTTTTTACGTCGGATGCCCTTCCTGTCACAACCCTTTTAGCAAGGGACAGAAACACGCTGACGACTTTGCAGCTACTCTTTACGAAAGTCAGCAATGGTTCTTTTACATGCCTCTCACCATAGACAGTGACAGACATGGCCCGCCTTTGATAACCCAGTGACAACCTTGTGGAGAGTGGGAATTGAACCCCCAACCTTTGGATGAGCGATCCAGCGCCCTATACCACTAGACCACCACTGCACCTAACACTGACGTATATGTACATGTATGTGTATATAATATCAATAAATACATATTCAATACTATAAATGCTTATAATAACAATTAAACATTAAAAAATAATGCATACGATGTAAATACAACAAATACACACACATACAGGTGTACGCGCGCACACACACACACACACACACACACACACACACACACACACACACACACACACACACACAGATGCACATGCACACACTCAGATGCGCACCTCACATAAAAATGTAAGTAGATGTGATGAGGGGAGTTCATGCATTCTATTGGTTTCGTTCAATTGGTTCATTTTGGTGCCCCAGTAAAAACATATACCGATGTCTTGAATTTGAAAAAAATCATATTTTATTTTTCAATAAAGAAGGGTTCGGTGAATAAGCATATGAAACTGGTGGGGTTCAGTACCGCCAACAAGGTTAAGAACCACTGATCTAGAGTAAAGAAAATACAGTAAAACACATAAAATCATCAAAGCCACAGTACAACATTGTGGTGGTAGTGTAATGGGTTGGGGAGACTTTGCTGCTTCAGGGACTGGTTGGTTTGCGATAATTGAGGGAATCTAGAGTTCGGATGTCTAGCAAGAGGGACTAACGAGATTATGGAGGCATCGGCTTGTGAATTGGTTTTGCAACAGGACAGGGATCTGAAGCAAAACTCCAAGTCGGATGATTAAGTGGCATTGTCAATTCCTGACCTGGATCCCATCACAATACAGTCGGCCCTCTACTTACGAAATTAATCTGTTCCAGAGCCTTTTTGGGAACCTGGAGTTTTCATAAGTAGAGACGCATTTTACATGTAAAACGCATCATTCGTTCCAAGGCTCCCAAGAGTACCCCATAAACACTTTAAAAATTATAAAAGTACATAAATTTTGTATGAAATATGTATGATACATGTGTTAAAAGTAAAAGAAAATTATTTATTAATCCATTTAAACATTTTTTAAAAATATTAAACCATTTTATTAACATATTCATTAATTAAACCATTATTAAACATTTTTTATTAACTCATAAACACACACACACACACACACACACACACACACACACACAACACTGTCTCTCTCTCTCTCTCTCTCTCTCTCTCTCTCTCTCTCTCTTTGAGTGTGCACTCTGCCAAATGCAGGCTCCACCCACACACAGCACGCAGCCAATGAAGCTTTTGAGACAACGTGTTGTATTTAAAGAGGAATTACCTGTTTGAAAGATCTGAGGTCTGGATTCAAGAATTACTTGCTTACTCGAGAGATCAGAGGTCCGGATTCAATATTAACTTGCCATCTTACAAGATCGGAGGTCTTGTGGCGCCACCCACTTCCATGCACAAAAATGCTTCGTGGCCGAATGTGGAGCTTCTGAGACAGGGCGTGGCTCATCCGGACTTCCTAAAATAAACTGCAATGAGTACAGTACTTTCAAAAAATCCCCAAACTCACGAAACTCACGAACTAACAGTACATTTCTCTTTTACGCGTGTGACAAACAAGCTTATGGGTACAGTACTATGGAGATTCGGCTCCCTCCTGGCCAATGGGAGGCCAATGGGAGGCCAGCAGGGCGGGATGTTGGGAGACAGCCAATGAGAGCGCAACTCACGCATTGTTTGAATTTTTGAATGGCGTGTTTGGCGCTTTTCGTAAGAAGAGGTTGTTTCGTATACAATGGGCGAAAATTTCGGAAAATGTTTTTCGTAACCTGGATTTTTCGTATTCAGAGATTTTCATAAATAGAGGGCCGACTCTGTTACGTTAGGTCCTGAAAAGGACAGTTAATAGTTAGAAACCTTCCAGTGTGACTGAATTGAGGCAGTTTTATACAGAAGAGTTAGCCAAGATTTTTTCATGCCAAGCATTTCGATTGCAGCTGCTACTGTTGAAAATAATCAGACAACTGAGTACAGAGTTTTGGGCAATTAATTTTTTTACAAGGGTGATCTAGGTATAGTTATCTAGTCGATGAGTGACTTCGTACATTGATCAACCACAACATTCAGACCACCAGACTAATAGAGCAGGTTCCCCTTGAGCTGCCAAAACATCTCTGAACTATTACGGCATGGACTCTGAGGGGTCCTGTGGTAAATGGCAACATGATGTCAGCGAGAGATCCTGAAGACCTGAAGTTTGTAAAGTGGGAACTGTGAGTTATGTTTATTCAGCAAACTAAAGATGCTCAGTCAGCGTGAGACCTGGAATGTAGGCCAAGAAAACAGCTTAAACCTTTTGCTATGTTCTTCAAACCATTCCTGAATGTTTTTTGCAGTGTGGCAGAGCACATTATCCGACTGTAAGAAGCTCCAACTGTCAAGAAGGTATACTTGATTTGCAACAATACTTAGATGGGCGATATGTGTCAATGTAATATGTATGCGAATAACGGGACCCAAGGATTGGTCACAGAAAGTGAACAAGCATGTACACTGTTTGTAGTACGTATACATACACACAGGTATAAAAGTCTTTGTATTCAGAGGTGACACGGTGGTGTAGCGGTTACGTACATCTGCCTCCCAGCACGAAGGTTTTGGACTCTAGTCTTGGCAAGAGTTATTGTTTTTCTAACCTCACTTGCATGGGTTTCCTTCAGGTACATTGTAAACACCTTGTATTTTCAACCAACTCAAAATTAAACATGTGCTAATGGTGTTATTTTACACTCTGGTATCATCTAACATGGATATTCAACATCACAACAAAAAGGTAAAAGGTGAAGAAAAAAACATAACAGCTCCCCTATAGATACATATTTGACCTGTAAAAATCATTCATTCACTGAATTGCTTATATTTAATTTGGGTTGCGGGGAGACTGGTGCCCACTTCAACCAACTCTGGGTGGGGGAACAGTACATCCCGGGCAGCTTGCCAGGCCATTGTAGGGCAGAAAGACGCTAACAGCTATGCAGCCTATACTTGACGAAAGTCAGCAATGGTTCTTTTACATGAAGCTCTCATCACCACAGACAGTGATGTCCTTTGATAACCCTGTTAGCTGCACTGGGATGAGTGGTGACCACCCGGTGAGAGTGAGGCTTGAACCTGTAACCTTGGGAACAGTATTCTGGCACCCAACCTCTGAGTCACGACTGCCATCCTGTCAAAGTTCATTCATTAAAAAAAAGAAAATTGGATGAGATCAAATAGGCATTGAGAGGTATGACCATGGTTCGTCCAGGACTCACTAGACTCACCCAGATCACAAGATGCACTACGAGTCCGTGAACCTCAGTTTATTTTTTTAGGATTAAGGACTCATCTTAATTGGAGTTCTGTTCAATTATCATTGAAGAAATTAGGGAAAATGTTGGTGTTTTGTGTTTAATGATATAACATAAGGTACACAATAGTAATAATAATGTATGATAGGGTCATAAACAATAAGATACATTATTTGTTAATATATAATATTGGCAGATAAATTCTGTTGGGCTTTTTACACCCGAGCCTAGTGGTTCATCAGGCCCGGTGCTTATCCCCAGTTTCCGTAGCGTGAAGCTACCAGGAGTTCAACTCCTCCTGGATGGGGCGCTAGCCCGTCACAGGTTACCTTCCCAGTATATTTTTACTTTTATACATTTATACTGCTGGGTGAACAGAGGCACAATTGTGGTTAAGACCTTGCCCATGGGGTCTTAGCACAGTGGGGGTCTAACTGGGATTCAAACACACAACCTCCGGATCATGAGCCCAGCACCCTAACCACTACACCAGCGGCCCCACCATATAATATTTCGTTATAACAAATGTTACTGCATTTGAAAAGAAACGGCACAATGTTGGTATTTATTTGTATATGTATAATAATATTAAAAGTAGGCCAACTGTTGACTAAGCATAGAGTATGGTGTTAATTTGGTGCAGGGGTGAATACATTGGGACTGTGTTGCCATAAAAACACACTGATTTCGACATGCAACTCCCCTCACTGCACATAAGCTACAGATTGAAGTTAAGAGAAGAGTCCAGACTGAAAAGTGTGTTGCTGAGCACATTTTTAACTTCAACACACGGGAAAATAGAGTAACAAAAAGCTAAGAGTACTGAAAGTCAAGGCTCCCATTATAATGAGTCAGCGATGAGTACATTTGTTGGTAATTACAAGTTCATCCTGTATGATTTTGGGTAAAAAAAAAAAAAATGCTCAAGGCCACTTTGAATAGTTCTGGTTTCTGAGGCTACAGCGTCCACCAGATAAATGCATTGCTTGTTAGGTGGAGCCATTTGTGAGAGTCTTCTAACTCAAAACTAATCCAAACATTAAATCTGATAAAGAAAAAAAATCTCTTTACACCTTTGTAGTGGAACTTAAATATATCGTTAAACAGAACATTTTTGGGCACACTATACAAATTATGAATAAAAACTGAATGCAATGATGTGGAAGTGCCAAATTTCAATATTTTATTCCAAATAGAACATAAATGACAGGGTCAAAAGTGTAAACTGAGAAAATGTATCATTTTAAGGGGAAAATATGTTGATTTTAAATTTCATGGTGTCAACAAATCTCAAAAAAGTTGGCACAGATAGCAATAAGAGGCTGGAAAAGTCAATTGCACTTATAATTAACAGCTGGACTATTGAGTTCCATTGACAACATGACTGAGTATAAAAAGAGCTTCTCAGAGTGGCAGTGTCTCTCAGAAGTGAAGATGTGTAGATGATCACCAATTCCCCAAATGTTGCGCAGAAAGATCGTGGCGCAATATCAGAAAGGTGTTTTCTAATGAAAAATTGTGAAGCGTTTGAAGTTATCATCATCTACAGTGTATAACATCATCCAAAGATTCAGAGAATCTGGAACAATCCGTGTGTGTAAGGATCAAGGCCGAAAAACGTACTGGATGCCCGTGATCTTCGGGCCCTTAAACGGCACTGCACCACAAACAGGAATGCTACTGTAAAGAGAAATCACAGAATGGGCTCAGCAATACTTTTAGAAACTGTTGCTGGTGAACACAATCCACTGTGCCATCCACCGTTGCCAGCTGAAACTCTACAGTACAAAGAACCCATTTCTAAACAGGACCCAGATGTGCAGGCGTTTTCTCTGGGCCAGCAGTCATTTAAAATGGAGTGTGTCAAAGTGGAAAACTGTTCTGTGGTCAGACGAATCATGATTCGAAGTTCTTTATGGAAAACTGGGACGCCATGTCATCCAGACTAAAGATGACAAGGACAGCCCAAGTTGTTATCAGCGCTCAGTTCAGAAGCCTGCATCTGTGATGGTATGGGGTTGCATGAGTGTTTCTGCATCTTCAATGCAGAAAGGTATACTCAGGTTCTGGAACAACATCTGCTCCCATCCAGACGTCGTCTCTTTCAGAGAAGACCTTGCCTTTTTCAACATGATATTGCCTGACCACATGCAGCATTAATTACAACATCATGGCTGTGTAGGAAAAGGATCCAGGTATTGGAATGCCAGCCTGCAGTCCAGATCTTTCACCTATAGAGAACATTTGGCACATCATAAAGAGGAAGGTGCAACAAAAAAGGCCCAAGACAGGTGAACAGTTCGAGGCTGGTACTAGACAAGCATGGGACAGCATTCCTATTGCTAAACTTGAGAAACTTGTCTCCTCGATCTCCAGACATTTGCAGACTGCTGTAAGAAGAGGAGATGCCTCATAGTCATGAAAATGGCCTTGTCCAAACTTTTTTTGACACCAAGAAATTTAAAATAAACATATTTTACCTTAAAATGCTACATTTTCTCAGTTTAAACATTTAATCCTATCATCTATGTTCTGTTTGGAATAAAATATTGAAATTTGGCACTTCCACATCATTCCATTCACTTTTTAATTCACAATTTGTATAGTGTCCCAACTTTTTTGGAATCTGGTTTGTAATTAAAAAGCTCTTCTCTTTTGATGACAGGCAATAGCAATGTGTAAAAACAAGCTGTGATATGTTGCTTAAAGCAACTCAACCTATGTGTGCTGAAGACTCCTTATCCCCCCTGCCCACACTGAGAGAGAGAGAGAGAGAGAGAGAGAGAGAGAGAGAGAGAGAGAACATGAATGTGAGTAAAGGTTGCTCTGCCATGTTTGCTACAAGCTGGTTTCATTCTAGAGAATGCAAAGCACTGCAGGAAGTGATTACAGAGTTACAGAGTCTTTATAGGCTGCGATGAGGAGAAATGGCAGTCGACTGCTTTGTAGATGCAAGTTCCTCTTAGAGTACACAGGTGGTGTATTCATCCCCAGCAAAGTTTTTCTCATACACCCACTCACGCACACAAACAGTCATTTTTCAGCATAAAGCTAAATCTTACAGAAAAAAATGTTCGTATTTTATTAAAGAAAGCACTATATCATCGAAGAGAGCAGTTTTTATTTTTAAAAAAATCTATTGAAAAACCCCACAATGAACACTGCTGAGTATTAATTACATTCAAATAAAGAACAAGTGTGAGAGTCAAAATTTCCAGGAGAACCGAGGCTGGTTCTGTAAGATACTCAGCAAAACATACGGATCATTACCTTATAAAACTCAACAAACTCGGCCTGAGACTAATATAGTTTAAAGCAAAGGGGCATCACTCATTCATTCATTTTCGCAACTGCTTAATACTAATTATGGTCGCGGGGAGGCTGGCACCCATCTCAGCCAACTCTAGGTGAGGGCGGGGTACATCCTGGACAGCTTGCCAGGCCATGGCAGGGTCAACACTCACACAACCATTCATGCTCACATTCACACCTGGGGGAGATTTGGAAAAGCCAATTAACCTACCGTGCATGTTTTTGGACTGTGGGAGGAAACCGGAATACCTGGAGGAAACCCACGCAGGCACGGCGGGGACATGCATACTCCATACAGAAACGCCCGAGATGGGAAGCAAACCCAGGACCTTCTTGCTGTGAGGTGGACGCTAACAACTACGCCACTATAATAAATATAAGGCATCCTTGCTCGACTGCATTTCTTTTGCACAGTACTATGTGCATATACGCACAGTGGTACCTCACTTTATGAAATTAATCTGTTCCAGCGCCTTTTTCGTAACCTGCATTTTTCGTAAATTGAACCGCATTTTACATGAAAAACGTGTAATTTGTTCCAAGGCTCCCAATACTACTCCATAAACCCTTTAAAAATTATAAAAAGCAAAGCTTTTAAGACCTCCTTCTGCTTCAATATCGTACCGATGATAGACTGGTTTGACCGTATTCCTTTGCGATATCACTCGAGCCCGTTTCTTCTTCTCACTCGCACCGGAAATCACACGCGTGTGTGTGCGCGGGTGCGTTGACCATGTCTTCTTAGCTGAGTTATAATCTTACAAATGTTTATTGAAGGTTAAAAGCCTGAGTTAAGAAATAAAGCATGAAACAACAGTAACTCTGTCCTTTACACGAAAAGCATCATGGTAGATGCTGCTCCATAAAAGCCAATGGGAGGGAGCTGCGTCATCCCTCCTAGCCAATGGGAGGCCAGTGGGGCTGGATGTTGGGCGAGAGCCAATAAGAGGGAGCTGCGTCATCCCTCCTAGCCAATGGAAGGCCAGCGGGATGGAATGTTTGAACGTCGTTGATGGGAGAGCAGCTCGTGCATTGTTTGAATGTTTGAATGTCGCGTTGTATTGTTTGAATGGTGCATTTGAATGTTTGAATGGCGCGTTTTAATGTTTAAACGGAGCGTTTGAATTTTTAAGATGGCGCTTTCGTAACGTGAACTTGTTTCATATCCAGAGACAAAAATTTTAGGAAAATGCGTTTCGTAACCTGCATTTTTCATTTGGTGAGACTTTCGTAAAGTGAGGTACCACTGTACATATATATATATATATGTACTTATTCATTTTATAAGAAGAAGGGTTGTCACTGTACCAGAACTCACCTACTGAATTCACTCAACACCAAAAAATGACAAATTTTTTCAGTTGTTTTTCATTTTATGAACACGTTTATTTTCATTCATCCATTCATTCATATTCAAAATCACTTAATCCTAATTAGGACCGAGGAGAGGCTGGCATCCATCTTAGCCAACTCTGGGCAAAGGCAGGATACACCTAGCACAGCTCATCAAGTCATCGTGGGGCCAACACACATTCAGCCATTCCCAAACACCCTCACACCGAGGGGGAAATCGAAACAAAGGTGTTTGTGGACTGTGTGAGGAAACCAGAGTATCAGGGGGGAAACCCACACAGAAATGCCACAGCCCAAGAACTGAACACAGGCATTTTGTGTGAGGCAGAACACTAAACACTGCAACACTGTGCTGCCAACACATATACCTAAAGTGTCATTTATAAATGCATAATATTTTATATTATCTGGGTTTAAATCAATAGAATAACATTAGACATGTTGAATTCTGTCCAACATCCTGTCTGTCTTCTTTTCGGCTTTTTTCCTTTTACTCGAGAGTCGCCACAGCGAATCATCTGATTCGCACGTTTGATTTGGCAGAGTTTTTTACGTCGGATGGCCTTCCTGTCACAACCCTTTTTAGCAAGGGACAGAAACACGCTGACGACTTTGCAGCCCACGCTGCAAGAATTCTGTCCAACGTCCTGATTTTCCAAATTCCAAGTTGAATGACCGTCCCATTGCATTCTAATCACAATTTTAATAGCAGAAAGTTTCCCCGAGTTTTGGGTACAGTGGATTTCGCTGTAACTTCAGGAGATGGAAAGACCTGAGTCTGATGAGGAAACAAATGCTTATAACTTCTGCTATAACATACAGTGCCAGTCAAATTCTGGACACACCCACTCATGATATAAAATATAAGGAGTGTTTAAATTTATGACTGTATAAAACCCTTTTAAGTTCACCCTTACAGGCATTGGCTAATATTAAAGGGTACCTGTGGTGAATTAGTGTTACTATCTGTTTAAAACCATCATGCAGAACATCAGTGGTTCCTTCAGGCAGCATCAGTCCTTGTCCCTTGTCAAAGTGTGTGCAAGTGCTGTGACACTGGGCACGCTCAGATGCATGTTGCCTTTCTGGTTGGCAGTTCCAGTTTGGTAGTGATGCTGAATAAATTAGCTTGTTTACTTGCACTGGCCAAGCCCGCCCAACAAATCGAAGACATTTCCAGGAGAAAAAAAATAACCATTGGTTCAGGCTAGTGAGACACGGGATAAAATCACAGTTTTGTCCTTTGTATGGACAATTGTGTTAAAATAAGCGTCTGTATTACTTAAACATATTACATACGTATTAATTATGCTATACAAATGACTAATAACGCTACTCGTAAAAGAGTTTACAGTGTGCATGTGATATCCACCATATTTTTTGCATCTCAGCTTCCTTAATCTGCATCTCATCCATGTTCTTCTTCTCTGCATTTCCTGTTTTTGTGTGCTTGCATTCATTCTAGTTCTTTAACATCACCCATTTCCCCATTGGTCCTTGAAATATTTTCCTCAAATGTTTACTAGAGTGCTGTATGTGTGCCTGCTTGAGTGTTGACCTCAGCCATGGACGTTATTTTTCATGTTTCAGGATACTTAAGCACTTTAGAATAAGGAAGCAATGGCAATGTAACATGTGACCTTATCTTATCATCTGATTCTCTAAATGTGGCCACAACACCTGCAATCTGTACAAATGCAACTACAACAACCAGAACAAAAAGTCAGGTTCTGCCCATCGGGTTGACCCATGGTTTTCATTACTGGAATTTCCCCAGTCATGCCCACTGAGCACATCTGCTGTATGACAGGCTGGTTTACATCTATCACACATCCTTATTTCAGAGAACATTCACACAGTTCTAATGTGGCATTGAAAACACTGCTCCCTCTACCACTAGTCCACGATTGCCCGCTGCAGTATGTTGCAGTATGCGCAGGCTTAAATATTGCAGAAGGTACAGTACTTGAATGAGCTATTTTGCAAGTTTGACCATTGGTTTTTAATAGCTGAGTCAGTGTTGTCATGAACCTATTCCTCTGCCACAGCAAATATGTGCTAAAGAAGCCATCAGGAGATAAACATATATTTTTATATATATATATATATATATATATATATATATATATATAAATTCTACCGTACAACTCCAAAGTTGAGAAAGTTGGCGCAGTGTCTAAAATGGGAATAAACAAAGAAAGCAGTAATTAATACATTTCCATTAACTTGTATCTCATTGCAGACTGTATGTACTCGAGTTAATTCCTGTTTTGTCTGGTCAACATGATTTGACTTGCAAATAAGCATCAATTCTTTCCATTCAGGCTTGCAACACGTTCCAAAAAAAGTTGGGACAGTACAGCATTTATCACTTTGTACTGTTTCCTTTCCTTTTATCAACACTTAAAACATGCTTAGGGACTGAAGGAACCACATGACTAAATGTTTCAGGTGTGAGTTTGTCCCATTGTTCCAGCAAAAACAACTTTTTCAAGTGTGCAATTGTATGGGGTCTTTGCTGACGCATTTTATGTTTCAAAATGCTCCAAACATTCTCTATAGGAGACAAATCAGGGCTGCAGGCAGACCAGTCAAGTACCAGAACCCTCTTCTTACACAGCCGCACCTTTGTTATGTACACAGTATGTGGTTTGTCATCGTCTTGCTGAAGTGAGCATGAGGAGCGTCCCTGGAAAAGATGTCCCCTTTAAGGCAGAATTTGTTCCTCAAAAAATCCAGATATACTTCTCAGCATTAATTTTACCATCACATAAGTGCAGGTTACCTTTGCCTAAGGTTCTGACACAACCCCATAGCAAAAGCCCTGGCTCTTGGACTTGCAGCTGGTAACAGTCTGCATGGTTCTTTCCCTCTTTGGTCCACAGCTCACGGCATCCATTCCTTCCAAAAAAGACTTCAAATCGAGTCATCACAGTGCACATTTCCACTTCGCAATGGACTGTCCCAGATGCCTCCGAGCCCAGAGAACTCAACAATGCTTCTGGACTGTACTTGTGTCGGGCTTTCTTTTGGCACAGTACAGTTTTAGCTGCCATTTCTTGATGTAACTGCACACTGTAGTGCTTGAGAGTGATTTCTCGAAGTAGTCCATGCATTCATGTCCCTTATTGGCAAATAACAATTTTTAATACAGTGTCAACTGCGGAGGTCCGCAGTTCATGAATCTTTTCACCATGTTATGCACCGTAGAGGAAAAATGCCCAAATCTCTTCCTAGCTCTCTTTGTAAAACATCTTTCTTCATCAAGTCACTGATTTTTTTCACATACTTGGTGGCAAACTGGTGATTCTCTACCCATCTCTGCTTGTAAAAGACTAGGCCTTCCCTGGAAAATGATTTTGTACTAAATCGGGATTACAATCACCTGTTGACTTCACTAGTGTCCAATCACATCATTATTTAGGCATTATATCTCATTACTGCCCCTTAATTGCCTCCATCCCAGATTTTTTTTTTTTTTTTTTGGAATGTGTTGCAAGCCTGAATGGAAAGAATGGATGTTTATTTATAAATCAAATGACGTTGACCAAACAGAACATAAGTTTATCTGTGCATTGACCACACAGTCCCAAATTTCTCTTTGGGGTTGTATAATCCAGTTCTGAAACAAAACAATGATTTTTTTTTTTTTAGATGGATATAAGTTCCCTATCCTGCTAAAATGCATATTTTTAACCATGTATCAATTGATCTTGCTTCAGCTCTGCACTTGTCCAGTGACTTTTAATAGGATTCCTCAGCATTGTGTAACACTTAAACTTGAGGTGTGTATGCGTTTCATTTTAGTCCTTGCTGATTTTTTTCTAACTTAATGTACCAGTAACCTGAAATATAAGTATATAAAAAAAAAGGAAAAAAAATCACCTTAGCATTGCCTGTGATGTACGTACCTCCTGTGAGTCCTACACTAACTATCTAAACCTAGTGGGAACTGAGGTCATTACCATTCTCACTGTCACTTCCAGTGCCTATTCATACCTACTCAGGGATCCTTCATGGTTAAAAGTACAGGAAAAGATGAGCAAACAATGAACTGTGGTCAGACGAGTCCAACTGTTGCATAAGGCAAGACTAAGGTGGTATCGGTGAGATGTTTATCCAATACCAACAAAGTAGCTCTGGAGGTATAGGGTGGGTTTCCATTTCCACCTCTTCATCACACTTTAGTTTCCCAACATTTACTTGCTGCTTCACTGCTATGCGTGTTAGGATGAGTTTGTGTGTGAGTGACCTTGACATATTTATCAAGGTTACAAAAGCTACTTTTAAAACGTTAAATAATTGTCAGGCTAAAAAATGAAAAAATTTATTTAAACATTTGTCACGTGATGGCAAGACCTGGCAGCAGTTTATATGTTAAAGCATGTTTATGCAAGTTAAAAAAAAACATAAGCCATAAGAAAAATAAAAGTCTGTTTAATTTATTTGCAAGATATATCCTATCGTCTCTGGTTTATGTAGAACACAAGTTTTAGCCCATAATTCTATAACTCCTCGGTGAG
Source organism: Plotosus lineatus (assembly GCA_024760905.1). NCBI lineage: Eukaryota > Metazoa > Chordata > Actinopteri > Siluriformes > Plotosidae > Plotosus > Plotosus lineatus. The sequence continues at coordinate 17,719,761 of CM045751.1, read as the reverse complement.
TACAGACTATTAACACAATCATAAGTCAAATTGCTTAATTGTACTATTAGGGTTGTGGGAATGCTAGAGTCTATCTTAGCCAAATGTTGGCGAAGTCAGGGTACAACCAGAACAGCTCGTAGGAGAGTTAAAGTGCAACACACTCACAACCTGATGTGGTACAAAGTTTCAGCCAGACCCAGAAATGCAGGAGACGGTGTATAGTGTAACATGAACAATTTATTTACTCAAGGGCAACACTGAAGACAGGAGGCAACACAAACAATGGTGGTGATGGAGAGAAAATAACAAACAATAAACTTATGGCACAGAGGTGAACGTGCAGTTTGCCTTTATCGGGAGTAGATTGGGTAGTGGAGTCAGGTGTGCACTACTGCAATCAGCCCGAGTAGGTCAGCCACACCCCTCAGCCAGAGCCTGCACCACTGGGGAAAAAACGGAGTTAGAAACAGAGCCGCCAAATTCAAAGTCCCCCAGAACACAGATTATAAGAGTACCCCCCCCAGGGGCGCGACCTGGTGTCAGACCAGGCTTGTCTGGCAACCTGCTGTAGAACTCGGACAGCAGGTCAGGGTACAGGATCAGGGATTGAGGGATCCACGAGCATTCCTCAGGACCATACCCCTCCCAATCCACCAGGTACTGGCAGCTACAAACCCGCCTGCAGACATCGAGTATGCGGTTGACAGAATAAGTTGGGTGTCCAACAACCAGCCGGGCGGAAGGGGGTGGAGAGTCAATAGAAAGATGAAAGGGGCTTTCCACCATGGGTTTCACCAGGGAGACATGGAAAACAGGATGTACCTTGAGAGCCGCTCGGAGTTTCAGCCGGACGGCACTGAGCTTTATGATGCGCTCAATGGTGGAAGGCCCGATGTACTTGGGAGCCATTTTCTTGAAATCAGCATGAAGAGGAAGGTCTCTGGAGGAGAGCCAAACCTGTTGCCCGACATTATAGACTGGTGCTGGTGTCCGGTGGCAATCAGCGATTCACTCATTCAGGACTGCTGACCTTTCCAGGACAGCATAGGCTTCCTTCCAGACCTGGCGTGCTCTGAGGAAGTGGGCCTGGACTGAGGGGACAGCCACTTCGGTCTCCTGACTGGGGAACAGAGGGGGTTGGAAACCTTTCACCACCATGAAGGGGGACATACCAGTCACAGCGCAGACCAGGGAGTTATGGGAGAGTCTACAGTAAGTGTGTGGACCAGGAGGCTGAGAGACAGGAGGCAACACAAGCACTGGTGGTGACAGAGAGAAAATAATAAATAATAAACACTGGTGACTGTGGTGTGGAAAACTGGCTGAGCACAGCTATAACCAGGGGCCAAAGAGAAACACAGGCTATCGACTGTGTGATGCGGGACAATCTTCTGGCACAGAGGTGGATTTCCAGCTTGTGTTTATAGGGAGCAGATTGGGGCGTGGAATCAGGATTGCGCTGCTGCAATCTGCCCGAGTATGTCAGCCACGCCCCTCAGCCGGAGCCTGCACCGCTGGGGAGAAAACAGAGTTAAAAACAGGCCACCAAATTCAAAGTCCTCCAGAACACAGACCATAACAACGACCATTCAGACTCACGTCCACACCAAGGGTAATTTGGAACACCAGTCAGACTAATATGCATATCTTTGTAATGGGATAACAAAGCAGAGGACTCAGAGGCACACAAGCACAGGTAGAATATACAGAAACAACCGAGTTTAGAACTCAAACCAAGGACTTTCTTGCCCTGAGGCAGATGTGCTAACCACTCCATACCACTACATTCTAGAATAGCTTTTGTGTTATAAGTGGGCTTTCCGTGTAATAGTGGTAGAGCTTCTATTTCTGCTATAGCACTGTGTTCTTTATCACTGTGCAGCATAGTATGGGTTTAAAGCTCAAAGAATAAAGTTTATACTGAACAGTTTAAGGTGGCTCCAGGAACATATCTCACTCCAAAAAGTTCTGGATTTGCAATGCATTGAAAAAGCAAAGAAGCAAGCATGCTCTCTCCACAGTGGCAACAACTGGACACCCACACTTATACCTGCTGCAGTGTGAGCTGGAGGTAAGATAGAACAATCTACTGATACAAACTCACACTGTGTACACAGGTAGAGAGAGAATAAAACCATTGGAAATGTAGTTATTTTTACACATCCTCCAACCCTCCACTCCCTTGAAGCTTCTGTTTCAGCTTGTTTTCTGATCAATAGCTAATCTTGGTTTCTTTCACACTACAGGATTTCCAGCTGTAAATATCATACCTTTTCAATCTTTATGATTCTAAATTAGGATGGCTCCAAGGCTCCAGTCTCTGACCTGAAGAGGATCTCACACTACAGAAGGATCTGGGTAAATAACCAGCCCTTGTAATATCAGAAGAAGCAAATTGGACTTAAACTCAGACTAAAAGTATCCTGTAGTCTGACGCCAGTTCAAGGATGCAACAATCATGGACTATAAAGCAGAAATGAAAACATTCTCAGAATAGTTTAAAGCGAACCCGAGACCAGGGTTCGGGAACCTTTTTGACTAAGAGAGCCAAAAAAAATTAAAATCTAATCCTCTGAGAGCCAAATATATTTTTTAATACTGAGACCAACAATTTTAGAGTATGAATGAGAGGACTCTGAATTTATTTTAAACATTGTTATAACAAACGTTATTTATTAATAAGAAAAGTACTTCTTACTATTAATGCGACTTCTGGAGCTACATGGATATGCTCATGGCTTTGTAGTCTGGTTGATACGTGCTGAGGTTCAGCTTCCATGCAGGCGTTTAGGCTTCCATCTATTACACGTGACTGCAGTTTGGTCTTGATGCTTTTCAGGTGTGAGAAGGACTGCTCGCGTGCGAATGTGGAGCCCAACATGGTCAGTATGACAGGACTCACACGCTGCAGTGTTTATGTGACAGGAAGTGCGTCCCAAATTTTGGCAATCAAAATCAAATCAAAATGGTTGAAGTTTTTTTATGTCTGTCCATTTGTGTTTTGCTTGCCAGCTCTGCTTGGCTTCTTGCACATAAGCTGATCAAAACGAGGGAAATTTACTTCTTTACCCCAAAACAACTTGCGCAGGCTGTTGCATATAATCCAATCAAATTGGAGTTTCAAGGTTTCGGCCCCACCCACACACTGGAGTATAGAAAGGATTGGCTCTCCGCTGCGCGCCACAGCGACAAGTGGCATTGAAAATAGATGTATAGATTGAAATGCATGAGATTTATATATGTTTTTGTTTTATTTGATAGCTTTTTTCTGTATTTTTATTTAAAGAACAGTGAAATTATGTATTAGTTATTCTGTTAAGAAAGGCCATCTGATTTATTTGAGAGCCAGATGCAGTCATCAAAAGAGCCACATCTGGCTCGCGAGCCATAGGTTCCCGACCCCTGCCCAAGACTAAAGAAATGGCACATTTAGCCGTTTAGCCTGACCACAGGGAAGTCTATAGAACAGTTTACCTTGAAATATTCAGCTGGGATGTATTTACACAGATGTTTATGCAACTCCTGGGCTCCTGAAGGTGTCACCATGTCTTAAGAGGGCTCTGTCACACCTGCCCTCTGCTACCCTGTATAATCTGTACACTGCATGCCGTGTTGTCCGCTTGACTTCACTTTCATGGTCATGATGATTAATTAGTCCCACCTATTTCTCATCAGCCGTTATTAGTTTGGGCATTATTCTATATGCACTACTGAACGAAAGTTTGGACAAGCCGGCCCTAATGGATTTCATTCAGATTTTTGAGTAGTCACAGCATGTTCTTCCGCATAAATTCTTATCCCTCTTCTTCTTTATTTTCTTCTTCTTCTTCTTCTCATTATTACAGTATTACTGAGTTAATTAGTACAGTTTTGTACGAACTGTCTTTCTCCTGTGTTGAGCCCATTGAGAATAGTAGTGCTCACATTTTTCTCTTGGATATTTCACCTGCATTGCTCTCATTAATTGCTCTATCTCTGCTTTCTTCCAACAAAACTTTGAGATTTGCTAACGTTTTCAAACTGCTCTGTAATGACAGCTTTTAAAAATAATGCTTCGAAACTGAATGCATGTTCTTAGTAACATTTCAAAGCACTCCACTTCTCTTCATGTCTTTTTCCTGCTCATCTTCCCTTTTTTTTCATCTCATTGACTTCAGTTAATTTTCAGCCTCCGAATCAAAGATGTCTGGCTCAGTCACACTTTATTATCATTAAATTTGTGACTAACCAACTGATCAGTCACATATCCATCAATCATTTCTGTAACCGCTTAATCCTAATTAGGGTTGCGGGGAGGCTGGCGCCCATCCCAGCCGACTCTGGACGAGGGCAGAGTACACCCTGGACAGCTCACCGGGTCATCGCAGGGTGCAAACACACTGACGACTTTGCAGCTACTCTTGTCGAAAGTCAGCAATGGTGCTTTTACATGAACCTCCCACCATTGACAGTGAGAGACATGGCTGGCCTTTGAGAATCCAGTTAGCTGCACTGGAGGGACAGTGACAACCTTGTGGCGAGTGGGACGCGAATCCCCAATCTTTGGATCAGTGATTCAGCACTGTATACCACTAGGCCACCACTGCCTTTCCATCAATCACCTTTTTTACAATTATACTTTCTTGAGAAATCGGTCCTCATTGTTCAATTTCTGAACGGCTTAGACCTAATTTGGGCATGGGGAGGCTGGCACCCATATCGGCCAACTCTGGGCGAGGGAAGAGTACATCCAGGACAGCTCACCAGGCCATCACAGGGCAGAATCACATTGACAGCTTTGCAGTTCCTTTCTGTCCCTCTCACCACAGGCAGTGAAAGACATGGCTGGCCTTTGATAACCCAGTTAGCTGCGCCGTGAGGTCACAACCCACTGACGATGTGGCTTGAATCCCCAACCTGGAGATCAGTAAACCAGCGCCTTATCACCAGGATACCACTTCTTATTGGTATATTTATTTTTCTTACTAAAGGCATTGAAAATATCTTGCCTTGTGTGATCGCATTTAAAGATTTAACGATTGTATATATTTACAATATCTCATATAAAATCAATCCTATCCATTACTTTACTTGAAGTATTAAGTATGTATACAGTCTGGCCATTTAAAAAATAAATAAATAAACTTGGCAGTGGTGACCTGGCTGCTGGATTATTGATCTTAAGGTCAGGGGGTTCGAGCCCCCTATCAATATGTTGTCGCTGCTGTATGTAGGCTGTATGTTGGCTACATAGTCGTCAGCGTGTTTCTTCCCTGCAATGGACTGGCAAGCTGTCCAGGGTGTACTCTGCCCTCACTCTGCCTGTCAGCTGAGAAAGCGCCAGCCTACCCGTTACCCTAATTATGATTAAGCAGTTCAGAAAAGTAATGAATGGTTATATAACACGTACAGTGTTATCTCTGGGAAACATTTTCTTTCTCCTGTACCCCTGCACCAGGCTTGATAATGCGGAAAACATGGGCATAGTGTGCACGCCATCTTTACAGAGCTGTTATTAAAACAAAATGATGACCATCAACTCAGACACGGATGATGCAAAGATGAAAAATCAATAAGTTTTTTGAGAGCGAGGTAGGTTAATACCATCAGGAGTTGATATGCTACAGCAAGCAGAAGAACTATAACATATTACATGTCCAAACAACAACAACACTGGATGCTACTGCCAGTGATATTCATCAATTCCATCATCATCATCATCATCATCATCATCATCATCACTGGAGGTATCATGATTAATTCAACAGCTCAAAATATTTTCAGTAAGCAATTTGACATCTTTGCAACTTTTTCTTAACTAACAGACAGTGTGTAAGTTTTTCCAGACACTTTGACGGCTGTTTGCAAATGAAACTGATTAGCCTCATTTCATCTCCACTATGACATATACAGTAGCTCTTCATCAACTGGATCAAAGCCTGATGTTCAGCCTGTGAGACAATCACACTTCGTTTACATGATTTAAGACAAATTCAATTTAATTTCCTGCCATGTCACTGATCTACATAACATAATTTATACATGTGCAGATTGGTAGCTGGATGCACAATGGCATAGTGGTGTGGCACGTTTCCCTTACGGTAAGAATGTCCTGGGTGTAACTCAGTGAGGGGGTTTGTGTGGGATCGCTCAGAGTACTCTGGTCTCTTCCCACAGTCCAAAGACATACACATTACTCGAACTGGCTGTTCCAAATTTCCTTGAGGTGTGAATGTAAAAGATTATGTGTGTGTGTGTGTGTGTGTGTGTGTGTGTGTGTGTGTGTGTGTGTGTGTGTGTGTGTGTGTGTGTGTGTCTGTGTGTGTGTGTGTATATGTGTGTGTTTTGGTCCTGTAACGGTCTGATGTGCTGTTCAGGCATCGGTCTCCCTAGTAGCCTAGTAGGAGTAAGCAGTTCAGTAAGTGTGACTTGGTCGAGTTGGTGGAATCAACTGCAGTTTTGCTGAACTAGATTCAAAATTCCCCCATTTCATCGAATTTAGTTTCTTTTCTACCTTCAACTGCAGCAACTGCAGGTCCCAATCCAGCAACCCAGTCATCCTAACTCTAACCCCATCCTAACTCTAACCCTCACCCAAACTCTAACCTTCACCTGAACTCTAACCTTCACCTGAACTCTAATATTCACCCGAACTCTAACTTCACCCGAACTCTAACCTTCACCATAACTCTAATCTTCACCTGAACTCTAACCTTCACCTGAACTCTAACTTCACCCTAACTCTAATCTTCACCATAACTCTAATCTTCACCTGAACTCTAACCTTCACCTGAACTCTAATCTTCACCTGAACTCTAACCTTCACCTGAACTCTAATCTTCACCCCAACTCTAACCTTCACCTGAACTCTAATCTTCACCCTAACTCTAATCTTCACCCTAACTCTAACCTTCACGAACGCTAACCTTCACCCTAACTCTCACCTTTACCATAACTCTAATCTTCACCCAAATGCTAACCTTCACCCTAACTCTAACTTTCACCCGAACTCTAACTTCACCCTAACTCTAATCTTCACCCTAACTCTAATCTTCACCCAAACGCTAACCTTCACCCTAACTCTAATCTTCACCCTAACTCTAATCTTCACCCTAACTCTAACCTTCACCATAACTCTAATCTTCACCCTAACTCTAATCTTCACCCTAACTCTAATCTTCACCCTAACTCTAACCTTCACCATAACTCTAATCTTCACCCCAACTCTAACCTTCACCCTAACTCTAACTTCACCATAACTCTAATCTTCACCATAACTCTAATCTTCACCTGAACTCTAATCTTCACCTGAACTCTAACCTTCACCTGAACTCTAATCTTCGCCCTAACTCTAACCTTCACCCTAACTCTAATCTTCACCTGAACTCTAACCTTCACCATAACTCTAATCTTCACCATAACTCTAATCTTCACCTGAACTCTAATCTTCACCTGAACTCTAACCTTCACCTGAACTCTAATCTTCGCCCTAACTCTAATCTTCACCATAACTCTAATCTTCACCTGAACTCTAACCTTCACCTGAACTCTAATCTTCACCTGAACTCTAACCTTCACCTGAACTCTAATCTTCACCCCAACTCTAACCTTCACCTGAACTCTAATCTTCACCCTAACTCTAATCTTCACCCTAACTCTAACCTTCACCCGAACGCTAACCTTCACCCTAACTCTCACCTTTACCATAACTCTAATCTTCACCCAAATGCTAACCTTCACCCTAACTCTAACTTTCACCCGAACTCTAACTTCACCCTAACTCTAATCTTCACCCTAACTCTAATCTTCACCCAAACGCTAACCTTCACCCTAACTCTAATCTTCACCCTAACTCTAATCTTCACCATAACTCTAATCTTCACCCTAACTCTAATCTTCACCCTAACTCTAACCTTCACCATAACTCTAATCTTCACCATAACTCTAATCTTCACCTGAACTCTAATCTTCACCTGAACTCTAACCTTCACCTGAACTCTAATCTTCGCCCTAACTCTAACCTTCACCCTAACTCTAATCTTCACCCTAACTCTAATCTTCACCCTAACTCTAATCTTCACCCGAACGCTAACCTTCACCCTAACTCTCACCTTCACCATAACTCTAATCTTCACCCTAACTCTAATCTTCACCCAAATGCTAACCTTCACCCTAACTCTAACCTTCACCCGAACTCTAACTTCACCCTAACTCTAATCTTCACCCTAACTCTAATCTTCACCCTAACTCGAATCTTCACCTGAACTCTAATCTTCACCCAAATGCTAACCTTCACCCGAACTCTAACTTCACCCTAACTCTAATCTTCACCCTAACTCTAATCTTCCCCCTAACTCTAACCTTCACCCTAACTCTAACCTTCACCCAAACTCTAATCTTCACCCAAACGCTAACCTTCACCCTAACTCTAATCTTCACCCTAACTCTAATCTTCACCCTAACTCTAACCTTCACCATAACTCTAATCTTCACCCTAACTCTAACCTTCACCATAACTCTAATCTTCACCCTAACTCTAATCTTCACCCTAACTCTAACCTTCACCATAACTCTAATCTTCACCCTAACTCTAATCTTCACCCTAACTCTAACCTTCACCTGAACTCTAATCTTCACCCTAACTCTAATCTTCACCCTAACTCTAACCTTCACCTGAACTCTAATCTTCACCCTAACTCTAATCTTCACTCTAACTCTAACCTTCACCCTAACTCTAATCTTCACCCTAACTCTAACCTTCACCATAACTCTAATCTTCACCCTAACTCTAATCTTCACCCTAACTCTAACCTTCACCTGAACTCTAAGCTTCACCCTAACTCTAATCTTTACCCTAACGCTAACCTTCACCCTAAGTCTAACCTTCACCCGAACTCTAACTTCACCCTAACTCTAACCTTCACCTGAACTCTAAGCTTCACCCTAACTCTAATCTTCACCCAAACGCTAACCTTCACCCTAACTCTAACCTTCACCTGAACTCTAAGCTTCACCATAACTCTAATCTTCACCCTAACTCTAACTTCACCCTAACTCTAATCTTCACCCTAACTCTAATCTTCACTCTAACTCTAACCTTCACCCTAACTCTAATCTTCACCCTAACTCTAATCTTCACCCGAACTCTAACTTCACCATAACTCTAATCTTCACACTAACTCTAACCTTCACCCAAACTCTAATCTTCACACCCGAACGCTAACCCCCATCCTAACTCTAACCTTCACCCTAACTCCAACCCTCACCTGAACTCTAACCTTCACCCGAACTCTAACCCTCACCCGAACGCTAACCCCCATTCTAACTTTAACCCTCACCCTAACTCTAACCTTAGGGGCCAGTGGTGTAGTGGTTAGACTGCTGGGCTCATGATCGGGAGGTCGTGAGTTCCAATCCCACTGAGACCCCCACTGTGCTAAGACCCCTGGGCAAGGTTTCAACCACAAGTGTACCTCTGTTCACCCAGAAGTATAAATGGGTACCAACTCTAACCTTCACCCTAACTCGAACAACCATCCTAACTCTAACCTTCATTCTAACTCTAACTGTCATCCTCACCCTAACCTTCACCCTAATTCTAACCTTGACCCAAACCCTTACCATAACTCAAACCCTCATCCTCACCCGAGACCTTATTCTCGCCCGAACCCTCACATCAACCTAACAGCTAACCCTCACCTCAACCATCACCTCAACCCTCATCCTCACCCTAACTGTAACTCTCCTTCTAACCTTAAAACGTCTCGTCACCTAAAAAATATTAATGATTTAAGTACAAAGACCAAGAGAAAGCCAAATCCACATAATGTGACTGTGTAAATGGATTTTGGTCCGTAAAATGATGAATACCTGAATCACACACACACACACACACACACACACACACACACACACACACACAAACCATAGAGCTATAAAATGTATTCTTTTCCCATCTTTGTGTGTACTTCCTGTATTTCTGAGGGTTGCTATCATTTTGAAAAAGTCATAAATCTTTTGTACACAATCACATAAAAACACCAACAATTGCTGGCATCGCGTGTGAAATAGTGGCAGACTCAATCACTCAATATGGGTTACAACCAAAAACCAAAATATTTTCATGAGACAAATTTAGAATGGAAAAGAAAAAAAAAAACAGGAAACAGAAAAATTCTGTGAACGAAGCAGATCCCTGATTAAACTGATTTTAACTTGGGGGGGTTCGAAAAATTTCTCTCTTTTTTTTTCCCCTTCTCTTTTGCTCTGACAGTAATTTGGGTCACGTGACAGCAGCCCCACCCTGCCCCATGCACCATTATGTACACAGGCTATGTCTTTCTTTGTGGTGCTGTCAAAAGAAACCATGGCTTGCAAGAAGAGAAACGGTGACATCATAGGCTGAGGCGAGAGTTTCACTTCCTTCTGCAGCTCTCAAGCTCTATAAGTGTTCACTGTTCCTGTCTGTGAGAGCCTGCTTACAACCCAACTCCGACAAATTCTACCAAATGGCAGCTCTAAAAGAACCGTAAAAGAAAAGAAGGTTATTGTATGGTTTTATAGCAGTTATTTATTATTATTATTATTATTATTATTATTATTATTATTATTATTATTATTATTATTATTGTTATTATTATTAGGTTTTTTGGAGCAGTAAAGTGAAATGATATACGCCATGAGTGGGATGAGCTCTGCACTGATCTGGGTTTGTTCCATCTCTATTTCTAACACATCCTTGTTGCTGTTCTCTTTCCATTCTTCTATGTGGGAATCCCAAAACATCATCAGCTCAACTAATAATACCTTATTAGCTCCAGTGAAGAGTGTTGGAGGCCTGAAACATCAAAGTCACAATTAGTAGAATGATGATTATACTCAAATATTTTTAAAAACCCTCAAAAGTAGAATTTTTTTATCTTCATCAGCCTGAGTATGTTCTTCATCTAAATTAAGAAATAAGAAGAAGTTGTTAAAGGAAACAGTAAGAATATGATTCATCTCTTCTGTGGTTGTATTCACACTTCATTACCCCCCACTACAGCACCACCACCACCACCACCCACCCACCCACCTATTCACCAACCCCAAAAAACATCTCAGTTTTGGTAATACAGTAGTTAGATTTGAATGACTGACAGATTCAGTTTGTGTTTGGGAGGGAAATTATAAACTTCACCACTGGATGGCAGCCTACAACCAGTTGTACACTTATAGTCTCCAACTCGAAGCCTTTCCTTCATTTCCCCTGTGAGATAAATAAATAAATAAATAAATACAATGCTTGGCCAAAAAATAAGTCCTGCACTCGAATATGTTGTTGTTCCATCTTTCGCCTTAATCTCAGCATGTAACCTTCATGTCGTTGTTTCAACAAACTTAAACAACATAACATTTATTCCCATCCAGTGTCAGGCTTGTTTCTCACCAATATCTGGCATTGATGAAGGAAAACTGCCCCACCCCATAAGGTCTTCTCCAGCACATCCACAAAACTTTCAATAGGGTTGAGGTCAGGACTCTAGGGTAGGGGGGCGGGGCAATACATATGTGAAAATGATTCCTCGTGCTCCATGAACCACTTTTTCGAGTCCACGTTTTATACCCGAGGAATCAGGGAAGAAATGAATGCATTGATGTGATAACCTAGAGGCACTGTTGGCCCGGTGGTAAGGTGCCGGATTACTGATACCAAGGCCGAGGGGTTTAAGCCCAACTATCACTGAATTATCAGTGCTGTCTCCCCAGCAGGTTAACCTAACCAGGTTATCAAAGACCAGCCATGTCACTCACTGTCTGTGGTGGAGGTTCATGTCAAAGAACCATTGCTGACTTTCATCAAGAGGAGCTGCATAGCCGTCAGTAATGTTTCTGCGCTGTGATGGCCTGGCGATCTGTCCAGGGTGTATTCTGTCCTTGCCTGGAGTCAGCTGAGATGGACACCAGCCTCCTTGCGACCCGAATTCGGATTAAGCGGTTCAGAAAATGAATGAATGAATAAAGCTGCTGAGCCTCGACTGGACCAACTGGAGCAACGATGGCATGGAGATTTCATGCTGTGATCGAGGATCAACGCTCTCCGTGGAAACTAAATACAGACTATTTATTTAATACTGTCATTTTAATTAATATCTATGTACATTCTACACAGTTACTTGTGTCTCGTCTTATATCTATTCAGTTGTCCTTAAATACTTGTCAATTAATTAAATGCACCTTCTTGTCCTTCTTATTCTAATTTTTATTATCATAATTATTATTTGAATAACATGCTTAAGTGGATTATAATTAAATTCCGAC
>CM045751.1:17635000-17702500 GCA_024760905.1 Plotosus lineatus | reverse complement strand
CGGGGTGTTTGTTTTTATTTTTTTGTATTTGCTCTTAACTGGAATAATTCCGGTTTACACAAATCAGATTACCTTAAAAAATAAAAGAGTCCAATTTTTAGGTTGTAACTAACTAACATCACCCTGAAGAAACAAAACAACCACTGAAAGTTCTATATTGTATTCTGTAAATCTCTTTGATTTGCACAAAAAAAGGAAAATTCTTTCATATTGAGAGAAGGAAAAAGAAACAAGTCAAACAAACAAGTACGTCTTTTCTGAGCTCCTGCACTTTCTCACATGGCAGGGCTCCGAGAAGTTTGGGATAATTACAAACACCACAGTGAGCTCGTCTTCCGTCACCATCTGAGTATGACAAGCGGCAAAGCGAGAACGCAAGAAACAAACAAACATAAGAAACAACAAAGGTGGTTTGCAGCTAACAGCTCAGTGATGCTGGGGTCTAATCAAGCCCGATTTCTCGAGTGTGCCTTGAGCAATGCGTTGCAGAGCATACGATTCTTCTGATCAGTGAGTCGCAGGGACTCCCTCCCTCACCGGATCATAGGTCAATCCCCAAAGCGATTCCAAATCGGTGTCGCACAGACGCTACCATAAAATGTATACATTCTGGAATTCCTTGTGCCCGCCATCTGTTACATTACAGCATGAATCTGCTTCAGCTACCAAAGACATTAAGCTCTGCTTCACGGACATAAGGCTTTCCATCCGCCCCCTGAACAACCCGGAGATTCCCTTATCGCTCATTAGTTCACTGCTCGGGCCCTCATAGAGACAACCTCTCCTATACTCTGGTCCTCTTAGTCCCTTCATGCATACAAATCATGGTGCAAACATCTATCCATCCAGGGTCCACGTTGGCATGGTGGTAAGAGCCTGGGTATGAGTTGTTTGGGTGGGTTTCCTCCAGATACTCCAGTTTCCTCCCACAGTCCAAATACATGCACGTTGGGCTAAATAGCTGTTCTAAATTCCCCTGAGAGTCAATGTACATATACAATAATATTCAAAAATATTGTATCAGGTATTCTTTTCTATTACAGGGTTCAGCCATCGCGATGGCCTGGCGAGCTCTCCGCAGTGTACCGTATCCTCACACAGGGTCGGCTGAGATGGGCACCAGCTTCCATGCGACCCGAATTAATCATCAGCAGTTTAAAACATGAATGAATGATGAAGGCAATCACAACCTTTTCATTTTCTGTTCTCAAAAAATGATCTGGATAAACGAAGATATGAAAAATATTTGCACGATATTTGGTGCCAGTCGGTGAGTCCTGCCTTTGTGGCCGTAACAACACGGAATTTTCCCCTATTAGTCTTCTTGATGAGATCGAAGAGGGAGGCATCTGAGACTGTCCTCATTACACAACCTCTGCAGATCCTCCAGGGCCCGTGTCCTCTCTAGTGGACTCTACACTTCAGCAGAGCTCACAGGTTTTGATTGGGGGGGGGGGGGGGGTCAGGTCAGGGGACTGGGAAGGTCATGACAAAAGTGTGATTCTGGAATCAGTAAACACGCAGCATCTTGGAAAAGGAGCCAGGATTTCATTTAATATACCTCAGTATTTAACGGCATCTATGATAGCACCTCCATCCTTCTTTCTAACAACAGGCTCACTGTGAGTGTTTGTTGTCCCATGTCTTTGTTTCAGGCTCATCTGTCTCTATAATTCACTTCCAGTATCATATGTTATGTGCATGTAAATAATAAATGTATAAATGTAAATATAACTATAATGAATGTATAAACGTTGTATGTAATTATGGTCAGTTAGTGTGCTGTAAATGGTGGCGCATTGGTATTGCACAGCTGTTTTGGGGTCACAGCTGTTTTTCCTGCGTAGTCCAATTGGGTCTGGAACTTTCCAGCATATTAGGGAGACTCCGAGAGGGACCTATGACGGGTCAGGTGATTAGAACATTCAAGAAATGGAACTTTCCCGAACTTTAGAGAATCTATATAAGGACCCGTTGCCAACCAGCTTGGGAAATCATCGAAGAAGAATCATCTAGGCCAGGGGTCGGGAACCAACAATTTTAGAGTATCATAAGACTCTAAATTTATTTTAAACAACATTGTTATAACGAAGTTATTAATTAATAAGAAAAGTACTTTTTACTATTGATGCGACTTCTGGTGTTGCATGGTTTTTCTGATGGCTTTGTATCTGGTTGATACATGCTGAGGTTCAGCTTCATGCAGATGTTTAGGCTTCCAACTATTACACGTGACCGCATGCTGGTCTTGATGCTTTTCAGGTCTGAGAAGGACTGCTCGCGTGCACATGTGGAGTCAAATACAGCATGACCCGCACTGCAGTGTTTATGTGACAGGAAGCGCATCCCAAGTTTAGGCAATCAGCTGGTCTGTGGGTTGAAGTTTTTCCATGTCTGTCCAGTTGCTTGTTTGCCAGCTGTGCTTGGCTTCGTGCAAATGAGCTGATCAAAACGAGGGAAATTTACTTCTTCACTCAAAAACAACACGCGCAGTCTGTGGCTGTTTTTATAATTCAATAAAATTAGAGTTTCAAGGTATCAGACCCACCACACACTAGAGTACTGAAAGGATTGGCTCTCCGCTGCTCGCCATAGTGACGTGGCATTGAAAATAGATGTATAGATTGAAATGCACGAGATTTATTCATCTGTTTTTGTTTTATTTGATGCCACTTTTTTGTATTTGTATTTAAATGAAAGTGAAATTATGTATTCGTTATTCTTATTGAGAATTTTTTCATTGCTCATGGAGGCCGAATACCCCCGGTTCATCTTCCAAGTAGGTATAGCACACCTCCAGTTATTTAAGACTTCTTAATTATGGTCTTCCCCCGTGTAATCACTACAGTGTACTGATCGATCAGAGCACCCATGCCTTTTTATTTACTCATTCTCTCGTCCTTCGTTAGTGTCACACAGAGGCTGAAGCTCATCGCAGGCAACTCAGCTGTCCACAAGGGGAGACATTTCATTATACCTATGTCATGTTACAGATTTTTCAGATTCATTCATGTACAGTTGGCCCCCAACTTACAAAACCCCCTGGGTATGAAAACCCCGGGTTACGAAAAACATTTTCCTAAGTTTTCGTCCCCGGGATATGCAAAAAAAACCCTCTTACGAAAAGAAATTCAAAATTCAAATGCGCCAATCAAAATTTCACACGATGCGCGAGTTGCCCTCTCATTGGCTGCCTCTCAACATCCTGCCCCATTGACGTCCCATTGGCTAGGAGGGATGACGCAGAACCAGAAGGAGACCTTATAGCGGAAATACAGTGAGGACCTCTGATCTTTCAAACAGGTACTGTAATTCCACTTTAGATAAAACATCCCGTCCACGTGTGTGTGTGCGTGTGGGTGTGTGAGAGAGAGAGCGAGAGAGAGAGAGAGTGTGTGTGTGTGTGTGTGTGTGTGTGTGTGTGTGTGTGTGTGTGTGTGTGTGTGTGCATGCACGCGCATGTGTGTGTGTGTGAGAGAGACAGAGAGAGAGAGACAGAGACAGAGACAGACAGCGAGAGAGAGAGAGAGAGAGAGAGACAGAGAGAGAAGGAAGCTTAACTCTTTAGTTTTTGTTTAGTTTTTTAAGTTGTTTAATTCAGTAAATATTTAATAAATGTTGCGCAATTAAGCTCATCTGGAATTCCGATCCCTCAAGAAATCAAGTTAAAGTTGAGTTTGGACCTCCAGTCTGTTAAGCAGGGAATGCGCTTTGAATTCCATGTCTTGTGAGCGTGGCCCGCAGCGTTACAGTAAACATTCAATGTGTATACAATACACATTTAATGCGTATGTGTGTCTGTGTGTGAAAGCGATAGAGAGAGAGAGAGAGAGAGAGAGAGAGAGAGAGAGATAGAGAGAGACAGGTGTGTGTGTGTGTGTGTGTGTGTGTGTGTGTGTGTGTGTGTGTGTGTGTGTGTGTGTGTGTGTGTGTGTTAATAAAATATTTAATAATGGTTTAATTAATAAAATGGTTTAATATGTTCATCAAATGTTTAAATGGTTTAATAAATAATTTTCTTTTACTTTTAATACATATTTCAGACAAAATTGGTGTACTTTTATCATTTTTTAAAGGGTTTATGGGGTTGTTTTTGGGAGCCTTGGAACGAATCAGTCGTTTAACATGTAAAATGCGACCCCTACTGAAGTGATGAAACTCCCGTGTTATGAAAAAGGCGCTGGAACGGATTAATTTCGTACATCGGGGACCGACTGTACTTGGTTTCCAAGACTCTATCTTGTCATGACCTGTCCTCGGATGCTGAAATGGCAATGAACTTTGTGTACTTGCTGGTTTCGACTGTTATTTAAAAAGGGATTCACAGCGGCGCAGTGGTTAGCATATCCGCCTCACAGCAAGAAGATCCCGGGTTAGATTCCCAGGCTCATTCCTTTCTCTGTAAAGTTTGTTCTTTCTGTATTTGTGTGGGTTTCCTCCCACAATCCAAATCATGCACAGTAGGTGAATTGGCAGTTCCAAATTGCCAAGTTGTGAGAATGTGAATGGTTGTATATGTGTTGGCCCTGTGATGTCCTAGAGATGTCCTCTAATATCTGAAGGATTCATCCATTTCTTGTCAGGAAGGCCACTGAGAAACTTGTTCAATCCATAGTCATCTCAAGACTAGATTACTGCAACTCCCACCTGAGAAATCTACCTTTGAGCGCTATTCAACCTCTGCAAATGATCCAGAATGCAGCTGCACGGCTTGTTTTCAACCTTCCCAAATTTTCCCACACCACACCACTGCTACGATCTCTCCACCGGCTTCCTGTAGCTGCTCGCATTCGATTTAAAACCAGAAATGCTTGCCTACAAAGCCAAAAATGGACCTGGAAATGCTTCCTATCGCAAAGCATTTATCCCACCCCACACTGCAACGTGTTCCCTCAGATCCTATAGCACTTGCAAGACTGATCCCTCCCTCTACCAAGAGACAAGGGAAAATGCATCTAAACTCTTCTTTGTTCTGACTCCAAGGTGGTGGAATGAACCTCCTTTGGCTGTCCGAACAACTGAGTCATGGAGTGTCTTCAAACAATGGTTGAAAACTTACCTTAGATTAGCACTGTGTAAGAAACACACACAGAGACACACACACACACACACACACACACACACACACACACACACACACACACACACACACACACACACACACAAACATCTCACAGACAACATATACCGACTGACTTTGACTGACCGTGTACTGTCTGTGTTCTAACGAACCAGAATAAGATACGAGGTTCTGCAAAACGCTGTGAATGTAAATGTAATGGCTAAGACCTCCCTGTGACCACACTAGTGAGATTAAATGCTTCAGCTTATGACTAAGTGAGTGATTATAAGTTAGGCAGTATGGGTGGCACTCTGATTAGCAGTTCCACTTCACAGTAAGAAGATGTATGTCCTTGAACTGTCTGTCTTCGTTTCGGCTTTTTCCCTTTTACTCGGGAGTCACCACAGCGAATCATCTGATTCGCACGTTTGATTTGGCAGAGGTTTTTATGTCGGATGCCCTTCCTGTCACAACCCTTTTTAGCAAGGGACAGAAACACGCTGACGACTTTGCAGCTACTCTTTACGAAAGTTCTTTTACCATAGACAGTGAGAGACATGGGCCGCCTTTGATAACCCAGTTAGCCGCACTGGGGGGGGACAGTGACAACCTTGTCGAACCCCCAAGCTTTGTATCAGCGATCCAGCACCCTATACCACTAGACCATCACTGCCCTATGTATGTCCTTGAACTATGAGAGAAAATACATTAGGTTAACTGAGTACTGTATTTCAACTTGGCCCTAGGTGAGTGAGTGTGTGTGTGTTAGTGTGTGTGTGTGTGTGTGTGTGTGTGTGTGTGTGTGTGTGTGTGTGTGTGCATGTGTCTGTGTGTGTGTCTGTGTGCATGTGTGTGTGTGTGTGTGTGTGTGTGGCATGTGTGTGCGTGTGTGTGTGTGTGTGTGTGTGTGTGTGTGTGTGTGTGTGTGTGTGTAGTTGTGCGTGTGTGTGTGTGTGTCTGTGTGTGTGTGTGTACACCTGTGTGCATGTGTGTGTGTGTGTGTGTGTGTCTGTGTGCATGTGTGTGTGTGTGTGTGTGTGCGGCATGTGTGTGCGTGTGTGTGCGTGCGTGTGTGTGTGTGTGTGTGTGTGCTGGCCCTGCAATGGTCCTGCTGTTCAGGGCAGTGCTCCCAAACTGAGACTAAAATGGGCCCCAGCCCAATTCACTGAAGAATAAAGTGGTATGGAGAATAAAATAAAAATATTATATAGTGCATTTCTTTAATACTCTACATGCAAGAAGGAAATATTTTTAAATATGTATATACGTGTACTACAGCAGGTAAAAAAAAATGTAGAAAGCAGTTCTAGTACTAACAAAAGACTCAATAAGCATTCTGTTCCCTAAACGTCACCCATTTTGAAAACACACAGTTGAAGGCAGACACACTGTTATACTGAAAACTGTGACACTGGGTTGTAAGATGAAAACCCACAATTTTTTTATAGCTCTAGCCAGGAGGTGAGTTCATCCGGAGGGGGCTGTGATGCACTCCATCACTAGCAGGAGCTGTGGCACAGCTGGATACTGCCAGGAGAGCAAGTTTTTAGAGGTTCTGGAGGTTTTGAAGGCACAGAGTGACTCGCTGCCTCGGGGTCATAGCAGAAGCGAGCGAGAGCTAAACTAGCTGCGGGAACGTTAGATCCCGTTCTCATGTCGCAATCTTTATTATGCTGATTTGTGACTAGTCTGTAAACTAATCAGGGTAACTTCCACCAGCCCTTGCCACCGGGGAGACGGAGGAAAAGGTTAGATGCAGACTGACTGTTTTCTCGAGAACTTTCCTGCTCCCTGGACCAGCTCTAGTTCAAATACATCTGAAATGTCTGAAGCCGTGTCGATAGAAAAGAACGAACTTCCATGGCACGGTTAATTGGAAAGGCAAGTTTTGACTGACTTATTCTGCAGAAGAAAAAAAAAAAGAAAAGGAACGATTGTTTGGGTAAGCTCAAGGGGAGCGGAGTTGTAAACAGTTAATTATGACTCTGTATGCAAATGTTGGCCTTTAAATGTATTCAAGGAATAATTCCCATTCATTCATTTGCATAAATGCATATTACATGTGATTCATACCAAACTCTTCAGAATGTCATTAAGAGTGATATGAATATTTCGTTCAATTGCAGTTTGTTGATTAAAATTTTCAAGACGTTAAAACAAAAACAAATGTGCTTCCTCAATATACATCAAGAACCAATTGTTGTTCGTTTCCCTCTGGAAATTTTTACTAATGTTTAGCAAACCCTGATAGAAATATAAGCTGCTTAATCCATGAACTCAGTGGTGGAATTGCATGAGTAACAACCGGTGTAGCATGCGCACAACAACTGGAAATGTTTCCAAAAAAAAGGGATTCAACAGCGTACATAAGATTCACAATAAAACAGATGTTCGAGGTTCTCTTTGGGAGTAACGAGGATGGATAGGATTAGGAATGAGCACATCAGAAGGACAGCACATGTAAGACGTTTTGGAGACAAAGTCAGAGAGGCTAGATTGAGATGGTTTGGACATGTACAGAGGAGGGATAGTGAGTATTTAGGTAGTAGGATGCTGAGGTTGAAACTACCAGGCAGAAGGCCTAGAGGAAGACCAAAGAGACGATTCATGGATGTGGTGAAGGAGGACATGAAGTTCGTTGGTGTAAGAGAAGAAGATGCAAAGGATAGGGTGAGATGGAGGCAGATGATTCGCTGTGGCGACCCCTGAAGGGAACAGCCAAAAGGAAAAGAAGAAGAAGATCATTTGGGTCATGTGACATAAGTGCTGATGGGAATGGCAGTCCAGATGTATCAGCTACAAGTGTTGCCCATAGCACTATATGACACAATGGTTAGTACAATGGTACCTCACCTTACGAAAGTCTCACCCAACGAAAAATTCAGGTTACGAAAAGCATTTTCCTAAAATTTTTGCATCAGGATACGAAACAAGTTCACGTTACAAAAGCGCCATCTTAAAAATTCAAACGCGCCATTCAAACATTAAAACAATTAACGAGCTGCTCTCCCAGAAATGACGTTCAAACATCCCGCCCTACTGGCCTCCCATTGGCTAACAACTGAGCTGTCATTTATGTCACCTTCACTCGAGCGCCATCTTGGACAAGTCCACCTGACGTCATCTTGGACAGGGATCCCATTGCCTAGGAGGAATGATGTATCTACCTCCCACTGCCTATTATCGAGCTGAATCCACCATGATGCTGTTCGTGTAAAGGACAGAGTTACTGTCGTTTTGTGCTTTATTTCTTGACTCAGGTTTTTAACCTTCCATAAACATTTGTAAGATTATAACTCTGCTAAGAAGACATGGTCAACACATGCGCACACACACACACACACACACACACACACACACACACACACACACACACACAGTGAGAAGAAGAAACGGGCTCGAGTGATATCACAAAGGAATATGGCCAAACCCAGCTACCTGAAGCAGAAGGAGGTCGTAAGAGGTATCCTTTAATAATTTTTAAAGGGTTTAGGGGGTAGTATTGGGAGCCTTGGAACGAATCACACGTTTTACATGTAAAACGTAGTTCAACTTACGAAAAATGCAGGTTACGAAAAAAGCTCTTAAACGGATTCATTTCGTAAGGTACCACTGTACGTAGAAAGCTATTAGCTAATAACAGCTGTAGTGTAGGGTGTCACCACAGAGTGAGCTCCCTCACTCACTAATCACACATTTGCTAAAACACTTAATCCTACAAAAGTAAGGGCAACACTGGGCGAAGGCAGAGTGCACCCTGAACAGCACACCAGCATTACCTGACCGACACACACACACACAAACATACAACCAGTCCCACTCACATCTAGGAGCAATCTGGAACAGCCAGTTATCCCCATGTGCATGTTCTTGGACTGTGGGAGGAAACCGCCGTGCCTGGAGGAAACCCACACAAGCACAGGAGAACATGTAGACTCCATGTAGATGACAAAAAAAGACCCTGGCCAGCCCAGGTCTCAAACATAGGATCTTCTTGCTGTGAGGAGGACATGCTAACCACTACGCCACTGTTCCACGACAAAGTGAATCTATTTGACGAGAAAGAATGTTCTTTTATTTTACTGGATATTCTTAATTCTTGGTGTCCAGCTTTGTTCCTGGAGATCCACCAACCATAATGGTGCCCACCTGACAAATCTAATCATCACCAGAAGTCATCATTTCAAAGTCTGAAGTCTTGATTAGACTGGATTTCCAGTTTCTCATCAGCACCTCACCCAAATATTGGTGTCGCATCTAATTTTTTTATTCACTTATTTTTCAATCATGCTCAAAACACCCAAGATAGCACAGAAGGCAATTTGTTGTTAGATGGCGTGATGGTGATTGTGAGGTTTCGTTCTGTTTGAAATGAAGATTTTTGAAACTACAAGGCTGCTGTTCTATAGGCAGATGTTCAGCATTTCAGAATCTAATACATGTTAGATGTGCATGTAAAAGACTGCTCGTCTAGGGTGTATTGTAAAGAAGAAAATTAAGCAAACAACTACAGCTAAAAGGCTCTGGTTTTTTATTCCTGTTAATTTATTTTAAAATCCACCAAATAAATCACTGGAAATCACCTCACGTTCTAAGCTTCAGTCACAGAGCGTTTGAGCTTTGACAGTCCCCAAATTTCTATAAATACATTAAAAAAAAAATCTAAACAAAACACACCAACAAAAGGATGCATGTCTCAGTTTAGTTTTCAAACAGTTCTGATTTATTTTAAATACCGTTAGATGATTACATGATTAGATGATTAGATTATTAGATTATTAGATTATTAGATTATTAGATGATTAGATTATTAGATTATTAGATTATTAGATGACTAGATTATTAGATGATTAGATTATTAGATTATTAGATTATTAGATGATTAGATGATTAGATGATTAGATTATTAGATGATTACATTATTAGATTATTATCTGATTAGATGATTAGATTATTAGATTATTATCTGGTTAGATGATTAGATGATTACATTATTAGATTATTAGATGATTAGATTATTAGATGATTACATTATTAGATTATTATCTGATTAGATGATTAAATTATTAGATTATTAGATGACTAGATTATTAGATGATTGGATGATTAGATTATTAGATGATTACATTATTAGATTATTATCTGATTAGATGATTAGATTATTAGATTATTATCTGGTTAGATGAGTAGATGATTACATTATTAGATTATTAGATGATTAGATTATTAGATGATTACATTATGATATTATTAGATGATTAGATGATTAGATGATTAGATTATTACATTATTAGATGATTACATTATTAGATTATTATCTGATTAGATGATTAAATTATTAGATTATTAGATGACTAGATTATTAGATTATTAGATGATTAGATGATTAGATTATTAGATTATTAGATGATTACATTATTAGATTATTAGCTGATTAGATGATTAAATCATTAGATTATTAGATTATTAGATTATTAGATTATTAAATTATTAGATTATTAGATGATTAGATGATTAGATTAGATTATTAGATTATTAGATTATTAGATGATTACATCATTATCTTATTAGATGCTCAGATTAAATTATTAGATTATTAGATTATTAGATGATTACATTATTAGATGATTAGATGATTAGATGATTAGATTATTAGATTATTAGATGATTACATTATTATATTATTAGCTGATTAGATGATTAAATTATTAAATTATTAGATGATTAGATGATTAAATTATTAGATTATTAGATGACTAGATTATTAGATTATTAGATGATTAGATGATTAGATTATTAGATTATTAGATGATTACATTATTAGATTATTAGCTGATTAGATGATTAAATCATTAGATTATTAGATTATTAGATTATTAGATTATTAAATTATTAGATTATTAGATGATTAGATGATTAGATTAGATTATTAGATTATTAGATTATTAGATGATTACATCATTATCTTATTAGATGCTCAGATTAAATTATTAGATTATTAGATTATTAGATGATTACATTATTAGATGATTAGATGATTAGATGATTAGATTATTAGATTATTAGATGATTACATTATTATATTATTAGCTGATTAGATGATTAAATTATTAAATTATTAGATGATTAGATGATTAAATTATTATATTATTAGATGATTAGATTATTAGATTATTAGATGACTAGATTATTAGATGATTAGATTATTAGATTATTAGATTATTAGATGATTAGATGATTACATTATTAGATTATTATCTGATTAGATGATTAAATTATTAGATTATTAGATGACTAGATTATTAGATGATTGGATGATTAGATTATTAGATGATTACATTATTAGATTATTATCTGATTAGATGATTAGATTATTAGATTATTATCTGGTTAGATGAGTAGATGATTACATTATTAGATTATTAGATGATTAGATTATTAGATGATTACATTATGATATTATTAGATGATTAGATGATTAGATGATTAGATTATTACATTATTAGATGATTACATTATTAGATTATTATCTGATTAGATGATTAAATTATTAGATTATTAGATGACTAGATTATTAGATTATTAGATGATTAGATGATTAGATTATTAGATTATTAGATGATTACATTATTAGATTATTAGCTGATTAAATTATTAGATTATTAGATGATTAGATGATTAGATTAGATTATTAGATTATTAGATTATTAGATTATTAGATTATTAGATGATTACATCATTATCTTATTAGATGCTCAGATTAAATTATTAGATTATTAGATTATTAGATGATTACATTATTAGATGATTAGATGATTAGATGATTAGATTATTAGATTATTAGATGATTACATTATTATATTATTAGCTGATTAGATGATTAAATTATTAAATTATTAGATGATTAGATGATTAAATTATTATATTATTAGATGATTAGATTATTAGATTATTCGATTATTAGATGATTAGATTATTAGATTATTGGATGATTACATTATTAGATTATTAGCTGATTAGATGATTAAATTATTAGATTATTAGATGATTAGATTATTAGATTAGATGATGACATTATTAGATGATTAGATGATTAGATGATTAGATTATTAGATTATTAGATGATTGGATTATTAGATTATTAGATTATTAGATTATCAGATGATTAGATTATTAGATTATTAGATTACTAGATTATTAGATGATTAGATTATTAGATGATTAGATTATGATATTATTAGATGATTAGATGATTAGAGTATTAGATTATTAGATGATTAGATTATGATATTATTAGATTATTAGATGATTAGATTATTGGATGATTACATTATTAGATTATTACATGATTAGATTATTAGATTATTAGATGATTACATTATTAGATTATGAGCTGATTAGATGATTAAATTATTAGATTATTAGATGATTAGATTATTAGATTAGATGATGACATTATTAGATGATTAGATTATTAGATGATTAGATGATTAAATTATTAGATGATTAGATTATTAGATGATTAGATTATTAGATTATCAGATGATTAGATTATTAGATTATTAGATTACTAGATGATTAGATTATTAGATTATCAGATGATTAGATTATTAGATTATTAGATGATTAGATGATTAGATTATTAGATTATTAGATGACTAGATTATTAGATTATTAGATTATTAGATGATTAGATTATTAGATTATTAGATGATTACATTATTAGATTATTAGCTGATTAGATGATTAAATCATTAGATTATTAGATTATTAGATTATTAGATGATTAAATTATTAAATTATTAGATTATTAGATGATTAGATGATTAGATTAGATGATTAGATGATTAAATTATTATATTATTAGATGATTAGATGATTAGATGATTAGATGATTAGATTATTAGATTGTTGGATGATTAGATGTAGGTATGGTTCTGGTTGGAATAAACATCTTCAGGGAGTTAGATCTCCTGAAAAACAGCTGGGCACCTCTGCTCTGAATGCAAAGTTAATAATCTGAAGAATATTGAAAGGGTCAGCTGTTAACTTTGATGGAGCCAATCCAGAAAAATTAGTGAAAATGTTTAAGGTATCGTCATCTGAACAGAAAATCAAATTAGGAGAAAATCAGCTGTAAACTTTGATGTGTAAATTTAAAGTAATTTATAGACCATTATTATTTGGCCAACAAAGTCATGCATAGTTTGGCACAATAATGTTTCAGTGGTGGTAGAACAGTGACGTAGAGGTTAGCACGCCCGACTCCCAACAAGAAGGTCCTGGGTTCAACACCTAGGTTTCCTCCAGGTACTCCGATTTCCTCCCACAGTCCAAAAGCATGCACAGTATGTTAATTGGCTGTTCCAAATTGCTCCGAAGTGTGAGTATAAAGGGTTGTGTGAGTGCTTGCTGCAATGGCCTGGCAAGCTGCCCAGGATGCACCCCACCTCCACCCGGAGTCAGCCGAGATGGGCACCAGCCTCCCCATGACCCCAATCTAACAGCTCAGGACATGAAAGAATGAATGTTTTTTTGCTGGATAGATAGGGATCCCTCATTTTCTGCATTTAATTGGGACTGAGATCCCCCGCGACCACTGAATTTCACAAAGTAGGATTAACCCCCCCCCCCCCCTCATGCACACACACACACACACACACACACACACACACACACCCAACCTCACCCTGACTGACGTATACGTATATGTATATGTGTATAAAATATCAATAAATACATATTCAATGCTGTAAATGTTTAAAGACGCGTGTGCGCGCGCACACACAGATGCGCACATCAAATAAAAATGAAAGTAGTATTGATGGGAGGTTTTGGGTTGTTTTTTGTTTGTTTAGGGAGGGGTTTGGGGGGGTGGTTGTTAGTTTTGGGTTTTTTTGCATAATTGGCTTTGTTTTGTGGCATTTTCCTTAAGTTTTCTTCCTATTCTTCCTCAATTTCCTTAATTTTTTAATTCGATGAATATTTTTTTAAAAAACGCGATGCACTGAAGCCGCATGAATCGAAATTAAAATAAAGAATGCACTGAGAGTAAAACAAAATTGCCTGGGTCATTTTTTTGCCATTACAAATCACTACACCTTACACGCAAATTTGATTAGATGTTTTGAATTTAAAAATTACATTAGGCACATATGCATTGCGGTGATGAGTGCATAGTGCATCGATTAACACAATAAATCTACAAAGGAAAGTTTCATTTTAACTTTGTGTAGATATTATGAAATGTCTCCCCCTAGTGGGTGTCTTCTAAAACTTCCAAATAATATAACGCCGCATTAAAAGATAGGGACTTTCTCTTGGTAAATAAACTGTGACTTTTAGCTTTGATTTTGGCCTTCCAAAAACAAATCATTACCTAGAAACGAGTTTGGCAAATGTATGGCTAGAATCCATCCATCAGTAGTTCTGTTCGGAAATTGTTCACAAGCAAACAAACAGACACCAATTATCACAATACCCCTGCTGAAGATGTGTAGCACATTCTCATGAAGGAAATAAAGAAAGATGAATAAATAGTCGTAACTGAATAGAACATGAGCTGTGATTATCGGGAGAAGCAAAATTTGAAATATTAACAAGATTAAAAGTAAAAAGGTGTATGAGAGGAAGGAGAGACTCGGCAAACACTTACCAGGTGACAGAAAGAAACATGATGTTGTTTCTCCTAAAATATAAATCTATATCTATAAAATAAGATAGACGTGCACAGCTTCAGACTGTGAAACCCTTCTGATTCAAACTGTTTCTTTTTCATGTCTGCTTCTACAATTCTTTTGTTTGGTTGTTGTTGGGTTGTTTTTTTTTTGTGTTTTTTTTTTTTTTTTTTTTTTTGGGGGGGTTGTTTGTTTGTTTTTTGCTGAGACACTTAATCCTACTAGGGCAGTGATGGCCTAGTGGTATAGGTGCTGGATCACTGATCCAAAGGTTGGGGGTTCAAGCCGAACTCACCACGTGTTGTCACTGCCCTCCCCACCACCACCACCACCACCATCACCATCACCACCAGGGCACTAACTGGGTTATCAAAGGCCGGCCATGTCTCTCACTGTCTGTGGTGTGGTGGGAGGTTCATTTAAAAAAAAACATTGCTGACTTTCGACAAGAGTAGCTGCAAAGCCTTCAGCATGTTTCCGCCCTGTGATGGCCTAGTGAGCTGTCCAGGGTGTACTCTGCCCTCACCTGAAGTCGGCTGGGATGGACGCCAGCCTCCCCGCAACCCTAATTAGGCTTAAGCGGTTACAGAAAATGAAATGAAAATGAAATGAAAATGAAAAACCTAATCCTTCTAGGGTAGCCGAGGGGCTGGAGCCTATCTCTGCTGACACTTGGAGAGTGCAGGTTACATTCGAAACGGCTTGGCAGACCATTGCAGGGCAACAATCACAACCTACTTACACAACACTTACATCTAGAGGCAATTTTGAGCATCCATTACCCTAATGTGCATCTCTTTGGGCTGTGGGAAGAAACCAGAGTACCTCAAGAAAACTAAAGCAAGTGCAGGGAGACCATGCAAATTGCAAACAGAAACACCATTGTCCAGCCTGGGACTCGGATTCAGATGTGCAAACCACTACGGCACCACACCGCTCCTTGTTACTATAATTAGAGTCATAGACCTGTGGTTATATAAACAGGGTTACAACCCATTTAAAATCCTATAGATGTCATGACCTCTTCCTCTCAAGTAACACTGCTGCCAGGTCCGCTGCAGTACCACTAAAGCACAAGAAGAAAAACTCAGGAAAAAAAAAACAAAACCCAGCAGCAGCAGCAGCAGCAGCAACAGAAGAAGACGACGAAGAAGAAGACGAAGATGAAGAAGAAGAAGAGAAGCTGTTTGCTCTGATTCTGCAGGTCATGCCGTTTTGTTGTTGCACTCCTGCCAGAGCAAACCGCTTTCATAAAACCGCTCCCAACATAAAAGAGTCAGATATGTGTGTCAGCAACTGCTCGCGCTCAGCCTCCTCCTCAGGCAGAGGAACTTGGCCAAGACAGGTGGTTCACCTCCAAATATAGAGTTTCACACATTTTAAGTGGCACACAATTTGGCAAAAGAAAGCCTGATGTGCACTGTAGGTTGCTCACTTCGTTACATGATGGCTTCCTGTGAACATTTCTGGATTTTTTTTATTTTTTTTTATTTCCGACTGAGGAAAAACTCGTCTTTACTCAAGAACAATGAAAAAAAAAAAAAAAAAAAAAAAATTGTCCATTTCTTTTTCTGAGATTACGTGAAATGTACATCCTGTTTGTCATGTGTGTGTGTGTGTGTGTGTGTGTGTGTGTGTGTGTGTGTGTGTGTGTGTGTGTTTTAATGGACGATATATATTCGGAGCTAAAGACCAAAGAGACGATTCATGGATGTGATGAAGGAGGACATGAAGGTCGTTGGTGCAAGAGAAGAAGATGCAAAGGATAGGGTGAGATGGAGGCAGATGATTCGCTGTGGCGACCCCTGAAGGGAAAAGCCGAAAGGAAAAGAAGAAGATATTCGGAGCTACAGTTCTACAGTAAGTCAGTTATAAATCTCATGTGCTTGATAAGTTTACCACCAACTTTATTTCTTCTTTATGCTTCTGTCTGTTTCTGCTGTTAGAGACCATTAAACGTGAAAATGCTACTACCACCACTAATACCAATAACAGGGCTGCAAGGTGCGTCTGCCATTCAGCAGGAATATTGTCGAAACTGGGCTCTATATGGTACTATACTGTTTCTATTGATCCATGTGATCTCCTGCAAGGTTAAGTCCTGATGTGGTTTCATATTGTTGTTCAATTGGTAAGTCAATCAGTAGCCTTTTTCAAAATTATTGGGACTCATCATCCTGTAACTTTGATTTTGACCTTTCGAAGTCACTCATGGTCAAGGGTATTCGTGTCATTTGAAAGCATCTTGATGGAGTCCTATCTGTTGCTCATTGCATCTATGGGTCTATGTCACTTTGTTTCTCTAAGACAGTGGTACCACTACTTATGAAATTAATCCGTTCCGAAGGCAAGCTCGTAAGTTGAAACGTTTGTTAGATGAAACAAAAATTCCAATCGGAAACAATAGAAAACCAATTAATTCGTTCCAACCCCCTCCCGCACTCATATAACCTGACACAAACATGTATTTTTGACATAATATATTTAAGATAAACATGTTAAAACAATAAACATTTCACAATAATAAAACATGCACAGTAACATTAATAATACTGTAATTAACAATAAATAATAATAATAATAATAATAATAATAATAATAATAATAATAATAAACAATAACTCAATAAACTGGGGCAGTGGTGGTCTAGTGGTATCGGGGCACTGGATCGCTGATCCAAAGGTTGGGGGTTCGAGTCCCACTCTCCACAAGGTTGTCACTGTCCTCCCCAGTGCAGCTAACTGGGTTATCAAAGGCCGGCGATGTCTCTCACTGTCTATGGTGTGAGGCATGTAAAAGAACCATTGCTGACTTTCGACAAGAGTAGCTGCAAAGCCGTCGGCGTGTTTCCGTCCTGCGATGGCCTGGTGAGCTGTCCAGGGTGTACTCTGCCCTTGCCCGAAGTTGGCTGGGATGGGCACCAGCCTCCCCACGACCCTAATTAGGATTAAGCGGTTACAGAAAATGAACTGAACTGATGAAGTTAATAAACTGGTGGACCAGCTTTATAAGTGTGATTGCGCATCCTCTACACTAGATGGCAGTGAGAGCGCCACTGCCATCTAGTCTAGAGGATGCAAAATGGCACTTATAAAACTGGCAGTGGCGCTCTCACTGTGCTTTCTATGGTGTAGGGAAAAATCACCGAGCAAACGATATGAAGTTACAGTCGCACGCAGGGTGCTGAAGGGTGGGGGTTTTTTTTCTTCCTGTAGGAGGTATCACAGAAAATAATTCAGAAGCACTGCACAAGACGTTCTCGGAGCACAGAGGAATACATGCGGAAGTAATACAAGGCTAATTAACCCGGAAAAGCCATTTCCCCAGTAGAGCTCATAAGTAGAAAATTTGCTTGTTGGTTGGGGCAAATTTTTTTGGTGGGTATCATGGAAAATACGATATTAGGGACACTCGTAAGTCGAGGTACCACTGTATAAGCAATTTAAACTGAACATGCGAAACATCTCTCTATCTCTAAAATGTGACATCGCTCTGAAGTTTAACCCAAACATTTGAGCATTAAGCATTTCTGGGCCCAATGGAGGGTAGCATGCCACCAAGTTTGGTGAAAATCCAATGGGTGCGTTCAGGATTTTGTTCTCAGACAAACAAGCAAACTGAAAAAGTGGAAAACATTGGAGATAATTTTGTTCAGAACGGAGGTAATCATAATAATCAAAAGATTGACAAGTCTACTCGACTTTTTACATTTGAGCCTAGTGGCTTATCACAACCTGAGCTCACCCCAGTTTCTGTACCGTGAAGCAACCAGGGGTTCAAACTCTTCCTGGCCATCACAGGCTACCTGCCTAGTATTTTTTTACTGGTACTCATTTATAATGCTTGGTCTAACAGGGATTCAAACTCATGACCTCTTGATCACAAGTCAAGAACCTCAATTATTAGAAGTTATATAATAATAATAATAATAATAATAATAATAATAATAATAATAATAATAATAATACACATTGCTCCTGTGTGTGCTGTCCTTCAATGGTCTGGCACTCTGTTCAGGGTGTATCCTGTCTGTCCACAAAGTCAACTGAAATAGACTCCAGCCTCCTTATGACCCCAAAGGTGATTAAGCAGTTTGGCAGATGTACGAATCAATTAATAATAATAATAATAATAATAATAATAATAATAATAATAATACAGTAAAAGAGTGAGTACAAGATATGTTCAGCTTTAAAAACATTAAAGATAAAGATAGCATGACACAGTTGTGAATAGTACATGTAGGTGAGTTTCAGAAGTCAGGAAAAGCGTGGGAATGTTCAGACAGACGCACACACACTCACACACACACACACACACACACACACACACACACACACACACACACACAAGCTGCTTTTACGAAAGAATGTCTGTGGTCTCAGGCTAGCTGCGTAAATCAAGCACCCCAAAAACGATTCACGCTTCCTAAAGCTCCGGGCTCACACAGCATCTGCTAATGGTTTTGATTTACTGGAGACCTGTGCACTATTACAGTGCTGGAAAAACCAAGTCCAAAATACAGAGGCGTACAGAATGAAATGTGCAGGGGAGACCTGCAGACCCAACGGCCTCCAGGAGCGCCTCGTCATTCCACAGGATATGAGAAAGCGGAGGTCGGCGAGCTTTAAAAACTATATTAGAGGCCACGTCAATAATAAACCTGCTGCCTGTCCTCAGTTATGTGTGTGGGTGTACAGTCACCGGCCACTTTAATAGAAACAACTGTGCTGCTTATTTATGAGACTCAACCATCATGTGGCAGCAGCATGATACATAAAATCATGCAGATATAGTTCCATTAATTCTTACATTAAACATCAGTATGGGGAGAAGGGGACCCCAGTGGGTCAACAGCAAGGCTGTTGGTGCCAGACGAGCTGGCTTGAGTATTTTAGAAATCTGCTGAAATTTTCATATGAAAAAGTTTCTAGCTTTTACACAAGAACGGTGTGAAAGACTGTGGTTTGTGCTGACAGGAAGGATATGGGAACTCAAGTAACCACCCTTTACGACCATGGCGAGCTGAAAAGCATGTCAGAAAGCACAAACCCTGTAAAACCTCAGGATGAGGAACATATCAGGTTCCACTTCTGTCAGCCAAAAACAGAAATCTCAGAATACAGTGAGTACAGGCTCATAACGTGAGGAATAGCTGACATACTCAATCCCATCGTTATACTAAAACCCATGTGATGCTTGTAATCGCTGCAAGCACATGCTTCTCTGTTCTGATGTTTGACTTCAAGGATCTACTAGCATCTTGGTGCCAGATACCAGAGAACACACACACACACACACACACACACACACACACACACACACACACACACACACACACACACTCACACACACTCTCTCTCTCTCTCTATGTATATCTATATATATGTGTGTGTGTGTGTGTGTGAGACAGAGAGAGAGAGAGAGAGAGAGAGAGAGATTTCCATTCAGATTTTTCCCCATATGTAAAAAAAAAATATATATATATATATATATATACTGTATATAGAGTCGGCCCTCTACTTACGAAAACCTCTGAATATAAAAACTCCAGATTACAAAAACATTTTCCTAAATGTTCTTTTCTCTGTATACAAAACAACATCTTCTTACGAAAAGCGCCAAACACGCCATTCAAAAATTCAAACGCGCCATTCAAACATTAAAATGTGCCATTCAAACACTCAAACAATGCACGAGTTGCCCTCTCATTGGCTGTCTCCCAACATCCCACCCTGCTGGCCTCCCATTGGCCAGGATGGAGCTGAACTGTACCCATTCGTGTGCCCATATTTCCTGTTTGTCCCATGCGTGAATGAGAGTTGAACAGGACTTTTGGCTCGTGAGGTTTTTTTTAATAGTGATCATTGCAGCGTTATATCTCGTTATCCATCATGGACCCCAAGAAAGTGATTCCCGGTGACAGCGAAAAGAAGACGCGGGCTCCGTTATCAATCGAAGTGAAGCAGGAGATAATAAAACACTCCAAAAGTGGGATGCGGTTGAGCGAAATCGCAAAGGAGTATGGCCGAAACCCCTCTACAATCGGGACGATATTGAAGCAGAAGGAGATCTTAAAAGCGGCGATACAGTGACGGAGGTGATTATTTCGGAAAAAGCGACCGTAATATTTAAGGACCTCGTGAAGGAGGGTGAGGGTTCTTCAGACCAGCAACCCCCAGACTTTAAAGCATTGCATGGGTGGTTCGAGAGATTTAAAAAAGGTAAACACTTTTCTTTTACGTTTAACACATATTTCATACAAAATTGGTGTACTTTTATCATTTTTAAAGGGTTTAAAGGGTTTATGGGGTAGTATTGGGAGCCTTGGAACGAATCACGCGTTTTACATGTAAAATGCACCTCTACTTACGAAAACCCCAGGTTACGAAAAATGCTCCGGAACGGATTAATTTCATAAGTAGAGGGCCGACTGTGTGTGTGTGTGTATATATATATATATATATATATATATATATATATATATATATATATATATATATATATATATATATATATATATATATATATATATATATATATATATATATATATATATATATATGCAATTTCAAAAATCTTTTTGGATTTTTCACCCACCGCAATTTTTCTGTAACTGCTTAATCCTAATTAGGGTCAAGGGGAGGCTGGCGCCCATCCCAGCTTACTCCAGGCGAGGGCAGAGTACACCCTGGACAGCCCGCCAGGCGATCGTGGGGCAGAAACACGCTGAGGGCTATGCAGCTCCTCTTGTTGAAAGTCAGCAATGGTTTCTTTACATGAACCTCTCACCATAGACAGTGAGAAACATGGCCGGCCTTTGATAACCCAGTTAGCTGCACTGGGGGGGCAGTGACAACCTTGTGGAGAATGGGACTTGAACTCTCAGCCTTAGGATCAGCGATCCAGCGCTCTATATCACTAGGTCACCAAGGCCCTCCGCAGTCTCCAGTTTATCAGAATTGTTCCATCAAGAAAAAGATCAGATTAGTGGCATTGTCGATTCTCGCTTATAAATAAGTTCACTTATCGCGAAGGCCAGACTAGTTCAGGTTCCAGTAACTCTTAACCACTCTGTACGACTGTGGTGAGCTGGAAAGTGTCTCAGAATATACAACATTTCAAAACACGAGGCAGCGCAATAAGAGCAGAAGATCACACTGTGCCTCATTACTGTCAGATGTACCCAATCTCTATTACAACACAATAATGCGGCAGGTCAAAAACTGGAAGCAGTGACTCAGTGATTATGGCCGTGGGTTACTGATCAGACGGTCTGAGGTTCAACACCCAGTACCGACAATACTACTGGACCTTTGAGCCCGACCCTTAACCCCCAACTGCTCAGTTGTATAAGTGAGATTAAAATGTAAGTTGCCCTCGAAAACAATGTTGACCAAATGCTGTAAATATAAAACAAAATGTTTTTCATAAATTTGATAATCATTTCAATGTTCTTCGCTGGTCTCTAGTAGAACCCCTTTGAGATGGAGTTGAACGAAAGGTTCACAGCATGAAATGCAGCTGAAAAATCTGCAGGAACGGAGTGATGCAATCATATTAACATGGAACCAAATCTCAAAGGAATGTTTTCGACATCTTGTGAAATTCATGCCAAGAAAATCTGAAATTTGATGCTGTCTTAAAGTCCTACCCGAATACCCAATTTTATATAACGTCACATCGGTACAGTACACACAATATGATTCGTTACTGAGAGGCTTGGAGTTTCCGCTTATGGACAGGTAACTTTTCCTCTACCCACCAGTACCAGTACATGAATCTTTTCCTTTTTTCCCCACCCATGTTCTTATAAAAGTATCTCATCTAACCTTATTCTTGTTGAAATAATCCACAAAAGTTCAGAAAGCAAACACGATTGTGTCGATGATCCAAGCTTCGTTTTGGTTTCAGTGAGCACAGACTCATTTCAAACTAGACATAAGAATCAACTTTTATTGTACACTGCTTCCCCCTCCCCTTCCTAGGGGATGTTACAAAAATACCCTGTAACAAAATACTGAGTTGATAATTATTTAATTCAGTCAGTACAGGTAAATTCCAGATGTCAGTTTTACCGCACTATTACTCAATCAATACAGTCAGCCCTCTACTTACAAAAACCTCTGAATACAAAAAATTCAGGTTACAAAAAACATTTTCCTAACTTTTCTCCCTCTGTATACGAAACAACCTCTTTTTACAAAAAGCGTCAAACGCGCCATTCAAAAATTCAAACAATGCGCGAGTTGCTCTCTCATTGGCTGTCTCCCAACATCCCACCCCGCTGGCCTCCCATTGGCCAGGAAGGAGCTGAACTGTACCCATACTTCCTGTACACATACGTCCTGTTTGTTACACGCATGAAGGAGAGTTGAACAGTACTGTTGGCTCATGAGTTTTTTTGAGAGTGATCATTGCAGCGTTATATTTTGTTATCCATCATGGACCCCAAGAAAGTGATTCCCAGTGACACCGAAAAGAAGAAGCGGGCTCCGTTATCAATCAAAGTGAAGCAGGAGATAATAAAAAAATATGAAATTGGGATGCGGTTGACCGAGATCGCAAAGGAGTATGGCCGAAACCCCTCTACAATTGGGACGATATTGAAGCAGAAGGAACCTTAAAAGTGGAGATATAGCGACGGAGGCGATTATTTCGGAACGATATTGAAGCAGAATGAAGCATTAAAAGCGGAGATACAGTGAAGGAGGCAATTATTTCGGAAAAAGCAAGGGCCATATTTAAGGACCTCGTGAAGGAGGGTGGGGTTTCTTCAGACCAGCAATCCCCGGACTTTAAAGCGTCGCATGGGTCGTTCGAGAGATTTAAAAAAGGTAAATAATTTTCTTTTAACACATATTTCATACAAAATTGGTGTACTTTTATCATTTTTAAAGGGTTGATGGGGTAGTATTGGCAGCCTTGGAACGAATCACGCATTTTACATGTAAAATGCGCCTCTGCTTACGAAAACTCCAGGTTACGAAAAAGGCTCTGGAACGGGTTAATTTCGTAAGTAGAGGGCCGACTGTACATCAAAGCCTTGGTCAAGAATTTGCCCGTACTGATTTCACACTCCATCTATCAATCAATCAATCCATGCATCCATCCACCCATCCTGAAAGCCCCAGTCTAGACCTTCCCTTTACTGGCCTGAGTTTTATCTATCATCATAGCCTTGGTCTGGAATTTCACCTGCACCGACCTCATGCATCTAGCAGTCTCATACCAGGGATGACAAACAGCAGAACTGTGTCATTCATTCACTCATTTTCTAAACTGCCCATCTCAACCAACTCTTGGCAACGGCAGAGTACACCCTGGACAGCTCGCCAGGCCATCGCAGGGCAGAAACACATTGACAGCTCTGCAGCTCCTCTTTGCTGTAAGTCAGCAATGGTTCTTTTACATGAACCTCACACCACAGGCAGTGAGAGACACGGCCGGCCTTTGATAACCCAGTTAGCTGCACTGGGCGGGGACAGCAGTGATAACCCGGTGACAGTGGAACTTGAACCCCCATCCTTGGGATTAGTAATCTTGCACCTTACCACCAGGCCACCCCTTTGTCATTTTATGCTAAATCTACTATTAATAATTTCACTAGAGCAAGGCATTGTGGGAAATAACACTAAAAGTGAAATCCTTTTAATCTTCAATAAAAAATATAAAATATCATTATAAAAATTATAAAAAAACCAAAAAATAACATAAGATGAGACAGTACTTTAGGGTGTGTATTTCACTTTCCTATAAAAGAAGTGTACAAGAGAATAAACAACAGAAACCTGTACATTCTTACCTCATGGTAAACGTATTACAGCACCCAGTTCTACTTGGAAGGAATTTTATCTTTGGGAACATGAGCTGTTTCTCATTGGCCCGGTTTCTTTCTCCTTCTCAAAATGCACGTGTTAATTATTACTTTTTGATTTCAGATGTGCAAAATAAACCAAAACTCCAGCCAACTCTCCCTTCTCATATGCTCTGGACCTCCGTTTCCTCTTCGAGAGCCTGATGAGAGTCGAGCGACAGAACTGAACGTGACATTTGGGATTGGGCCACTCCAGAACTCGAAGCAGCTGTGAGAAACGCCCACCTGTAAAGCCACTCTTCCATCGGAGCGCTTTTGAAACGCTGCCCAAGCATTTGGTTCCAATAGTTACAGTATGGGAAAAGGCTGTAATGTTTGCATGATGTTCTGTTGGTCGAGCAACATCAGGTTAGTTTGCCACGCGATGCCACTCAGTGCCAGCACCGCCAGTGTCGCGGTTAGATGCACAGAACCCCATCATCTTCATTATGCCAACAACACGTGAACCATACAATACAGTATCACCCTTTCTGAAGACAGAAGACATTTTCCATATACCTTAAAAAAACCAATGCTTTTCAAATTACATTAAGTTCAAAGTATGTTTATACACACACACACACACACACACACACACACACACACACACACACACATGTGTGTGTGTGTGTGTGTGTGTGTGTAAGCATTTCCTGAAAAAGCCGAAGGAAATCTCATATATATATATATATATATATATATATATATATATATATATATATATATATATATATATATATATATATATATATATATATATACATACAGTCGGCCCTCTACTTACGAAATTAATCCATTACAGAGCCTTTTTCTTTTTCGGAACCTGGAGTTTTCGTAAGTAGAGGTGCATTTTACATGTAAAATGCCTGATTCGTTCCAAGGCTCCCAATACTACCCCATAAACCCTTTAAAAATGATAAAAGTACACCAATTTTGTATGAAATATCTGTTAAACGTAAAAGAACATTATTTATTAAACCATTTAAACATTTTACTAACACATTAAACCATTTTATTAACATATTTATTAATTAAACCATTATTAAACATTTTTTATTAGCGCACATATGCACACACACACACACACACACACACACACACACACACACACACACACACACACAACACCGTCTCTCTTTGTCTCTCTCTGTATCTCTCTCACACACTCACACACACACACAAAATTCTCTCTCTCTCTTTCTCTCTCTCTCTCTTTGTGTGGCGCGCTCTGCCGAATGCGGGCTCCGTCGGCAGCCGACGGAGCTTTTGAGACAGGGTGTTGTATTTAAAGCGGAATTACTTGTTTGAAAGATCTGAGGTCTGGATTCAAAACTATTAACTTGTTTCCTTGCAAGATCGGGGAGCATTCTCTGCACAGAACATTTGTGGCGCCGCCCACTTCCGTTCACAAAAATGCTTCGTGGCCAAATGCGGAGCTTTTGAGACGGGCCACGGCTCATCCGAACCTCCTCGAATAAGCTGCAGTGAGTACAGTACTCTCAAAACTCACGAAGCTCACGAACCAACAGTACATCTCTCCTTTACACGTCTCTCCTTTACTCCTTTACGTGTGTGACAAACAAGCCTCATGGGTGCAGTACTACGGATATTCAGCTCCCTCCTGGCCAATGGGAGGCCAATGGGAGGCCAGCGGGGCAGGGTGTTGGGAGACAGCCAATGAGAGAGCAACTCACACATTGTTTGAATTTTTGAATGGCGCGCCATATATATATATATATATATATATATATATATATATATATATATATATATATATATATATATATATATGTATATACATATATATATATATATATATATGTATACATATATATATATATATATATATATGTATATGTATATATATATATATATATATATATATATATATATATATATACATATATATATACACGTATATATATATATATATATATATATATATATATATTTTTTTTTTTTTTTTTTTTACACACACACAGTGTGGAGACCTATTTTTTTCCAGGTCCATCCAGCCATTCCAAATTCTACAAACTTCTTTAACACTCTTCAGAAAAAAATAAAAAAATCTTCAGCAGACAGAATAATTCTAGTGAGGAACTAGCTGTGTTTTTCCTTTCTTTCCATCCACTGGGAGAAAACAAAAAGAAGATGCATAGTGTTTACTGGTCATTTATTATGTCTTCTTCATGGATAACATCTCTTCGACCCTCGATGCTCCAAACACTGGTGCTATTTTTTACTTTCTTTTTGGCTTGAATGATGCTCTGCTGTATTCTGCTGACAACAGCCCAAGTCAATGAAGTGACAAACTTTCTGACAATCTCAAGTGCTTGACATGATGGTAGAGCACGGTGGAACAGAAAGTTCTGGAGAACTGGAAGAGCTAAAACCCTTCCAGCAGCTGATCCCTCTGCCATGACAAAAAGGAGTTAAAAAAAAGAAAGAAGAGACTGAGGAAAGGAAAAAAAAAAACTGTGCCAGATACGGACACAGGTAAAAATAGAATATACTCCAGCCTGGTGTGAGAAATAAACATCAGAGTGAATTTATCAAAACATACTGACGGATCTCTAAACTTCTTTTAGCACTTGCTCAGTAGTTTAGTGCTCTGTGTATAATGTGAAAAATACAATATGTAAATTCAATTGTGTTAAGCTGTGACATTGTTATATTTTATAAACAGTGTATACATATACTAAATGCAACTCAGGCTATAAACAAACTTGTAATCGTGAATATATAATTTTTCTGAGAAAGCCTCAAGGCAAGAAGGTCAGGGTTCGATTCCCAGCTCGGGCATTTCTGTGTGGAGTTTGCATGTTCTCCCCATGCTTGTATAGGTTCCCTCCTAGGGTCCAAAAACATGCACAGTAGGCTAATTGGCTGCTTCAAATCACCCCAAGGTGTGAGTGTGAACGATGGTGTGAATGTGGCCATGTGACGACCTGGCATACTGTCCAGGGACTACCCCATCCTCGCACAGAGTCGGCTGAGATGGATTTCAGCCTTCCTGTGACACTAATTAGTATTCAGCGAATTAGAAAATGTTGGAATGTATGAATGTTCTCCCCATGCTTGCTTAGGGTTTCTCCGAGTGCTCCGGTTTCCTCCCACAGTGCAAAGACATACACATTACACATGAGGTTTAACTGGCTGGTCAAAATTGCCACTCTGTTCCGTATGAGTGCGATTCTGAATGGTTGCGTGCGTCTTGCACTATGATGACCTGAGGAGTGTTGGCTGAGACAGGATCCAGTCTCCCGGCAACTCTAGTAGGATTAAGCGGTTCGACAAATGAGTGGGCTGATTGTCTGTCAATCCATTGTGTCATGCAAAAGTATTTTCCCCATTTAAATGTTTTATATTTTTGT
This sequence comes from Plotosus lineatus, assembly GCA_024760905.1. Classification (NCBI taxonomy): domain Eukaryota; kingdom Metazoa; phylum Chordata; class Actinopteri; order Siluriformes; family Plotosidae; genus Plotosus; species Plotosus lineatus. The sequence continues at coordinate 17,674,531 of CM045751.1, read as the reverse complement.
TTATTCGGAGCTCCTAATGCTCCTGATCATCAAATAAATTTATTAGAATCCACAAAACAACTTGAATAAACAAACTAGTTTTCAAACGATCTCGTGATTAACTCAAGTACGAAAACCTCACAAAAAAAAAACCCTACAGTATATCATCCATGTAGGTAAAGGTAGGTAGGTAAAGTCTGTTGGGTTTTTACACCTGAGCCCAGTGGCTCATCAGGGCGGTGCTTATACCCGGTTTCCGTCGCGTGAAGTGACCAGGAGTTCAACTCCTCCTGGATGGGACGCTAGTCCATCACAGGTTACCTTCCCAGTATATTTTTTTACTGGTACCCATTTATACTGCTGGGTGAACAGAGGCACACTTGTGGTTGAGACCTTGCCCAGGGGTCTTAGCACAGTGAGGGTCTAACTGGAATTTGAACACACAACCTCCCCAACCTCCCACAGCACCCTAACCACTACACCACCGGTCCCACTAATATCACCCATGTCGCCGCCCCTTAAACTCAGTTACGTATTTGATTTACCTTCAGCCACACTGACTGCAATCAGACACGTCCAGTAACAGATCAGTGTTTGGTGTGGAGAGTTTTTTTGTCCCATTCTTCTTCAGAAAATTGTCTACAGTGGAGTTTTTGAGTACAGGGTGCTCTTTCCAGGTTCTGCAACATTTTGTGGGATTCGGGTCAGGATTTGACTAGCGAACTCCAAAATCCTCTTTTGTTCCTACTGCTTCTGATCCTGATGCATAATCTAATTTTGGACTGATAGCCAAAACTTCTCTATGAGAGCTATTTTGTTTTAGAACTAAAATCTTCCTAAATTATGGCAAGTTGCACAGGCCATGAAACAGCAAAACATACTCACACCATCACATTACCACCACCATGTTTGGTTGCAGGCATGCTCTTATTGTAGAGCGCTGCATTACCCCCTATCTGTCGAGCTCTTTGTTTTACATCCAGCTGTCTGTCTATCTATCTATCTATCTAAAAAAGTAGCTTCTCGTTCTCATTTCCTTTGTTTTGGTTCATTTGTGAAAACTTATGGTCTAGTAGGTGTTTTTAAATTAACTATAATTACCTCTACCAAGGGCAGTGGTGGTCTAGTGGTATGTTTGTTTTGTTTGTTTGTTTTTAATCCGAGGACTCAATGCCTGTTGGTGTCTGCAGCTTTCTTAACAATTGCTTTCCACTTGGCCCAGTCTTGGGCAGCGTGGTATAGATGGGCTATATTGTCGCGGCACCATTCTTTGATGTCATCCAGCCACTCTCTTCTCAGGCAACCTCTTCTGTTGTTCCCTCCGATTGATCCAAAGACCACTTGCTTGATTAGCCTGTTTTCGGTCCTGCGGCATATGTGGCCAAACAGTCCTAGCTTTCAGTGGATGATTTTTTGGACGATGTTCTGTGGGCAGTTGATCCTTTTCCTTATGTTCTCATTGGTGACTCTATGGTACCAGTGGATGTTAAGTATCCTGAAATAACATTTCATCTCAAAAGTGAGAAGTCTTTGGCGGTCGCTCAGCTTTAATGTCTATGCCTCTACCGCATAGAGGAGGATGCTGAATACGCAGGTTCTCAGAATTTGGAGCTTGGTGTTGATGCTGATTATTCTGCTATTCCATATACCATTAAATCTGCCCATAGCACCATAGGCTTTGCGGATGCGTCTGGTGATTTCTTTACTGATATCATTGTCATTGGTGAACAGGCTTCCTAAGTATTCAAATTCTTTAACACATTCAACATTTGAGACATCAATTTTAAGCTTGATATCAAAATTACTCCCAAAGTCCAGAGATTTGGTTTTGTTAAACATTTATCAGCAGCCCTGTTCTTCTACCTTCGGTGTTAACCATATCGGTGTTTCTTTGGAGGCTGGGGGTGTCCAAATCCAGTAGGTCGATGTCATCGGCGAAGCGGAGATTGTTAATGTTGATGCCCGAGACTACAATGCCACTATCGCTGGCTTGGACGTTATCCATAACTCTTTCCAGGTACGTGATGAAAATGTTTGGAGAGATGGGGTCTCCTTGTCATGAACCTTTCTCTTGTTTGAACCAGTCACCCATGTCATTGTCGATACGCACTGCTGCTTTGGAGCTCTGAAAAATGCTGGCAAGCATGCGGATGAGCTTGGGTTCAACTCCATAGGATTTAAGGACCACCCAGATGGTTTTGTGGGCAATAGTGTCAAAAGCTTTTTGGAAGTCAATGAAACAGTTATAGATGGTAATGTTCTTTCTGTGGGCCTTTTCAGCTATGAGCCTCAGGATAAGGATTTTTTTTGACGGCGCTCCTGTCCTGCCTGTATCCAGCCTGTTCCTCAGCAAGGTGGGGTTCAATTCTAGCTCTGAGTCTGTTGTGGATGATAATTAGGAGGCATTTACATAAGTGGTTAATCAGCGACAGTGTGCGGTAGTTGATACATTGGGAGAGGTCACCTTTTTTGGGTATGGTAACCACGATCGCTTTGGACCACTCTTCAGGGATTTTCTCTGCTTCCCAGGCAGCACTGCAGTTTGTGGATGTGCGTTGCCAGGTTATCTCCTCCAGCTTGGATAATCTCTCCTACGATGCCATCAGTACCTGGACTCTTGTTGTGTTTGAGTTGTTTGATTGCATTGGTAACTTCGTCCATCAGCATTGGGTCGTTAATATCTTCGATAGATGGCGAGATAGCATTAAGTTCGTTCGGGCGAGACTGATCAGTATTGCTGGACTTGTAGAGAGATTCAGTCTGTCTGTCTGTCTTCCTTTCGGCTTTTTCCCTTTTACTCGGGAGTCGCCACAGCAAATCATCTGATTCGCACATTTTCATTTGGCAGAGGTTTTTACGTCGGATGCCCTTCCTGTCACAACCCTTTAGCAAGGGACAGAAACACGCTGACGACTTTGCAGCTACTCTTTACGAAAGTCAGCAATGGTTCTTTTACATGCCTCACACCATAGACAGTGACAGACATGGCCCGCCTTTGATAACCCAGTTAGCCGCACTGGGGGGGACAGTGACAACCCTGTGGAGAGAGGAACTCGAACCCCTAACCTTTGGATCAGCGATCCAGTGCCCTATACCACTAGACCAGCACTGCCGCAAGAGAGATTCACAGTAAGATGTCCATCTTTTGAGAATTTCTTCTTTGGTCTGTAAGAGCTGGTCATTTTGGTCTTTGATGGTCCACTGTCTGGGTTGATATTTCCTGTTGAAGTCTTTGATTAGTTTATAAGTTGCTCTGCTTTGGTTTTGGCTCGCACTATGTTCGATCAGGCTGCACTGCTGTTTAAGCCAATTCTCTTTATCCTTTCTTGCTGCTCTTCTGACTTCGTTGCACAGTTTGCGGTATTTGTTTTGATTGTTATTAGAATGGGAGATGCTATTTTTCATTTGTCGTTTCCTATCTGCTAGTTTGAGAGTTGCATTTATGATCCAGGTTTTCCGTGGTTTGCGTGTGATTGGGATGATTTCTTCAATCGTGCTGTTGATGGCTGCGTAGATGTTGGATGCATAGTGGTTTATGTTGGTGATATCCTGATCTATGTGAGATAATTTTTCTTCTAGTGCATCTGGGAAATGTATGCGTGTATTAGGGTTGTTGAAACTGGTGATGTCTCTTTTGGGTTTAATCCTGTGTTTGGCATTGATCTTGAACTTAATCCGTATCTTGCATATCACAAGGTTGTGGTCAGAAGAGATGTCAGCACCTTGGTAAGTTCTGCAGTTTCTGCTGGCTGTTTTCCAGCGTTTATCGATGAAGATCATATCGATCATATTATGATGAGTTCCAGTGGGTGATGTCCAGGTCCATTTTCTACGGTCTTTCTGTTGGAAGAGAGGAGTTGCAGATGTAGAGTTTGTTTTTAATAGCAAATTCAAGAAGCATGAGACCACAATCGTTCTGGTCTCCATATCCATGTTTGCCCATTGCTTGTTCAAAGCCTGTGTTGTCACTGCCGATTTTGGCGTTCCAATCTCCCATGATGACGTGCATATCTTTTGGAGGGCACAGATAAAGCATGTCCTCTAGTTGTTGGTAAAATTGTTGGATCGGGGGCATCGGGGCATTCCGCAGTGGGGGCGTACACTTGGATGATTGTAATGTTGATCGATTGGCCTTTGAATCTGGCTGTTCTGATACGTGGGCTAATGGGATTGTAGCCAATCAGGCGCTCCTAGCTTTCTTACTGAGAATGAAGCCGACTCCTCTTCTACGAACGTTTTCTTCGCCGGACCAGATGATTTCGCAGTTGTTCATCTCACATTTGCCTTCCCAGTGTGTTTCTGCCAAGCCTTAGATATCACAGTTGTAAGGTTTGATCTCATGTTTTAGGAGGTCCAGGTTTCCTGGGCTATTAAGAGTGCAGACATTTCGCGTGGCAAGCTTGAGAGTCTCTTTTGTCGTCTTAATAGGGTTTGTTCCAGGGGCATATTTTTTGACCCAACTCTGGTTCTACAGTTGGGGACGCGGCTCTTGTTTGACTGGGCAACGTCCTAGCCGGCATGAGATTAAGTGATTGCTGCGAGCCATTGATTTCAATCGTGTTTGTTTGTTTTTTAATGGCTCTGGAATCTGCACTCTAGGGCCAAACTTCCTCTTTTTATATCTGGGCTTAGGACCGGCATAGGCAGAGTTAGTATGCCGTGGTATAGGGCGCTGGATCGCTGATCCTCAAGTTGGGGGTTCGAGTCCCATTCTCCACAGGGTTGTCACTGCCGCCCCCCCCCCCCCCGTAGCTAACTGGGTTATCAAAGGCCGGCCATGTCTCTCACTGTCTATGGTGAGAGCTTCATGTAAAAGAACCATTGCTGACTTTCGTAAAGAGTAGCTGCAAAGCCGTCAGCGTCTTTCTGTCCCTTGCTAAAAGGGTTGTCAGGAAGGGCATCCGATGTAAAAACCTATGCCAAATCAAACGTGCGAATCATTCGCTGAGGCGACCCCCGTTAAAAGGGAAAAAGCCAAAAGGAAATCATCATCATCATCACCTCTACCAAACCGTAGGTAAGTCTGTTGGGTTTTTACACCCAAGCCTAGTGGCTCATTAGGCCGGTGCTTATCCCCGGTTTCTGTAGCGTGAAGCGACCAGAAGTTCAACTCCTCCTGGATGGGATGCTAGTCCATCGCAGGCTACCTTCCCAGTATATTTTTTACTGGTACCCATTTATACTGCTGGGTGAACAGAGACACACTTGTGGTTGAGACCTTGCCCAGGGGTCTTAGCACAGTGAGGGTCTCAGTGGGATTTGAACTCACAACCTCCCGATCATGAGCCCAGCAGTCTAACCATTACACCACCGGCCCCGAACCGTAGTAGGAAGTGCAGTTAAATGTTGTAATAAACTTTAAACCTTGATGTTGTCAAGTCATAGGTAGATTCCTTGTTATATTGATATCTATAATTCCACGAAACATTTTATTAAATGTAACATTAACCTATTTTTAAAGTTTATTTACATTTCAGAAAATGTCACCTGCACTTCCTGTATTACTTTATACAGGTCATTAGAAAATTAAATAATTTACATATTATCATAACTATACACAATACTGAAATATGACAAATTATATTTGATCATTTAACATAATCAACCAAACACTTTTATAGATTGGAACAAACCAGTGCATCTTCTCTTCTTACCACTAGATGGGTGTGCAAGTCATTTAAGTAAATCTAAGACAGGAATAGTCTGAATGAAATTTACTCCATCATGCACATGTCTGCTGAAACTTTGCCAAATCACCTTTGTATATGGAGACAATATTCTCTTTCAGCCTGTTACGAGGGAATAAAATAAGCTGCCACAGTCCCAGCAGGCCCCATATCAATTCGTCCACTTACATTTGTTTGTTTTCAGTGTATATGCTGTTCCAAGGGAGCAATTTCCCCCATGATGAAATTGAACTGTACTCCTCCTGGAATTCATTAGCATAAGAGCGCTGGGGTCCCATGTCTCAGTCAGGCCAAAGTGGGGGGAATTATCTAAACGAACTCCCACGGGCGTGGCATGCTGCAGAGAGGTCAGGATAATGCTCTGGGGCTAGCAGAAGGCACTTGTCTGGAGGATACAAATAAACACACTTGAATGGCCGAATGTTCATCACTGTAGCAGGCTGACTTGGGACAAAACACATTAGGTTCCTTTCCATGAGCAAATGTTACCAGGGATCCCAGTGAGGATTAGAAAAAAAATAGAGGAAACGGGTTCAGAAATAGAGGAAATGAAACATTTCAGCTGGAGGTCAAGGGGGACACAGGGCCCCTTGCGGGGTACAGGGACAGAGCATGTCATGCGAAAAATCATGCGAACAAGTTAATCATTGTTTTGTAACATGAATAAACACTAAACAAAACAGCTTAAATACAGTAATATAAAAAATGCTAAAAGGTTATTTCAGTGTAGATAAACACACATAATTCAAGTAGCATAGCCCTGTGGCTCGTCATTCATGTGTAACATAATTATGGCATAATTATCAACTAATTTGTAGAATGAGCCCATAACACATGACATATATCATCACAACAAACATTTGTGTTCAACTAGTGAGCATACCTGCTACAAGTTAGTGCGTATGTTCATAGTATAACACTATCATTCAAAATGTCACAACATTTACTCTGCACAAGTAAACAGTCTTACACTGTACTTATTGCGTAAACTTATAAAAATAGCGGAATTCCGCTAAACAGCGGAGATCTGGCATCCCTGATGTTCCGTCCTTTCATAACTTCAGTGTACACAAGCAATGATAATCACTGTAAATAATTTCACAGCCTTTTGTGTGATAAAAGAAGTCTCTTTTTATTTTGCTTTCAGTTAACATGGAAAGTATTAATTTCGAATTAGACATCAAAAAACAAAACAAAACAAAACATAAAAGATGATAAATAAATAACAGGCATTTTTTTTTCCTACCCACCCCAACCAACAAAAAAGTTTTGGGTATAAGCAAAGAGAGTGATGTAGCGTGCCGTGTTCAGGAGCACCCACAGTACAATACTTTTCTATTTTTGAAAATGTACTTGGCCTCTCGTTAGCATACAAGTGCAATCGTGAACATGTCGCACAACAGCGCCCTCTTTGTCAGGTTTTGCAGAGGCTTCAAATGTAAACACATCACCATTAGGCACCGCAACGAAAATCATATAGCGCTAAAAGCACTGTATACAGGCCTCAGCACTTCTGCGTGATGATTCTTTACCCCGATCCTCCATCTCGGACTTTAATATTATGATAAATACGCTTATAAGAGGCAACAGGAGACAACTGTTATTGTTTTTAACATAAGGGAGAAAAAAAACAAACTGATTATAGCTAAATAATAATAATAATAATAATAATAATAATAATAATAATAATAATAACAACAACAATCTAAAAAGTAAACACTTAAAATGTTCTCGTCTACTCGTGAAAACATTTTACACAAATAATATGACATTAAATCAATGTTTTAGTTTGGTACAGAAAAGCTAAAGTAACTGTAGAGTAAGGCAAAGCGTTGTGGAAGCCATGATGGAAGTCCGAAAGGTCAAGAGAGCATCGGATGTGTTTGTTGTCGACAAATGGGACATTATTGATATAAGTGGAATACACCTGCTCAAACTTTCCGTAAGAAAAAACCGAGACGTGCAAGGGGGCGTCCTATAGACGGGGTGACAACCTCAAAATGAAAATCTGAAAACTTTGCCGCCCAAACAGCCGAATTTCAAACGCATGTAATACAGTATCAAAGTCTAAGTTATTTGATTCAGAAAATATAAGGCGATGGATTTTTTTTTTTTTTACCCCCTGGGATAAAGGTATAAACAAGCCAATATGATCCACATTCAATACAAGTAGGTGGTGCAATGCACTAAATGGCCGCTTGTAAACCGCCATAAACACAACAACGAAGAAAAAGAAACCAAACTTCACCAGCATCAAGAAAACAAAGTGCGCCGTTACTAAACGTGGTTTTAACTATATTTTTAAATCTCGCTCAAAAAACAAAAACTGGAATTCCCAATTAATCTGGGAACCTAAATCCAAAATTCCAGATTAATGATATAATCTGTACAGAGCTGAATATCTTTCAGGATGGAAAATCCTGTTGCTGATAAACGAACCCAAATGAAATATATATATATATATATATATATATATATAAACAAAATATCTCTTTAAAAAAAAAAAAGGCTTTTGGTGTCGGTGAGAAAAGGCACTTAGCATGATTGGTTGCGTTAAGGTTTACATGACAACACAATGTCCTACATTTGTGAAATCAACGTATCAATTCCTCTTTAAAAAAAACGTGATGCAGTGCGCATTAGCATCATCATCATCATTCACTTAAATAAAGATCGCTGAGCTGATAGACTTTTAATTTATACGTCTTCCTTCATCAGTATTTTGAGAAACTTGAACCATTAATGCATCAAAAATGAGTATTTAGCTTCAAGCTTTCCAGAAAGACACTTTTTCTACTCTAAAACTGTATAAAAGTGTTGGATTCAGCTTGTAAATCATTTTTAAAAAGTGTATTTATGGATTATGGGAAGGGGGGGGGGGGGTGTTAAAAATAGCCAGTGTTGGGGAGTAGAGAAGAAATGACAAATCACACCCAATTTGTTCCCGTGTTTTTAAAAAACAATGAAATTAAATGCAGAGATACAGGCTAAAGGCACAAGTCACCTGAAAGATGTACATGATGACTTCATTCTCTTTTCAGAAAACAACAAAACACTGTTTAGGTAATTCAAACCGTCTCCCCACACACTTTTTTTTTTTTCAGGGTAAGGGTTTTTTAATAGATACCGAGGGAGATTTTTACTTTTTATAGCATTTCTAAAGGAGTGTCATGAGAGAGAGAGAGAGAGAGAGAGAGAGAGAGAGAGAGAGAGAGAGAGAGAGAGAGAGAGAGAGATTTACATTCAACAATCAAACAGGGGTGCTGTGACATCTGTACCAATATCCAAAAAACTGCACAACAGCAAGACATGTTAAGGCTTCAGTATTCCTTTGTGTGCAAGATAAATTCTGTATTTAAAACCCCCCAGATGTTTATAACCTTTCTGTGCATTTTTTTAATGTTTATGCTCTGTTTTATATCGTTATCTTTGGTTTTAGATTGTGCATGTGTGTGTGTGTGTGTGTGTGTGTGTGTGTGTGTGTGTGTGTGTGTGTGTGTGTGTGTTGAACGCACCTACTGGGATTCGGCGTTCCTCACCACACTGAAGAAAATGTTCATTAATTATGCCATGGCCTGTTAAAGCCACCCTGTGCTTTTGTTTGGATTAATTCTTCTCGAAGTAAATGAGCGATGGTATGACTGTAACATGAACCAAAGAACCGAAGGAGATTTTTTACATTTTTTTTTTTTTTTAATTTTAATAATACTAATAAAAATAAAAGGGCTGGCAAACATAATCCAGAAGTGTGCTACAGACAGGAGAAGCAGACGGAGCACGGATTCAGTTGGCCAGAGTCAGAGCATGCATGTGCTTGGCGATGTGGTACACGTAGGCGATGTCAGGCCGTTTCTCCGGATCTGGAATGATACACATATCTACCAGCTTTCTCAGCTGGGTTTCAAAAAAAAAGAAGAAAAAAATTAAACAGAGAGAGAGAGAGAGAGAGAGAGAGAGCGAGAGAGAGAGAGAGAGAGAGAGAGATAAATCATAAATGACTGACGGACAATGCAATATATAAGTATATATATATATATATATGTGTGTGTGTGTGTGTCTGTGTGTGTGTGTGTCTGTACACTCTCACACACACACACACACACACACACACACACACACACACACACACACACACACAAACATATATATATACACATGTTTTGTCTTAAATTGTGGACTACTCCCTAAAGATAAAAAGAAATAAAATGCAGCAATTTCACATTTACAATTATTAATTCCTGTATAATAAATATTTTTATAAGTGTGTGAAATCCTGCTAGAAAACCACCTTGCTTGTGTATAAAGTCCTGTTTCCTCCAGGAGCCAATAAATCGACTTGAAATCAGGCTAAAGCTTTCAACACGCTCGCTGCCTCACACACTTGAGTCCCCAAAATTCACACTCGCGTGCTACTGAGAGACAGAGAAACGACCTCAGCCCCGACGACGGCATCATTAAAAGAAGAAAAAGAAAAGGAAGGGGGGGGGGGAGCCTCTCCCCAAATACCTAATCACCATGGCAACTGGCTCTTTCTAAGCACAGGCTTGGCTGCTGCTGCTGCTGCTGCTGCTGTCTCCTAATCAGCACGGCATGTGAAATGCAAATCCAGCCCCGGTGCAGAATTAGTCCGGGAGAAGGGGGGGGGGAGAACGGAGTGTGTGTGTGTGTGTGTGTGTGTGTGTGTGTGTGTGTGTATGTGTGTGTGTGTGTTTGGGGGTTATGGGGAATCAGTATGCAGATATGTAAAATATTCATATACCTTGGTTAAAGGGGAAAAAAAACAAAGAGGTGCGAGTTGCAGATTTTCTGATGAGGGAAAGGGGATTGTCTGTCAGGAGACGGTAAATGACACACCAAAGATGAGCAACTGACAGTTTTTTGCCATTCACCTTCAGGAGCATTGTTTAAACAGAGACTGAGATGGATGCAGGCCCTCTGCCTATGCTGGAGGGTGCTTTTTTTTTTCTTTTTTTTTTTTTTGGGGGGGGGTGTGCTTAGTACCATGCTGATCTCGTGAATGAACAACAACATGAGCTAATGGTGCTAATGGTGCTGGTGATTTGTAAAGCTATGGTGAATATCAGGTGATGCTTCATCAGCTGAGCTTAGAAACAAGCTCAGACACAGACACACACACACACACACACCAGCATCGAGACTGAACTTTCAGTACGTACTGCTTAAAGCTGTCACTTTTACATTTTCAGACTGTGTAGAAAATAATAGAGAACTTACATAAAAGAAGGTAAGAGGTCACCTAGAAAAGTCTAACCTAATGGCAGGGCTCAGCAATACTACCTAAAAATCATATCACGATCTCTGCAGATATTCATTTCTTTTAATTATCTGCTTTGGATAAATCTACCACCTGAAGCTTACATGCTTCAGCTCGGTATAGAAAGCAGACAGTGAAAGGACAGTGTTGGTTAAAAAAGGGGTGCTGGCATGGTGTCAGTAGTGATATTAGTGAATGCTCAAGATATCATGCTTGGTATAAAAATATTGTTGAGAGAAAAGAAAGAACGTGAACAAGCAGACGCCGAGGCGCCAGGGGGCACTCATGTGCTCTTGTGCACACACTTGCGGCCAGTCGGAAAAATTTGCAATTGTTCGTGGTGCTTTGACTTTTTAATTTCACTATGCTGTAATATATCAGGTCTGCTGCTTATGCTGCTACATATACAGCGATCCCTCACTACTTCGCGCTACAATTCATCCGGCTTCAGTGCATCACGGTTTTTTTTTTTGCTTTTGTTTTTTTTTTAAATATTCATCGAATTAAATACTAAAATATATATATTTTTTTTAAATATTCATCAAATTAAATAAAGGGGGCAGTGGTGGTCTAGTGGTATAGGGCGCCGGATCGCTGATCCAAAGGTTGGGGGTTCGAGTCCCACTCTCCACAAGGTTGTCTTCATCAAAACTACTTACATTTTTGTGGGGTGTGCATCTGAGTGTGTGCGTCAGTATGTGTGTGTATTTATAATTTATTTACATCTTATGCATTATTTTTTAATGCTTCATTGTTATTTATAAGCATTGAATATGTATTTATTGATATTTTATACACATATAAGTATATGTCAGTCGGGGGCGGGGGGTTCCTACTTTGCGGAATTCGGTGGTCGCGGGGGAATCTCGGTCCCAATTAACTGCGGAAAGTGAGGGATCCCTGTGTATCACTACACATTATGCTCCGTTATACACAAAAAAAAAAAAAACCACAGCAGCTGTATTTATATCTAGTGCAGGGATGTCCGATCTTATCCGCCAAGGGTCACTTCAACCAAGCAGTAGCCACACCTTCCACTGATCTAAAAATAAATAAATAAATAAATAAATAAAAAGGACTAGATTGCAGGTTAGTATTTTGATTTTGAATCCGGTTGGCAGCCATCTTGATAAGACCACTTTGCATTAAGATCTTAGAATAGGGCCGTTGAAAGCCAACAACAGCAACAATTCCTCAACATTTAACTTCAATTAATTAAAATCTATATCATTTTACCAACAATTTCACTGATAATTAGAATTAAATGAAAAAATATGAATATAAAAAAGCTCTGCATAGCTGAATTTTTTTTAAATGAAATGTACACCTCGGATGTAACGGATGGCTGCCACGCCAGCCCTTTGCAGATAAGGCTGGATATCTCGGGATCCTTAGGAGTATTAATATTTCTACCGAGCTGCAAAACCTCACAATATTCGGATGACTTACCACATGAACAGTCTTGCGGCTATGCAATAATTAATCGTTAAATCACCCAGCACTACATCAATGTCTGAATATAGCATGCAGTGCATGCACACACCGCCTGCCTACTGAATACGGTGGTGTTTCTCCATGCAGTAACAAATCATTCAAACACTTTGCTACTCATTCAGAAAGTGATATACTTGTCCCTGGTCCATGTCTTCGAAAATAAATGTTTTTCCAATCTTCAATTTATTCTACAAGTAAGGTCACAATCAATTAATTAATAAATGACTATGAATTAATGAGTGGTGTAGTGGTTCACACTTTTGCTTCACAGCAAGAAGCTCTTGAGGTCAGGGCCCATGCTCAGCGAGGGTGTTACTGTGGTGCGGTGTGCATGTTCTGCCGGTGCTTGTGTGGGTTTCCACTGGGTGCTCCATTTACCTCCCACAGATCAAAGATGTGGACATGAGGCTAAGTGGCCGTTCCAAATTGCCCCGAGATGTGAGTGTGAATGGACGTTTGTTCTTAATGCCCCCATTTCACTGGAGGATGGAATGCAAGGATCATGGCGGAAAGGCACGTATCGCACTCTACGGGGGAGCTTCGGCATTTTTACACAGAAAATGGGTCAAAAACCTACGGAAAATTGCGCCTTCGGAACGACCACGGAATGTGCGGAAAGGACACGGAAAGACCACGGTACAATGTCGGAATAAGTGTGTAAAGGCGCTCGGATCACCTTCGGAACCAGTGCGGACAGCAAAGGAAGACCTTCAGATAATTCACTGAACGTTCACGGAAAGCACGGAACACTCGAGGAACGACCATGGCACTACTCCTTTTTAGAAAGACGACCCACGGAATGATCGCGGAATAGGCGGAATGCAGGCGGAACGTTCACGTTCAACAAGGAAAGACTGAGGCAGAGCCGGAGTAACCATGTTTCAATGCAGAAAATAGGCAAGGATCAAATGATTTGCTTCTGATTCCGCCTATACACACGCGGATTACACCAATGAAGCTCATTTTCTCATTCATGTTTAAAACTTAATAATATGTACATAATGTAAAATAAATTTAAAATTTAATATATGTTTGTAATTTACACTAAGTTTATAATTTACAATATGTTTAATATATACTTATAATTTACAATATTAAAATGTACTATATGTTTGTAATTTACAAGCTACTTATTAAAGTACTATATGTTTATATGGTACAACAGGGGTTGGGACCCTATGGCTCATGAGCCAGATGTGGCTCTTTTGATGACTGTATCTGGCTCTCAGATAAGTCAGGTGACCTTTCTTAACAGCATAATGAATACATAATTTCACTGTCATTTAAATAAAAATACAAAAAAAGCCATCTAATAAAACAAAAACAGATGAAATAATCTCACGCATTTAAATCTATACATCCATTTTCAATGCCACATCACTGTGGCGCAGCAGACAGCCAATCCTTTCTGAACACCAGTATGCAGACAGTTCCGATACCTTGAAACTCTAATTTTATTGGATTATAACAACAGCCACAGACTGCGCGTGTTGTTTTTGAGTAAAGAGGTAAATTTCCCTCGTTTTTGATCGGCTCATTTCCACAAAGCCAAGCACAGCTGGCAAGCAAACACGAATGGACAGACATGGAAAAACTTCAACCCGCAGACCAGCTGATTGCCAAAACTTGGAACGCACTTCCTGTCACATAAACACTGCAGTGTGTGTGAGTCGTGCCTTACTGACCCTTATTATACTCTCAAATTGTTGGTCTTCTTTTTCAATTTAGTTGTATTCAGTATTAATCTCTCTCTCTCACACTCTCTCTCTCTCTCTCTCTCTCTCATATACAGTGATACCTCTGCTCACGAACATAATTGGTTCCCAGAAAGTGTGTGAGGCGAAAAGTTCGTCTTCCGAACATTTATTTCCCATAAGAAACCATTAAAATGAGAATAATCCGTTCCCAGGTCCCCATAAAACATAATTTTCTACTAAATAAGCCTTAAAACTACACAAAAATATACCTTATTTTATGTATAATAAATGTCTATTGTATTGTAATTAAAGAAATAAACTGTACTGTATAATAAAGTCGTTTTATTTACCTTTGTGATGGTAGTTGACGGCTTGATGGAATGGAGTGGGAGGAGGAGGGAGGGAGGGAGGGACTTACTGTTTGGAAGGAGAGTCACCTTCCATAAGGACTGTAGGTAACTCAACCTGTGGTGGGGTCTTTTTCGGTCCCATAATAGCAAAAGTACACTAAATATGGTCCAAAATGTCTATCAAACACATACCACTTCCGCACTCAAAGAAAGGGGGTGACGAACTGGGACGCCGTGAGCGTACGTCAGCTTCTCGTGGCCGCCACCGTGGCGCTGTTCGACCGCATGGTTTGGTTCGTCCGCCGAAAACTAGTTCGTCAGCAGAGACTATATGCTCGCAAATTTAATGTTCTTGAGGCGAAAAGTTCGTGAGCTTAAGCGTTCGTCAGCGGAGGTTTTACTGTATATCTTCTTCTTGGCATCAGTCTGTCTCTAGAGACAATGGAGTCTGCACCTAGGCAGGTCTATCAATTTGCTGAGAGGCTGCAGCGCCGGCTGTGGCTGAATAAGCCAATGCGGGAGATGCAGCTCCTACCACACTTGCTGCAAGTGTATTCTGCAGTAGGAATCGTGGGGCAGGCTGTGGCAGACAGAATTCTCTGCTGTTTGCGGTTCTTCTTCTCCTCATGCTGGATCTCTCTCTTCTCCTCGGCCTGCTGCACACCGGATTTTACCTTTCCACGCCAGCTAGAGCGGTCGGAGCTCGCTGCCTCGAGATCTACTGGGTTGATGCTGCATGACTTCAGGTCCCTCTTGCAGACATCCTTGTAGCGCAGGGCGGGTCGTCCTGTTGGTCGTGTTCCTGAGGCGAGCTCGCCATAGAGGATGTCCTTTGGAATGCGGAATTCATCCATCCTGCATATGTGTCCGAGCCAGCGCAGGCGCTTCTGGGAGAGGATGGCGAACATGCTTGACATGCCTGCCTGGGCCAAGACGCGCGAGTTGGAGACACGATCCTGCCAGGTAATGCCGAGGAGTCGTCTGAGGTTGCGCAGGTGAAAGGCGTTTAGTCTTCGCTCCTGGTGCATGTATAGGGTCCAGGCCTCACTGCCGTATAGAAGCGTGCTCAACACGCATGCTTGGTACACCTTCATCTTCGTGTTTAGGGTCAGCCTGGGGTTGTTCCACACACGCTTCGCTAGGCGGGCCATGGATGTTGCTGCTTTGCCTATCCTTACGTTTAGCTCAGCATCCAGGGACAGGTTGCTGGAGATGGTGGAGCCAAGGTTGGTGAACTTGTCCACCACTTCCAGGGTGTAATCGCCAATGTTGATTGTGGGAGTTGTGCTGACATCCTGACCCATGATGTTGGTTTTCTTGAGGCTGATAGTGAGTCCAAACTCTGTGCATGCCTCCGCGAAGTGATTGATGAGTCGCTGAAGGGCGGCTTCAGAGTGAGCAGTGAGGGCAGCGTCGTCAGCAAAGAGCATATCCCGGATGAGGACCTTGCGCACCTTGGTCTTTGCCCTGAGGCGGGCGAGATTAAAGAGGTTCCCATCACTCCGTGTGTGGAAGAAGATGCCATCTTCGGACTCTCTGAATGCGTAGCGCAGGAGCAAAGAGAAAAATATGCCGAAAAGTGTCGGGGCCAGGACACACCCTTGTTTCACGCCGCTCTTGATTGGAAAGGGGTCTGATGATGTTCCGTTATACTGAACTGTGCCAGACGTGTTGTCGTGGAATGACTCGACTATCTTCAGGAGCTTGGTGGGACAGCCAATCTTATGGAGGAGGGTGAAGAGGCCAGACCGACTGACCAAGTCGAATGCCTTGGTCAGATCAATGAAGGCGAGGAACAAAGGACGTCGCTGCTCACGGCACTTTTCCTGCAGCTGCCGAAGGGAGAACACCATGTCAATGGTTGATCGCTTTGCCCGGAACCCGCACTGCGACTCGGGATACACACGGTCTGCAAGTACTTGCAGGCGGTTGAGGACTACCCTTGCAAAGGCTTTCCCTACAATGCTGAGGAGAGAGATCCCACGATAGTTGTTGCAATCGCTGCGGTCGCCCTTGTTCTTGTAGAGCGTGATGATCTTCGCATCTCGCATGTCTTGGGGTATCGTTCCTTCTTCCCAGCACTGAAGCAAAAGCTCATGGAGATGCCCAAGGAGGGAGCTCTCTTTTGCAGCCTTCATCACCTCTGGAGGGATTCCGTCGCTGCCTGGTGCTTTCCCGCGAGACAGCGAGTTAATGGCCTTGCTGAGCTCTTCGATGGTAGGTGGCGAGTCGAGTTCTTCCATGGTGGGCAGTGGGATGGTGTTCTCCATGGCTGTGTCAGTGACAACATTCTCTCTGGAGTATAGCTCTGAATAGTGCTCGGCCCATCTCTCCATCTTCTCCCCACGGTCCTTGATGATGTCGCCGGAGGTGGATTTGAGGGGTACGATCTTGGTGGCACTTGGTCCGAAAGCTTTTTTCATCCCCTCATACATGGCACGGGTGTTTCCACAGTCCGCAGAGGTCTGAATATCGCTGCAAAGCTTCAGCCAGTAGTCGTTGGCGCACTCCGCGGCGACCCTCTTGGCATTGTTGCGGGCTTCTCTGTAGGTGGCCAGTGATTTCTCGCATGGCTTCCTCTTGTACTCAAGGAGCGCAACACCCTTGGCGGCTATGGCAGGTTCCATATCTTCAATCCCAGCCTCGAACCAGTCCTCGTTTTTCCTGACTCTCTTCCCGAAGGTGTCTGAGGCGGCCTGGTATACGGCATCGCGGATGAAGTCCCAGCGTGCTGTGGCGTTGTCTGTGGGGCAGTCTTCCAGGGCGTTGTCGATGGCCTCAGCAAAGCATTTGCGCAGCTCGGGCTTTGAAGTTCTGGCAATGTCGATGCGGGCTGGCCCCTATGTTTGGAGCGGTGGATCTGTTTGGGTCGTAGACGCACCATGCTTCCGACCAGGAATGGTCAGTGTCGCAGTCTGCACTATGGTAACTACGTGTGCAGAGCACGTGGTTCAGCATGGGTCTCCTGGTGATGACGAAGTCCAGCTGGTGCCAGTGCCTCGACCTGGGATGTCTCCATGAAACTCTGTGGTGGGGCTTGGTGGCATAGAAGGTGTTGGTAATGGCGAGGTCATGGAAGGAGCAGAGCTCAAGTAGCCGTTGTCCATTCTCGTTGAGCTTGCCAATGCCAAAGTGTCCAATGCAGCGTGGCCAGGCGGTGCAGTCTGCTCCCACCCGGGCATTGAAGTCTCCGAGCAGGAGCAGGTTTTCCTTCACTGGTATCTCTCTGATCCTTGCCTCAAGCTCCTCGTAGAATGCATCTTTTGCCTCAGTTGTGGAGCCGAGTGTTGGGGCGTAGGCGCAGAAAATGTGTGTAAGTCCCGAGGAGGTGGTGAGTCGGAGTGAGAGGATGCGCTCGGTTCCCTGAGAAGGAGGTTCAATTGCCGACAGTAGGGAGTTGCGAACTGCGAAACCAACCCCATAGAGTCGTCGCTCGTCTGCCTCCAAACCTTGCCAGAAGAACGTGTAGTCCTTCTCCTTGAGACTGCCACTTGAAGCAAGGCGTGTCTCCTGTAGGGCGGCGATGTCGATGTTCCGCTTGGCCAGCTCACGGCTAATGATGGCGGTTTTCCTTGTGTTGTCGACTTGCTCGACGTCGTCAGTGACGCCCGGACACATCGTTCTGACGTTCCAGGTTGCCAGCCGCAAGGCTGGCGGTTGCTTTGTCTTTTTCTTTCTGTGTTTGCCTGGTGCTCAATTTTACAACAAGCCTGTCGATTTTGATCTAAGCTTCACACACCCGATGAAGCAAGCAAGTTGTGGCGGGGTAGTACCTTATTGCCCGGGGGCTGCCCGGGTTGAGGCGGGCGGTAACTTCCCAATGGAGTCAGAGGACTCCTCCCGCCGTCGAGAGCAACCCCTAGCGCCCGGCTCTACACCAAACGAGCCTGGGCTTATCACTGGTGTCTGCTGCTCCCCGTGTTGATGTCTATGCTGAGACAGCGAAGCTGGAGTGACCTCTCCAGGTGCAGGCCTGGGCAAGTGGTATGGAGATCCTGGAGTGCCCAGTGCCAGGATCCCCCTCTTGGCGTTGCTGGCAGGGTCCGGCGGAAAGGCAAGCCAGTACAGCCGGTGCCAGCGCGGCTGCAGGAGGTGTCAGAGGGCGTCGCAGAGCTCGGCCAACTGCCTTCGGGCCTCCTTACCGGATTTTCTATCTGGGTTTACTCCCATAGCCTTTGACCAGCCAAAGCCGACCTGCAAGGCAGCAGGAAACTCATGGAGGGCGGGGTTGTTCATTTTCCCGTGCAGATGTGAAGCATCTGCCCACTGCCCAAATATATATATACACACACACACACACACATACATACACTGTATATGGCTCTCAAGAGGATTAGATTTTAAAATATGTCTTTTTTTTTTGGCTCTCTTAGTTAAAAAGGTTCCCGACTCCTGTCTTACAATATGCTTATAATGCACAATAAATTTAAAATATGTTAATTTGTATATTATCAATAATGTCTATATGCTCATTTTATTTGCAATTCAATAAATCCTTCCAGACTAAAAACCATGCACACAAGTCCAAACCACAGTGATTAAAGTGATGTGGCTCTTTTCATGACTGTACCTGGCTCTCAGATAAATCAGATGACCTTTCTTAACAGAATACAGTAAAACCTCCGCTGACGAACGCTTAAGCTCACGAACTTTTCGCCTCAAGAACATTAAATTTGCAAGCATATAGTCTCTGCTGACAAACTAGTTTTCGGCGGACGAATCAAACCACGCGGTCGAACAGTGCCACGGTGGCGGCCACGAGAAGCTGACGCACGCTCACGGCGTCACAGTTCGTCACCCCCTTTCTTTGAGTGCGGAAGTGGTTTGTGTTTGATAGACATTTTGGACCATATTGAGTGTACTTTTGCTATTATGGGACCGAAAAAGACCCCACCACAGGCGGAGATCATTGAAAAAACATGAACGAGGTGTGCGTTTGTGTGACTTGGCGTCCCAGTACCAGTACGCTAAGTCTACCATTGCTCCCATCCTTAAGAACAAGGAAGATATTAAGGGTGCGTGTGTGGCTAAGGGTGTTTCCAAACAGTAGGCGTTTCCAAACTCTCCTTCCAAACAGTAAGTCCCTCCCTCCCTCCCCTCCCTCCTCCTCCCACTCCATTCCATCAAGCCATCAACTACCATCACAAAGGTAAATAAAACCACTTTATTATACAGTACAGTTTATTTCTTTAATTACAATACAATAGACATTTATAATACATAAAATAAGGTATATTTTTGTGTAGTTTTAAGGCTTATTCAGTAGAAAATTATGTTTTATGGGGACCTGGGAACGGATTATTCTCATTTTAATGGTTTCTTATGGGAAATAAATGTTCGGAAGACGAACTTTTCGCCTTACACACACTTTCTGGGAACCAATTATGTTCGTGAGCTGAGGTATCACTGTAACTAATAATAATTTCACTGTCATTTCAATAAAAATACAGAAAAAGCCATCAAATACAACAAAAACAGATAAATAATCTGTTACATAATAATGTATACATCTGTTTTCCAGTCCACTTGCCGCTGTGGCACGCAGTGGAGACTCGATCCTTTCTGTACTGCAGGTGCGGGACGGTCCGATACCTTGAAAACTCTAATTTTATTGGATTGTATGAACAGCCTGCGCGAGTTGTTTTGGTGTAAAGAGGTAAATGTCCCTCGTTTTTGATCAGCTCATTTGTGCAGAGCGAACCCTTTCAACCAAGAAGATGTTGAAAAGGAAGGTGGGGGGGGAGATGAGGAGTAGGCTACAATCACTGAATGAAGATTTGGAAAGACTTGCATGAAGCCAAGCAGAGCTGGCAACCAGATGATTGTCAAAACTTGGAACGCACTTCCTGCCACATAACAAACACCGCAGCATGTGAATCTATGCATGCGCATATGCCCTGCAATATACAATCGCTTAGTCTATTTGATGGCCAGGTAAAATAAATAAATAAATAAAAAAGCCCGAGTGCTTCATTTCAAGGCGTTAGCTTGAGATGTGGTGATTTCTGGTGACTTCTCCCTTCAGGTTGGTGTGTGGTGCGTTTCAGAGCATAATCCGGGCTTTATTCCGACTCCCCAATACCTCTGATCGAGTCCGTGCTGGATGAAAGCATGCACTTGAGCACGTGTTTAAGACGCGCTGATCTCTGAACCCCATTTTTGATCATTTGATCATTTACTATAAGGCAGCGCATGCTGCGCGCTCTCTACTCCGTCCGCGCTCACGTGATCATCAGCATGAGGATGATCAGACTCGATCGAAGTCTCAAGCAAACCACAATCAGCAGTGGATCAGTGAATCAGAAGAAGGTGAAATACTCATGGTGTGCCATAGATGGACTTCGATCGGGTCCGCATGATCATTCTCCTCATGCCGATGATCATGTGTGCGCGGATGGAGTGGAGAGCACGCCGCACCCACAGCCAAAGTGAGGGGCAAAGCGCCCAGCAAGCGCTCGGTCTGATGCTGCTTCTGATGGTGCTGATGGTGTGTGGTGTGTAGAGCAGCACTCATCACTGCTTTTGACCATACGGAAGAGAAGGGAAGACTTTCGGATAAGTTAAGGAACTCTTGTGGTATATAAGGAAAGATCATGGAACCAATGGGAACACTCTCGGAAAATTTTTCAGTGAACGTGCTTTTGAACATTTCACTGGAGTGCGACAGACTAGCGGAAGCAAAACTGTAGTCATCCTCCAACATGCCTCAGTCTGTCCGTCTTCCTCCATGTCCTTCCGTACGATTCCGAAGATATTCCTTCGTCTTCCGTCAGGCCAAAATTATCCACGAACGTGCTTTTGAACATGTTGCCTAAACCCGTATATATGGATCATACCATGTGTAAATTCAGTGTACATGCGTCAACCAGCATGCAGCCTGTTGCAGTTCTTTCTGCCTTTCCTGTATCTGTAACTCTCTTTATCTTAATTTAACTTTTTTCTTGTACTTATTATTTTATTGTTTAAAAGTAGCTGCCCTATCAACATGTGGGTTGAGAGAGTTTTTTTTTTTTTTTGGACTTTATATCGTTGCAGAACTTTTTCTTTCATGAACCGCAACACAGTAGCGATACACATGTATTGTTTACTCTCTGGATCAGCTGATCGCCGTGAAGCCAGCTGGAGTAGCAGCCAGATCCACAGAACTTACCAGCTGAAATCTAGAGAAAAACACGCCGTGGATGCAGAGGTGGAGGACAGAAGAGGAGAAGTAAGGAGGCGGCGAGACAGCGAACGCTTACAGAGAAAAAAGACACAAGCTAAGTCTCTCGTCTATTCTAGCGGGCAAATGTGAGGTCACTGGGGAATAAAACTGGTGATAACGTATCCATTGTGGGCTTCAACACTGTCTGGGAAGACAGAGACTGCACTGCGAGCAGAAAGTAGGGGGGGGCTTGTCGTGCTCGTCCATAACCGTTGGCGTATCTCCACTCACATAAGCTTCAAAGATTAGAGTTGTGGACCGGATATTGAACTGTGTACCTTTGGACTCCGACCATATTATTTGCCGAGGGTCTTTTCCTATGTCATCTTAGTGGCTTTTTATGCTCCTCCTTCTGCCAACCCCAGAGCTGCTTGTTGACACCATTCATGGTGCCATTAGCCCAGTTACAGACTCAGCACCAGAGTGCGTTCATTGTGATCTCTGGTGACTTCAACCATGTCACCATGGGCACTGCATTGCCGAAGTTTGTGGAGTGTGAGGACTGTCCCACCAGAGAGGAGAGAACTTTAGATCGACTATACGCAAACACTCAGTATGCCCTGATGCTATGTGCCTGCTGTGAAGAGCCAGACTGCATCTACAAGGACTATTAGCAGATGGCCGAAGGAAGCCATGGAGGAACTTCAATTCAAGTTTCAAATTACAGATTATGATGACACTTGATGGACTTACTGAGTGCATTTCACACTATATTGATTTCTACACAGACACCATTGTCCCAACTCAGACGGTCTTTTATTACCTAAATAACAAGCCGTGGGCAACTTTAGACATTAAATCCCTCCTCAAAGTCAAGAAGAGGACATTCAGGGCTGGCAACAGAGAGGAGGTGAGAATGATCCAAAGTTCACCAAGAGTCAAGATCAGAGAGGCAAAGGAAAATTACATGAGAAAGCTGGAGTGGAAACTCCAGCTGAACAACATGAGATAGGTTTGGAGTGGTATGAAGACCATCACTAGTTTCAGACCATCCATCAGCAGAGGAGCTGGCGGCAGTGAGGACAGACCCAACAAGCTGAATATGTTTAACCGATTTGACAGTGCAGCTACCGCACAGCACCCTTCTAACTCATCAGGAGCCTGAACACTCACGCCAAGCCACTCTCTCGCCCTCCCTCACCTCATTGCACCCCTGCCTTCTGTGATAGACCTGACACCCCTCTCCCACCTGTCAACGTCACTTAAAATCAGGTCGAGAAACAACTGAAAAGACTCCACTCAGACAAGGCTACAGGACCAGACGGGGTGGGCGCCCGTGTCCTTAAAGCCTGAGCCCCTCCCAAGCTCTGTGGAGTCTTACATTACATCTTCACAATTAGGCTGAGTCTATAGAGGGTCCCAGTGCTGTGGAAGACATCATGCCTCGTTCCTGTGCCAAAGACCCCATATCTCCGTGACACATAGGATTACAGACCTGTAGCATTGACTTCACATGTCATGAAGACCCTCAAGAGACTAATACTGGATCAACTCTAACACATGGTTAGACAACATATGAACCCCCCCTTCAGTTCACCTACCAGCCTCATCTCGGATTCGAGGACGCCATCATCTACCTGCTTAAACATGTCTACAGTACACCCACCTGGACCAGCCAGCGAGCATTGTGAGGGTTATGTATTTTTATTTTTCTGGTGCATTCAAGACCATCAGGTCGACCCTTATGTCCTAAATTATAAACAACCTGACCGGAAGACCACAGTATGTGGGCCTGCAGCACTGTGTGTTGGTCACAGTGGTCAGGACACCTAAGCACCACAATGGACAATGTCTACAATCCACAATGTCTACCCTTTCCTCTTCACCCTCTACACGACCGACTTCAGCTACTGCACAGATACCTGCCATCTTCAGAACTTTTCTGATGACTGTGGTCTAGTCAGCAGCATTGGTTGAAATGGTAGTATGGTAGTGTCAGAGAGACAAATGTTGTCCAAACTAAAGACAATACAGAACAGGCCCATTCAATGAGGGACTGATACCATGCTCTCCAGAACCACACAGGAAATCATTTCTACATGTAAAAATGTTAAAGTTGTTCCATAGAGGTTTGTCACTCCCATGATACTGTAGTTGCACAACATGGCAGTCCTATCTAAGAAGACCCACCCTTATGGCTCTATAAAAGACTGAACTATTGAAAAACAATGATTCGTACTAGGGCGGCACAGTGTCATGTTTTTAGTACATCCGCCTTACAGCAGGATTCCCGCACTCAGGCATTACTCATATGGCAAATGATTGAGTGATTCATACTATATATAATTATGAATGCTGCAGTTAATTTCTGCAAAGTAATCTTCCCAAATCCTACATAATGGACCTTAACAAAAACAACAACAGAACAGAAGCTGCACAGTTTTATCTGCAGATACAGAAAATCATCTGAGAGCCAACATCCATAATTCACTCTGTCTACATCTAGATTAATTTTTCTTTGTGAAACTGCATCACTGTGAGAATAGAAGTTTGCTGATACCAGGTATCAATTCTATTCCATTTCACCAGAATTCCTTTGTTTTGGTGACTTTTATCAAGAACACATTGTAATGTAAGGTTGATGGTGTCTGATTTGAAATGTCTCACCTCTTCCGAGTAGTGATCAGATGGGAGAGGAGGATAGTCACACTGCTCGATCTTTTTACAAAGAGAGTACAGGTTCATCTTGTCCCCATAGAATGGACTCTGAAGAGCAGCCATCTATGATAGAGAGAAGGAAAAGCAGTTTGAGATCCCATGAATGGCACAGAATACCTGGAGTGTGCTGAGTTCAGTGTTTTTTACTCTCTATCACATTGTTATGTCTGAGTCACATTATGGAATAATTGACCAAGCGTTGCAAAGTCCCGGGAGGAACTTTTTTTAGTTGGCAACTCATTCGCCTCCCAAGGAGTTCAGTATCACTCGCTAACACATGACCGGTTCAATTCTTCCCTTTATCGTTTTTAAGTCTCCGATTTCTATTGTGCATTTTCTCTTTAAATAAAAACACCTACCTGAAAAAAGAAAACAAAAAAATGTTTTTCCTCATATTATAATATTTAGCCTGATACATCTTGGTGAATATAAAAACAAAAACACTTCAATAGGTCTAAGAACATCCAAATATTATAAAGGTATACGATAAATGTTTACATTATGATTATTATCATATTCAATCATCTCAACAAACACGATGGACAAAGGTTTTTTTAAAAACTTCCTGTTCAGTCACACAGGGTGGGGCTAATTAAATCTGCATATATGCAGTCAAGGTTTGTTTAAGCAAGTCCTTAGTTCATCTTTTCCATCCATGGAAAGTTTCCAGTTTTATGTAAAATAAAGACTATTTTATAAATTTGAACCAAGTATCCATATTAATACACTGTCTGGTCAAAAAACATCCTTCTGATAATAGCGCATGCTATTATTTTGTTGCATAGCCTTTAGCCTTGATTCTCGCACATAATCTCCATGGCACTGTTGCTCCAACTGCAACATTAATGTGGTAATAAAATGAAGCAGCAGATGAGCTGAATATACTGAATGAGCAGGTTGTCATATCAATGCACTTTTTCTTCCCTGATGATGGATATAAAATGGGGACTCGGATAATGAAAGAGAGGTTCAGGGAGCACAAGGAACCATTTCCACACACGAACTACTCTACAGGGTCCTGACCGTAACCCTGTTGGATGTGCTGAAAAAGACTTTATAAAGTGGTTTGATTTTTCCCTCATCAATTCAAAATGTTGGTGAGAAATGTACCAGACACTGGATGGAAATGTGCTGTTGCTCAAGTTTGTTGAAACTTGAAGAACCATGGGAGGTTACGAACTGTAATCAAGGCTAAAGGCAGTGTAATTAAATATTAGATTATAATACATTTTCAGTTTTTTCAGGCCAGGCAGTATAGACATACAGTAGGCCCTCGATATTCGCGGGGGTTCGGTTCCGGCGCCCCTCCCACAAATGAAGATAATCCGCGAGTTCTGCACCCGGAAGTAAAACCCCATGTATCACGTTACATACGCGAATCATTACCTTTTTCTGGTGCTGAGCAGGCGTTTGAGTGACACCACAGAACTTAACTGGTAAGTAAAATACACTAAAACAAGGCTCATTGACAAGTTGTGCACGAATGAGGAAAAAGGGGCGTTACATCATCTCAACCAATCAGCAGGAAGGAGGACAGCCATTGGCTAAATTTGAGTCACGTGAGAGTTGCTCGGCAGTCTGCGAATACTCAAACTGTGAGTGCAAAACCGTGAATAGTCAAGGGCATACTGTATGTGTGTGTGTGAAAAGACAGGAGGCAGAGTTGGAGGTAGCAGAGATGAAAATGTTGAGGTTCTCTTTGGGAGTAACGAGGATGGATAGGATTAGGAATGAGCACGTCAGAGGGACAGCACATGTAAGACGTTTTGGAGACAAAGTCAGAGAGGCTAGATTGAGATGGTTTGGACATGTACAGAGGAGGGATAGTGAGTATATTGGTAATAGGATGCTGAGGCTGGAACTACCAGGCAAAAGGCCTAGAGGAAGACCAAAGAGACGATTCATGGCTGTGGTAAAGGAGGACATGAAGGTCGTTGGTGTAAGAGAAGAAGATGCAAAGGATAGGGTGAGATGGAGGCAGATGATTCGCTGCGGCGACCCCTGAAGGGAAAAGCCGAAAGGAAAAGAAGATACTGTATGTGTGTGTGTGTGTGTGTGTGTGTGTGTGTGTGTGTGTGTGTGCATATATATATTGACATTTTTTGCATGTTTGTCACTGTCATCAATTTCAGATCAAGCAAACCTAAATATTATACAAACATAAAACACCAGTAAACACAAAATGCAGTTTTCAGTGCCAGTCGCATTTATTAAGGGGGGAAAAAATATCTGAACCAACAAAGGCCCATGTGAAGAAGTAATTGCCCTTAAACCTAATAGCTGATTGAACCAATTTTTGCAGCAATAACTGCAGTCAAGCATTTGCGATAAGAGGCGATGAGGCTTTCACATTGCTGTGATGGGATTTTGGCCCAGTCTTCTGTGCCGAATTGTTTAAGATCAACCAGATTGGATGGTTTTCGGGCATGAACAAGCTTTTTAAGGTCATGCTACAGTATCGCAATAGGATTTAGGTCGGAACTTTGACTAGGCCACTCCAAAACCCTCATTTTGTTCTTTTTTAACCATTCAAGGGTGGACTTGGTGGTGTGCTTCGGATAATTGTCTTGCTGCAGAACCCAGGTGCGCATTAGCTTGAGGTCTCGAACTGATTGACGAACATTTTTCGCCAGGATTTCTTGGTAGCGAGTAGAATTCATGGTTCCATCAATCATGACAAACCACTCAGGTCCTGAAGCAGCAATGAAGACCGTGTTCCTTTTGCTCCAGATGTAATGAGATGCATTTCTTCCAAAAAGTTCAACTTTTGTTTCATCAGTCCAGAGGACATTTTCCTAAAAGCTTTGGGGATGATCAAAATGATTCTTGGCAAAATTGAGTCATGCCTTGATATTCTTTTTTGTCAACAGTGGCTTTCACCTCGGAACTATTCCATGGATGCCATTTTTGCTTCGTGTCTTTCTGATTGTGGAGTCATGAACATTGACAATAACGGAGGCAAGTGAAGCTTGTAGTTGTTTAGAAATGGTTTTTGGATCCTTTGTGACTTCTCCAGTTAGTCTGCGCCATGCTCTTGGAGTAATTGATAGGATAAAAAAAAAAAGTGTTTTTAATACAAAAAAGTCAACCTTCAAATAATTATGTTCAGTTATGCACTCAATACTTGGTCGGGAATCCTTTTGCAGAAATGACTGCTTCAATGCGGCGTGGCATGGAGGCAATCAGCCTGTGGCACTGCTGAGGTGTTATGCAGGCCCAGGATGCTTCGATAGTGGACTTAAGCTCATCCACAGTGTTGGGTCTGGTGTCTCTCAACTTTCTCTTCACAATATCCCACAGATTCTCTATGGGGTTCAGGTCAGGAGAGTTGTCAGGCCAACTGAGCACAGTAATACCATGGTCAGTAAACCATTTACCAGTGGTTTTGGCACTGTGAGCAGGTGCCAGGTCGTGCTGGAAAATGAAATCTTCATCTCCATAAAGCTTTTCAGCAGATAGAAGCATGAAGTGCTCCAAAATCTCCTGGTAGCTAGCTGCATTGTCCCCGCCCTTGATAAAACACAGTGGACCAACACCAGCAGCTGACATGGCACCCCAGACCATCACTGGCTGTGGGTACTTGACACTGGACTTCAGGCATTTTGGCATTTCCTTCTCCCCAGTCTTCCTCCAGACTCTGGCACCTTGATTTCCGAATGACATGCAAAATTTGCTTTCATCCGAAAAAAGTACTTTGGACCACTGAGCAACAGTCCAGTGCTGCTTCTCTGTAGCCCAGGTCAGGCGCTTCTGCCACTGTTTCTGGTTCAAAAGTGGCTTGACCTGGAGAATGCGGCACCTGTAGCCCAGTCCCCTGCTTCCACAGGCCGCCAAAGTCTGGAATCGGCCCTTCTCCACAATCTTCTTCAGGGTCCGGTCACCTCTTCTGGTTGTGCAGTGTTTTCTGCCACACTTTTTCCTTCCCACAGACGTCCCACTGAGGTGCCTTGATACAGCACTCTGGGAACAGCCTATTCGCTCAGAGATTTCTTTCTGTGTCTTACCCTCTTTCTTGAGGGTGTCAATGATGGCCTTCTGGACAGCAGTCAGGTCGGCAGTCTTACCCATGATTGCGGTTTTGAGTAATGAACCAGGCTGGGAGTTTTTAAAAGCCTCAGGAATCTTTTGCAGGTGTTTAGAGTTAATTGGTTGATTCAGATGATTAGGTTAATAGCTCGTTTAGACTACCTGAACATGATATGCTAATTTTTTTGAGATAGTAATTTTGGGTTTTCATGAGCTGTATGCCAAAATCATCAGTATTAAAACAATAAAAGACCTGAAATATTTCAGTTGGTGTGCAATGAATCTAAAATATATAAAAGTTTAATTTTTATCAGTACATTACAGAAAATAATGAACTTTATCACAATATGCTAATTTTTTGAGGAGGACTAGTATATATATATATATATATATATATATATATATATATATATATATATATATATATATATATATATCTCATGTGGTTTGACAAAGCAATGCTGGAATGATTATGACATAAATACAGATGTTTCCGGATGTTTCTCCCACAGCCTTCCTCATTACTAGTCCCAAGCAGTAATACAATCGAAGATCGGTGAGTGTTTAATCCGCGTAGGCCTCCGTCAGTCCCGAAGGACTATGGCTGCGCTCTGGCCAGTATCCCGACTGGTGATACTCCCCAGTGCACAGAGCCTGGGTAGGGAGTAATGAGGGACAGGCTGTTACCCAAGCAGCAAGTCCCCCCCTGTCTCGGCGCCACCGGAAGGATCCAATGGAAAGGCAGGTGCCGATACGACTGGGTTCCAGTGCCGCTGCAGGAGAGAAACTACGGTCAATTTAGAACGCCAATTAACCTACAGTGCACGCCTTTGGATTATGGGGAAACCGGAGCACCCGGAGGAAACCCGCACAAGCACGGGGAGAACATGCAAACTCCACACAGAAACACCCAGGCCGGGAATCGAACCCGGGCCTTCTTGCTGTGAGGCGGACGTGCTAACCACTACGCCACCGTGCCGCTGGTCGAGTGTTTAATCACACTTGTGAAAAGTTTCAGTCAAATTTGACACAAACTGGTAAATATTCTGAAGCTCTATTACATTAAATCCGAGCCCCTTCGATGGCTGTCCCATGCTTGTCTGTGCCACATGCTGACTGGCTGTTACATACAGCTCACACAACTGAAAACAAACAAACTTGCAGATAGAAGGGTCACATTAAATATGGAGCGTCGTCACGAAATTTCTCATCCACGATTACTGTAACACATCACATTCCTACAGATGCCTCGAAGAGCACACAGTCACACTTTCTGCAGTGTATCTCAGTGCATGCTGGGAATATTAATAGTATTATGATTGGTTTTCTGTGTGATGAGGCAAGAGTGCTTGTCATCGCCCCACCCGACTCACTCACTCAATCACTCACACACTCACTTTGCAGGAACAAGGAATATGAACTTGTTAAACAGATAACTGAATTAACTATAAGAAAGGTGACAAATAACTTAAGCTCTCCTTCTTTGCTCAAGACCAAATTCAAGAAATATGTAATTATAACGGGGGCAGTGGTGGTCGAGTGGGAGAGGGCACTGGATCGCTGATCCAAAGGTTGGGGGTTCGAGTCCCACTCTCCACAAGGTTGTCATTGTCCTCCCCAGTGCAGCTAACTGGGTTATCAAAGGCCGGCCATGTCTCTCACTGTCTATGGTGTGAGGCATGTAAAAGAACCATTGCTGACTTTCGACAAGAGTAGGCTGCTGTTTCCGCCCTGCGATGGCCTGGCGAGCTGTCCAGGGGTGTACTCTGCCCTCGCCCAAAGTTGGCTGGGATGGGCGCCAGCCTCCCCGCAACCCTAATTAGGATTAAGCGGTTACAGAAAATGAACCGACGTAATTATAACACCAGCTTCAGATACCCCCAGTGCAGCTAAGTGGGTTATCAAAGGCGGGCTATGTCTCTCACTGTCTATGGTGTGAGGTATGTAAAAGAACCATTGCTGACTTTCGTAAAGAGTAGCTGCAAAGCCGTCAGCGTGGTTCTGTCCCTTGCTAAAGGGTTGTGAAAGGAAGGGCATCCGACATAAAAACCAATGCCAAATCAAATGTGTAAATCAGATGGGGCAACTCTCGAGAACGGGAACAAGCCGAAAGAAAAGAAGAGAACACCAGCTTCAAATACCTTTCCATGAAATATCTATGTGAAAATTCTTTATATTTTCACGTATTAGTAGGATTTCATCATGCTTCTATTTAAGAACTACAAAGAGAGCCAAAAAAAATGAATCGGTAATTCATCATTAACAGGAAATTAATGATGTCATAAAACACAGCAGCCTTTAGACTTTATCATCTCTCTTTAAAGAACATGATGCCTATTTCAGTAACCTGTATTGCAGCACTGGAACATTGACTAAAGCCTAACACGGGTGTGGCTTCAGACATTAGGATGAGGTTCAAGAAACCGGCTGCGAGTTTGCCTTATAACATTCTCGGGCAAACACGCTTTCAATCTTTATCTTCTCTCACACATGCACAATGGAAGCACAGCCACTCAATCTTCATCAAGCACTAGCTGACAGACTGGCTGCAGCTCTGTTTCAGTAAATAATAGACTCCGCTGAATGACGGCTTTTGGGGTTGATGAAGATATCAGGCAGCTGAGATGCAGAGTCTACTGAACATATTGGGGGGGTTATCATGACCTACATGATACAGGCAGTGTGCACGACAGATCCTCGAGAATCAGGACACTTATTACTTCTCATCACCGTAATCTAGTGACGAGCAATACAAATAATAATAATTAAGGATATCATTTTTCATAACATGATACTGTGATAGAAACTCATTTTCACAATGAAGTTATTTGGCTTACACTACCCACCCCCCAAAAAAAATCAAAACACTGTGTGTGGAATTAGTAGCACAATTGAAAGACCAGATTTGCATCCATCAGACTTATTATTCTTTAACTTGATAAACAAAAGTGTTTTTGTGATTACAACATGGTTGACAGATGGCAGGTCAGATTTCTTGCTTACAAAATGTTTCGCACACTAAGGGGAAAAAAAAAAAAAAAAATCACTTTTGTCACACAGTCTACACTAATGCTGTGTTCCCTTTACCTTGGGAGTCTGTGGTAAAAGCAAGGAATGCTGACCGCATTCCAGTCGAGAAAACAGAAAAACTAGTACCAGTAATTTGTAGCCAGGTTTGATGTTAGAAACACCAACTGAAAACGCATTATGTTTTATTTTGTGAATTCAAATAGTTTAGTAACATATCCATAAATAGAAATTTGACAGTACCATGTATGTCACTGATTTATTGAGCTTCGATTCACGGTTCACCGTTCACAGCCCCGCATACTTGTGGATTTTGCTCTCAAAGGCTTTTTTTTTTCATCATTTTTAAATTAGCGCAGTGCAGGAAGTCAAAAAAAACTACCCCCCCCCAAGCGCGCAACTATAAATAGTATTATTTGTCAATAAAATATGAATACACCTCTGCATAACATTGTGTCTTTATTAACATTAAAAATAAAAAAGCATTAAATAATAATAATAAAAAAAAAAACACTTAATTCTAGTACAGTATGGCAAAAAAGCATATTCCCTGGGGTTATACGCGCGCCCCCTGGTATCACAAGGGGCAAACCCCAATATTTGAGAAGCACAGAATTAGCGGCAGCCCCGACAAATTATACATGGCTTTTGTTTCTTCCCCTTGCTGATTGGTTACAGATGATGTGTACACCTCTTTTTTTTCCTCATACACACATGTTATCAACGTGATTGCGTGAATTGTGAATGCAAGTTTTTTGTGTGTGTTTAATTATTATTTAAGCCCTATGATGCCACTTAAATGCCCTGCATCTTCTCTAGCTTTGGTCAGGAGCCTAAGCATTTTATTTATTCATAAATATTATAATAGTTTTTACTTAATCATTACTACATGTTACTACATTATTACTGTATTAATGAGTAAACTGTTTATAGAATGTGTTTAAGAAGCATATTTTAGCGTATGTAATATCATACATAGGGTTTTAAAACCGCATCAATAATTTGCGGATTTTCGGGATCCGCAGGTGGGGGAAGAACATAACCCCCGCGAATAATAGGGGCTTTCTGTATTACTGCAACTCTCACAGTTTTGATGCACATTTCTTTGTATTTGGAGGGGACGGTTGTTGAGGTTCCACAACTTTCAGATTCCCATTGTTTTTTTTTTCCTTTTGGATGAAATTCTTAACTTGTCAGTACAAATAGTGCACACTATAATTTATGTAGCAACAACTTGTCTTTGCCAATGTTAGCAATTGTTAGAAATAGCCAAAGCTGAAAGATTTGTTTTCACATCAACCGTTTTTGAAATCAGAGCAAAAAAAAGTCAAATGTTTTCTACTCAAACCTGTAATAGGACTGCTTCCAACTTCACTTATCATTGTTACCGCAACCACTGACTCAAACCTGCACCCCAGTTAGGGTTGGCTCATTCAAACCTATTAGCTAACTCTCCCCTATTACACAACTAAACATGAAGGGTACCTCCATATATTTCTGATGCAGTTCCATAACCAGCACTGCATATTTGCATTACGGATCTGACTGCCCCACGTATGCACACAAGATGTCGCAAACTCCTGTGATTGGCTCACATCACTCTAATCGCCTGGGACGAGAGAGTAGTGCCAACTCTCCCAACCAGAGACTACGATCACCAGAAGTCTCTTGACTCCTGACCAGTGGATGGTTGTGGCATTGCTTAAATGTGAACTCATAGCAGTGATTTAATTCAAGTCAGTTTTATTTGTTTAGCACTTTGTACAATTGACATTTACAATTTTACCTTTGCAATTGAAATAGCAGCTTTACGCAGTAAAAGTAAGAGTTTGAAAAGTAAAAAAGAATTTAAACATTTTCTACAATCCCTACACATCCCTAATGAGCATCACCCACGACGACAGTGGCAAGGGGGAAAACTCCCTCAGTCAATTTGTGGCAATTTTGTGCCAATCTACAAATGCCCATACAGGATGTACATAGTTCATTCAGCGTCCAGTGAGAACGCTTTTCTCTTGAACCACCCATGAGCCATTACCTCATATGGAAGCATAATGCATGCTGGGGGAAAAAAAACTGAATATACACCCACCATAACAATCATAAAATCCTGGATCTGTTGCCAGCAAAGTTGTTTATGAACATTGAGCAAGCTTTAGGTAGTTAAAAATAAATAAATAAATAAAAAATAAAAATAAAAATACTTGGGCAGTGTCCTTTTGACAGATTAAATAATTCACTAGGAGCAACATACAGGCAAAGTACAAATACAAGGGCACTTTATTGATGGTGAATTGCAAATATCATCCTTTGTGGTGACCGTCTTTAAATATGACCATCAACAACTCCAGCATCAGCCCTGAATGTTGTATAGTTCTGGGGATGACTGATGAGGCTAATCCGTGTCTGGAATGTTCTGTGGCAGCAGAAAGGACAACAGCTGCTGGACTGCTGAGGAAGTGAAATTGCTGTTGCTTGCGCAGGTCTTACATACCCACTGCAGTGACTGGACTGCCCTGATGCTTCCGGTTTCAAAACTGGCAGCTCAATTAGCTATTACTCTAGACCAACTGAGTGGCTTTGGGTCCAGGTTTCCCCATGGTGTATGATCGAGGTCAAAATCCTTCAGCGACACTTTTAAAATAGCTTTGAGTAATTTCGTTTCACCATCATGTGTGTGCGCGACAATCTGTAAACATCCATACAGGATGTACGTAGTTCATTGTCCTGTGAGAGCCACATATTTATTAAATTTGTCATATGTGCCTGCTTAATTTGCCACGTAGCAATCTCCTTGAGATCAGAAATTAACGTGACTTTTGGCTTTACCTTTAACTGGATATTTTTGGTCTGCAGACTGTAGTAAATGTGCATCAGTGACCCTGTGCTTATCTTAAATCATCTTAAGATTTTAAAGTGCAATTGCAACAGCAAACAGACCAGCGAGTGATTTGCAGCAGAACACAATCAGCAGGCCTGGCTTTGAGAGTTCACCACAGAACACCTGCTGATAATAAAATCCATGAGCTCAGAGCCTTGTTTTGTTTGTTTCAAGAAGGTCCAAGTGATGTTGAGTCATCAGAACAGGCTGGAACTTGAACAGGCTTAAAAAAATTCACTACTCATCTTCACATGTTTAAGTCCTGAAATGTACAGCAGGGGAATGCACGATAGGGGAAAAGCATTTCCTAGAGGTTTCATGGTGCTTCTCTTGTTTTGATCAAATGATTCATTTGTCCTTAAAATGCTTGCTTGACCTTACAGCAGAAAAGAACAGCAGATCATAGTGTAAAAGTTGTTGGTGTTAAACAGGTGCAACAAATTAACCTTTACCTCTTGTGATAGGGCATGTTCAGACAAAGCAAGCTAAAGCTAGAATGATTCCAATTTTAGTTTCAAGTGTAGATATGACTTCACCACTTTGTAATAAACAGTTGAGATAGAAACAGACCAGAAATCTACAGCAGCAGCATCATACAGGCCCGAGCGGAATATCATACAAAGTGTGCAAGAACTGTCCTCTACTGCTTCGGCGATTGTAGAAACTCATGAAGCTGGTCTGGAAGAAAGAATCAATACCGAGTTGTTTTAAGAAAGCTGAGGGATGTTTTGTTCTTAAGGAAAAAGGCTCAAAGGACATCAACCCGTTTAGAACAATCTCCCTGTTAGACATAGAAGTCAAAATCTTGTTCTCAATTGTATCCAGGCGTATCACAGATTATTTGCTTGCCAACAAATATGTTGACACATCATCGCAGAAAAGTGGAATACCATGGTTTCCTGGATGTAGAGAACACACAAGTGCAACCACACAGATAATTCAAGAGACAAAAGAAAACAAGGGAAACTTGACATTAGTATGGTTAGATCTGGCTAATATATATGGGTCCACCCCCCACAAGCTTATGGAAAGGGCAATACAGCATCATTACATTCCAGAATCCACTGCGACCATGGTTAATAACTACTTCAGAGGTGCTCCGTTGCACTTTTCTGCTGGACGTTTTACAACAGTTTGGCAGGACCTAGAGAAGGGAATAGTTACTGGCTGCATCATCTCGCCTATACTATTCGTGATGGGCATGAACCTGGTTATAAAAACAGGAATGAGAGAAACAAGAGGCCCAAGATTGAACTCGCGAATCTACCAGCCAGCCTCAAAAGAGTATATGGATGACCTGACCATTCCTACATCACACAACATGGGCAAGATTGAAGTTCACAAACAATGATAATTAAGAAAGGCAGATTGACAGAGCAGTTCCACCTAGTTGTACAAGAAGTAATTCCATCAGTGATAGAGAACTCGATCAAGTGCCCCGGAAAGTGGCTTAATGATTCCTTGAAGGATGTCAGGAGTGTCAGTAACACCAACATACAACTGAAAGAATGGTTTAACAAGATCAGCAAGTCAGGACTACCGGGGAAGTACAATGCCTGAATATACCAGCATGGCATTTTACCCAGACTCATGTGGCTTTTACTAATCTATGATGTGTCACTTACAACTGCAGAAGAATTAGAGAAAGCAGTGAATGGAAATCTGAGAAGATGGTTGGGTTGCCACCATGCCTGACTGCTATAGCTCTGTACAGCAAGTCTGCAGTACTTCAACTGTTATTCTCCTCAGTAGTTGAGGAATTTAAAGTTTCCAAGTGCCAACTGGTGATGACACTTTAAGATTAACAAAGCAGAATCATCAGCTTTGCCAGAATCCAAATAAGGACAGGGCACAAGTGGTCAGCATCAGCAGAAGTAAAAACAGCGGAAGAGATGTTGAAACTAAGAGACATTATTGGCAACACCTGTACTGGAAGACAAGGCCCCGGATCCAGCCCTTTCAGTGAATAGGCAACAGGCAAAGGAAAAGAGAGATATGATACAAAGGGAAGTCCACCGAGTACAGGAAACAACTTGGCAGGCAAAGGCTGTAGATGAGGGGCCAACAAGGAGCATGGACAAATTGGGAGGTGCAACAATAGAAAGTCAGTTGGTCTAAAAAGTGGAGATTAGAGCCTCTTAGAATTTCATGTTGAGAGCTGTTTATGACTTATTACCATCACCAGCAAATTTGACTAGATGGGGATTGACAGAAGATCAAGAGTCAGGACTACCTGCAGCACATATTATCTGAATGTAAGCAGGCACCATCATAAGGCAGATACAGGTGGAGGTATAATAAAGTTCTAGTGGAATTAGCTAACATCTTAGAAACTGAGAAAAAGAGGAAGAGAACAACCCAGAAAGGAAAACAGTACAGTGGTTTTGTAAGATCTGGAGAGCATCACAAGAGTACCGTAACAGAGAGAAATCCTTCCATCTTCACTAAAGCGTCATCATGGAGATGAGAGTAGACATTAGAAAGAAGCCTAGTGCTTCCAGACGTTGTGCAGATAACAGTAAGACCAGACATCGTGATATGGGCAGAAGCAGTGCATACCATTATCATCATGGAACTAATTGTACCATGGGAAGAGAACTGTGAGGAAGGCCACGAGAGAAAGATGTGCAAGTATGCAGAGATCGTTGAAACTTGTAGACAAAGAAGATGGTCCACGATACTATATGCTGTAAAGGTGGGATGCAAGATCAGTGGGTGGATTCCTAAAAGCCACTGGTGTGGTGGGAAGGCAGCGGAAGAAAGCCATTGGTCTCCAAGGTGAGGCTGCTGAGAGAGCATCATATTGGTTGTGGTATCAAAGGAATGACCAAAGCTGGAAGCCCACATCTGACAAGCAGTGACATGGCCACCACTGCAGAACTGCCAGATGGAGGGTGTTGTGGGACAAGGATCAAAACACCCAAGGAAAGTTGGAGCCATCTGAAGATGTCGAGAGAGGTTGTAACTGTGTAAAGCTGAAAGGCTGAGCAGAAGTCATAATAGTCACTTTACATAAAAACTAAGCAGTACACTATCAGCAGCATTCACTCATCATTATGACGAAATATTTCGCAATCACAGCCCTACAGTTATATACAATATCTTTGTTTTGTGCAACATTACTATTCCCCCTTACTGAAACTAGGCGTCCGAGACTTATATGCATAACAATGTCATTGTCCACCATGCAAACTACATGAAGACACGGTTTGCAAAGGTTGGGAATGAAGAACTCAAGTGATTTGTACAGAACCCTTACCATAACATCATTGAACACCGCTGGGATGAAATGGAACACCAGCTGCACCCCAGACTTCCTTATCCAACATCAGTTCCTGACCTCATTCATGCTCTGATTGCTGAATGTACACAAATCCCAGCAGCCTCGCCAAAAAAACTCAAATCGCAAGAAGAGACCAGAAACCCTGGAATGGAGGGCAGTGGTGGCCGGATGGTAAAAGGTGCTGGATCTCTGATCCTAAGGTTGGGGGTTCAAGCCCCACTCTCCACGGGTTGTCACTGTCCTCCCAGTACAGCTAAATGGGTTATCAAATGCTGGCCATGTCCCTCGCTCTCTATAATGTGAGGCATGTAAAAGAACCATTGCTGACTTTCAACAAGAGTAGGCTGCAAAGCCATCAGCGTGTTTACGCCCTGTGAAGGCCTGGCGAGCTGTCCAGGGTGTACTCTGCCCTCGCCTGAAGTCGACTGGAATGGGCGCCAGTCTCCCTGGAACACTAATTAGGATTAAGCAGTTACAGAAAATGAACGGATGAACCCCGGAATGGGAGAATTTGACTGGGAATAAGTATAATTTTGGGCAAGGCTGTACAGATTTTGATTTGCAAGCAGAAAAACTCTATATAAAGTCTAATATCAACATGTTACAAGTACCATGCCTGTATTAAAGCATTATGACCTCCTCCCTAAGAGACTACTGGTTCTCCTCACCAAGGCACAGACCTCCGCTGGTGCCCTATGGCACCTGAAACCAAGACATTAGCGGCAGTTCCTTTAAATTTTGCACATCTTGAAGTGGAGTTGCTATTAATATGATTTTTCCCATCATGTTTCACAGCTACTCCATCAGACTGAGATCTGGGGAGTTTGGATGATGAGTCAACACCTTCAGTTCACCATCATGTTCTTGCAACCACCCCCAAACAATGTGTGCTGTGTGACGGTGCACTGTTCTGCTGAAAGAGGTCACCGCCATCAGGAAATACCACCTCTATGCAGGGGTGTGTCTGGTCCACAACAATGTTTAGATAGTTGGTATATGTGTTAAATTGATTAATTTGAATGTCCAGACCCAGGATTTCCCAGAAGTTTGCCCAGAGCATACCACTCTCTCCACCCACTTCACTTCCTCCGATAGTTCATCCTGGCACTATCACTTCTTCGGATAAATGGTGCATTCACTACCAGACAACAATGCAGTGAAAAAGAAAAACAGTCTCATTGGACAAGACCTTCTTACTATATACTACAGGTTGTATCTCCCACTGTACCCTGATCAAGACCATGTCACCGGTTTGTAGCTCATCCACCCTTGGACCATGCTCACAAGGTACACCACTGTACACTTCACTGTTTTGAAGAGGCGTGAACCCTGTCTGGCCACAAAGATTTGATGCTTGTCAAAGTTCCTCTGGTCTTCAGGCTTGCTTATTTATTTCACCCACAGCTTATATGACTACAAGAAAACTTTTTAATTTTTCTGTTATACTGAAGAATGCAACAACTGTAGCAAGATAATCGTTGAGTGGTCATAATGTTAAAGGTTTTTTTGATGCATACATGACTTTCTGGTGAATGAAGCATCAAACCATTAGACAAACTTGAAATGAATATTTCTTTTTTATTAAACACTTAAGCTCTCAGGACATGACAGACCCAGACCCCCTGGCCTCCCCATATCAGAAAATACAATATGAACTGCAGAAATCCCAAAATATCAACAGACACAACTACACTGCTTAGTAGAATTAACTGGCAAGTTAAATGAAGAAATCTCAAGCAGTTTTCAAGTTGTTGCCCAGAATTGAAGTGGTTATGGACAGACTGATGGATAAAAATACTGATGACTGTGTCCCCTGCACAGGGCAGTGGTTTCTTAGTGATTAAGGCTATGGGTTGCTGATCCAAAGGTCAGCAGTTCAGTCCCAGCTATCACCACTGTTGTGATCGTGAGCAAGGGCTTAACCCTCAATTGCTCAGTTGTATATAAAAATTATAATTGTAAGTCACTCG
>CM045751.1:17620000-17630000 GCA_024760905.1 Plotosus lineatus | reverse complement strand
AGGGCGCAATATAATCTAGTTGACTTGCTACAGCCAGTTTTTTGAAAACTGAGAGGTTAACAGCGTTCCTTATTTTAATGTCAGAAATAAAACTACGCATATTTGCTGAGCGATGAAGAGATGGGGACACACCCACTTAAGTATAAAACACACCTCCTGAGAGAATGTGCAAAAGTTTGGAAGCAGTTCCTAAAGTTTCAAATCCAAAGCCTAATCCTACCCAAGATGATGGATCAGGGAAGTGGTGTGTAAGTCCTGCACACCGACATTTAACACCACTACGATTACAAGGCTACTGAAAAATGATATGACTCATGGAACCTGTGATTGGTCATTTGCCAAGTCAATCAAATGTCCCGCTTCTGTTAAAATACTATAGTTTGATCTTAACTTTATGAATTATTTGAGCCTCTTTACCAAATGCTTGATGGACTAGTCTATGGTGTTTTTTCCACCACTTTTTAATTCCATCTACAGACCTTAGTCTCTCAGAGGACTTCGGTAAACTTAGCTGTAATGAAGCACACAGTTGAGCAGTTGAGGGCTCAAGGAGATTTGCCAAAGGCTCCAGTACGGGTTCCCTGGCAGTACAGGGATTTGAACTCACAATCCTCACAATACCAGTTAAGAACCCCTGTATGGAACCACTGCATAACAAGCCTGAACACAACTAATTACCCTGCGGTATCAACCATATACATACAGAACTCTTCAGCAGTGTTGCTTTAGTATTCTGAATTCAATCCCGGCCCTTAAAAAAAACTAAACTATACACAGCATATGGTGTTTAGTTTATTCTTGTAAAAAATAATTATACAAGAACGCTTTGGACTATTAATGATAAACGCTTGATCCGTGAGCAGGAGCCTTTGCTCGCCGGGTGTCAGATGGTGTTGGACCTGACTGCAGGACATGATTTACGTTAATATAAATTCCAAATGTCCCAAACACAGCTCATAATTAAGGATTTACAAGTGCTTGGAAAAGCTATACCAGACGACGGGAGTAGCGATAAGAGTACTCTGAGCACTGTCTGTACCTAATAGAGACTGGAGACATTAGGTGGAAGACAAACCGATGGGGCCATATGGCGATCCTGAGACAAGCCTTTTATTTCAGGCATCATAAAAGCCAACACTGAAACCCGGAGCGAGGACTCCTGCAGAGACGAGGGAGGGAGAATGCTGTGACATAATATATAATCCCATATCTCAGGAGGCTCAGGGTGAAATGGGAAGCTTGTGGAGGAGAATTTTGTTGAAAGGTCTTTCCTGTAGGTTGAGTGATGTTGTGCATGTATGTTGAATGGAGGAGAACTAGAAGAGTGAAGTAAGGGGAACAAAATATATATCGCCTCCCCATCGTTAACTGTTCAATACTGAACTGCTGAAAGGAAGGGAATCGGATGCAGTCTCTGCTGTAACCCATCCACCTCAAGGTTCGGTGTGCGAGTAGCAATGCCAAAGTTACTGGAATGGCGTTTCTCGTGCGGTCAGGTGTTTCAACATTAAACTGAGGCTCTAGACTTAAACCTGCAATGCTGCAATATGACTGGCCGGATGAGATAACGGCATCAGCCAACACCGCTTCCTCTGAGGAACATCTGCACATTCATGCAATTATTCACTCAGCCAATCCATTATCCAACAAATATCCATTCTAGTCTTACCTTCAGTCCTATCTTAGCTGTTCAGGAGTGCAGCACAGCTATAAAGAGAGAGTGTTGGGTGAGAGAGAGAGAGAGAGAGAGAGAGACAGACAGATAGAGAGAGAAATAGGACTTTCTCCAAGAGCCCAGAACTATTTTTAGCTCCACCTATACAAGCTGGCTCAGCTCACATGGAAAAGGGGTAAAAAGTATAACAAACTCCAACACTGGTACTCAAGTACAGTATGGTTCATGTAGTCATGGGAAATATTAGGGCACTATTGGTAATTGTTGAAATGTGCTACAATTGGAGCTCTATCCACTCCTGATTGCTTCTGGGTACAGATCCAACACCATTCCCAAATAGTGATTCCAGTACTCATTTACATGTATGCTTTCTGAGCAACCATGAATCACCATTTTCTGATATAGTGGTACCTCACCTTACGAAATTAATCCGTTCCACGTTTTTCTTAACCTGGATTTTTTTGTAAGTTGAACCACATTTTACATATAAAACATGTGATTCGTTCCAAGGCCCCCAATACTACCCCCTAAACTCTTTAAAAATTATAAAAGTATACCTTTTAAGGCCTCCTTCTGCTTCAATATCGTACCGATGGTAGACGGTTTTGGCCATATTGCTTTGCGATATCACTCAACCGCATGCCACGAGCCCACTTCTTCTTTTCATTCGCACCGGAAATCACACGTGTGTGTGCGTGCGCGCGCGCGCGTGTGTTGACCATGTCTTCTTAGCAGAGTTATAATCTTACAAATGTTTATGGAAGGTTGAAAGCCAGTAACTCTGTCCTTTACATGAAAAGCATTATGGGTGATGCAGCTCCATAATAGCCAATGGGAGTGAGCTGCGTCATCCCTCCTAGCCAATGGGAGGCCAGCGGGGCGGGATGTTGGTAGATAGCCAATGGGAAGCCAGCGGGGCGGGATGTTAGGTCATGTAGTCAGTGGGAAAGCGAGTCATGCATTGTTTGAATGGTGCGTTTGAATGTTTGAATGGCGCATTTCGTAAGGAGAGCTTGTTTCATATACAGAGACAAAATATTTAGGAAAATGTTTTTCGTAAACTGGATTTTTCGTATTCTGGGACTATCGTAAGGTGAGGTATCACTGTACTTGGGAGTGAAGGATTGTGGGAATAATACGCTTTTGCTTCTCAGGTAAAGTCCTACAGCTTTGCATGCAACCTTCTCCCCAATGCAGAGTGAAGTATCAATAATGGAAATATTAAGGCATGCTCAGCTAAAGCTTTGACAATATTGACCACGGTGCAGCAGACAGTGCACGTCCTTCATCTTCTTCCTCATCCTCATCAACTGACCAAATAAATGAGCTCCAGCACAGTGGCTGCATCAAACGGAATAACTGATGCAGATTGGTGGAATACAATGTGCAGGTATTGATGGTCTGAAACCAAGGCCCCATGACCCCAAAACCCCAAGGCAGAGGAGCTGAACGATTTCTACTTTCAAAAGGCAGAATTATTAGTGTTCTAGTCAGCTTTCGCACAAAGAAGATCAATGGAGCTCAATGGAAGGTGGCGCAAGTGTGCAAATTAGCACTTGTGCTGTTTGG
Organism: Plotosus lineatus; assembly: GCA_024760905.1. Lineage (NCBI taxonomy): Eukaryota > Metazoa > Chordata > Actinopteri > Siluriformes > Plotosidae > Plotosus > Plotosus lineatus. The sequence goes on along the minus strand of CM045751.1, from coordinate 17,626,756 downwards.
AGTTGCACTCGTACATGGCAATCCTGTATTTCAAGCCAGAACAGGAAGACAGAGTATTTGGGTCACAAAATATGTTTTTTGTTGTTGTTTTTGTTTTGTTTTTTTGGGGGGGGGCATCTCTGTGTCCGTGTTTGAGCCACCCTCTGCGCTGCGAATTCGCTCCGATAACTACAGCCTCGGCATCAGCATCAAGCTTAACGCCAGCGGGTTCGCCCGTCATCAGACCTGTCACTCAAGCAGACTGTCAAGTCATTGCCTCCGAGCGTCTTCCCTTAGGTCATGTGACCCAAAAGATTGGGGGACGAGATGAGAGAAGGCTTAATTTTTGGGTTTTGGAGTGTTGGGAGCCATGTGTTCGGGGCTAGTTTCAGCGGGTGCTTAAAGAGATCATAGCCCTTCCCTGGCTGCACTTGGCTGACCCGTGGCGCACAGCTGGCCCCGGTGCATTGTGGGAGACTAATTAGCGCCAAGAAGTGCGGTCTCCAAGCGGCGCTGAACTCGGATGGATGTTTTTCAGCCCCAGGCACTTTGGGAGGTGCGGCTACTGGTGAGCTCCCCAACGCGGATAAAAAAAATAAAAAAAATAAAAAGACGAGGGGAAGAAGGCAACTCGGGGGATTCCGGGAAGAATGGGTGCTGGACTAACAATGTGTCTATTTCTAGTCTTCATCCGTGCGTTTGCATGAGTGTGTGTATGTGTGTGTGTGTGAGAGTGTGTGAGTGAATGAGTGAGTCAGTGTGTGTGTATACGCAAACATTTTATAACATGCATAAGTGACAAGAGATGGTGCCATTTCTGCACGTGACTCATTTTATTTCTGTCCACTAATTAGTCCAAAGAAAACAGTGGAGGAAATGCTAGCTGCAGTGGACAGACACTGACGCGCTTCTACATGCTGCAACAAACGTTGAGATTCTTGATGAAAAGGTTCAAAAACAGCGCTGACCTTTACACAACGTACAAACACTCAATCCCTGGTATGCTTTATTGAGGCCTAATCAAAGCAGGCAGCATCAGTTCAGAGGCGTCTTATCTAAAACACATGGAAACGTCATTCGCATTTCCTTTTTGACGTTCAAACACACTCCAGGTTTCCCCAGGCTGGGAGGCTTGCCTCATAAAGTGGAAAACCATACTTGTAATTTTGGCGACAGACAATTTATTATTATTTTTTTTTTTTTTTGCATTTCACAAAACATGACTGCCAACTTTCTAGAAGGGGGGGTTGGTAAGGAAGGGGATGGGAGATATACATTGAGTGTGTGTTGGGAGGGGTGGTTGTTTCTATACGTTACCTCGTACAGCAGACAGCCTAGCGACCAGATGTCAGACTTGAAGTTATATCCGTTTTCATGTATCCTCTCGGGAGACATGTAATAAGGGGTGCCCACTGGATCGAGAGAGAGAGAGAGGGAGAGAGGGAGAAAGAGAGAGAGAGAGTTAGAAGTCCGCTAAGTGTGGAACAGAACAGGCGAGAGCTTCACCCATGGATGCTTCATTGATGAGGAGCTGGGATTGAGAAGGCGGCGCTTTGCATGACTACAGAGCAGAGAGACAGAACTCAGAGTGGAAAGGGATCCTGACTCAACCGTGCAGAAGGAGTGACAGAAACTAACTTAGATTCCAAACAAGCTGAATTCACTGAGAAAAATAAATAAAATAAAAAAAAAAAAAAGAAAGAAAGAAAGAAAAAGGAATTTCCTTTACGTTGAGTTCCTTTAAGAAAATTCAGCTTTTCAGCTGAAGGTTAGCTGGAGATTTTCCCTGATGTCAGTCTCAGTCTGATTTGCGTGCAGGCTTGGTGTAATGGACAGATGTTTGAAGGTTTACTCATGTACAGGAAACATGAGCCTTTGCTCTTATGCTGAGAAAAAGCGCTGTGGGACTGATGCTGTGCCTGAAAACTAACAGGAAACCTCCAAGTTTTGTGTTCTGTATCTCAAGTTTCTGACCTCAAACTACTGAACCCTAATCTTATTTTTAACTCCATATTTTGGATGAAAAGGCCAGATCATTGGTCAACTCGATCTGTATTTGGAGAGTGCAGACCTCCCCCAAGGTAGTGCAATCTGTAAACATTTTAAATCCAACTGTTATAGCCAGTAGGGGGGGGGGTCATTTCATTATCTTCTAAAATAAAATCAGTAAATTTGACCTATAGTGCAATGTTAAAAAAATTCCTTTGAAACCTTCCTGGACGTGGATCTGAATTTAAACACATCTTCGTTCGCCAGGGGTTGAGTGCAAATTTTGTTATTGTAGTCACAGATACACAGTCAGACAAACAAACGTGACCAACCTCACAACGTACAGTTCACATAATTCATCAGAAAGTCATATTTACTTATATATTGCAAAAAAAGAGTAGCTGAAAACACAAAAGGTAGAAAACTGACAAAAATGAAAATGTCACTGTGGCGTTTTGTTCCTATATTAAAAAGAGCACAATTAATTTACAGTCGGGTGGAAGGGCAGTGGTTATTTCTGTGTGGAGTTCCGCCTTCCCATGCTTGTGTGGGTTTCCTCCAGGTGCTCCGCTTTCCTCCCACAGTGCACAGACTTGCATATTAAGATAATTGGCTGTTTCAAATTGCCACTAGATGCAGGTGCGAATGGTTGTGTGTGTGTGTGTGTGTGTGTGTGTGTGTGTGTGTGTGTGTGTGTGTGTGTGTGTGTGTGTGTGTGTGTGTGTGTGTGTGTGTGTGTGTGCTTGCCCTACAATGGTCTGGTGAGCCTTTCAGGGTGTAACCCTGCTTTCGCGCAGTGTTGGCTAAGATTGGCTAAGATTGGATTCTCTAGTAGAATTAAACGGTTCAGCAAATGAATGTCGGCGAAAATAATTTACTGAGAACCAAATAAAACAAGGAAAAGAAAACCATGTGACATCTACAGTAATATAATGTTGAATAAAGACAATAGATATAAATAAATTATATGACCAAACAATAAATGCCATTCATTTTAGTTAAAACTTGTGTAATCAGTGTCTATAAACCATTTTCTGTAATCATGATTGAAATGGATAAAGTGGAACTTTATAAGAATGCTCATGTACAAAAATCTACATTTTCACCCAGGAATCATCAAATTTAATTGTATTTCATTTGACATGATTTACAAATTCATATACCAAGGATATTACATTACAGCAAATTTTTCTCCAAGATTTCACTTAATTCCCGGATGGATGGATGGATGGATGGATGGATGGATGGATGGATGGATGGATGGATGGATGGATGGATGGATGGATGGATGGATGGATGGATGGATGGATGGATGGATGGATGGATGGATGGATGGATGGATGGATGGAAACCAAACAGAAAACCAGGAAAACCAGACAGAGATAAGAGAGAAACAGACGTGGGTACATGGGGTGCTAGCTGGATAGACACACAGAGCCAGACAGATAGACAGACTGTTCGATATAGAGTAAATGAGACAGATACCTAGACAGACATATCTAGAGATTAAGACAGACAGCTACATACACAGTAAGAGAGACAGATAGACATAAAATGATATACAGCCTGATATTGACTAAAATACAGACAGACCCATAGACAGACAGATAGATATAGAGTAAGACAGAGAGACAGACAGAATTACAGATAGCAAAGAGACAGACAAATATAGAGTAAGATAAGTGTGCTGAGGGACAGACAGGCAGACAGCTACAACACAAGACAGACAGACAGATAAAGAGAAAGGAACAGACTGGCAGATATAGAGAAAGAAGAATAGACAGACAGGTATAAGTGGGGTAATAGACAGATAGATTGAACCGTCTGGTTCCTTCCACATAGATGAGCATGAACATACTGGCCTATGATTGGCCAGTACTGCTGTGATTGACAGAGAAGAGAGAATTCCATCCCTCCCACTGAAAGAACAGGGGCAGTTCCGAGAGCAGATCTCTCCATCTGTTCCTCGGAGTATCACTGCAACACACTGGCCAGCACTGGCGACGGTGGGCGTGGCAATTAGGAAGCAGTCAGAAAAACAAAAGGAACACACAGTTGTGTAATGAGGTATTACTTCAAACAATGGTGAGGATCTGAAAAGTCCATGAGCGATTAACCTCCCCCTGACTGCAGGAATAGTGAATCAACAATTGTGTTGTATAAATACAGGGAAACTCCAGGCACTGTGAACAGAAGCCTATCAGCCACTGACACGTGATTCAAAATGATCTTATGCAAATAGCTTTATTTATTTAAAAAAAAAAAAAAAAAAAAAGCCAAGAGAATTTGGCAAGAGCATTTCTTTATGGAAATGAACCGAAAGTCATGTCGGGATTGATTTCCTGATTATAAACTGTTATGACAGAAGAATATACTGCTTCCTTTGATTGTGCTGTGGGGGCGGATGCTAATAAACATCCCAGTGACTACAAGGAAACATCTGACTGATCAACCACAAAACCACTGGAATCTAAACACCTGTACAGGAGAACAGCACGCCTGTGTGTGCGCGCGCGTGCATGCATGCATGTGCTTGTATGTGCGCGCGTGCACGTGTTTGTATGTACTTGTATGTGCGTGTGTGTGTGCGCGCGTGTGGACGTGTTTGTATGTATGTACTCACATGTGCATGTGTTTACGTGCCACACGCGCGCATGTGTACGAGGAGCTGAAATGTAATTAGTCTGACTGTTTTTACTGTTAATTACTGAAATGCGCAGGCTGCTGATTTTACCCCTCACCTCTAGCACTGCTGTTCCTCTGTAAATCTTCCTTTCCTCCCCCCAACCTCCATTAATTTAAAGGGGAAGGTGCCTCTGGCAGAAAATGCAAAGAAAGGACTGATTTTTTTTTTTTCCCCTCTGCTCTTTCACTATTGCGCTCTTCTCTTTGGCTTTGTTTGGATCTGTGGGCTGCGGAGCTGCTCGGAGACAGAGTTAAAAGGATGCAGCTCGACTTCTGAGGGAGAGAATTGACAGGCCCATCCGGAGCTCCATCCAACACGCATCGCAGTGTTCTATCACGGTGGTTTGTCTCATTACAGCCTGAACTGTCAAGCCACTATTCCTCTGGCACCCTCCCCACCCCCATCCACTGAGGGGGGGCGAGAGGGAGACAGAGAGAGAGAGAGAGAGAGAGAGAGAGAGAGAGAGAGAGAGAGAGATGGACAGAGAGATACAGAGAGAGGAACAGAGAAAGAGACAGAGTGAGACAAAAAGAGAGAGTGGAAGAGAAAGAGATACAGAGACAAAAGAAAGACAGTGACAAAAAAGAGTGAGAAAGATAGAGAGAAAAGGCAGATAAACAAGAGAAATAGACAGAGGGACAGACAGACAGACAGAGAGAAAAATGAGGGAGAGATACAGAAAAATGAGAATGGTGAGTGTTAGTGCTCTGAAATGAGAGAGCGAGAGAGAGAGAGAGAGAGAGAGAGAGAGGGGGGACAGGAGTTTACTGCACCCAAAGGGAGACACATAGCCAGGTCTGTGTATCCTTTATGTGAATTTAACCTGAACCCAATCACTCCACCCTCCACCACACACACACACACACACACACACACACACACACACACACACACACACACACACACACACACACACACACACACACTTGAGCTACATACACCTGCAAATCAAACCTTATGGAACAACCATGTGGATTTTTTCCTGTGACAACATTAGACTGCAAAGGACTTGCTGTTAGACGTGGGAATAAATACGTGTGACAGCTCACCCAGACATAACCTCCGATTCCACACACACAGCTCGGAGAAAAGTGTAGAGGGGTAGATGGATGGAACGAGACAGTGATGGAGGAAATGGAAGAACAGACACCCAAAAGATACATTCAGCAGTCTTATTAAGGGAACAGTAATTGTGGTGGACCTCTCGCTCTCTCTCTCTCTCTCTCTCTCTCTCTCTCTCTCTCTCTCTCTCTCACACACACACACATATACACACACACACCTCTTGCTCTTTCACACACACCATACAATCTCTCTCTCACACACACACACTCACACACAGCGGTCTTTCACACAGACACAAACACATCAGTCTCTTACACACACACACACACACACACACCTCTCAGCTCTCTATTTCTCACACTAACACACACACACACACCTCTCTCTTTTATATACACACACATACACCTCTCTTTCTCTTGCGCACACACACACACATCTTTCACACACAAACAGACACACAGAGCTGTCTGTCTCACTCTTTCACACCTCTCTCCTTCACACACACACACACACACACACACACAGACACACACACCTTGTTCTTTGACACACACACACACACACACACACATGCATACACACAAGCTCTCACACACTCACACCGCTCTTTCACAGATACACACATACACATCCACACACAATCCCTCTCACAGACACATCGCTGTCTTTCACAAAGACACACATACCTCTCTTTCTCTTGCACACACACACACACACACACACACACACACACACACCTCTCTTTCACACACAAACACACACAGAGCTGTCTGTCTCTCTCTTTTTCACAAACACACACACACACACACCTCGCTTTTTCATACACACATGCACACAAACTACCCCTCTCCCTCTCACCCCCATTGTTGCCTTTCACAAAGACACACACACACACACACACCAGTCTCTTCCTTCCACACACACACCAATCTCTCTCTTACACAGACACACACACACACACACACACACACACCTCATTTCTCTGTTTCACACACAGCTTTTACTCTCCCTCACATGCACATTGCTGTCTTTCA
>CM045751.1:17610000-17617500 GCA_024760905.1 Plotosus lineatus | reverse complement strand
ACAGGCGTCTGTGGGCTCATTTGTCTGATGAGCGGAGAGTGCTTTCCCTCCGAGTGTGTTAGACCGCCCCCAAATACACACGCAGCAAAGTTCAGAAAAACGCAGTTGGCTAGAACTGCTTGTCATGAAGGGGGCGTGTACATGCTTTCGCCCCTCCCTGACCAGTGTTCATAATGGGATTGGGAAGGCATCCTGATGGATGGCACTGAATTAAATTAGGTAGAAAATGGGGGACAATCCTTTGGGGGGGGGGGGGGCTGTTTGAGTTACATAACTAACAAAGTTTACACAGAATAAAATTTCTCGCCCAATGAACATGGTGAGGAACGCTTTCAAATCATCTGTAAAATTAAAGAAAAATCTTCAAGGGCTCACAAGCGCATCTTGTCCATCAACAAGATGTGTGACTATGAACCCAAAGAACAAAAGCTCAAATCCGGATTGATGCCATAGCCATGACCAGGAGTCCATGGAGGAAGGGACAGCATACGCTCACTTTCCTGTCACTCACAGTGATCACCAGCTAATCATGGGTGTCTGTGAGCTAATTTGTACGAGACGGCGGACAGCACTTTCTCTCAGTGTTAGACCACTCCGAAATACGCAGCAGTTTGAAAAGGGGCAGCGGCGCATGTCACAGAGGGGGCGTGTGTATGCTTACATCCCATCCTGGTTGGTGGTGGTTGTGTGATAGGGAAGTCTCTACTTGAAGGGTAAGAATTAGATACGATTAAATTTCAAGAAAGAAAAAAAAAAAAAAAATGAAGCAGGGCATTGAGTGGTACCAATAAAGTTCAGCTGTTACTATCATCCAGAAACTCGACAAGGACACTGGAAAAAATATATATTTTATTTTTATGCCAATTCCAAAAATTATTCCCTATTCTGCATTGAGAGGTTCCAGTTAAAATGTTACTGCTTCTATAAACAACCTATTAAAATATAGAAAATCCTTTTTAATGGTTTAAGTCTTGACCTTGGCACAAACAGACGTGTTCGAGAAAGCTCGCTGGGAAAACCATATCGTCTGTTTTTGTGTCATTTACTGACACCTTTACAACACCTTAGCTCCACCCCCCATATAAACCTGGACAACTCCATTATAAAGAAAACCCAGACAGCGAAGACTGGATTCCCAGGACTTTGAACCTTGTGGCTGTAGTAATTATACAGTGGTACCTCACCTTACGAAATTAATCCGTTCCAGAGCTTTGTTCTTAACCTGGATTTTTCGTACATTGAACCGCGTTTTACATGTAAAACGCGTGATTCGTTCTAAGGCCACAAATACTACCCCTTAAACCCTTTAAAAATTATAAAAGTATACCTTTTAACACCTTCTGCTTCAATATTGTACCGATGGTAGATGGGTTTGGCCATATTCCTTTGGGATCTCACTCAACCGCATGCCACGAACCCGCTTCTTCTTTTCACTCGCACGTGTGCGTGTGTGTGTGTGTGTGTGTGTGTGTGTGTGTGTGTGTGTGTGCGCGCATGTGTGTTGACCATGTCTTCTTAGCAGAGTTATAATCTGACAAATGTTTATGGAAGGTTAAAAGCCTAAGTCAAAAAACTCATGAAACAACAGTAACTCTGTCCTTTACACGAAAAGCATTATGGGAGATGCAGCTCCATAATAGCCAATAGGAGGGAGCTGCGTCATCCCTCCTAGCCAATGGGAGGCCAGCGAGGCTGGATGTTGGGAGATAGTCAATGGGAAAGCAGCTCGTGCAGTGATTGAATGTTTGAATAGCACGTTTGACGCGTTTCGTAAGGAGAACTGTTTCGTATACAGAGACAAAAAATTTTGGAAAATGTTTTTCGTAACCTGGATTTTTTCGTTTGCTGGGACTATCGTAAGGTGAGGTACCACTGTAATTCAAAACTTTCAATTCAATGTTCAATTTCTAACACTAAATTAAGCAGTGTAATTTTCAGGGGTTGGTTAAAAATATTATTTAGCTATTTCACACCACATATTTCAACATTTTATGAATTATGCCTAATACAAGATGAGCAAAGATATAATGCTGATAAAAAGGTAATGATGTGTGCACTTCCTTTCCTTCCTCAATCTCTGCTGAGGAGTTTTTTTTTATGCTCATCTTTACTGCAGCCTCAAACCCATCCTCTTCTCACTCTACATTTAGCAGTGCCACTTGGTTGACATTTTTCTGAGACGGAAATCATTAAAAACTCGTTAGCAGCGCAAATATAGCCGCCGGACATGTTGACCAGACTCGCACGCGTTTCTTTTTTATGGCAGCGTTGGCACTAAAACTCGCTCCAGGCATGCACGGAACCTCAGATCGGATTACATGTGACTTGCACTTTCATCCAAATCTTTGGTGGAGTGTTTAGTTTAAGACGTATAGATGTGGTTCCACTATAGTCTGCCATCATGACAAATTCATCCAAAATTGGGAAATAAATAAGTAAATACCTTCGCACATGTATAATAACAGACACGACCTTTGTGGTGTGTCGGCATTCTACTGAGACAGATGGAAACACTGCTTGTGTGCGCTCTCTCTTTCTCTCTTTCTCTGTGTGTGTGTGTGTGTGTGTGTGTGTGTGTGTACCTCTGTGCATCACGCGTCGGGAGTGCATGTGCTCCAGAGCACTGCACAGTTGAACAAAGTACTTCCATACAGTCTTTTCAGGAATCAGCCTCCTCTGCTTCTTAAAATACTACAAAAGGAAGATAAATAAATGACAAGTTCTCAGTTAAGCTTTGAGGATATATATCACAAAGTATGTGAGGTGGGGAGTCCTCAAAAACCACAAAAAAAATGTATAACTGTAAAAAAAATATATAACTGGAGAACATAGCACTGTGCCATTAATAGTATGTGGACACATGACCACCACATTCATACACCAATCAGCAATAACATAAGCACTGATTAGTATACTACATGGCCAGCTCAGAGGCAAAGTGGTTAGCACATCTGCCTGACATCACAAAGGTCCTGAACTCGACGCGGGCGTTTCTTTGTGGGGTCTGTGTGTTCTCCCATGCTTGTGTGTGTTTCCTCCAGGCACTCTTGTTTGTGATGTGTGGCTCGACAACTGTATGGACGAATGAATGAATAAGTAAATAAACACGGAAAGGTGCGATCTGATTGGTCTGCTATCCGTGAGAGATCACTGATATTATCCTGAATGAATAATGCTTTAATCGAAATGAAAGACAAAACACTCAAGTTTTGATGCAGTATCTGCTTATGATATCAGAGAAATTTAACAAAATGGGAACGTGAGGATGAACACTTAAGGAGTAGGTGGTAAATAAAGCATAAACATCTTGTTTTAGTTTTGTTATATTTTGGGGTAGTAAAGACTAAAACATTGAGTTTCGAAACATGCCATTAGGAACCGCGCTTACGCTCATTTGTCACCATCATACTTAAAATACATAAAAATAAACCATTGAATTTGCTTTTCTTAAGAATGAAAGGAAAAGTGTACAAGACGGTGTTGAGGCCAGCTATGTTGTATGGTTTAGAAACAGTGGCGCTGAGGAAAAGACAGGAGGCAGAGCTGGAGGCAGCAGAGATGAAAATGTTGAGGTTCTCTTTGGGAGTAATGAGGATGGATAGGATCAGGAATGCTTACATCAGAGGGACAGCCCATGTAAGATGTTTTGGAGACAAAGTCAGAGAGGCTAGATTGAGATGGTTTGGACATGTACACAGGAGGGATAGTGAATACTGTATACTGGTAGTAGGATGCTGAGGTTGGAACTACGAGGCAGAAGGAAGACCAAAGAGGAGATTTATGGATGTGGTGAAGGAGGACATGACGGTCATTGGCGTAAGAGAAGAAGATACAGAGGACAGGGTGAGATGGAGGCAGATGATTTGCTGTGGCGACCCCTGACGGGAACAGCCGAAAGGAAAAGAAGAAGAAGAAGAAGAATTTGCTTTTCTTGTGTTCCAGTCTCGTATATGCTAAAACAATCTCTTTTTTGGGCGATGTAGTTGATGGAATAGTTGATGGATTCTTCGACTATCGACCTCACCTTCAGTGCATAATAGCGTGTGGTTCAGTCGCCCCACCAAAGCGTGAGCTGCATTAAGCAGAAAGTGAACAGTCAGTTCTTGAAGTTGATGTGTTGTAAAGCAGGAAGAATGAGCGAGTGTATCTGAGTGACTCTGACGAGAGCTACATTGTGGTTGGTCTATTCATCTCTTAAATGGCAGGTCTTGTAGGTCGTTCCTGCTGTGCAGTGGTAAGAACTTAAAAATGAGTGAGTGATAGGATGAGTTTATGGGCGAGTGACCTTGACCTACTTTTCAAGGACACAGAAGAAAAACATTACATTAGGTTTCCAGACATTTACTTGTCATGCGCTGAAGCTGGAGCTTTCGAACATGCAACGCTTGTTCTGTACTGGCGGATGTGAAATGGTCCTTTCAGTGGAAGCATCTGGACCCCTGTGGTCTATTCTTTCCTTATAGATACTAATACTTGATTTTTTGGGTGCCTGCTTCGTTAAAACAGTTAGTTACAGTCGAGTAATCTTCCTGTTACCTGTCTGTCTGTTACGACGGTGTTTGTGATATTTATCACACTGTGAATGCACTGCTTTCACTCGGTGCATGGCAGATATTTTATAATATATTGGGTTTTGATCCATGGAACCCAAAGTAAGCACACAATCAGTGATCACATTCTGAGAGCCGATGGAGCATTAGATACTTTACTCAAACTTGCATCAAGTGTGATGGTAGAGGAAGGCGCGCTCCACCAAGCTCAGCTTGCTGCCTCATCTCCAAGGTACCGTCTGGCACCAACCAGCATCGGCAACATTACCAGAACACAATGCATTGTAGCTTGCTCTGTATAGGGCGACCAGAGGTGGTGCTAATTTTATGGCTGGTTGGTGCACATTCCGTTTGAACATCCTGGTCCAGTTTAAGCTCCAACACTGTTATTACCTTGACTCATCTGCAGATTCTTTCCGCTGGATTTTGAAGCGACGTACCACCCGACTTCCTTCTATCCTGCTTCCTGGGTTGTTTTCCAGAGCACATCAACTCTGCACAGTTCCATACTGCACCTTTAGGTTTTTTTTATGCAGAATTTTTTTTTTTTTTTTTTTGCAAAACCTCTGAAAGATCCATTAACACCTTGTCATGTAGATTCCTTTTGTTTTAAGCACCAATGCATTACATAAGCAGGTACAGGACATGAAGTCGACAGGAACCCGCCTTTAAAAGCTCAATCAGCTCAGTGTTACATAATTAAGAGTAAAGGATGATGATTTAAGGGAATCAGCACTGTAGTTATCAGACCTTCTGTGTACCGAAGTGCTGAAATCACGGTTGTGCCAGGTGAGCCATCATCCCCTTGCAGGTAAATAGGGTAACCCAAAAAAAAAAAAAAAAAAAAAAAAAAAAATGCTATCCAGATATGCCGCAGGACTTGTTATTTACATTCTGCTTTTTATTATCATTCAAATGACTGCAGTTGCTGTTCACTTAAACGATCGAAAGACCGTCTCCAGGATACCTCGGACAGCTCAAACCCAAACAAAGCAGGTGGATCTATTCTTCTCCAGTCCTTCCGATTTACATATCAGAGGCTTGTTTGAAGTTAATAGGGGAATATGGCGGCCCCAGTCGCGCCTTTAACAAGCAAACGCTGCACATGCAATATTCTGTAAGCGCATGCAAATAAAAAGGTCATTTGAATTCAGAAAGTGGACTGGTGAATCAAAAAGAATTTTTTAAAAATGGTAAATTTTTAGATATACACTGTATTAAATCTGGAGCATCTGTTTTCCATATGGCATGTTGTTTGCTTCTATTTATTTCCAAGTGCACGATGGATCCAGTCCAATGCCCCTGATCTTATTTACTAAATAAATAATATTCATGAATGGACTGAAGGGAAAGAGAAAACTATTTATGAGCGGCACACAGAAACTCTCAGAGTTGCTCTGAATATCCGGCTGAAAGAAGCTCTGTTGGGTTGTCGTGATGCCTCATGAAGCCTCATAACTGGGCTGTCAGGATTGGAGCGGACAGGAGAGAAACATGACGTTCAAGCATCTGCATTTTACAACTAACAGAGATTAGATCAGGCTTTTTACCTCCGCTGAGGAAATTATGTTTTACCTCTGGGTTGTGTGTTTGATTGTTAACAGGATTACACAAAAAAGCTACATGGGGATTTTCATGAAATTTCTAACAGAGGCGGGGCTTTGGGCAAAGAAGATGTTGAAGAGGATCCGGATCAAATTCTGGATGCTGGAATTTTTTAAGGATTCTTTAACATTGTGAGATAGAACTTTTTTGGGGATGTGTGATATTACAGCAGGTTCAACAAGGGGCTGCTATTTACTTTTAGTTTCTTTTTGTAAACCTCTACCAAACTGAAAACAAAATAATAAAAAGTACATTTTTTTTCAGTCTGGCAGAGGTTTGCGTCCTCTGAATGCACTTTCAGGGTTCAAACCCTAAATGGGAACCGTATTGTTTTCGCTTTTTATTCTATCGTTTCATCTTGTTATTTTTCCAAAAACAAAATTTATTCAGTTTTTCCTATTCTATTAAAAAAAAAAATCTAAACTCAAAGTTTTTGCCAGACCTGCATAAAACTTTGGATGTAAAATGTAGACAGTGATCTGACAAAAAGTTATTATAATAATTCTAACAGAATAGACAACTTTATATGGTAGGCAGAATGCTTCTGATGATCTACCTCCCACGTAGGCACATGTTTACCACCAGGTGGCGCTATAATCATGGTGGTCAAGTTGATTATCAAACATTCAAAATCATTTCGCAACCACATTGCCTGAATCGAATTTAATCAAATTACATGACTCGCACCAATTTCTCTCTAAAAAGTCCCCAAAATTTAAAATTTGGTCACTTCTCCTCACCCCTCGAGTTTTGGCTTGAGCCTCACAAAAAAGTTACCAAAAGGTTTATACATTTCAAACTGTGCTCGTACATATTTCATCCACTGTAAATGCTATTAACGTGGAACTTTTGAAGATAGCTCTGTAAGCTCTTTAAGATAACATTTCAATGTTTAACATCAAATTTGATGGGCACTGACCAACTAAAAAGCGCGACAAAAACGACAAGTCCGTATCTCAACAGCGTTTTGTCTGATCTGAACAAAACCTTACGGGAAAATTCTACAGCCACTTTAGGGGCCAGTTCTAAAATGGTGATGTTATTACTGAAAGTGGGCGTGGCCGATTATGGCAACAATCACAATGTTTAGAATTCACTAGTTAGACTTAACAGAACATTCCAATTTACAGAGTAAACAGACAATGCTTCATAGATCCCAAATACCAAAAACAGCACAGTGGGCCATTGAGAGGGACTTGCACTGATAGATGGGTCCACGCCTTGATCAGGTGATAACTGCCAGCAGTTCAAGTTCATTTTACTTCGAATATCCAGTAACCTACAAGCTTGTCTAACTTATATATTTTTTTAATTAACAATTTATAATTTAGTATTAACATCTCAA
>CM045751.1:17545000-17605000 GCA_024760905.1 Plotosus lineatus | reverse complement strand
TCTAAGCTGCTTGCAGTAAGCGCCTCGGAAGTAGACGGTTTCGAGTGATAGGGCAGCCGTGTCGATGAACATTGCACCGTACTGGAGACAGATTCATACCCACTTTCGCTCATTAGGGTAATGGGAAGGCTGGAGCTCATCCCAACCGACTCTGGGTGAAGGCAGGATACAGCCTTAAGAGGTCCCCAGCTGATCGCAGGACCAACACAACCACAAGTATTCACACTAACAAATAGAAATTTGTTGAATTTAATCCTACTTGGGTCACTCTGAGACTGGCACCTATCTTAGCCAAATCTGGCTAGAGTGTACTCTAGGTACACTCTGAGCAACATTCCCGGGACCTTATTGCTGTGAGGCGGACACGCTCACCACTACGCCATTGTGCAACCCACCCACAGCTAATAAGCCGACTGTGCATGTCTTTGTACTCTAAAAGGAAACCATAGTACCTGAAGGAAACCCACAACAACATGGGGAGAACATGCAAACTCCGCACATAAACACCCTCATAGAGCCTGGGACCAGAGCCCAGGACCTTCTCTCTGTGAGGAGTACATGCTATCCCTTACGCCGCTGTTCCAGCCCTTACACAATAAGACACTGTGGGTTTAATTACAATGTACAGACTCTCCCCGCTTTACGTTCATTCATTTTACGTATTTTTCGATTTTACGGTTTTTTGGTTTTTTTTAATTATGTCAAATTTTGAGCTTAGCGTGCTCTCTGTAGTACGAGACGTACCTACGTAGTACGCTGAGACGTAATACGCTACTTACGCATGACGCTGCGTCCATTGTTTACAAACGACAGACTGAACGTGCCCCTCCGTCTTCCCAGTTCACTGCGTGTTACCCTTGTGTTAAGACGTCGTCTCTGTGATCTTTGTGTTTACACTGTTTTGTGGACTTTTGTAACCCTAAGCAAATATGGTTGGTCAGAAGTGTAAGCCTACTAGTGATAGTGGTAATCAGAAAAAGCGGCAAGATATCTTGTTAGAAACGAAGATGGCTATTATTATGAAAATTGATGCTGGTGAAAAACACCTGAATGTTGCACGTTTCTTCCAAATGGCTCCGTCGACCACCGGAACCATTTACAAGCAGAAAGATCTCATCACAGAGAATTTTAAAGGTTATATTTGATACTGTATTTGATATTTCATGAGTGAATTTGATTAAAAATATCTATTTTGCTTGAATTTAATTTATTTTAAATTAATGTTGATATTATTTGATATATTTGATATTATTTTATAATGTTATGTTTATAATAATTGATTTAGGGGTGTTTTATGAGATACAGTAATGGTATTTATGGATATATAGTACAGTATGAACGTCATACGTCACTGGAACATACAGTAACAACTTACGTTTTGTTTTTTCACCTTACGTTCGACCGTCCGGAACCGAACTAAAACGTAAGTCAGGGAGCGTCTGTAATTTAAATACTGGAAACCGAACCAACCAAAGTTCATTCCAACCACAGACGTCGAATTGACAAATGACACAGAGAGGAAACCTCGTCTGTGCTAATCAAACATTTTTTGGTTTTATTTTGTTAACGATCTACGGCAGTGGTGGCCTGGTGGTATAGGGCGGTGGATCGCTGATCCTGGGGTTGGGGGTTCGAGTCCCACTCTCCACAAGGTTATCAGTGTCCCCACAGTGCAGCTAACTGGGTTATCAAAGGCCGCCCATGTCTCTCACTGTCTCTGGTGAGAGGTTCATGTAAAAGAATATATTGCTGACTTTCGTTAAGAGTAGCTGTATAGCCGTCAGCGTGTTTCCACCCCTTGCTAAAGGGTTGTGTTAGGAAGGGCACCCGACGTAAAAACCTATGCCAAGTCAAGCATGCGAATCAAATGATTCACTGTTGTGACCCCTGAAAAAGCCGAAAGGAAAAAAAATTTTTTGTTAACGATCTATAGAAAATACAATACAATCTGAAATGAGAGACAGTTTAATACATCACGTTGATTTCCACGTAAAACGAAAGGTTTACAGGCTCCATAATACAGCAAACACAAGCAGGACGGCGTGTCAGTGGCCGGAGGTCTGGACAGCTGAGAGAACCCGTGGTGTCTGAACAGCAGCCGTGTGTCTGGGTGAGCTGATCTGATGAGACGGTGAGACAAAACAGTGCAGCAAGAAGCCTGTGATCACCTGGACGCTCACACTTATTGGACCTGTCATTAACGTGCTAGTTAGCATTCGCGCCGGCTCAGAGCCACAGCTTTTCTGAGGCGGTCTGATGAAGGCAACCACTGCGTTTTAAAAACACGGGAGATGGAGTGAGGCGGAGGATGTACAACATCAAAGGACACGTGAGAGAGTGTGCAAAATTTCCACACTGTTGCTCTGACAACCCCCCCCCCCCCCCCCCCCAAACACACACACACACACACACACACACACACACACACACACACACACCCTCACCCGCTAAACATTACAAGAAAAAAAAGGATAAAAAGCATTATAGCTTTGGCATTGAAGAAAAAAAGTCAATCTCAGCCTGGAGGAACGACATGAAGCCCGTGATCTGTACTTGCCTTACACAAGGAGGGAGCGAAAAGATAAGAACTGAAAAAGAGAGTGAAAGAGTGAGAGCACGATAAAGAGAGCGAGAGAGAGAGAGCGAGAGAGAGAGAGAGAGCGCGAGAGACAGAGAGAGAGCGAGAGAGAGAGAGAGAGAGAGAGAGAGAGAGAGAGAGAGAGAGAGAGAGAGAGCAGTGTGTCTGGTGGTGCAGATCAATTGTTTTCTCTCCCTCTATGTCTAGCCGCTCCTCTGTTATAAGGTCTCAGCAGAGGCGTCTTTAGAAAAGCGTAATAGCAGCACATGGCATCGCTCTCTCCCCTCCTCTGGTTTCTTACCTTCAGGAGATCTATCTCTTTGATGCAATCTTGCCGGGCTTTGGCATCCATCAGATCGAATATCTATCAAAAGATCAAAAGGGTAAAGAGGGAAGAGAGGGAAAGAGGGAGGGCGATAATGGCTTTTCGAAGGAAAAAAGCGAGATAAATAAGAAAAGATAAAACATAAGCACTGATGTGGCGGGGTGGTAAACGGTAGCATGGTAACACGGGCAAAGGTGATACAGCACCACACCACGGTGCGGATACGGAGCGTGCCAGCGTGATCACCCACAAAGTGTATTTCATGGCTGAATAGTTTCGCTTTTACCCAGACTACGCCAATTTATCTGCTACATCTTCATCGCACAAGTCCTAAAACCTTTCGGACAATTCCCCGTCAACCCTCCAAACTTTACAAATGGGAATGCTTCAGTGACCTGTATATGAATCATCAGGAAATATCCTGTAGTAATGGGCGTGGAACGAAAGGGTCACTCGGAGGCGAGTTATAATTGCACAGGAAATACAGTAGAACGGACGAACACTCGCCGTGATGTAGAAACAGCCGAAATTTAGCAGAACAACAACTGGATTCCCTGAATCAGCTAACGGTGATCAATGAGAAACATCAAAACAGACATGACTTGACGCAAATAGAATTCACCTGTTGCTAGGAAGACGCAAGAGCGATGGTGCTGATTGGTGGAGAGCCGGATTCAGATGTGAATATTCAGAAGCTGGTTCTGTAGCTTTTCCTGATTAGCGACATACAAAGTGACAACTCGGTCCATGTTCATGCTATAATCATGTTATAGACCTCATTTTAAACCACACTCCATTCTTATTCCAAATATCTAAATATCTCAGTATCTCATGTTTCCAACTTCATCTCTAATATGCTGGAACAGGTCACAACTGTTAACTACAGCCAAACATCTGAAGTCTCGGTGGTGAGTCCTCTCTCATGCTCTTTCTGTTCACAACAATCGCCTGAGCCTGTGCCTTTGACCTTTATCACTGTGTGCCACATAAACACATCAGGAAAAAAAATAATTTTCATACATAGTGGTTTAAAATTGCATGAAACTTTTTTTTTTTTAACTACAGCTAGGGCTTCTTATTCAGTGTATCAAGACGCCACCGTATCACATCCCTTGTCTACTGTAATTTCCAGACTATAAGCCGGCACTTTTTTCACATGCTTTGAACCCTGTGGCTTAAACAATGATGCAGCTACAGAGATCCCTCGCTACTTCGCGCTTCAATTAATGCGGCGTCAGTGCATCGCGGTTTTGTTTAAAAAATAAATACAGACGCTCCCCGACTTACGTTTTTAATTGGTTCCGGACAGCCGAACGCAAGTTGTTACAGTGACGTATGACGCTCATTCTGTACTATACATCCATAAATACCATTACCGTATCCCATAAAACACCCCTAAATCAATTATTATGAACATAACATTGTAAAATAATATCAAATATATCAAATAATATCAACATTAATTTCAAATAAATTAAATTCAAGCAAAATAATTTCAAATAGATAAATTTTAATCAAATTCACTCATCAAATATCAAATACAGTATCAAATATAACCTTTAACATTCACCATGATGCGATCTTTCTGCTTGTAAACCAAAACTAAAAACCGAAGGTAGTTCACTTGCTGTGCTTGACACAAAGCGCGGACTTCTGGTCTTTCAAGTGAGCAAGGGCGCCGTTGAACTCGTTTAGTACTCAGCCTGCACTGATGTGACTCACCAGCAGAGCGGAGAGTTCTCTTTCTTTTCTGGATTCGGGTTTTCATTCATTTTACAACTCTCTTTGCTTAACTGAGTATGCATGGTAGATTGTGCCGATCACAATCGACAATTAATTTATCTCTGTGTATGACACAGGCTTACACGTTTGACCAATCATATTTGCTTAGGGTTACAAAAGTCCGCAAAACAGTGTAAACACAAAGATCACAGAGACGACGTCTTAACACAAGGGTAACACGCTATATAACGGATATATATATATATATAAAAATCGAACTGGGAAGAAGGAGGGGCACGTTCAGTCTGTCGTTTGTAAATAATGGATGCAGCGTCATTACATCAGTGTACTACATAGGTACGTCTAAACTCAAAATTTGACTTTTTAATTTTTTTTTTTTGGGGGAAAAAATACATAAATAAATAAAATCGAAAAAAACGTAAAACAGATGAACATAAGTCGGGGAGTGAATTAAAAAAAATAAGGAAATTAAGGAAGAATAGGTGGAAAGGTTAAGGAAAATGCCACCAAAACAAGGCCAATTATGCAAAAAAATCCCTAAACCAACCCATCAAAACTGGATACATTGTTGCACCTGTCACATAAATATTAAATATTTTTAATTAAAATTTTAATAAAGATGGACATCCTCTGCTGCATATAACGAGTGATTCAAGGTAAATGAATGTATAATGAATTAAAAGATTCCTTAAGTGGGTGTCACTCTAAAGGAAACAGGAAACACTGGCTGGAAGAGCCGAGATTACATCGGTACTGGCGTGTTTCTACAATAATAACCTGTCTTTAAATTAACAGTAAACACCTGCCTGTACCATTGACTATAAAGAGGGGAGAGGCACAAATACATGGCCAGATGTTGGTAAGCTGCAGACCCTCACAGCCACATGTTCCTCCGGTTATATACAGATAATCTAGTGATGGGAGGAGTTACAGCTCTGAAGTGTGTTCAGTAAATAGCACTTAACATCATGGAGCATCTGAGAGACAAACGCCTTCCTGTTCTCACGAACATTAGAACCGCAATAAACAGCTGTTCATTCAACAACATGCTCCTCTGTTTCTTCCTCTACATCACTCTCTCTGTCTCCCTCACACACACACACACACACACACACACACACACACACACACACACACACACACACCATTAATAATCACCCGCTTTACAATTTTAAACTTCCATCAAATGGACATCGAGTGTATACACGGTTACTACAGAAACAATAAATTACTTGAAGAAGTGCAAGAAGTGCACTATCCTGTATGTTTTGAAATGAATACACACCTTCCGGCCAATCAGAAGTTGGTCCAGGCTACCAAGCACAACTGTAGTTACAGATTCAAAGACTTCTGAAGAAGCTTACAATGTGTATTACCTTCATAAGGTCAGCTTTGAACTTTGGGGTTAAAAAGTTTATGAACCCCTGAGAGGTTTTCAGGGTTCAAGTCATATGTCAAATTCCCAAATATTTCCAGGATATTTCCTCACATCTTTTATGCCTAGGCCTTTTTCCCAAGCCCTTCTGGTTGGACCTTCCTGCTGGACTTTTTTGCCAAGCCTTCCTCTCCTTTTCCCCAGTTTTCTCCGAATAGCTTTCTCCCGGGGCCCTGCTCTTCAGGCCCTTCTCCTCGAACCAAAAAAAAGCTTAGGTTCCAAACAATTGTTAACAAACAATAAAAAGAAATATATGCTGTCTTTGTGCTGAACAAAGAACAAAAATATGTCATTGGAGCTTAATATTTTCAAAAGTTTTAAACTCAATACAATAAAAAAATCCAATGCATGACAAATATTACAGCATGATAATTTTTGAACTGAAACTTAAACATGGTACAACAAACAGTTCCTGATATCCTTTGACTAAAATTAAAAAAAAAAAATGATCAAAGCCCCTGACTGTCCACATCTAAAATATCCTTTTAAAAAAAGAACTTTTATAATTAAACACCAGAGTTTTAATGGTTTTCCCTGCATCTTTCTTAAAATAAGATTTTATATCAGGGTGTATAATAAGCCACCAGTGCAGAAATGAGCTCCAGCTGAACTGTCTGTAAACAATAAGGAAGGGTTCTCATTGCATTTTCTCCCAATCTACAGAACTCCATGTTACAGCACCATCGCTCTGTTCGATTCACAAAAGGTCCACTGTAGTTGATTTGTCACTAATTTGTCATCTGTCGTGAATGAACTAAGCATTGAAACAAAGCTAGGCGAGTGCTGATATGGTTTTATGGTTCATCTCCCAAGCATTTAAAACTAAAATTAGGGACTTTAACCTTAAAACCTCAATGTACCAAAGTACAGATAGATATACTGTGTGTGTATGTATGTGTATATATATATATATGTATATATATATATACACACACACACACACACACACACACACACATATACATACATATATATATATATATATACATACATATATATATATATATATATATATATATATATATATATATATATACACACACACACACACACACACACACACACACACACACACACACACATACATATACATAAATACATATACATACATACATACATATATATATATATATATATATATATGGGCCTGGTCATGAAACTGTTACTGAAATGTGTGACAAACACCTTTTACAGTTTCTGCAGAAAAAAATAATTTTCCCATTTTTTTAACGTCTGGGTTCAATATGCAGTAAATCCTGATAGATGCAGGCTTATATTACCTGGAGAAGCAGCAGAATCAAATTATCACATGAAACCTCAGAAAGTCAGTAAGTAAATGGACAAAATGAATAGCCTTCTGTTGACTAATAAAAGCTTTACATTATGTAATTAGTCACACTGAGCTGATTGATGGTGTTTGACATGTTCAACTTTTCTTTATTATCTAAAGCAGTGGTCCCCAACTTTTTTATCACCGCAGACCGGTCAACGCTTGACAATTTTACCACGGACCGGGGGAGGCATAGATTGTTAATTTATTATTATTATTAATGAACACTCCATGAATGTTATTTTTCAACAGTTCAATAAAGTTGGTTGGAGCTCGAACTCTTCTTCTTTTTCAAAAAAAAAAAAAAAAAAAGACAAATGATCATGCACCAGCTGAGATAATGAAGGCTTATGCTCCGTCTCACCAAAAATCCCCGCTAATGTTTAAAACATGTCCAACACACCTCTGTTCACATGCTGTCCACTTCTGGGTTACATGTTAGCGTTCAAATGACCGACGTGTAACCATGAGAATCCGATCATTTTTCAAAATAAAAGATCATTCAGACTCAGATAATAAATAAAACGGAAATAATTAATTATTTCTTGCGCGGCCCGGTACCAATTGATCCACAGATCGGGACCGGTCCGCGGCCCGGAGGTTGGGGACCACTGATCTAAAGCTAATCAATGTAAATCCAGCAGTGATCAGTGGGAGCACAAGATACACCTCGTAAAATGGACAGGAAAAATTACGTATATCATCGAACCCGTTTTAAATCTGGTGCTTATTTACCAGTTTTGCCACACACATGTCAATTCCATGGTTCATGCTGCGCCACCTGTGCTCCGAAGCATGTGGTTATTGGACCCGTTGAGACCTTAGCAGAGGCTCAGCAGGACATGAAAATAATGAGATCTTTCTCTTATCACAAAATTGAGCATGAAAAAGGTGTCAACTAGGAAATATTTGAATAAAGTAAAAAACTGTTCAGCATATGCACTTATTTTTATAGGATTTTATCTCGCAGGCATGTACTAAAGATTTCAATGAAGATTTTGATTCACAAATAAACTTGGACATGAAATATATATATTCAAGTTTGAAGTCGGGTAGTTGTAAAAATGTGCCAGTTTCATAATCAGACCCATATATATATATATATATATATATATATATATATATATATATATATATATATATACATACATATAATGTTTTCAGATTAGTGTAATAAAATATAGAAGTTTAATAGCACGAGATAATTCACCTGAATTTTTTTCAAAGCTACAGGAGTGTTGTCTATCAGGTATTTCGCCCGATAGACCTCACTGAACTGCCCTCGTCCAATCTTCTTCTCAATGTAAAAATTAGCTAAGCTGTTGTACCCCATCTCCGGCTGTAGTGGCTTCTGTAAGAACACAAAAGAAGAAATAAAAGAACAATCAAAAAGGTCAAATAAAATAGATTTGTAAAAGGTGCATTAAACAGTGTTGTGTTCTGTAATGGTCTAATTTCCTTGCACTTGACCCATTAGTGATAATCCGCCCTGAGTGTTCTTCACATGGCCACTGCTAAATTAAAACGCTACGTAACAGTTAAGCCTTTTGGCTATGTTGAGAGAGGAGAAAAATAAACAATGCTGACCTTTAGTGAGTCCTTGTGTTGCCCTATGAAGGTTTTAAAATGAGAAGTGACACAAAAGAACACACCGTGTCACAAGATGGCCACCAGATGACCTTAAAGGCACTTAACTTCACACAAGGCAAAGAACGTTTCGTGGCAACGACAAAGCAGCGGCAGATCTATTGTGATCTGTTAGAAACGCAGAGACGCCACCACAGCAAATCTTAACCTAATCTCCGCATTTCCTTCATCTCCAGCAAGTAGGCAGCTTTTTTAAACTATATGACTTAAAGTTTATTACTTTATATTCATGCCTCCTGGTGTTTCTGGAGTTTATGACAAAAGCTGGCACGCTTCCTAAAAGCTTGTGGTGATAGCTACAGCTACAGTGCAAAACACTTTTTTTTAACGGTGTACTGACAGCTATATAAAACGTCTGCTGAATGGAAAAACTGTAGTGCACGGCTACGCGAAGCACCAGGGCTCGAAGGAAATGCACGTTGGAGCTAAAAGCCCAACCGGCTGGGTGCTGGAAGGATAGATATAGATCAAGGGGCAGCCAATTTAAGCATTTCATTGTTTTGGTTTGACAGTTTTAAGGGAGAAGGGAAAAAAACCAAGAGCTGAAGAATTGCCCCATCCAATTAACACGCTGAAGCAGCTTGTTTTTCTTCGTGACACCACACACACTTATTCCAGACACACATCTGGTGCCAAAGAAGAATTTCTTCCTTTCTTACAGTGTTTCTTTCTCTTTTTAACATTAACATCACGATTAGGGCTATTTTAGTGTACTGCCTTTATTTTCTGTACCACCACACACACACACACACACACACACACACACACACACACACATACACACATATACACATATACACATATACACATATACACACACACACACACACACACACACACACACACACACACACACACACACATATACATGACATAAAGCACAATATAGCATTTGTCAATTAATATCACAGTAGCAGTAAGGCTGCTTAGCCCCATGTGGAACATTTAGCCCAAATTTTACACAAATTTCCATTTGTAATAATAATAATAATAACAATTTTGGTTTTTTGGGTTTTTTTTTTTTTTTTGGGGAGGGCGCTGGATCCACATCAAGGTATTTTGAAAATCTTGTCCTAAAGCTGCAGCTCAAACTTCAAGCAGGGGTACAAATCGCAATCAGATAGGCCAGAGAAAGGAGCTTTTGACAGGGTTGGTAAGTCATGTGATGTATTAAAGGGGAGGGATTTCCAAAAAGGACGAGGCATTGCTTTCACTCCTCGCACGGTCGCTTGACAAATGTTAGCATGAGCCTCTAAAGCGGCGTGACAAGTGCATGCTGAGAGCAAAGTTGTGCTAATGTGTCCTGGCATGCGGCTCACTAATCACACATTTACATATGCAATGACCTACATTTGCATGTCAGCTTGCGCACTCTCCGGACTGATTAACGATGGGCACCTCCCTGCGCCCGGGAGGCGGAAGAGGGCCAGAGGGTGGCGGCTTTTTTTGGCAGCCGAAGGGACGTGCTGCCAGCCAGGATTAGGCCTTACGCCACCCGAGCTGCAGACACTTCATTAGCTGTAATCTGTTTAGCAGTGGGCAGTGTATGTAAACTTCACAGGCCATTTGCCGCACCTTTTCGTCCCCTGGCCTCGCCTTCAAAGGGCAGCGGGGCGCGCTGACTGACAGGCTGTCTCATCTGAGCTCTGCTCTGTCACACAATTTAGAGCGCCAGGCCGAGAAGGAATGAAGTGCAGCGGAAGAAAAGGCTCCATGGCCGCCGGGGTCGCATGCCACAGACGTGGCACAATTTGTACAGATCACAGCTTGCAGAAGGGTACAGAGGTACAAAGGGCTCATTTTCCTCAGCGGGAGAGGGACAAAACAAAAATAAGCAGTGGGACGTAGGCAGGTGGAGCGCAGAGGAGACACTGACCCCACAGTCATCATCAGCTGGCCACTTTGAATCAAATGCTACAGTCATTATTAGGTCTGCATGATATTGCCCTACTCCAAACAAAATGTACGCAGGTAAACCGCCTTGTCTTTAATACACAATGATAACCACATTAAGATCTCATGGGAATAAAAGCTGCTACAGCTCAAAGGCATTCATCACGCTTCTGAGATAAGGAAGATCCTCTATATGTCTAAATGTGTGTATGTGTGACACACACACACACACACATTTATATATGGGGACTTTATATATTTATACACACACACACACACACATATATATATATATATATATATATATATATATATATATATATGGGGGTTGGTGGTGTAGTGGTTTGGGTGCTGCGCTCATGATTGGGAGGTCGTGAGTTCAAATCCCACCGAGGCCCTCACTGTACTAAGACCCCTGGGCAAGGTCTTAACCACGAGTGTGCCTCTGTTCACCCAGCGGTATAAATGGGTACCAGTAAAAATATACTGGGAAGGTAACCTGCGATGGACTAGCGTCCCATCTGGGAGGAGTTAAACTCCTAATTGCTTCACACTACAGAAACCAGGGATAAGCACGAGCCTGATGAGCCACTATGGCTTGGGTGTAAAAAGCCCACAGGCTTCTTTATTTACTTTACCTATATACTTTACCTATATATACATACATACATATATATACACACACACACACACACACACACATATACACATATATATATATATATATATATATATATATATATATATATATATATATATATATATATATATATATATATATATATATATATATATATATACATATATATATATATATACACACACATATATATATACACACATATATATATATATATACACACATATATATATATATACACATATATATACACACACATATATATATATATATATATATATATATATATATATACACACACACATACACACACATACACACACACTCACACACACACACAAACATCCCATCCATTCACTATACAGCATGTCTACAATGACTTTTCATGCTTTAACATTCCAATTTTCCTTCACTGGAACCAGAAGGTCCAAATCCGTTCCAGCATCATAACGTCCCTGTGCTCAATGCAACATCATGAAGATAACACTTTGACAATTATAAAGTGGAAGAATTTAAGAAATTGAGCGTCTTGCACAGATCTCCCTGATCTCAACCCCAGTGAAACCTTTGGGATAAACTTCAACGCAGACTGGACCCGAGACCCTCATCCTCATCATCCCGCATTCAAGCTGGGGTTGCACAGTATGATTTTAAGTCCGACTTGAAACCGAATTCGAACTCGTTTGAATCTTCATAAGCTGACCGGAATTAATTGTGCATCAGGGTAACGAGACGCGAGTTTCCTTTCCCGACTAGCAATTGGATAGCTGAATAGATTTCTGTGGTGTCAGAAATGTTGGCCATTCTTTGGTGAGCGTATCCTCATGGGGCCAGTATTGTGTAGTGGTAAGGGGGCTGGTGATCATGATTGAGAGGGCATGAGTTCAAATCCTCATAAGTCTCACAACATGCTGAGACCCCTGGACAAAAGGGCTTAACCACAAGTGTGCCTCTGTCCACCAAGCAGTATAAAGGGGTACAGTACCAGTAAAAATACTGGGAAGGTAACCCGCGTCCCACTCAGAAGTTGTTGAACTCGTAGCCACTTCACGCTACAGAAACTGAAATAAGCTCCAGCTGTCATAAGCCACTAGGCTTAGGTGGAAAACCAAACAGACTCACCTTGTGAGGGTAGTGACAACTGAAGCAGATTCCCCAGAACTTCGTCACTGCCTGTGCAAAACCAGTGTGATCATCAACAGACATGAATACATGGCAACACGGTGTGTTTGGACAGAGACAATAGAAGCAAGACTAGTTGAGCTGTTGTAGCAGCATGCACCATATTGCCCACGTCTCCCAAGCCATCTGTGTGTCCAAATACACCGGTGGCATTACTTTTGGGATGTGTCCACACAAAGAATTGCAAATATGGTCAGGGTAGCGCATTTCCCCCCGGTTCACATTCTCAGAATGGGTTCCAGGCAGTGTGAGCAGTCGAATGTTTGGACTGTCGGATAGAGTGAGTACGTAATGTATATTGTGAGCTCTGCATCGCATCCTATTTACTCATACAATCAGAGCAGGAATTTAATGCCCCCTGATTAACGTTCTTGGAACTGAATGAAGCTGTAACACTTCCCAGAAGAGTGGCGGTCATTATAACAGGAAAGTGAAAGAAATCTTGAACACGATTTCAATACGTTTGACCATACAATGAATATCATGATCAAGCGATTTTTATCATTATCACTGATGAAGTGGCAGTAGATGATATATATATATATATATATAAAAAAAAAAAACGATCCATGCGTTTGGTTTGGTAGACCAGGGAAGAAACCAGAAGAAAAATTGGTGGACGCTGACGTCTTTGTGCTCTCAGGTCTCGACTCTGATTACGGGAATTCCTTTAACAAGGTTAAAGAAGCAAAGAAAGGCTGCATAAATACAGTACAGCAGACTGTGTACATGCACATGTTCATGGTGGCAGCACCTCTCTTTGGTCTGGGGGAGCCTTCCAGGTCCTGCTTCATGTTAACGGTAACCATGGTAGCTTTTCTAAAGAAAGTACACGTCCATGCTAAGTGAGCGCTTGTGCCTAAGACCCAACAACTATATTTGAAGCATGTGTTGATTTGAAATAGGGAGAGGGGGCTGAGAGTGTGAGCTTGATTACTGTATTAGGCGGCATGATAAACCGTATTTTTCCATTTGGAGAAAGGCAGCGTCCTGTGGGTTGACCACACAAAGAAGCACAAAGCATGCATCCCAATGATAGAAACACAAGAGACTTGGGGGGGGTTAGTGATGGAAGATGGGGTGGTAGCAGCATGGAGGACTAGGTGTGAGATGACAGAACAACACTGCCAGAAGCTGCCAGGGAGAGGACAACACAAGCAGTGAAGAGGTGCGAGAGCAGCCAGCCACAGTTGGTGCTGGTGTCGGTTGGAGGAAGAGCAGTTTGGTGGGAGTGACAGGGCAAGGGAAAGGAAGGCGGGAAGCAACACGCGGGAGATCCAGTTCCCATCCTTTTCATCAGCTTGGCCCATGCAATATTTATGCTTTCTTTGCCCCCGACAGTGGTTCTGCTCCTCTGCATTCTGTTTTAGTGTTTAGAGCCCTCCTTGCTTTATGTCAGGATTTTTTTTGCTCTGTCAAAAATCCAATGTGACGATCAAAATCACGTCTTTAAAAAAAAAAAAAAAAAAAAAAAAAAAATCTCACCCTCCAACTCGCACAGCAAGCAAACGCACTATTAAATATGCAAGTCTTACCAGCTCATCTGCTATACCTAATGCATATGTATTATCCCCTCGGGACTCCCGATTATGATAGTGCCAGCGATATTAAATGTGCGACTGCATATTATTAAATATATAAATTTCATTTCCCCTACTTTTTAAGACAGTGATGCAAACTTTTTTCAGTTGAAGGCAGATGAATGTTTGTGGAGAACATCCTGTGACCAATTATTACATGTTTTCTTTCATGTTAATAACCAGCATTATCTCACATATTACAAAAAATGTTTCTTAAAAGATATACAGTACTACTGCTTCCAGTAATGACGAGCTCCACACCAACAACCTGTTATAAAGAAAAAATCAGGGTGTTCCATACTATAACTGTCCAATCAGAATCGAGTATTCCTATGAGCCGTTTTTATTTATAATTATAATAATAATAATAATTATAATAATAATAATAATTATAATGTTTAATGTACTATTTTAAGGCTGGGTATACAGTAATATTGAAATCATGTGAAATGATACCAACAAAACTCAAGAATAAAGATATCTTTTTTTTTTTTTTTCAACTAATTGCGTATTCACAAATTAACCAAAAGCAGTTGATATTCAAATGTCCTATTTCATTTTTACATTCATGAAATGTTTCAAAGATTTTTCAGTGTGTATTTAAACAAATTTCATTATTATAAATGTATTATAAAAATTACTATAATTATGATAATTGTGTATTTTATTATTACACTCAAACAAAATTATTATTATTATTATTATTATTGTTGTTGTTGTTGTTGCAATATGAGCATACTTGTGGAAAAATTGCAGTTTTGC
The DNA here is from genome assembly GCA_024760905.1 of Plotosus lineatus. Taxonomy (NCBI): domain Eukaryota; kingdom Metazoa; phylum Chordata; class Actinopteri; order Siluriformes; family Plotosidae; genus Plotosus; species Plotosus lineatus. Next base: position 17,589,885 of record CM045751.1, on the reverse strand, counting down.
CCCATTTTTTATAAATACATTCACAATGTCTTTATTATAAATATATTTCTTACTAATAAACAATGTTTTTAGAATGGTGTGGCACAGTGATGTAGTAATGTAACATGTCTACCTCACAGCAAGAACATCCTGGGTTTGAATCCCGGGTTTTTCGTGAACTTTTTATGTTCTGTCCATATTTTTGTGGGATTCTCCAGGGTATTTCGGTTTCCTCCCACAGACATGCACATTACGTTAAATGGCAGTTTCAAATTGCCCCTAGTGTGAATGTGAAATGTTGTGTGTGTTCTGGCCCTGCGATGGACTGGTGAGCCGTTCAGGGTGTCCTTCGCCCTCAGCCTCAGTCTGTCCAAGATAGGGTTTAGCAGATAAATGCATGAAAGATTGTTTGTTATTTCTAACTCCAGTGTATTGCTGGGAATTTAACAGATTCTTCCCCAATTATTAAATAAATAAACATTTGTATTAAATCATACATTAAGAGGGTAGGTTACGAGATAGGGCACATTGGTGTGTGTGTGTGTGTGTGTGTGTGTGTGTGTGTGTGTGTGTGTGTGTGTGTGTGTGTATTTTCACAATAACTAGAAAACAAATTCAATTTTAAAATTAATTAAAAGTGTCTCTCGGGCCAATGAAGAACTGACAAACATTTTAGCCGTGATCCAGATCCAGGAGGGTATGAATAGATTTTTTCATTTTGTGAGATTACATATTTCAAGATTAGATAAAATGCGTGAGCTTATAAAACGTGGATTGAAAAGTTTAGAGAGTGCACTAGCTTGGTAGAGGTCTGCGCTCTCTCTCAGAGCATTTGCAGTGAAAATATATTTCTGCCAAATAAACAATATTATCTTTATTGTGGTATTATAAAATTATGACATTGCAAGCAGATTGAGAGCAAATTTACTGTATCATGCACTGTATATTTATAATTGTGCGTTACATCGCCCAACCCCAAGGCCTATTATTATATCCGGTCACTCACTCAGATGGAAACGCTTAATCCTTTTACGGTCGGAGGATGGCTTGTGCCTATTTCAGCTAAAGGTGGGGCTCACCAAATCATCACAGGACCACACACAGAGTCATACTCAGACCCAGGATTGATATGGAGCAGCTAGTTAGCCTAGTATGCCTTTGGACTGTAGGAGAAAACCAATGCAAGCATGGGAGGAACATTCAAATGCAAAAAATGTCCTCGCCAAACTCAGGACTCAAACCCAGCACCTCTTTGAAAATGTTGAAAGATTTTTTTACACTGAAAATTTCTTTTATTTCAAAACTTTAGATGATATCATCCTTTCAATTTATTTTGTACATATAATGCATGACAAGAAACCACTGAAAGTGATCAAATAGCTTTGTGCCCTGCAAAGTCTTTCCAAAATCTATAGCTGTATAACAGCTCATAGCTGGAGGAAGGTAAAACAATCCAGAAACATGCTGGGGGTTCTGGATTAAGATTTGGACCAGGCTGTTACTTCCCATATTCTAGTGTGAGAAAACTGAACAGTCAATGGATTACATGGGAAAGGAAGACTAATACCTGGAGTACTGGGCTCCTAAAACAACCAATAGGCCGTGTGCAGACTTCTAAAATTGGATGTTTCTATTGGAAATCAATCAGGATTTATTAGAAATTAGATTTTTTTTTTTTTGGGGGGGGGCAGATTCAAACAAAGAGCAAGAAAAATAACATGACTTTGATAGAGAAAGTGGAACAGAGAGGGAGGGGGAGAGAGAGAGAGAGAGAGAGAGAGAGAGAGAGCTAGCAGATGAGCTTCAACACCTCTACATCTTCAGCAATGCAATGGAGAAAACACATGATAGCTTTTGTGTGCAGGAAGCGCTGCATGTGCAGAGAACAGAATCTCATTATCACTTCTCATCCAGCGCACAGGAGGAGCCAGAGAGGAGAGACGGTGTGAGCAGACCACCGCCTGACTCTCTGCGGGGAGACTGACAGTTGGAGGGATTCAGCGTGGGCAGATGTGGAAAAGGTGGCAACAGGAAAAGAAGCATGCCAACCATGGCAAAGGTTGGAGGAAAAGGAAGAATAAAGGAGAAAAACGACAAATTATATACAGTATGCTCTTGACTATTCGCGGTTTTACACCCACAGTTTGAGTATTCGCTGACTGCCAAGCAACTGGCCCATGATTCAAATTCAGCCAATGGCTGTCCTCCTTTCTCCTGATTGGTTAAGCTGATGCCCCACCCCTTTTTCCTCATTCGCGCACAAATTGTCAATGAGCCTCTTTTTTGTGTGTATTTTAATTACCAATTAAGCTCCATGATACCACTCAAACGCTGTGCGTCTTCTCTTGCTAAGCGATAGAAAACACTGGATGTCTCTTCTGAAGAAATAAGACTTTCTCCTGAGAAACGACGGTTTTCTCTGAACTGTTGTATTAAAATCTTTTTCAATTATTATTCCTGTACAGTACCTAAGTGCATGTTTGTGCGTGAGATTTTATGTTCTGTAGCATGTTTAACAAACGATACCAAAAGGATAAACTTTATTACGCTTCATGTCCTTTCACATTAAACTTGCAGTGACGTCTTGGAGTGACATCTCTAAGATGGCGCTGCCCAGAGGGCGACGTCGCGGAGTTCTCAAAGTCAAATTGTTTCTTTGTTCGTTTTAATTTGTTTCATTTGTTGTTTTGTTTGTTCATGTTTTGCACTATGTTCGTCTACGACCGGTCGACTCTACTACAGCTATAAGATCGCAGTATCTTCGGGCGTGTATAACTAAGCACGCTCAACTGTGCTGGTTAGCCGGGCTGCAGCTTGCAGAGCTAATATGCTATGATAGGCAGCTCCATGCGAGCTGCACCCCAGTGGACAAGAAGCCCAGGCGGGAAGGGGCCCAACGACGACTCCGGCGCTTGGGATTGCAGGGGATGAAGGCCGTGTAGCTGGCTGCTGCAATCACCATCATGCTTTCACAGAAACACAGTCCTGTAGATCCCTCTGCGCTGCAATCTGAGCATGAAGCTCGTCCATCTTGTTTCGCAGGGACTGAACATTTTCAAGCAGTATGGCCAGAAGTGCTAACCAAGCCTCTGAGAACTCCGACTGGGCTTATTGTTAGATGTTAGCATTGAGATGCCTACCATAGCATGTTAGCTCTGCTAATAGCATGTTAGCTCTGCTTAATTATACACACCGAAAGATACTCCGATCTTATAGCTGTAGTAGAGTCGACGGGTTGTAGACTCCACCATGTCAGTTAGCTGCACTGGGCCATGACCCCACACAGTCAGTTAGCTGCACTGGGGGGTACAGTGACAACCTTGTGGAGAGTGGGAATCGAACCCCCAACCTTAGGATCAGAGATCCAGCACCTTTTACCACCAGGCCACTACTGCCCTCTGCCCACTGCCCACTGACCGTGGGGGTTTCCATTTGGGTGTTCATGACCGTGTGGGTGTTAGTGGCTGTAGGAGTGTCTGGGTGGGTGTTTATGGCTGGAGAGGTGTCCGCGTTTGTGTTCATGGCTGTAGAAGTGTCTGAGTCAGTGATCATAGCCTTGTGGGTGTTCATGGCTGTAGGAGTGACTGTGTGGATGTTTATGGCTCTAGAAGTCTCTGTGTGGGTGCTCATGTGGGTGTCCATGTGGGCGTCCAATTCTGTAGGAATGGTCATGTAGGTGTTCAGAGCCGAAGGAGTGCCATGTGGGTGTGCGAGGCCGTGTGAGTGTTTAAGGCCATAGGCGTGTCTGTATGGGTGTTCATGACCGTAGGAGTGGTCGTGTGGGTAGTCATGGCTATACAAGTGTCCACGTGGGTGTTCATAGGTGTAGGAGTGCCCGTGTGGGTGTTCATGACCGTGTGGGTGCTCATGGCTGTAGAAGTGTCCATGTGGATGGTCATGACTGTGTGGGTGTCCATTTGGGTGTTCATGACCGTGTGGGTGTTCATGTAACTGTTTATGGCTGTCGAAGTGCCCGTGTGGGTGTTCATGGCCATGTGGGTGTTCATGGCCGTGTGGGTGTTCATGGCCGTGTGGGTGTTCATGGCCGTGTGGGTGTTCATGGCCGTGTGGGTGCTCATGGCTTTAGGACTGTCCATGTGGGTGTTCATGGCCGTATGGGTGCTCATGGCTTTAGAAGTGTCTGTGTGGGTGTTCATGGCCATGTGGGTGTCCATGTGGACGGTCATGACTGTGTGGGTGTTCATTTGGGTGTTCATGACCGTGTGGGTGTCCATTTGGGTGTTCATGATTGTGTGGAAGTTCATGGCTGTAGGAGTGTCTGTGTGGTTGCTCATGGCCATGTGGATATTCATGGCTGTAGAAGTGCCCGTGTGTACGTTAATGGCCATCTGGGTGTTCATGTGGGTACTCATGCCTATAGAAGTGTCTGTGTGTGTGATCATGGCCTTGTGTGTGTCCATGTGGGGGTTCATGACAATGTTGGTGTCCATGTAGGTGGCTGTAGGAGTTTCCGTGTGGGTGTTCATGACTGTAGAAGTGCCCATGTTGGTGTTTATGGCTGTAGGAGTGCCCACGTGAGTGTTCATGGCTGTAGGAGTCTCCGTGTGGGTGCTCATGGCTGTAGAGGTGTCCGTGTGGATGTTCATGGCCATGTGGGTGTCCATGTAGGTGCTCATGGCTGTAGAAGTGTCTGTGTGGGTGATCATGGCCGTGTGTGTGTCCATGTGGGTGTTCACGACAGTGTTGGTGTTCATTTGGGTGTTCATGACAGTGTTGGTGTCCATTTGGGTGTTCATTTCCTTGTGGGTGTTCAGGGCTGTCGGAATGACTGTGTGGGTGTTCGTGGCTGTAGGAGTCTCCATGTGGGTGCTCATGGCTCTAGGAGTTTCCGTGTGGGTGCTCATGGCTCTAGGAGTGACCATGTGGGTGTTCATGGCTGTGGGAGTCTCCACGTGGGTGTTCATGGCTGTAAAAATGGTCGTGTAGGTGTTCAGAGCCAAAGGAGTGCCGTGTGGGTTTTTAGGGCCATAGACGTGTCCGTGTGGGTGTTTAAGGCCATAGAAGTGTTCGTGTGGGTGTTCATGGGTGTCGGAGTAGTCGTGTTAGTATTCATGGCTGTAGGGGTGATCGTGTGGGTGTTCATGCTCATGTGGGTGTTCATGGCTGTAGCCGTGTCTGTGTGGGAGATCATGTGGATGTTCATGGTCATTTGGGTGTTCATGGCTGTAGGAGTGTCCGTGTAGTTGTTTAGGGCCATAGGCGTGTCCGTATAATGGCCGTGTGGGTGTTCATAGCTGTAGGAGTGGTCGTGTGGGTGTTTATGGTCATGTGGGTGTTCATGGCCGTGGAAGTGCCCCCACCTGAGGCTGAAACACTGCTATTGGTGGCTGTTGGCCTTGTAGTTGGGCGTCCATGCTGACAGGCGCTCGGTGCCTTACACCCCTGTCAGAAAAAGAAACACACCAATAAATCACATGAACAAGTAGCGCTTCTCACCATTTCAGTGCTCTCGCTCAGCTCGAGGAAGTACGCCTGCAAAATCTGGTAATAGAATTAGAGCAGTGAGCTGCACTCTGGCAATCACATGCTCCCAAGGAAATGGCTGTCTGGCGTCACCTTGTCGCAGAACCCTAGCCAGTGAGAACACGACACCTACTGTGATAATGAGACCTGTCACGGAGCCGCCGAGCCAGAGAGCGGCAAGCGTTCCATTTTAATCCTCAAAACTTGTCTGGAATAAAAAAATAAAAACGCCTTACCCCTACATGCAAACTCTTTTTATGCCCGGCCTCTCTCTCTCTCTCTGACTGTGTGTATGTATGTGTGTGTCTACACACACACACACACACACACACACATATATATATATATATATATATATATATGTATGTGTGTGTGTGTGTGTGTATGAGTGAATGACATTTTCCCATGTCCTACCTGTTTGTATATTGTTCTAAAGATGTTATAGGTTTGTCACTCAGTCTTCTGTTTTTGCAAATTCCTAAATTTTTAACCGAATTCTGATAAAATTCTACAAAAAAATTGGGAGTTGGTTAACACTTAAACATCTCTGAAGAAAATGGAATAAATTAACTTGACTGGGTGACAGAACAAATACAAAAGGCAGCGGTGTGCTCGCAAAGCGACTGCAGATAGGCCTGTACGTGGCAGCCATCAAAAATTTTAATGATCCTTCAGTTGTCATATGAGTGTGCGTTGCACGGCACGGGGAAGCTCAGTGCCCTGCCATAGCAAAGAGATATGAAGAGAAAGAACCCCCCTCCCTTTCATAAAAAAGGCCATTTGCATGTCGCTCACCTCAGAGCGCATCCGCCCCCGCCGTGTCGTCAGGAGTGTGGAAAGAGCATGAAGCTGGAGCCAATTAAAATGCTTCATGCTGGAGAACGGAGCGATACAGCCCGAGCTGTCACCACAGCAAAATAAAACCTGCCTGATTTTTGGTGAAGGTTAATAATGCTAATTAAGCCTAAAATTCAGACCTGGGGGTTTGAGTGGCAGCTTTGGGACGACACGGTGTTTTCTTCTGCAGCATTGTTTATTCTCGTTTGTAATTCTTCCCTGTTCTCAACATACATACTCATATATACATACATTATACACACACACTATATGTATATATATATATATATATATATATATATATATATATATATATATGTATATATATATATATATATATATATATATATATACACATACACATATACACACATACACATATACACACATACACACACACACACACAATCAGAGGCAATAGTATGACCATCGACGGCAGTGAAAATTTACTTGTGTGGACGTACATGGTACCCTCACAGCCTCTCCAGATGTTCACAAAGAGATATAATATCCTTTAAAAACACTAAATGCTGGTGTTTATATTTAACGACAACCTAATGCATCCAGCCCTGAAAAAAAAAAACTGAATATGCAAAGGGCCAGCGTAGTTTCACAAGACGTTCAGCACTCAGAAACACATCAGGCTTCTGAAATAAAAACAGGAACATGCATTTCTTAATGGAAGCATGCATCAGATTCACACTCCCTGACTGCAGAGAAACTTTAATCAGAAATATTTCATTATCGAAATGCAAATCCTGAATGCGTGTTACAGGTGAGAACACCTCCCAACATTCCTGTTCCTATAATCAACACTCCAAGCTAACATTGAACAGTGAAGCCCTCGAGGTGTTACGCAAGCAACAGGATCTCACTGTGTCATCTGCTTTCTGAGACTCAGCTTGATTAACTGATATAAAGAAATAGATGAAAACCCCTGCGAGGAGAAAGAAATGTTCTTCTTTTTGTCTCTGCAGGGTAACTGCCTCATTTCTATGCTACTTACAAATGTGTCAATAAATAAATGCATTTTAAAAAATTATATTTTAATAAATGATTACTTTATGTGAACTAATCAGTCATTTGTCAGAACACTTCATCTTAATAAGGTTAGGAGAAAGCTGGAGCCTTTTGCAGCCAGCACTGAGCAAACGTGGGCCATACCCTGAACAGCTCAGCAAACCATCACAGGGCAACACACACACACACATATACAAGCAAATGTCGGTTAATCAAAGTAAACCCCTCCTCAATTAAAAACTTGGAACAATCTCCTCAAACGCAACGTCGGCAAGTGGGAGCAAATCAACATGGCTGCATAAATGAAAAAGGAATAAAATTAAATGCAGTGATCCAGTCATTTCCATTATGAATAGCATTTCAATACTCAAACAGTAGAGGGAGATGTAGCAAAACAGAACGGTAACATAAAAATGATGCCCGAGCCTTATCAAAATGAAAACAAAAACTTGCTTGCACCGGGAATTTAACTCACTTGCTTTATCCTCTGGATGGTCGGCATTCGAATCTGGCCACGTCATACCATAAGACGTTAAAATGTGGCAGTTGTTGCTTCCTGCTTGGCATTCAGCATCAAAGGATAGAACAACACAATAACTGGTGTTGCACAGTGGCGACAGGTGCCCAGAGCACAAAAAAAAAAAAAATTCATGTATGTAATGTATTTGACAATAGAAGAGTTATTATCAACAACTGAACACTTCCCAGAGAACTTTGAGAATAATATTACAGTATGGATAAAGCGCTATATAAATCTACTACTACTAACAAAAGAAATCCACACTTTTTCTCTACCTTTTGCCGCTTGAATGCATCAAAAATGCTGTAATGCAGCTTAAACTACTGATTGTCCCCAACTACTTTAATTATAATTTCGGACGCATTTCACGCAACCATAATCTTCACAATAACGTGACATGATCGTAGCAGCATTGAGCCAGTCATGATTAAAAACTCACATCCCACATGACCATTCATATTTGTCATCAAGGTGCACAGTTATGGGACAGTCATTCGAAGCAATATACATTTATGGAAATGACTGACTGATAAAGACTGCGGTGCTCCCGACAGATATTTATACCGATAAGTGTTTGAGGCTGGTGTTCTGAGGGTAGCGCAGTTTCAGCTCCCAAGTGGAGCATCGGCAAGGTGCGTCACTGTTAACCCAAAGATTGCGAGTTCAAATCCAGGTTAATGCCTCAGTCATCCATGACCGGGAGTCCATGGGAACTAACTGGCCGAGCTCTCATGCTCACTTCCCTGCCACTCACAGCGATCGCCAGCCAATCATGTGCATCTGTGAGATCATTCATACGAGTGGGCGGACAGCGATTTCCCTCAGTGTGTTAGACCTTCCCCAAATACGCTTGCACCACAGTTCGAAGAGTGGCAGGTGGCTAGCATCGCATGTCACAGAGGGTGTGTGTGCATGCTTTCTCCCCTCCTCAGTTGGTAGTTGTCATGTGACTGGGAAGACAATACCTGAGGGTGGGAATTGGATACAACCACATTTGGCAGACAATGAGGTTAAATCCAATATATAAATAAAATTAAAGAGTATGGGGCTGCTTCAAAGGCTGAATAAACCTCACCCTGGAGGAAATAATTAAAGAAGTCTCCCCTGTGTTTCCTGACTAATGTCTGATGTGAAAGTAGGAAAGACTACTGAGGTTTCTGTGCCTTTCATTTGCTGATCCCCATGTTCACTTGAATCGCCTGTGTTAGTGTAATTATCCGTTTACTGAGTTCATGTTCCGTGCATCGTTAATGCTGTATGTTGTGTTTTCTCAGCAAAAGCGTGGCTGCCAACCTGAGAAACAGTCTGTGTGTGTGTTTTTTTTTTAATTCTGTTCAAGTCTGAACAGTGGTATGTGAGCGTTTTTTTTTTTTTTTTTTTTTTTTTTGGGGGGGGGGGTAATTCTGGAGTTTTAGTGAAGCAACAGCCTACAGGGCTATGCTTCACTATTTCTGGTATTTCATTGCATTCTGAATTGATGTTCGTTTTAGGGTCAATGAACATTATTTCTTCACTCATCTTCAGTAGCCAGTTGTTCCTGTTTAAGGTCGTGGTGGAGCTCTTTCAATAATCAGAGGACACAAGGTGGGAAGATTCATTCAGGTGAAGACATAGATTTATTGGAAGACTTCGTAGACTTACAGACTAACACGGGACCACCAGTCAGCCAACTGGCATGTTTTTGCAAGGTAGGAAGAAATTGAAAAACCCAAAAGAAACCCTCGGAGGGTGCAAATAAAATGTAACAGAAGTTCCACGTGTTTCCTCTGTGATACACAGCACAAAACCTGCTGATCGGTAGACCTGTCAAGAGTGAATGAGTGTGTGAAACCTACAACAGACTCGTGTTAAACCCGCTGTGTATTCCTGCTTCACACCTACCATTGCTGGGAATAAATTTAAAATCCTCCACAACCCTGACCAGGATACAGCATTCAAGAAGGTAATGAACTATCATTAAATAACGCCAGGCGAGATATATCAATACATTATCCTTATAGCAATGTGAGCCTTCATCATTACTCAAAATCAAAAGCAGAAATATCAACTTTCCACCGGAAATTACCCGGGAATGGCAATGGTTTTATCCAGGCAAACACATTACTGTCTGTTACTGTAGCACAAACTTGCAAACTAGCCATTTTTTTATTACAGTCTTACGTTGGGCGACTGTAAATGGACACTGAACATAAGGTGGGTATCGCTAAATAGCTTCGATTCCGTGACGCTGAACGATTCTTTCTTTATGATTTATACCCCCATTTCACCGGAGCGCGGCATACTCGCGGAAGCAAAAGCGTAGTCATCCTCCAACGTTCCTCAGTCATTCCGTCATCTTCTGTGTCCTTCCGTACAATTCCAAAGGTATTCTTCCTCTTCACGGAAAAATATTCCGACAGTGGTCCATCAAACACCTTTCCGCAAACGTTCCATGATCGTTCCTTTTATTCCGCAAGTCTTCCGTGAACATTCCACAAACATTCCGCCTTCTTACGGGTGGTCAAAAACGGCCACAGAATCCCCACGGAATACTCACGAAAGGTTTGAGGAATACATGCGGAACTTTTGCGGAATGGTAGCGGATAACACGGAAAACTTACAGAACACTCAGGGAAGTCACTTCCACTATAAATTATTCCAGTTCATTCAATTTATTTTTTCTGTTTTCCTATTCATGTAATAAAGTTTTAAAGTTATAATCGTTGTGGTTTGGACTTGTGTGCATGTTTTTAGTCTAGTATGATTGAGGTGCAAATAAAAGGAACATATTGACATTACTGATATTAAACATATTAACATATGTTACATTTTAAATTTATTGTAAATTAGAAACATATTGCACAGTAGAAACATATGGTAAATTACAAACATATGTTAAATTTTAAATTTATTGTACATTATAAACATATAGTATGAATGAAAGAATGAGCTTCCTTGGTCATTCCGCATATTTATAGGCGGAATCAGGAGCAAATCCTTTGATCTTTGCCGATTTTTCCGCGTTGAAAAGTGGTTACGCCGGCTATTCCTCAGTCATCCCTCGGTCATTCCGTGTTGAACATGAACGTTCCGCCTTCATTCCGCCTGTTCCGAGATCATTTCGTGGGTCTTCCTTCTAAAAAGGAGTAGTGCCGCAGTCGTTCCGCAAACGTTCCGTCCTTTCCGTGAACGTTTCTTGAATTATCCTAAGATCTTCCTTTGCTGTCCGCACTGGTTCCGAAGGTGATCTGAGCGCTTTTACGCATGTATTCCTACATTGTACCGCGGTCTTTCCGTGTCCTTTCCGCACATTCCGTGATCGTTCCGAAGGTGTTCCGAAGGTGCAATTTCACTAAAAGTTTGTTTTTCAGCCCATTCAGGGTTTTAGTAAAACACACTACACATAAACGCAAGCAAGACTAACTAAAATGAGACCGTATTGTTTATGTCTCCATTATAAAAACATGGTAATAATGACATTAACTGACACAAACCATTACAAATAGTATGTGACAGTGTATCACAGCAAGAAATTGCAGGGGTGTAACTTTTTACTCCCTCCCTTCTAAGCTACTAGGGGTGTGAACTGCACCCTTTCAATCACACCCCTTAAATTTGTGAGGAGCCCAGCCATCTTTTAGCGACATTTGACAACATTAACATAGATGCAATAGAAGTTTTAACCCCTGTGACTTTGAAAATTATGTCACGGTCAGCCATACTTGAACTCATCCAAATCCTTCATGAGAGGTGTTGATGTACAAAATCTGGCGGTCCTAGGCTCAGTGGTTCTGAAGTTATTGTGTGTAATTTTGAAAAATGACCCATAAATGTTCAATCTCACCCAATTCCTTCATGAGAGGCATCTAAAAGTAAAATTTGGCAGTCCTAGCTTCAGCGGCTCTCAAGTTATCGCTTACCAAACACTAACTCGGATGTATGGACGGACGGCCGGAGGCCATTTTCACCACGAGGTTGTGGGAGATAGAGTTCAAATGCAAATAAATTGATGATGCTTGTTTATAATTTAAAATAATGACTATTTGAGTACAATAACTACAGTAACTACTTCTCAGACTTACACCTACCAGAACAATTTACCCTCAGGTATTAATTGTTGTTTTTTGTCATGGTTACTTGTCTTCAGAGTGTATGGAGCAACAACTTAACTTCTGTCTGGATTTGTTTTTCAGATCATGGCACAGGGAAATTTCTGAAATCAGTGTTTTTGGTTTGGGTTCTGCCTTTTGTTGCAATTTAAAGTAGACGTTTAGTGTCCTGGTTCAGCGTCTTTAATTTTTACCTGTTTGCATCTATGCGGGATGCTGGCTCAGTCCACCATGTCACATTGTCCTGACAGTAAAATTTCCAGGACTAAACAAAAGGAAAAGGAACCTTAGTCGTGTGTGGTATTGTTATTGTGTCCTAGTGTTTAATCTGTACTGAATGTTTCATGAACACTCGTAAGATCACAGCAGACATCCGTTCTTTATCTGCAAGCTGTTAGTGAGGAAAACCTGCGATGTGTGACAGCTAAAGTTTTAATAGGAAACTTGTGCGTTGCAATGTTTGATTAAAGATTTATTCTGATCTCAATGGTCTTTTCGTTTCATTCCCAGTTGAACCCTGCCATGAATAACTCCTGAAGATTAGATCAAACTTAGTCCCCATTCAGATCTGAAGTGGTTTTCATCACGATCGCGAGATGTTTGCTCTCCAGAAAACAAAGATGTGTAAGAAAGCAGTGTGTTTAATGGTTTGTTTAAAACCGAGAATACTAAGGAATTAGAACGCAAAAAAATAAAAATCCTTTGAAGTTGAATCTGAGGTGGAAACAGGAAACGGCCGTACCCCGGATGCTTTTTTTGTGCTTGAATAGATTCAAGGGGAGAATATCAAGCCTGGGGTAGGGGTATGAAATGATAGTATATATTTCCTGTAGTTTAAAAGGGATCTTCCTGAAGGGCTTCAATCCATCCTGACCTTTTCTATACAAACACAAACAGCCAGTCTTTAAATGCTTTTTCGTAGCTTCTCTTTGAGGTCGCTTTATTGGGCGCAATCCGCAGACCCTGAGGTCCCTGTGTGACCCTGAAGGACTCCCGGGTGACCTTGGGTGACCCTGAATGCCCCCGAGATGAGTGTAGAATCTTTTCAGTGCTTCATTTTGGAAGTATGAGCAAATGTGTTAAAGGTAGAGATTGGTTTTAGACCTCTAGTATAGCGTGTCCGCCGTCATGATTCATGCTAACCAAAGATTTTTTTTTCCATTTAAAACTTTTTAAATCTTAACTTTCTGAATTGCTCAGAAGTAGTTGAATGAAATGTTTGAGATTGTTGCATCATGAATATTCGCGAGAACCCGGCCACAAGCAACAGCTGTTGTTTTGTTTTGATACATGCAGAGTTTTTTTTTTTGCGGTAATGAGGACGCAGTGATTGGCAGGAATGTGTGGTATTAGCTGTCAAGGTTTCGCTTCTCCAGATCCACCAAAAAACCCCAGCAGAAACCTGTGAGATACGGCGATCTATAACAGTGTAGGCTCAGGTTCAGCTCCGGATAGCTGACAGTGTCACGGTTAGTCAGGGTGTATGTTCGGGCTGTTACTTTTTTCTAAATGCTGATTAAAAAGCGGTTCTTTCGAGCTTTTCTTTTAATTACCGTACTTCAGTGGTTAAAAATCATATCCGTATTCATCCATCCATTTCTGATCCATTTAATCCTGATGTCAAAATCCTGATGTATTTTTGTCAAAAAGTAATGTTTGTGAACTAAAAAATTTCTGTCGTGGATGGGGGTGGAAATGTTTTTCGAAAGGCTAATGTACTTCATACTCGTGTACGGATGTTAATCAGCTGTAACATGCTCCTAATATAGCTAATTTGCATGTAGTTATACCCACAAAACTCCATAAAAGGGCAAGAACAACAGCTGGGAGTGCAAAATGAACACTCATCATAAAGCCTGAAGTACAGATGTGGATGTTAATATTTGGATTCGTACAGATGTGGATGTTAATATTTGGATTCGTATCTACTCGCGTGCTCATTTCCTAAACTGCTTATGACTATAAGGGCTGAAGGGAGGCTGAAGCAACGGCAGGGTACAGCCTGGGTAGTTCTTCAGACCATCGCAGGTCCAACATACACACACACACACACAACCATTCACACTCGCATTTGGGGGCAATTTGGGAACAGCTATTTTGCCGAAAGTTCATGTTGCTGGATAAAACCAGAGTAAGCATGTATGGGGATTACATGCAAGCCACACTGAAATGCCTGAGCCCTGGACTTGCTGCCATTCGGAAATGCTAAACGCCACAGAACTGTCCCATCCTGATTCACTTCTATGCAAATAAAAATAATCAGTGTCAGTGTATATTACACAGGAATATTGTGATCTGATTGGTTTTCTAGCTCCGGATAAAGAACATTATCCACCTTAAAAAGTCTGGAAAATATTTAAATCAAGACCGTGAATAAAATCTCATGTCTTATTTCATTACCTCTTCTGGATTTAGTGATGGAATCAACAGGGATGACCCAATACGACGTTTTATCAACAGCGAGGCGTTGCTTTAATTCTCATAGTGATTCTGTAAGTATCCTTATTCTGTATACTATATAAAAAAAAATCTGATATTGTTTTGGTTTCAGTTGAAATTCTTGAGCCATGTACAAAAACGTTGTTTGTTGTCATTTATATTTAAAGTTATTTCGCTTCTACCACACAACCAGCGTGTAGACAGGTTAGGGCGCCACCTGTAGGACTACACAGAACTATCAATGTTTCACTATTTTGAAATCAAACGGTGAAATAAAAAAAAAATAGGAAATTTTTTTTTTTCGTTGCAACTCATGTATCGATTATTTTTTAATAATTTTTTAATTTCTATCGTCCAACAACTGGAATGCTTCAATATAGTAATCCCCGCCCCCCAATTTTATTTTTGTTAATAAACCAGCTATTCACTTCAGACTTGGTGAGTATGCTGCATAATCCCCTTAATGATCTGTTTTAATAATTAATAATAGTTATCTGATTAATATTAATACTGATTAAAACCGAACGCTTAATCTTTTTCAAATTTTTAAAATAAATAATGTAATACCCAAATATGGTATTGTGGCGCTGTGATTGACTTGACATATTTATTGAACAGTATAATGTGGAGTGTTCTGGTGTGTTGTGTCTTTTATACCAGTAATGTTTATATTAGATGCATCACCGGTGTCTCTTATTAAAATCTGTCATCCTGACAAATAACGAAGAATAAACCAGTTTCCGTAATGAAGCTTTTGCATCGTGAGACATACACATCAAACAGTATTATAGGAGGTGTGCTTGGGTCCAGCAGTAATTAACAGTCCTCGCTCAGTCTCTCCATCATGAAGCACCTGCTGGCTTGACAGCAGCCCAACAAAAGCTTCAGGTCAAGCATGATTCATTACACCGGTGCTCGAATGGTGGCCTACAATGGGAGGACGGTGAGATGGCTATGTTCTATTGCTCCTGTGCCAAGTCATCGAAATCAGCCTTTTGAGTGAGATCGAGAGAGAGAGAGAGAGAGCGAGAGAGAGAGAGACTCACAGCTGCACACACTTCAGCTTCATGCTCCATGAAGGCTACTCAAGAGCAGGCGGATTTAAATTGGTGACACACACACGTGAACACGCACACACACACACACGCACACGCACACACACACACACACATACACAGGCCATCCTGATTGCTTTTTAAAGGGATAGTAAAGGAGAAACTTGAGGTGTAACTGAAGCGAAGGAGCCTCCTGGTGTCTCGAGGGAAAGACAGTAAAAAGTAGTGAGGACTCTGACATAAAGGCATGAACAGGTGGGTTATAAATCCACTCTAACCCTCACGTGCATGAGGCGCTTGGTGGCTGTGCTACTCACTTCTGCTGGGAAATAATGATTACCCTGTAAAAACAGAGAGAAAAATGTAAAGGTCCATAAATGCTTCGCAGCCAAAAAAAGCCAGTCTGGGTCTTTCATAAGGCCTCAGCTTGTGTTTTTTGTTTTTTTGTCCCCCGTTCCTCATGAAAATTCAGTCATCAAGGAAATAGTGAAACACTTTTGCGGCTGGATTTGGATCATTCTATCAGTGCCACACCGCTTGCTTTCAAAATAATAATGAAATTATTTTTATCAACTAATGTGTCCGAGTACTGGTTTTATATTGGTGTCGTGTTTGTTGTGCGTTGCAAAGAATTGAGAAGAACGTTTGTGTTTCTGTCAATACGATTCTTTAAATTACAAGTATACTGCTCAAGTCGGCTTGATAACTTGCTCGACCCAACCACCGATAACTTGAGCTAGCCGCTGATTCCCAACTCTAGTCTGTATTGCTATATTTAATTCAGTTTTATTTGTATTGCGTTTTTTACAGTTGACATTGTCGCAAAGCAGCTTTACACAGTGAAACAATGAATGTCAGGGCTTTTTTTTTAGTATTAAAGAATTTAAATATTTCCTACAACCCCTACACATCCCTAATGAGTAATGAGCATTGCCCACGGCAATGAGGGCAAGGAAAAACTCCCTCAGTCGATGTGAGGATGAAACCTCAGAGGAAACAGATCCAAAAGGGAAACCCATCCTCGTTTGGGTGGAACCATAAAGATACAAAGATACATATTATAATCAAACCGTTATGAAATAACAACAGCAACAAGGAACCACATCGTCATCGATGAAAAGTGACCGAGATCATTTGGACTGATAAACCTGATTGTGGTGTGACACTTTTCTTCTATCTGTAGCTCCTCCTGAAACATACATTGGAGTTTAACAAAGTTTACTAAATTTGATATAACCGATAGATGTGCACCATATATGGGGATCCCTCACTACTTCGCGCTTCAATTCGTGCGGCTTCAGTGCATTTTTTTTTTTTGTTTTTTGTTTTTTTTTTTATAAATATTCATCGAATTAAAAAATAAGGAAATTAAGTAAGAATAGGGGGAAAATTTAAGGAAAATGCAACAAAAACAAGGCCAATTATGCAAAAAAAAAAAAAACCCTAAACAAACACAAAACAAAAAACAACCCAAAACCTCCCATCAAAACTAGTTACATTGTTATGAGGTGTGCATCTAAGTGCATGCACGGGCATCTGTATGTGTGTGTATTTATATTTTATTTACATCTTATTCATTACTTAATTCATTACTTAATTGTTATAAGCATTTATCGCATTGAATATTTATTTATTGATATTATATACACATACATGCACGTATATGTCAGTCGGGGGGGGGGTGATCCTACTTCACGGAATTCGGTGGTCGTGTGGGGATCTTGGTCCCAATTAACTGCAGAAAGTGAGAGATCCCAATATATACACACACATACACAGAAACAAAACTATTTATATACAGTGGTACCTCACCTTACGAAGGACCCAACAAACAAAAAATCCAGGTTACGAAACGCATTTACCTAAAATTTCCGTCTCTGCATACGAAACAAATTCACGTTACGAAATGCGCCATGTCAAAAATTCAAACAATGCGCACACCCACCCACACACCCACACACACACACACACACACACACACACCTACACACACACACACACACACACGCACACACATACATACATACAGTAGTACCTTGACTTACGAATGTAATCAGTTCCAAGGGAAGCTTGTAAGCAAAAAGTTCGTTAGATGAAACAATTATTCCCATAAGAAGTAACAGAAAAACAATTAATCCATTCCAACCCCCACCCAAACTGATATAACATTTTTATTTTTGAATGTTTAATTGTTATATTTTAGTCCTGAATATGTATTTATTGATATATATATATATATATTATTTATACATATATATGTACAAAAACGTCAGTCAGGAGTGGTTGATCCTACTTCGCGGAATTCGACGGTCGCCGGGGGATCTTGGTCCCAATTAACCGTGGAAAGTGAGGGATCCGTGTAAATAATAATAAACAATAAGTCAACTAACTCTTCCGATCATCGACTGCGGCGATATTATGTCAGCAGGCAAGAGGTGGTGCGTACCAGAAAAGATGGAGGAGGAGGAAGAGGAGAAGGAGGAGAATTTTGCGTGTGTTCACGCTACGAATGCCAGCGAGGAAAGACTCGTGGTGAACTCCCACAAGGCCAGTGCTTCTCAAGTGGTGACCCTGGGGAACATGCTTTTTTGCCATACTGTACTAGAATTAAGTGTAATTGTGCATGCACTACAGTAGTTGTCAACAGTGCTCTCATTGTCATGCTATGTTGTAGGGAAAAGACACAGAGTAAACAATCTGAAGTGCAGTAAACACTATTTATAGTCGCGCCTGTGGCACTGGGGGGGGGGGGGTCTTCCATCCTAGTGGGGGTGTCAGAAAATAATTGAGAAGCATCATACAAGGCGTGCTCGGAGCACGGAGGAATACACATGGAAGAACATGAGGCTAATCGGACTGGAAAAGTCATTTTAAGGAGAGCTCATAAAGTTAATTTTTGCTCGTTGGATGGAGCAGATTTTTGGTAAACTGGAAGCTCGTATCATGAAAAAAATCGCTACAAGGGACACTCATTAGATGAGGTACCACTGTATATAGACAAACCGGATTCCAAAAACATTGGGACACTATATAAATTATGGATAAAAACTGAATGCAATGATGTGGAAGTGCCAAATTTCAATATTTTATTCTGAATAGAACATAGACTCAGTGTCTGTCACAAGTGTTAAAAAAAAAAATCATACTTCAAGCGGAGGCCGGAGGCGAAAATTGGGAGCTTTGAGATGCATTCTCTTGGTATCTGAGGCCAAGAATTTGAGAATTTGTGATTGACTGCTAAGTATAATCTATAAAAGATTCAGACAGCAGGTATGTGGAATTTAACATGAGATTCATCTACCGGAAAATTGAAATTAAGTCAAGACATTTTATTCAATATACACTAAATGTCAAGAATATTCCATATTTTCAGTAAGTATTTTACTTTACGTGTTATTTATCAAACTATGCATTGTTTTTGTCAAATGCAAAAAAAAAAAAAAAAAAAAAAAAAAATCATAATTTACAGTTATTCCAGGATTGAGGATTTCAAGTGGAGATTCAGTTTATAATACTATGTTGCATCAATGTCATAACAACTAACTTGTTTGGCACAAAAAACATAAAATTTTCTGAATGTTAAACATTTTAAACAATTTTATAAAATTACTGGACATATCGCTTAACAGCTAACACAATTCTTGGCACAAATATAATATTTTCGCAACTTCTCCAAAAATACGACAATGTGTCCTTCAAATGTGTTTTTTACAAGTATGTGTCAGTGAAAACTTCTGAAACAAGAAAATAAATGCATGCAATAGGAGTAGCAATAATTTCCTAAAAAATGTAATGCGTAACAAGATAATCTCAAATTCTAACAAGAAAATATAATTGGCAAATCTGTTTTGGCAACTATTCCAGTAACCATGAGAATGTTCTTTTTTCTGCAGATTTTTGCTTTTTAGCATCCCTAGTTTCACCATCAGCCAAAGGCTGCTTTTTGGTTTCCTTTGGTATCTTACTTGCCGCTAGTTCCTTTGTAACTTTCTTCAGCTTTTGCTTCTTTTATTCAATATGGTGCTAAATAACAGAAATCAATGTCCAAGGTCCACTGGCAACATGACTGAATATAAAAAGAGCATCTCAGAGTGGCAGGGTCTCTCAGAAGCAAAGATGGGTAGAGGATCCAATTCGCCCAATGTTATGCTGAGAGATAGTTGCGCGACATCAGAAAAGTGTTTCCCAGCCAAAAATTGCAAGGAATTTGAAGTTATCATCATCATCTACAGTACATAACATCATGCAAAGATTCAGAGAATATAAACCAATCTCTGTACGTAAGGATCGAGGCCAAAAAAAACATACTAGATGCCCCTGATCTTCGGGCCCTTAAACGGCACTGCACCACAAACAGGAATGCCACTATAAGGGAAATCACAGAATGGGTTCAGCAATACTTCCAGAAACCATTTTCGGTGAACACAATCCACCGTTCCATCCGCCTTTGACAGCTGAAACTCTACAATACAAAGAAGAACCCATTTCTAAACAGGACTCAGAAGCGCAGGTGTTTTCTCTGGGCCAGGGGTCATTTAAAATGGAGTGTGGCAAAGTGGAAAACTGTTCTGTAGTCAGACGAATCAGAATTCAAAGTCCTTTATGGTAAGCTGGGACACCATGTCATCTGGACTAAAAAGGACAAGGACAACCAACCCAAGTTGTTATCAGCATTCAGTTCAGAAGCCTGCACCTGAAATGGTATGGGGCTGCATGAGTGCACGTGGCATGGGTAGCTTGCACATTTGGAAAGGCACCGTCAATGCAGAAAGGTATATTCAGGTCCTAGAACAACATGTGCTCCCATCCAGACGTCGTCTCTTTCAGAGAAGACCTTGAATTTTTCAACATGATAATGCCAGACCACATGCAACATTAATTACATTACAGCTGCATAGAAAAAGGATGCCAGTATTGAAATGGTCAACCTGCAGTCCAGATCTTTCACCTATAGAGAACATTTGGCACTTCATAAAGAGGAAGGTGCAACAAAGAAGGTCCAAGACAGTTGAACAGTTCGAGGCCTGTATTAGACAAGAATGGGGCAGCATTCCTATTTCTAAACTTGAGATACTGGTCTCCTCGGTCCCCAGACGTTTGCAGACTGTTCAAAGAAGAAGAGGGGACGCCTCACAGTGGTGAAAATGGCCTATTTTTCCCTTAAAATGATACATTTTCTCATTTTTAATTTTTGACCTGTCATCCATGCTCTATTCAGAATAAAATATTGAAATTTGGCATTTCCACATCACTGCATTCAGTTTTTATTCACAATTTGTATAGTGTCCCAACTTTTATGGAATCCAGTTTGTATAATATAACCTACTATATTTAATGTTAAACTGCTAGAAGAGAAGGAGAGATTCTGGAGTGAGTTAGATGAAGTGATGCAGAGTACCCCCAGAGGTGAAAGAGTGGTCATTGGAGCAGACTTCAATGGACATGTTGGTGCAGGCAACAGAGGGGACGAGGAAGTGATGGGCAGGTTTGGTATCCAGGACAGGAACACAGAAGGACAGATGTTGATCGATTTTGCAAAAAGGATGGAAATGGCTGTGGTGAATACTTTCTTCAAGAAGAAACAGAAGCATAGGGTGACTTATGAAAGCGGAGGTAAGAGCACACAGGTAGACTACATCTTGTGTAGGCGATGTAATTTGAAGGAAGTCAGTGACTGCAAAGTAGTAGTGGGTGAGAGTGTTGCCAAACAGCATAGGATGGTGGTGTGCAGGATGACACTGATGGTGAGAAAGGTGAAAAAGGCAAAGGGAGAGCAGAAGACAAAGTGGTGGAAGCTGAAAAAGGAAGAGTGTCGTGTTGTCTTCAAGGAGGAGTTGAAACAGGCTTTGGGTAGTCAGGAAGTGCTTCCAGAGGACTGGACAACCACAGCCAATGTGATCAGGGAGACCGGTAGGAGAGTACTTGGTGTTTCCTCTGGAAGGAAAGTAGATAAGGAAACTTGGTGGTGGAATGAGGAAGTGCAGGAGTGTGTACAAAAGAAGAGGTTAGCCAAGAAGAAGTGGGACATTGAGAGGACCGAAGAGAGTAAACAGGAGTACAGGGAGACACAGCGTAAGGCGAAGGTAGCGGTGTCAAAGGCCAAACAGAGGGCGTATGATGACTTGTATGATAGGTTGAACAGTAAGGAGGGAGAAAATGATCTATACAGGTTAGCACAGCAGAGAAATAGAGTTGGGAAAGACGTGCAGCAAGTTAGAGTGATAAAGGACAGAGAGGGAAATGTATTGACTGATGACAGAAGTGTGCTGGGAAGATGGAAAGAGTACTTTGAAGAGCTGATGAATGAGGAAAATGAGAGAGAAAAAGAGTAGAAGGGGTGACCGTTGAGGAGCAGGAAGTAGCAAAGATTAGTAAGGGAGAAGTGAGGAGGGCATTGAAGAGGATGAAGAATGGAAAGGCAGTTGGCCCTGATGACATACCAGTTGAGGTATGGAAGTGTCTAGGGAGGTAGCAGTAGGTTTTCTGACAACAATATTCAACAACGTCTTACAAACTGAGCAGATGCCAGAGGAATGGAGGAGAAGTGTGCTTGTGCCCATTTTTAAGAACAAGGGCGATGTACAGAGTTGTGGCAACTACAGAGGGATAAAGTTGATGAGCCATACAATGAAGCTATGGGAAAGAATAGTGGAAGCAAGACTAAGGGCAGAGGTCAGCATTTGTGAACAACGGTTTGGTTTCATGCCCAGAAAGAGCACCACAGATGCAGTGTTTGCTTTGAGGATGTTAATAGAGAAGTACAGAGAAGGTCAGAAGGAGCTGCATTGTGCCTTTGTGGATCTGGAGAAAGCATATGACAGGGTGCCGAGAGAAGAACTGTGGTATTATATGAGGAAGTCTGGAGTGGCAGAGAAGTATGTTAGAGTGGTGCAGGACATGTATGATAGATGTAAGACAGTGGTGAGGTGTGCTGTCGGTGTGACAGAAGAGTTCAAGGTGGAGGTGGGACTGCATCAAGGGTCAGCTCTCAGCCCCTTCTTGTTTGCTATGGTGATGGACAGGCTAACAGATGAGGTTAGACAAGAATCTCCATGGACTATGATGTTTGCAGATGACATAGTGATCTGTAGTGAGAGCAGAGACCGAGTGGAGGAAAATCTAGAGAGGTGGAGGTATGCCCTGGAAAGGAGGGGATTGAAGGTTAGTCTTAGTAAGAAAGAATACATGTGTGTGAACGACAAGGACCCAAGAGGAACTTTGAGGTTACAGGGGGCAGAGATAAAGAAGGTGGAGGATTTTAAGTACTTAGGCTCAACAATCCAGAGCAATGGAGAGTGTGGAAAAGAGGTGAAGAAGCGTGCAGGCAGGTTGGAATGGATGGAGGAAAGTGTCCGTGTGATGTGTGATAGGAGAGTATCGGCAAGAATGAAGGGAAAAGTGTACAAGACGGTGATGAGGCCAGCAATGTTGTATGGTTTAGAGACAGTGGCCCTGGGGAAAAGACAGGCGTCAGAGTTGGAGGTAGCAGAGATGAAAATGTTGAGGTTCTCTTTGGGAGTAACGAGGATGGATAGGATCAGAAATGAGTACATCAGAGGGACAGCACATGTTAGATGTTTTGGAGACAAAGTCAGAGAGGCTAGATTGAGATGGTTTGGACATGTACAGAGGAGGGATAGTGAGTATATTGGTCGTAGGATGCTGAGGTTGGAACTACCAGGCAAAAGGCCCAGAGGAAGACCAAAGAGATTTATGGATGCGGTGAAGGCGGACATGAAGGTCGTTGGAGTAAGAGTAGAAGATGCAGAGGATAGGGAGAGATGGAGGCAGATCATTTGCTGTGGCGACCCCTGAAGGGAACAGCCGAAAGGAAAAGAAGATACAGATAAAATTGAATTGAATACAACCTCCTCTATAACCTTGTATCTTACTTCATAGTCATCTCATGCCTGTTTGTTTCCCCAAAGGCACAAAAATGATGTCATGAACATATACAATAGTAGTATTTGTAAAAGAAGGGAAATCTGAATGAATAAGGAAAATGTGAAAATATTTATTTGACTAAATTAAAAAAGATTGGACCCATCATTGAGCACCTTATACAATGGGCATCTGCACTCTGAAGGGAAAAAATATACAGTCGGCCCCCAATTTACGAAATGAATCCGTTCCAGACCCTTTTTCGTATTAGCGGGGATTTTGTAAGTAGGGGTCGCATCTTACATGTTAAACGCCTAATTCGTTCCAAGGCTCCAGTCTTTGGACTGGATAAACCCCATGAACCCTTTAAAAATGATAAAAGTACACCAATTTTGTATGAAATTTTGTAAAAGTAAAAGAAAATTATTTATTAAACCATTTAAACATTTTAACATATTAAACAATTTGTAAACATATTTCGTAACTAAACCCTTATTAAACATTTTTTATTAACACACATAAGCCCACAAAAGACGTGAATTCAAAGCGCATTCCCTGCTTGACCAATTACTGAATTAAAACAACTTAAAAAAATAAACGAAAAACTAAAGCGTTATTGCTTCTCTCTCTCTCTCTCTCTCTCTCTCTTGCGCGTGCTGCGGGCCACGCTCACAAGACGTGAATTCAAAGCACATTCCCTGCTTGACCATTTACTGAATTAAAACAACTTCAAACACTAAACTAAAAACTAAAGCGTTATTCCCCCCCTCTCTCTCTCTCTCTCTCTCTCTCTCTTGCTGCGGGCCACGCCCACAAGATGTGAATTCAAAGCGCATTCCCTGCTTGACCATGTACTGAATTAAAACAACTTAAAAAACTAAACTAAAAACTAAAACGTTATTCCTTCTCTCTGTGTCTGTCTCTGTGTCTCTCTCTGTGTCTCTCTCGCGCACACGTGAATTCAAAGCGCATTCCCTGCTTGACAAACTCAACTTTAATTTGATTCCTTGAGGGATCGGAATTCCAGATGAGCTCAAATGCACCCACATTTATTAAACATTTACTGAATTAAAACAACTTGAAAACTAAACTAAAAACTAAAGAGTGAAGCTTCCTTCTGTCTCTATCTGGGAGGCCAGCGGGGCGGGATGTTGAGAGACAGCCAATGAGAGAGCAACTCGCGCGTCCTGTGAAATTTTGATTGGCGCGTTTGAATTTCTTTACGTAAAAGGGGGTTGCGTCATATCTCGGGAACGGAAACTCAGGAAAATGTTTTTTGTAATCCGGGGATTTCATACACAGGGGTCTTCGTACGTTGCGGGGCCAACTGTATATCATGTTTGAATTTTTTAGGCACAGCTATTATAGACCTTATGGTAGCCACACCTCGCTCATCATTTGAGGTTTGAAGATTTCCCAATGAGTATCGAACAGCATTGATGATAAAATCCCATAAAACCCAACACCAAAGATAACTGAACAAACTGTGGTAGAAATTTAAGTGACATTATTTTGAATGACAGCATGTCTGAGATTAATAAACTCTGATTAGCATACTGTAATTCATATTACACAACATTCATCAGAAACACCGGTGTGGTTTGTCAGGCCTGTCAGTGACTGCATGTCAAATACAAACGTATTCTGCAGCCTTGAATGTGACTGCCTTAAAAGACACGTAGTAACATGTAGTAATACCTCATATACCTATATCTCCAGTACACGGATGAAACACTGACATGGCTACTGATAAACTGTGCAATAATAAAAAAAACCATGCAATAAATTGTCATGGTATTCATTTCACAGTTCACGGAAACACCAGAGCCTGGGAATTGAACCCAGGAACTTCTTCCAGTGAGGTGGACATGCTAACCACTGCGCCATCGTGTCAGCCTTAGTTATTCTACATGTGTGCTTCATGTAAGAGCTCCACGACTTAATAATCACGGTCTCTTGGAAACCCCACCCCTTTCCATAACCTCACAAACTCATGCCACCTGACAGGAAGATTATTATTTAATCAAAAGAAATGAGCATTGAACTCATACAAGACCACGACTGCCTACTACAGTTTTAATGTGTTTAGGAAACGACTGGATTCAGGGTTCATTTCAATTCTTTTTTTGGAACTGGAACAAAATGAATATAATATCTAAGAGCTAACAGAATCCAAGCCCACACAGATAAGCAGAACCCTGAGAAATTTCAACTGTCCGGTCCATTGATTTAAGCATTATTCTCCTGCAATTATGATTTGCAATCTCGAGATAATGGACCAATTAGATCGCACCGATACTGTATAGTACATAGTGTTCACTGGGACTGATCACCCTTCCTCACTGCTTCCTTTTATATCAGTGTTATTGATTTGTGAATTTAATCATGGCTTTGCTGCTTACATGCATCTACAAAAGCCTTTGTTTTATTAAAAATCACCTGCATTATGTGTGCATTATGAAAACAATGTACAACAACAATTCTGACCCGGTGGAATTACTTTTCAGACAAATATATTTTGGGTGCTACTGACAGAGGGAGAGAGAAAAGAAACAAGTGACAGAGAGGGGGGGAGAAAGAGAGAGGAATAGATGGAGAGCAAGGGGAGTAAGGAATAAAGAGAGAGAAAAAGTGGAGAAAGAGAGAGGGAGAGAGGTTGGAGAGAGAGGGACAGAGAGAGAGAGAGAGAGAGAGAGTGAGAGAGTCCACAAAGAGCAAAACACTCAATAATTACCACGTCCTTTCCAACAGCTCGCTTCCAACAGCGATACTACACACAGAGCTTCTGATTTCAGTATCACCGTCTCCAATCTCGCAACAGATGAATTTTGCTTACGACATATGTTACAATACTTCCTTTTAATATCCGCCATAAGCTCTACCTCTTTTTTACACTAGGTGGCAGTACCAGTACCTTTCAGGGTCCCAAATATGCTCGCAGAAAGCTAAGAACCTTAACACACGCATACTTAAGAGCGTGGGGGAAAATATTCAACCTGATGAGAACGCGTGTCTGAATTAACGTGATACGATGTACACATTTCAACGAAGAACACAATGAGTGTAACATTCCGAGCAGCAAGGATATGGTTCTATCGCCCCGTCAGCCAAATTTACACCATGCTGCAACGCTACTGAAATTAGCTGACAGGATGTTCAGTCAGATTCTGCAGCGTTCAGTAGAATTCAGGAAGAGCAGTAGCGCTGCGATGTGGGGAGATGTACGCAATCAGCAAAATGTGCAACGCTGAAGAATGACCCGGTTGAAGCGCTATGAAGTGAAGACTAATAAGCTTGGCATTACTGCCGGTTCCCAATGTATGGTGTTATTAGAAAAAAAAAAAAAAGGGGAGTGGTGAGCACTGACGAGAACCAAGGTGGGGGGAAAAAAAAAAAAAATCAGTCGCTGGTCGGATTTGCTAAAAAATTTACATAGAGGTAAAAAATTATGGCAGTTTTTCAGTGAAACAACACATGAGCAAAACAAAAAATTACCCCATGACCTGCAGGTAATCCCGTCCAAACAGGGCTGTTGAAATCAAATCTGCCACTTATAAATCATTTGAAATGTGTGTGATGCTTAAACACGATTAAATATGACTACACGCACTGTGGCTTCCTGGAACATTTAACACATTGACTTTTACCCAGCCATTTGCTGAACTGCTGAATCCTATTAGAATTGTGGGGAGACTGGAGCATCTCTCAGAGAGGTTCGAGGGAAATATACCCTGAATACCTCACCAGTCCTTCGCAAGGCCAACAGACACACATGTCCATTCATTCCACTCTCACCTAGGGACAATGTGGAACAGCCAGTCAGCCAATTGTGCATGTCTTTGGACTGTGAGAACGAATTGGAGTACAGACGCTCCCCGACTTACGTTCATTTGTTTTTTACGTATTTTCGATTTTACATTAAAAAATAAATAAATAAATAAATAAGTTGAGTTTAGCGTGCTCTCTGTACGTAGTAAGAGACGTATCTACGTAGCACGCTGACGTAATACGCTACTTCCGCATGACACTGCGTCCATTGTTTACAAACAACAGACTGAACGTGCCCCTCCTTCTTCCCAGTTCACTGCGTGTTACCCTTTTGTTAAGATGTCGTCTCCGTTATCTTTGTGTTTACACCGTTTTGAGGACTTTTGCAACCCTAAGCAAATATGGTTGGTCAGAAATATAAGCCTACTAGTGATAGTGGTAATCCGAAAAAGCGGCAAGCCATCACGTTAGAAACGAAGATGGCTATTATCAAGTAAATTTTATATTTGATATTATTTTACAATGTTATGTAGGGATGTCATTGACAATTGGAATATCGCCGATATAATTATGTCTACCAATACTCGATACCTATAAAAGGGGTATCGATACTTCTAACGTTGTAGCTTCCTGTGTTCATGACAGCGTCTGTAGTAAATGCCATTTCAATGACACCCCGAGTAAATGGTACATCCTGCCTCTCTGTATGGGAAATGGTACGTCCCTGCTTCTAGTGTGCCGTCAGAGCACGTGTTCTCAACAGCACGGAACATTTTGAACAAGAAGAAACACTTATCACCGGATAATGCAGATATGTGCATCTTCTGAATCTATACATCTATTTTCGATTCCACGTCACTGTGACACGCAGCGGAGAGCCAATCCTTTCTGTACTCCACTCCACTGTGTGGGCGGGTCCGATAGCTTCAAACTCCAATTTTATTGGATTATAACAACAGCCACAGACTGCACGTGTTGTTTGAGTAAAGAGGTAAATTTCCCTCGTTTTGATCGGCTCATTTCCACGAAGCCAAGCACAGCTGGCAAGCAAACACGAATGGACGGACATGGAAAAACTTTAACCCGCAGACCAGCTGATTGCCAAAACTTGGGACGCACTTCCTGTCACATAAATACTGCAGCGTGCGAGTCCAATAAAATTAGAGCTTCAAGGTATCGGACCCGTCCACACAGAAAGGATTGGCTCTCAGCTTCGTGCCACAGTGACGTGGCATTGAAAGTAGATGAATAAATTTGCTCTGAGCAGTTAGAAAGTGAAGCTGCATCATCTCCTGCTTGGCCTTT
The DNA here is from genome assembly GCA_024760905.1 of Plotosus lineatus. Taxonomy (NCBI): domain Eukaryota; kingdom Metazoa; phylum Chordata; class Actinopteri; order Siluriformes; family Plotosidae; genus Plotosus; species Plotosus lineatus. The sequence continues at coordinate 17,561,509 of CM045751.1, read as the reverse complement.
TAAAATGCTGGCGCTGCCGGCCGCACAAACAACCGTCATATGCAACACTCGCACTGCACTGCCAAGAATCATGCTTCACCACTTTTGCGGTCGTCAAGTCGATCAGACGAAACTCGCATAGGTCGTAAGTCGACGACTCACTGTATTCAATGCATTATACAAACTACTGTAATATATCTTAGTCTGTTCTATTTAATGCATTTATGGAACAGTACAGCAATATTCCAATGTATCGATGCATCGGAAATTTTTTTTTATTTTTTTTATCAATATATTGATACCAATAATAGGTTTTCAATGATACCCCTAATGTTATGTTTATAATAATTGATTTAGGGGTGTTTTATGAGATACGGTAATGGTATTTATGGATGTATAGTAGAGCAGTGGTGGCCTAGTGGTATAGGGGGCTGGATGGCTGATCCAAAGGTTGGGGGTTCGAGTCCCACTCTCCACAAGGTTGTCACTGTCCCCCCAGTGCAGCTGACTGGGTTATCAAAGGCGGGCCATGTCTCTCACTGTCTATGGTGTGAGGCATGTAAAAGAACCATTGCTGACTTTAATAAAGAGGAGCTGCAAAGTCGTCAGCGTGTTTCTGTCCCTTGCTAAAAACGGTTGTGACAGGAAGGGCATCCGAAGTAAAAACCTCTGCCAAATCAGACATGCGAATCAGATGATTCGCTGTGGCGACTCCCGAGTAAAAGGGAAAAAGCTGAAAGGAAGACAGACAGTCAGTACCGTATGAGCGGCATACGTCGCTGGAACATACAGTAACAACTTACGTTTTGTTTTTTTGTTTTTTTCCAACTTACGTTTGGCCGTCTGGAACGTAACTTAAACGTAAGTCGGGGGTCGTTTGTACCGCAAAGGAATCGAACACAAGCACGGAGAAAATACGCAAGCTCCACACAGAAACACCCTCGCCAGGTCCACACTGGACCCCAAAACATTGTCGTGCCACTACAAATAATGCTTTAATAAAAAAATAATAAATTAAAAAAAAAAAAATTTTTTTAAAAACTCACACTACATAGGGTGGATGCTACTGATGTTGCTTGACAATACAGTTTTCTCCAATTCTTTGTCAGAATGTCAGCTCTTCGGTGGTATGATCGCCGAAATTTCTGGTCATGTGGATGGTCTATGTCAAGAGTCTGTTTATACTATTTTGTTAGTCTCCCCACACACAAAGCCTTTGCTCTGGGTTATACCTATTTCGTCACACAGCCCAAAGACATGCACATTAGACTCATGGTTCCACACATTGGGCCAAATGTCATTCAAACACTTTTCAAGGACTTTCCAAGAACACATTTTCATGTTCAAGTCGTGTTTAAAAGGGTAAAATACAACAAGAAATACTGTTTCTGACTTTCAAAGAGTGAAATGAAATCATTTTAATATACTATAAATTAATATATGTAACAATACAAACATTCTTAAAATGGCAACAACTACATTTTTAATGTAATAACTAAATAAAAGTCATTTAAATTATTTTACTGCAAAATATGCAATAATTTTAATCAAATGTAATAAGAAGACCACAGAATTTCTTAAATGTAAATACCAAATATATACGTAAACACTTTCTTCACCTTCAGGTCGACACTTGTACCGGTTTCGGATCCACTCGGCATCGTCATGGTAACGCTAACGTTAGTGCTTGTGGCGGTTGTTCCGACTGAATTTCCTTTGCAATAGTTCATTATCAGACCACCCTCATGTTCCTGGGTTCTTAAAAGTGTTTGCGTGTTTGAGGGGGTGACATTTGATTTAATGTGCAACTTTAATGCTCCTCCCCCAGAGCACCAACTCCAATGTTTTTTTGATGCCAACGTCTAATCAATCACTGCAATCTTTGTCCACCTGCCATTTAAATATACATCAACTGCCTGGCATTGTGGCTGTTGGTACAATACAGTCCTCTTAAGCGTTTTTATAAAATATTTATTCACTCGTGACGAGCGCAAAAGTCACCCACAACACCATCACCAAACTGCCGAAAATAGGATCTGTATGTCGTAAAACATCGAGAAGCTTCTATAATTTTGTGCATTTTGCAATTTTGTTAAGAGGAACTTCCGGGAAGATGTGTTAGGAGATGACGCTCACTCATTTGCCAAATTGCTGAATCCTACTAGGGTCATGGGGAAGCTAAAACACAGACGGCCCAAATCTAAAAATAAAGCACAATTCAAGGACGAAGTCAGAAAACCGTTGGTTTTCAAGGGGTGGCCTGGCAGTTCCAGGGCCATTGAAAAGAATTTGTTTTTTCAAGAACTTTTCAAGACATTCAAGCCCCGTACGAACCATGATAACTAGCTATTCCAAATTGACCCCAGTGTGAGTCTGAATGGATATGGGTATGTGAATGCGTGTGCGTGTTGGCCCTGTGATGGTCTGGGGAGCTGCCTTTCAAGTAGTTTTGGCTGAAATAGGCTTTAGCTTTCCCATAACCCCAGTAGGATTCAGCAATTTGGCAAATGAGTCAGTGAGTGAGTGAGTGTAACTGGCTTGTAGGCAAAAAACTCTGCTGTCATGCTGGGTTTCCTGTGCCATAGCGATGTAGTCGATGGTGATCCAGTGATTGTTTTTAATCTCTTCTGCATAAATGGTTAGCAAAATCTTTACTCGAGGACAAATTATACCATCAAACACAAGAATTATTAGTAAATATTACTATTATTATTATTATTATTATTATTATTATTATAGTCTTTCCAATAACTCCACCTTGAAACCGCCGTAATATCTCACATCTCTGTGCCCTTTATAAACCAACTCATAACTTAAATGTTCAAAGAAAAACTGGCCTTCTTTCATCTCCAGCGTCTTTTAATCGCCTCACTGGCTCTTACCATCTGCTTCATCCAAATATAAAAACTTATCTTTGGGGGCTTCCCGCATGTGATAAACACGCTATACGACATTCACCCCCTGTTAACAGCATGCCGTACGTTCTGCTGTAAAATATTCCCCGTTAAACTGTCAGCGGCGCTCGCCACCCGCCTGGCGTTCACAGTATGGTGGCATGAGGCTGGCGTTTCCGCCCCTGCCTTGCCTCAGCCAAACAAGTGTCCTGTTCCAGAGCAGCGCCAGTACCCCGCTAACTTCCGCGCCTGGCTTCAAACATCTGTAAAACATTTTTCTTCTCCCGTTCCAAACCATGCTGGCAAAACATCTCCAAGTAGTAAGCTGGCATAGCTACGAAAAAAAAAAAAAAAAAAGGTAATACTGGTCAGTGCTATAATGCAACACCAAAATATAAGATGTGTATTAAATAAAGTATTAGCCCTACCTAGCCCTACCTACCTTCAGTAAGAATCTGTTTTGCTAACCATAGTTCTACCCCAGAAACCTAAATTTGCACACTGAGTGCTTCTGAAGAACGTCACACACCTGGAACTGGCTTCAGCAGTCAGACCCACTTTGTAATTAGCAACAGAAACTTCACACTACACAAAACAATAATCATAATCATGCCTTTGCCATTCTCACCCTTATAAAAATTAAATTAAAGCAGCAAGTCAGGGTTTCCCAGACTGCTTGTGTTAATGGACATGATGAGTTTTCCACCTGATATTATATACATATACATATATATATATATATATATATATAAACAAAAATAAAAGGACAGGACAAAGACTTTCTATTGAAACTCCATTTATCACTACAGATCTGTTTCGAGGGATGGTGAAACCATCCTCTCTCTTCAGGTGATTATAGAAGAACTTCTTCTATTCTTCTATAATCACCTGAAGAGAGAGGATGGTTTCACCACCCCTCGAAACAGATCTGTAGTGATAAATGGAGTTTCAATAGAAAGTCTTTGTCCTGTCCTTTTATTTTTGTTATTTGCTCTACCAAAAAGTATTGAGCACTCTCCTACAGAAGGATCTACTCAGAAAATCATATATATATATATATATATATGTCTGTCTTCTTTTCGGCTTTTTCCCTTTTACTCGGGAGTCACCACAGCGAATCATCTGATTCGCACATTTGATTTGGCAGAGGTTTTTACGTCGGATGCCCTTCCTGTCACAACCCTTTTTAGCAAGGGACAGAAACACGCTGACGACTTTGCAGCTACTCTTTACGAAAGTCAGCAATGGTTCTTTTACATGCCTCTCACCATAGACAGTGAGAGACATGGCCCGCCTTTGATAACCCAGTTAGCTGCACTGGGTATATATATATATATATATCCCCCATTTCACCCTTGTGTGTATTGAAACATTGATTAGTGTGAAGTATAAAACCAAAGCAATCAGTCCTTGCACTGACTTGCCAATCCCTGTTCATCAGATTTCCTCTGTCACCGTGATTGCTGTCATGAACCCATGGACTGTGTACATGTTCCATGGACGTCAGATCAGGTTTCAAGTCTGAAGCCAGTTGAAGTCTAGATTTCTCTTCCTCGTCACAGACACTGACCAATGTGCCAGCCAGGATATGATGACATGGCACATTGGGATGTCATCTCACTCACCAAACTGCTTAGTCCTATTAGGGATATGGTGAGTCTGAAGCCCATCTCAACCGACACAGAGATACCCTGATCAACTCACCAAATCATAACAGGGCTAACAAACAAACACAAACACACACACACACACACACACACACACACACACACACACACAGACATATTTTCAGCAAGAGGCAATTTGTAAAAGTCATTCAGCTGAATGTCCATGGCCTTCAACTGTGGGAAGAAACCCGAGCACCTGGAGGAAACCCACACAAGTATGCGAAGAATATGCAAATACTACACAGAAAGACCCTTGCCGAGAATGGGACTCGAGCCCAAGCCCTTCTTACTATGAGATGGCTGTGCTAACCACTACATCACAGTGCGGCCCTGGGGATGTCATGCTTCTGGAATATAGTGATGCATAAATCTAAAACATATAATTCGGCTGCATCATAAAAAGATCATATAAAGACCCTACTGAGGTCTGTGTTCTCTTATACACCGATTAATGATATACATCATTAGGATATTTGTGGTCTTTGTGGTGATTAGTTCAAACTGGGGACAAAGCGTAGCTTGACTATTAATGCAAAAATAAGAAGAAATTTGTGGAATTAAATCATGACGATCTTGAGAGAGCTTGACTGGAACCTGACTGGAATCTGTTGCCGCGATTATTTTGTGAATCGTAGTAGAGTGCAGTAGACCTTAACAGAGCGTAACACACTTTGGTGCCCCATCGCAGGGGATCTTAATGAACTTGAAAACATGGTTCCTTCTAAATTCAAATCACTTAAATGCACCCTACCTCCTTTTTATACCCCAATAGTGCGCCAAGCATGCTCATAAATCATAGAGATTGTGGACATCATGGGTCCAGAGTACATTTTGATTTAACAGTTTAATTGGGATAGTTAGGCTACTCATTCTGTTAAAAAAAAAAAAAAAAAAAAAAAAACAGGAACGTACAGTCAGCAATTGCTGGCAGGTACTCTCAGAAAACTTATAATGCAATATGCATTTTTTTTAATTATTATTTATTTAACATTCATATTGTGAGTTGGAGTCGAAGACATTACTGTTGGTGAACACCAACTTGGGGGGAGGGGGGGGATTTTGGAAAGCTGGAAGCCAATGCCTTGCATCATGGGATTCCATACACAGAGAAGTGTGGTCTGGCCGTATATTGGATATTTTCACAAGAGGAGCATAATATGTGGGTAACTGACGTGCACTGTATATTTAAATTTTTTCATGTAGTGCACATGTAATACTTTTCCATCAGCAGCAGTACCAAGTATAGAGTTTCCAATATGGCCACAGTCTTAAAGCTCGGCACGAATATTGGCCTCCTCTCATCTTGCACTGGTGAGAATCTTCATATTTGGATTAGTTTGGATCCTGCCGGCAACCTCTATTTAATCTACATTTCTTGCAAAATCTAAAGAAAATGTTTTGTTTTTTTCCTGATTGCTAGAGAATTAAAAACTTCTGGAACTTCATTCTAAGCCAAAAAAAAGAAGAACGGACATTTATGGTGCTTATCCAGGAGTCCAGAGAAGTAATCATCTGACACCATCACCCTGCTAAAAAGAGGTACGGGGGGGGGTTAGGACTTCAGCTAACAGCACCTAACATACCAGGTGTGACCTGAATTACGCTGCACTAATAAAACCGTCTGTTCATCAGAATGAAATTCGCCAAGTGTCTTTATGAAAGTGTTATCCTGAGTTACGCATCACCTGAATACATCTGGAGAAAGACAAAACATGTAGTGCACATGGTACTTGGTAAAAGACGTACAATAATAAAACCTTATCTGTACAGCTGCTGGATTTTAACGCACTTCTTTATTAGCATTACACACACACACACACACACACACACACACACACACACACACTAACCTCATCCGATCCTCCCTGAAGCTTTATTGAAACACTGCATTTAAGGTTTTCTGAACACTGAAGAACTGTGCCATCATTTCTAACTGAAGGATCAAAGTTTCAGCTCTTGAAATTGATTACAAAATGCCAAGAGCGAGTCTCTCAGACACCATGTGGGCTGAGTGGCTTCACTGCGGGGTTCAAGCTGTGGATTTGGCTTCTTTGCCCTTTTAAGCAGTTATAAGCTAACCAGCCATGGCGCTGTTTCCATAAGCATACAGTTGACCAAAAAAAGGGGTATGTTTATATTTAAAATGTTACAACTGATGAATTGCAGAGCTTCCTTGAGTGATTTAGCTTCCCTGCCTCTTTTGCATGAAACATCTAAAAGCCCTGACGTCATTTAACCAGTTGGAAAAGTTGTCCAACATCAGATTATATAAATTATGCTGTGTTTAACGGGATCGTGGGATAAAAAGGTTAAACCAAAGAATTATCAAAGAGTTAGTAACAGTATCGGCATACAGTACTTATTTGAAATACTTGGGGCTACACTCTCGGGTTATCTGTGGGTGGGGCGCGGAAGATTCGCATGTTTGCGAGCTTTTCCGAGCGGTGGCACGATTGTGCAAATTTCATGTAATTTTTGTGCCCTTAGGTTTACAAAGTGGTAGACATGGGTTTCTGCCTCATCGTAGGGCTATAAACATGGTCTGTCCACATCAGCTTTCATAGAGAGGTATGTAACGCTAGCTAGCTTAAGGAAGGAAAAGAGGATAGGAAAGGCACCTTTGATCATTTTGCAAGTCTAGAATGGTGTAATATGCATGTAGGAAAAAGCTATCCGTCTTCTTCCACATAAATGAGCTCAAAGGCACTTAGCACTGGTACTCCTGAGATTGACAGGGATGGTAACATAAGCCCATGGTTTTACTGGACGTGTCTCAGTTGTGAAGGTTGCCCTGTACTTTGTGACGAAAGGGATCTACCGATGACGCAAATAGCAAATCATCTGCAATCGATAACGGCTCATTGCACACCATTCAGTTCGTAATGATTCAGCCTTCGCAGCCGCGCAAGGCTACTTCTCTAGTAACTGCACTTGCTTTAGTAACAGAGCAAGGAATTTAATAGATTTGTAAACATTACAGTTTTATTTTGGAGGATTACCGTCTTTTTGCCGACAGAAACAAAAAGTTTCCCAAAAAACAAAAAATTCTTAGCAAGACTCAAGCATGTCGCCTGAGGAATTCCAGCATGATCTCCTTTGTGTTGAATCGCTCTCAAGCTCCACCACATTTGATGGTCTTCACGCATGCGTAGCAGCTCTGTACCCTCTCTTGCGTGGTGTATTAATGACGATAAACAACGCATCACTGTTGCCACTTGCCATTTATTCTGCGATCTGGCAAATGAATGTCCATGCAGTCAGACTCGGTTTATGCACTCACGCTGGAAGACAGCTTGGAAAAACTGTGGCTATCCTTGAGGCGCACGACCCTAATCCACAGGGGTGTGTTCCCAAAGCATGAAATAAGTTTAGTAGACAGTAGATAGTTTCAGCAGTTTCACCATCACTGATAAAATAAAGAAGTGTGACTGATGGCAGGTGGAATCACACATTTTATACTTTACCTCCGTTACACACGAACCTTGGTCTTCAGGTCACCCCAGAGATTTTCTATGTGATTTGAGTCAAGGATCACTGCAGGCGATCAATAATCTACACTTTGGTCGTCCGAAGGGAGTTCTTCAGCAGGACTTCTTCATGATTCCTTCCTACTTGACATGGCGCACTGAAGCATCTCCACAGCATAATATTCCAACCACCATGTTTCACTATGGAGACAGTGTCCTGTGGGTTATATGCCTCTCCCAAACATAAGCAACAACCCTATGGCCAGGCCGCACCAATTTCGTCTCGTCTAACTAAAGGAGATCATTCCAAGGTCTTTCTTCACGCTTCAGGTTTTTTGGGGTTTTTTTTCTTGAATGTCTCTTCTGCAGAACAGGAGTTTTTCTTGGTTTGGAACCCTGCAGTCCAATCCCTTGCGGGGCTTTAATGATTGTCAACTTTGAGACTAAAATTCCCAGCATGACTAAATCATTCACTACAGTTGTAGGAGTTTTTTTGGGGGGGCTTTATACACTTCGCTCACTAGTTTTATTTCAGAATCTTTAAAATCTTTTGCTGCCAGGCTTGTTCTGTATGTATTTTGCGGCTCTCTTTGAATTTCTTGATGATACTTCTCACTCCAGTTCCTGATAATTGGAAATGTTGTGATAACATTGTATATCCTTCACCTGCCTAGTGAGCATCAACAATTCTTCAAGTGTAAAACAATTTCTTTTCATTTTGACATGATACTTTCTCAAGTGAAAATGGGCAGTGGTGGCCTGGTGGTAAAGGGCGCTGGATCGCTGATCCTAAGGTTGGGTATTTGAGTCTCACTCTCCACAAGGTTGTCACTGTCCCCCAGTGCAGCTAACTAACTGGGTTATCAAAGGCCAGCCATGTCTCTCACTGTCTATGGAGAGAGGCATGTAAAAGAACCATTGCTGACTTTTGTAAAGAGTAGCTGCATAGCCATCAGCGTTTCTGCCCCTTGCTAAAGGGGTTGTGTCGGAAAGGGCATCCGACGTAAAAACCTAAGCCAAATCAAACATATGCAAATCCGATTATTCGCTGTGGCGACCCCTGAAAAAGGGGGAACGGTCAGGTCAGGTCAGGTCAGATATGAGGGTATGCTCCGGGACGGCACTTCGCTGCGTCCACCAGCCACCTCCACTCATCCGGCCGTCTCCTGACGATCGACCAGGCCTGCACAGGACAGGACAGGATCCGGTGTGCTGGGTCCAAAGGCGGGAAACGCGCCAAGTGCCCATAGTAGCGCAGCTGACGGTCGCGGATAAAGCAAGTTACTCTTACCATACCCGCGTCCTCGAGCACCTTCCGGTTGACAAAGTCCCGCCAGCGGTATCCGAAGATGCGGCGAAGGGAAATCATAATGAGTCTTTCGGGAAAAGCCAAAAGAAAAAGAAGACGACGACTTTCTCAAGTGAAAGTTAAAACCTGCACCACGGCATAGTGCTTAGAACGACCCCTCATGGCAAAAAAGTCCTGAGATCGAATCTTGGGCTCCAGCATTTTTTGTTCTCCCTGTGCCTGCATGGGTTTCCACAAACAGTCCAAAGGCAGGCATACCGGGCTAAGTGGCGGTTCGAATTACGCCCACTACTTTCAAGTGAGAATGGTTGTGTGTGTGTGTGTGTGTGTGTGTGCACTGGTCTGGCAAGCTGTTCAGAGTGTACCCCACTTTCGCTCAGTGTCAGCTGAGATGCCTCATGCGGCCATAATATTAGGATTAAGCACTTTGGTATGTGATGAGTAATCATGGGTGAGAGTGAGTATTTTCATTGTTACTGTGTCCAAAGTAAAATATTATAGGCATCCAAACAAAGCGATGTTCAGAAATTCTGTATACCAGACACAAAATTGGTTTATAAAAAATAAAAAAAAATAAAAAAAGCACTGACATCAAATGTGACCATTGCGCATGCGCTAACGTTCTGTCTCTACATCACTTCTTTTACATTAAGAATTTGATTACGTGCTTGATTTTGTTGGCCTGTTTTCATTTGTTTGTTTATTATACACGTAAACAACACTGAGACTAAACACGCCTTGGTGGCTGACGCAAACTAGACAAGGCGACCATGTCGTGTTATTAATGAATTATAACGTGTCAACAGTTAACAGGTTTGTGTTCCAATAAGTTAGAGCTTGTGCTAAACGTTCTAGCAGCATGTAAGTCAAACACACACATTTAAATGCTTACACACGCCTTTTCACAGTCATATAGTTGCCGTAAACAACTTTAAAACAATATATTAAACCACGATGGTGAACTGCGCAAGTCCAACAATACCCAGGTCACCCAGAACGACTAGCAACGTTCGTATGCTAACCTGCTAACTTAGCAAGCTAGCAAGAGTTTCAGCTAAACTTCAGCTGAGCGTCTTTTCCCCTGAGTACCACCCTTCTTTATTATTCACATCTCGACTAACTTTATTCTCCGACTTTTCTCAAAAGACAGGGGTTTTAGCATCACTTCCAGCGCTGAATCATTACTTGTACGTAATTAAACCAAGTCATTAGCTAGCAGGTTAGCTTAGCTAGCTAATATCGCTATATCTCTTACCAGGAAGAGCCAGCCTAGTGTCCACACACTCTTCAGCTGGAACTACGACTGAAAGGACGGAGGACGACGACAAATAAGATGGTGGTGGTGGTAGTGGTGGTGGTGATGGGGGAAAAAATCTCTCCAACCTTGCACTTCGGGTTTGATTCACGAGCCGCCGAGAGTGTTGTACACACACGTGCACGCGCACAGACTGCAGTGGGTAGTCCTAGAAGGTGTGTGTGTGTGTGTGTGTGTGTGTGTTTACAGTGACTTCCAGATCACAATTCCTGATCTGTGAAATACACATCTTAGCATGCCCACCACACACACACACTCACTCACTCACACTACACTCACACATTCATCACACACACTCTCCACACACACAGACACTCATTCATACACTCACTTACACTCACACACACTCAAACACACTAACTCACACGACACCCACATACACTCAAACACTCACTCACACACACTTTCACACTCACACACACTTTCACACACAACACACACTCATTCACACCTACACACTATCTCATACACATACACTAATACACTCACACATACACACACACACACAGACTCTCACTCCTATTCATACTCACTCACTCATACACTCACACACACAAGCACTCACACACATATTCACTCTCACACACACATTCACACTCACTCACTCATACTCACACACACACACACACATTCATACTCACACACACACACTCACACATACACTGTCAGAATAATATAATATATAGGTAATGTACGTATTTTAAGTTCACCCACTTACCGTTCGACCGATGGTACATGGTTAAATGTACATAGACATTGTTTTGTTTTTGTTTTGATTGTAGCGTGTGCGCCCGCTGCCACGCCTCCCTGAATCTGGGTTAATTGCTTTCCAAGTATTTACATTCATTGGTACCACATGCCTGAAAACATGTGCATTTCCCAAGTGTGCATTTAAGTTAAAGGTCAAGAAAGATCGAGACATAGTCTGCATTTTAATTTTTTAGTTTCTGAATTTACAGGTATAAAATTTAATATGCGAAGGAAAATTCGGGACAATGTTAAAAGGTTCGAGAGATTCAGAAGCAGGGTATATAAGCGCATCGCAGCTCGCAGAATGGAGGCGGGTGGTTTGGTTACACAATGCCAAAGAGGTAAGGCGTTTGTGACACAGAGACTTTATATAACTTTATGAAGTGGACACAGATGGAGATTGGTGTACAACACAAACGAATTTGACGGAGGAAATTCTGGTGCATAATCCATTGTTATTTTTGAATATATTTGTTATTTAAAAATAAGACTGTGTTCGAGTCTTCACTGCCTCTAAAACCACAAGTCATCGATACCGGCTGGACTATCCTCACCCCCTTATATTCAACAATTGATGAGAGAGCCAGGAGCTGTTCAGTGGTAGTGGTATGCAGAGACTGTGTTGCAGTTTCTACTAGTCCTGCTCAAAAAATTAGCATATTGTGATGAAGTTCATTATTTTCTGTAATGTACTGATAAACATTAAACTTTCATATATTTTAGATTCATTACACACAACTGAAGTAGTTCAAGCCTTTTATTATTTTAATATTGATAATTTTGGCAAAAAAGTAAAGAAAAACCAAAAATCCCTATCTCAAAAAATTAGCATATTTCATCCGACCAATAAAAAAAAGTGTTTTTAATACAAAAAAAGTCAACCTTCAAATAATTATGTTCAGTTCTGCACTCAATACTTGATCAGGAATCCTTTTGCAGAAATGACTGCTTCAATGCGGCGTGGCATGGAGGCAATCAGCCTGTGGCACTGCTGAGGTGTTACGGAGGCCCAGGATGCTTCGATAGCAGCCTTAAGCTCATCCACAGTGTCTGGTGTCTCTCAACTTTCTCTTCACAATATCCCACAGATTCTCTATGGGGTTCAGGTCAGGAGAGTTGGCAGGCCAATTGAGCACAGTAATACCATGGTCAGTAAACCATTTACCAGTGGTTTTGGCACTGTGAGCAGGAGCCAGGTCGTGCTGAAAAATGAAATCATCTCCATAAAGCTTTTCAGCAGATGGAAGCATGAAGTGCTCCAAAATCTCCTGATAGCTAGCTGCATTGACCCTGCCCTGGTCCCGCCATAGTGGACCAACACCAGCAGCTGACATGGCACCCCAGACCATCACTGACTGTGGGTACTTGACACTGGACTTCAGGCATTTTGGCATTTCCTTCTCCCCAGTCTTCCTCCAGACTCTGGCACCTTGATTTCCGAATGACATGCAAAATTTGCTTTCATCCGAAAAAAAGTACTTTGGACCACCGAGCAACAGTCCAGTGCTGCTTCTCTGTAGCCAGGGTCAGGCGCTTCTGCCGCTGTTTCTGGTTCTAAAGTGGCTTGACCTGAGGAATGCGGCACCTGTAGCCCAGTCCACTGCTTCCACAGGGCCCCAAGGTCTGGAATCGGCCCTTCTCCACAATCTTCCTCAGGGTCCGGTCACCTCTTCTGGTTGTGCAGTATTTTTTGCCAAACTTTTTCTTCCCACAGACGTCCCACTGAGGTGCCTTGATACAGCACTCTGGGAACAGCCTATTCGCTCAGAGATTTCTTTCTGGGTCTTACCCTCCTGCTTGAGGGTGTCAATGATGGCCTTCTGGACAGCAGTCAAGTCGGCAGTCTTACCCATGATTGCGGTTTTGAGTAATGAACCAGGCTGGGAGTTTTTAAAAGCCTCAGGAATCTTTTGCAGTTGTTTAGAGTTAATTTGTTGATACAGATGATTAGGTTAATAGCTCGTTTAGACTACCTGAACATGATATGCTAATTTTTTGAGATAGGAATTTTGGGTTTTCATGAGCTATATGCCAAAATCATCAGTATTAAAACAATAAAGGACCTGAAATATTTCAGTTGGTGTGCAATGAATCTAAAATATATGAAAGTTTAATTTTTATCAGAACGTTACAGAAAATAACTTTATCACAATATGCTAATTTTTTTAAAAGGACTAGTACAACAGGCGTGTGGATATAACGTCAATAGTGGGTAGCATGTTGGACCAAATAGACAACCATAGACTTTGTCTTCGACTTCGACAAGTGCATTGAGAGAGGTGAACGTCTTGGGTTCAAGGGACCAGAGCTGCAGGAGTATGTGCAGAAGCAGGAAGCAGATGCCATTGAGTGACATGAGTGATGCTTGCAGAGAGAAAAAGTCGAAGAGTGCAGTCTGCAGCAAGAAAGAGAAAAAAGCAGATCGCAACGAGAGGATGGAATCAGCCAAACTTAAGGCCCAGCATGAGCTGGAGATAGCCAAGATACAGGCCTAGCAACAAGCTGACTCGACAGCAGCAGCATTGGCCAAGAGTGCAGCGTCAGCGAGGGCTAGTAGACCTAAACTATCCAGCTTCGATGAGCAGAAGGACGACATGGATGCCTTCCTTCAGAGGTATTTACTTTTTGCTGCTAGTCAGGGATGGGATGAAGTAGACTGGGCTGTGAGTTTGAGTCCTCTACTCACAGGAAAAGGCCTGCAAGTGTATGCAAGCAAGCCACCAGATGAAGCCTGTGACTGAAAAATTGAAGGCAGCACTGTTAAAGTGCTATGAGCTTACAGAGGAGGGATTTCGACGGAAGTTCAGAGAAACCAAGCCTGAAACAGGAGAGACAGTGTTCCAGTTTGTTGTACGGCTTCAATGATATTTCACTAGATGGATTGACATGTCCAAGTGTGAGAAAGCCTACAAGGGATTAACTAGACTGCTTATTCGGGAACAGTTTCTGAAGGTGTATGCACCAGAAATGGCATTATTCTTGAAGGACAGCATACCTGTGGATGTGCCTGAGATGGTTAAACTCGCTGAGCACTATGTGGACACTCATGGAGGAGGTATCACAGGAAAGACCAAGAGCCATCAGCCTAAGAAGTTGGATCACCAAAGGCAGGACAATGCCAAGTCAGATCAGAAGAAATAGGACATGAAGGACAGGAAGTGTTTCATATGTCACAAGTCTGGTCACCTGGCACGGGAATGTTTATCTGCTATGTACAAGAAACCCATCAAGTCACTGCAGAAGGCAGCTGGTGTTACTTTCAAGGACAATGCAAGTGCAAGACAACAGCAGGCTGAATGTCAGCAGTGCCACTGCAGTCAAACAGCAGCAAGTGCTTCAGCTCAAGGTAAGAGTAAGCCCGTATTAGCAACCCAAGTGCCATGATGCCAGTTGTACAGTGTACCAAGGACGGACAGCTGAATTTAGCTGATGGCAAAAGTATACCAATGCTACTGCGAGCTTGCAACATACACAGGTACATCCAGAAGAAAAACACCTTGCCAGTGCGTAATGGATACATCAGCAACAAGAAAGTGCCGGTGATGAGAGACAGTGGATGCAGTCTAGCAGCTGTTAGAAGCAGTCTTGCATCCCAGGAGCAGTTGACAGGTGAAGTACATATCTGCCATCTGATTGACAGCACTGTGCGCATGTTTGCCATAGCCAAGATCCAAGTGGGCACGCCGTTCTACAAGGGAGACCTGAAGGTTATGTTCACGAAGAAGCCTATCTGTGACTTAATCATCGGGAACATTCCAGGAAGTTGTTCCATAGAGGAAGTGGAGAAGGAAAAGGAAGCGCTGGAAGCAGCAGCAGCAGTTAGGATGTGAGCACAGACACAACGTGCAAAGCAAGACATAAGACCTCTTCAAGTTGCAAAGAGTGGCATTTCATCAGTAGGACTGAAGGAATTGAAAGAAGCACAGAAGAAGGACACTTCTTTGCAGAAGCTATGAATCAGGGCACAGGAAGTGACTGAGCATGAGATGAAAGGGAAACAGGATTGCAAGATTGAAAACAGAAATGGAGTTCTCTACAGCATCTACAAGGGCAACTCCACAGGAGAAGTCAAGCAAGTCATTGTTCTCACAGAGTTCAGAACACAGGTGATAAAGTTGGCCTATAAATTGGTTGTTGGAGGACATGTTGAAGTGAAGAAGACTGTCAATCGCCAGTTTAAGGTTGGACAGAAAGTACTTGTGTTACTACCCACTGAGCACAACAAGCTGACCTTGCAATGGAAAGGACCATATGAAGTAACCAAGCTGGTCAACAGAATAGACTACAAATTGTCCAGGGCAAGACCAAGATCTATAATGCCAGCAGGTTGACACAGTACTTTGAGAGGGACCAGGACGTGGCAATTGCAGGAGCTTGAGTAGCTGTGGAGTAGCTGTGATTGACCAAGAGTCAGAAGTTGTTGACCAGTCAACAGAAGATCACCTACTGGAGCTTCGACTATTGGATGGAAGAGAAGGCTACCAAGATGTGGGAGAAAGGAACTACTTGAGTTACTTGAAGAGTATGCTGACATCTTCACAGCAAAATCAGGCAAGATCCAGCTGGAAGAACACAAGATTGAGACAAGTCAAGATCCAGTGAAAGCCAAAGACTACCAGATGCCGTATGCCATGAGAGAACTCATCAGAGAAGAGGTGAAAGAAATGCTGAAGGTCGGAATCATAGAACATTCAAAGTCAGCCTACAATTCACCAGTTATGATTGTTTGATTGATGGTTCTACATTCTAGGTTCTGCATTGACTTCAGACGACTGAACCTCATCACCAAGTTCGACACTGAGCCGATGGGCAACCCAGAAGACATCCTAGCAAGACTTGGTGGAAAGACGTTCTTCACGAGCATCGACTTCAGCAAAGGGTACTGACAGATCTCCATGGAAGAAAGCTCAAAGGAGAAGATCACGTTTGTGACTCCAAATGGATGCTATCAATTCACCAGGATGCCCTTTGGATTGGTCAACTCTGCAGCAACCTTCAGTCGCATGATGAGGAAGATGATGTGCAAAAACAAGAACATTGACCATTATGTGGATGTTATTCTCACACGCACACCCCTGAGTGTAAGGAGTACACCACCACCTTGCAAACACTGTTTGAGTATAACAGA
>CM045751.1:17535000-17540000 GCA_024760905.1 Plotosus lineatus | reverse complement strand
CCCTTGCATGGTGTTTTTGGCACATCCAACCAGGAAGAGACCCCACAATCGACCTAGAACACGCTGAGGATGTCTCCTGGCTGGTCTGGGAATTCCTCTGTGTCCACCCGGAAGAACAGGAGGAAGTGTCTGTGGGGAGAAGAACGTCTAGACCTCATTGCTTAGGCTGCTGCCCCTGCGACCCGACCTTGGATTAAGCAGCAGAAGAAGAAGAAGAAGAAGAAGATGATGATGATGATGATGATTATGTGGCAAGGTGGAATGATGGTTTGCACGTCCACCTCACAGCAAGAAGGTCCTGGGCTCAATTCCCAGCTCAGATGTTTCTGTGTGGAGTTTGCATGTTCTCCCTGTATTTGCGTGGGTTACCTCCAGTAACCCTGGTTTCCTCCAACAGTCCAAAAACGTGTACAGTAGGAAATTGACTGTTCCAAATCCCCCGTAGATGTGATTATGAGTGTGAATGGTTGTGTGAGTGTTGGCCTTTTGATGGCCTGGCAAGCTGTCCAGGGTGTGCTTCCCCCTTGCCCAGAGTCAACTGAGATGGGCGCCAACCTGCCCGCGACCCTAATTAAGATTAAGCATCTTAGAAAATGAATGAATGAATTATAATTATTTGCCTTGAGTCCCATCTCCAGCAATTTCCACAGCGAAGTTATACTTGTGTATGGAGAACTCCACTTCGAACAGATTCTGTTTATGCACCAACTGCCACAATTCTATCTGTCATGGGTTAACATTAACCATCAGCTGACTGCGTTCCAGTCCACAGATCCAGCTACCATAGGAAAGTGTGAATTCCTATTGTTCAAAGCAACTCTTTCAATTAAAAACTTACAAGTACAGTACAAAGGTAAGTGCAGATTATACCGCTGCACAGTACTGAAAGAAAAGCCTCTGGTTAAAAAAAAAAAAATTCTCCTGTCCATAATAATTCCTCTAAGAGAGAAAGCAGCTTTATAAGTGGTTCACCAGCCTCACTTGAGCAGTCTTTGACTATCCCAAAGAGGAAAAAGAGCCACGCTAGCAGTTACTTCAGTTAAAGACAGATCTTCTGAGTTCTGTAACCTGGCAGCCAGTAGCAGCTGAAATGAGAAGGCCCTCATTATATCATTACAACTCCCCTGTCTGATATACACTCTCTGTAGCCAGCACCCCCAAGCATGTAGAGCTAGGCATGACCCACCTTTCTTCAGAGGAGCCAAGTCTGGTTTGTGTCTGGTCTGTGAGGATGTGTGCCTATCCATGGTGAAGCTTGCCAGTGATGCATTAGGCCAGGTATCAGTGAGTGAATACAAAGTTCAAGAGATATATCTCCCTGCTCCCCTGTACCTATCGACTGTAGATTGGAAAAGCTATTTGCTTAGGGTACATGAACTATTGATTTTTTTTAATTTACTTTTTGTTTAGTCCAAGCTGTGAACAGATTGTTGCAATCATACCAGATGTGTCTGGAAGAGGGTCCACAAAGAAACTACACTCCCACTTGTGCTAGATAGAATGGCACATTATAGTCATGAAGGAATGTTCCCCTTGGCTGGGCTTC
The DNA here is from genome assembly GCA_024760905.1 of Plotosus lineatus. NCBI lineage: Eukaryota > Metazoa > Chordata > Actinopteri > Siluriformes > Plotosidae > Plotosus > Plotosus lineatus. Next base: position 17,538,454 of record CM045751.1, on the reverse strand, counting down.
CCATTGCACACATGGAATAGAGGTCATATTTTAATACTTATCACTTCTTCTAGCCCAGTGGTTCTTAACCTTGTTGGCGGTACTGAACCCCACCAGTTTCATATGCTTATTCACCGAACCCTTCTTTATTGAAGAATAAAATATGATGTATGTTTTTACTGGGGCACCAAAATGAACTGTGCATTAACATCACTGTGTTCAAAGAACAAAACCAATACAATGCATGAACTCCCCCAATCAAAACTACTTACATTTTTATATAAGGTGCGCATCTGTGTGCGTGCGTGCGCGCGTCTGTATGTGTGTGCATTTATGTTTTATTTACATCTTATGCATTATTTGTGAATGTTTAATTGTTATTATAAGCATTTATAGCATTGAATATGTATTTATTGATATTATAGACTCGCATACATGTACGTATGCGTCAGTCAGCAGGGGGTTGATCCTACTTTGCAAGTCATGCAGATAGGACGCTGACGAGCATCACGTTCCGTTATATACGTGAATCCATGTTGTACATATTCGTCCGACCACTTTCTTTTTTTGCTCAACATAGTATGGATTAAAGCATTAAGAAAGAAATCACACGACAGTCAAAGTTCAACGACTGAGTGCAGCAAATTTCCTGCAGTACATTTTGGCCAAGCAATGTAGCGTGAGCACCTGCAACCAGCGATGGCCCAGCGGTGCGTGTCATCATGAATATGAGTCGGGTGTTTGTCTTGACCGCCACTGAACCCCTGAGACTGACTCACCGAACCCCTAGGGTTCGATCGAACCCAGGTTAAGAACCACTGTTCTAGGATTTTTCAAGGGGTTTTTGTGTGTGTGTGTGTGTGTGTGTGTGTGTGTGTGTGTGTGTATGTGTGTGTGTGTGTGTGTGTGTCGCAGTCTAAAATGACAAAAAAGTAATTGTGATGTGTATTGCTATCTTTTAGGCATTTATTGCAATGACATTGTGGGAAGATTGCAAAGATGTCTGCATCTTGATGGCTTTAAAGGCAAAGAATAAGGAAGTGACATATGGTGCTCAACAGTTACGTGGGAGACTGCTCTGATTGGTTAAACTCTCAGTACATAATACAGTGATCAGACAATGAAGTGTTTGGCTAAAATTGCAAGGTAATGCAAAATGCATGAGGATTGGCTGAATTTGTGTAAATTGATACGATCACAACGTGACAAATTTGACTTCACATACAACATTTTCTCTGACTGAGATACATTGTTTTCTACGGGTATTATGGTGTGTTTGGCTGTGACCATTAGTTTCACCGTCACTCATCATCTTGTATCCAACAGTCAGGTGAGGAAATTGAAGCAGAACATCCCTCTCCTCCACTGTGATGGAACTCCTTGCTTAAGACAAAGATCTACAAACATTGTCCAGATTGTCACAAAAACTGCCACCAACACATAATACACAAGACAGGTAGTACGGCTAGCTTATCTCATCTCATGCCCAAGAGACCAACTATCCTCTCAGTTGTCAAATCAAGATCCTCTCGAACCTGTTCAACAAGTCTATAGCCCCATACCTCAGGTGCAGCTCATGGAGGAGCCTCCATCAATTATACGCTCAATGTTCTGTCTTCCCTGACACCTGCATCTAAGACTCACTGCACAATCTGTGTTAGTGTTCACGCTAATCCCTGTAGTTTCCTAAGTAGTGATGGCTTCTTGCATCACCCATCTGTTCATATCAAGGTCGTTTTGTCCAGTTTTTTTATATCTTGTTATATATAAAGTCTCTTATGTCTCTCTTACTGTTCCTCTACTGTATTCCTTGTGTTTTTCTTTAGTCCCTGTGTTCTTGGTTTTATTTTGTATGGCACTGAATTTATGCTTGTCATTGTATTACATCTGCTGGGCAGATTACTGTGATCTAGATCTAGTGAAGCTCCCCGACTTACGTTTATTCGTTTTACGATTTTAGGGGGTTTTTTCCCCCCAAAAAAAAAAAAGTCAAATTTTGAGTTTAGCGTGCTCTCTGTGGTACGAGACGTAACTACGTAGTACGCTGACGGAATGACGGAATGACGCTGCGTCCATTGTTTACAGACAACAGACTGAACGTGCCCCTGCTTCTTCCCAGTTCACTGCATGTTACCCTTGTGTTAAGACGACGTCTCTGTGATCTTTGTGTTTACACTGTTTTGCGGACTTTTGTAACCCTAAGCAAATACTGTATGGTTGGTCAGAAGCGTAAGCCTACTAGCATGGGTGCAAGTTTGCCGGCATTTGTCGGAATTTCCGGTTTTCCCAAGACTGAATTAACTATCTGCTCGGCTCAACGCAATCTACCATGCATACTCAGTTAAGCAAAGAGAAATGAAATGAAAAATGAATGAGAACCCGAATCCAGAAAAGAAAGAGAACTCTCCGCTCTGCTGGTGATTCACATCAGTGCAGGCTGAGTACTAAACGAGTATTCAGCAGCGCCCTTGCTCACTTGAAAGACCGGAAGTCTGGATAACCCACGCTTTGTCTCAAGCACAAGCAAGTGAACTACTTTTGGTGGAGCGCCTCACATATTGCAAGCGTTGAGTGGCTGTTTTAAGCTTCATGTAAAGTGACTCGGCTCAGCTTCATGTAAAGTGACCATCCGTCGACCATCGGAACCATTTACAAGCAGAAAGATCGCATCACAGTGCATGTTAAAGGTTATATTTGAAACTGTATTTCATATTTGATGAGTGAATTTAATTAAAATTTATCTATTTGAAATGATTTTTGCTTGAATTTAATTTATTTGAAATTAATGTTGATATTATTTGATATATTTGATATTATTTTACAATGTTATGTTTATAATAATTGATTTAGGGGTGTTTTATGGAATACAGTAATGGTATTTATGGATGTATAGTACAGTATGAACGTCATACGTCACTGAAACATACAGTAACAACTCACGTTTTTTTTTCAACTTACATTCGGCACCGAACAAAAACATAAGTTGGGGAGCATCTGTATGCTTTTTATTTGCAGACCTGGGTGCAGGGTTTCACAGTATAATGATTAGTGGACCTCTCACAAAGCAGGAGCTGCTGCACTCAGTTACAAAAGAGTTTATATCACCAGCAGTGAAAAATCATCTTCACAGTCTCCAAGTGCATATCTAGGTCCATATGGATCATCTTCAGCTGGAATGAAGATCCTTTCAAGATGATAAATTCAGCCAATAGTAGTACATCACCACGGACCACAGGACTCAGAAAGCAGAATGATCAGGATCACCGGCATCCCAGAAGAAGCATGTGCACCTCAGTAAAACAGAGAGAGAGAGAGAGAGAGAGAGATCCAGCAGAAACAATGTGTGGTGGTGGGTAGGAGTTGAGCAGCACCTTCACCTTCCTTTGCCTTCATGGCTGAAGTGCACTTGACGAATAACTAACAGCCTCAATTGATGAGCTTTATGACTGAAGTGTGTTTGAAGTTTTCTCCCAAG
>CM045751.1:17520000-17525000 GCA_024760905.1 Plotosus lineatus | reverse complement strand
TGATTGTTGTGTCTTTTTTTTAACTTAAAGATCCAAAGTAAACATCAAAGCAGGAATTCACAGGATTCCGATTCCACTTGTGTGCGCTGGGCATGTACACGCATGCATATGGACATTTCCTGTTGCTAGTTGGCAATGCATTCGTGTTCCCACACTTCTCACCCACACTGAGCATAGACGTGTATGTGTGTGTGTGTGTGTGTGTGTGTGTGTGTGTGTGTGTGTGTGTGTGTGTGTGTGTGTGTGTGTGTGTGTGTGTTAGTTATATGTTCACAGGAGAGGGGAATGCTGGTCCAGGAACACACAGAGTTGGATGTACACATCTACTTGACATCCGAATCTTTCCGAGTGTGTGTCTTGTACCTGTCACTGTAAACATGTCTGATCTGCCAGTCTCTCTCAGGCCCACTCTGCCATATCAGTCACATCAGCAGCTGAATCCGGAGCGCGATCATAACTCTGAGCTGTACTGAAATAGACCAGTGTTTATCCCGTGTAATTTTATATCCAGAAGTATGAAAACAGTCAGAAACGTCGACGTGTATAAAATCTAAACGAGGCATTACGTCTCTTGTTAATCATCATAATCCTGTTAATAAAAGAATATGCTTGAAATCAGGGCAGCACGTTGGCGTTGGCGTAGTGCTTAGCGCGTCCACCTCACAGCAAGGACGTCCTGAGTTCAATTCCCGGCTCGGGTGTTTCTGTGTGGAGTTTGCATGCTCTCCTCGTGCTTCTGTGGGTTTCCTCCGGACACTCCGGTTTCCTCCCTCAGTCCAAAAAACATGCACAGTAGGAAAATTGGCTGTTTCAAATCTCCCCTCGGTGTGAGTGTGAACTGTTGTGTGAGTGTCGGCCCTGCAATGGCTTGGTGAACCATCCGGGGTGTACCCTCCCCTCTGCTAAAGTTGGCTGAGATGGACGCCAGTCTCCCTGTGACCGTAATTTGGATTAAACGGTTCGGAAAATGAATGAATGCTTGAAATCAGTAGCAAAGTCTGTTAGTTTTATAATAATACGTATCGGGGGGGGGGGGGGGGGTGTTGTAAATTGCACACAAGATGAAGTGCATCACTGTTAAAATATTTCCGTGTTATATGAGTAGTGGTAGACGGTGTTGCTGGGCTGATCGTGTCTGAAGCTAATTCAGTACAACAGCCCGACCTCATGTGTGATATCACTTCGATTCGCTTTTATTAACAGCTCTATAAACAAACCCTAAATATTGAATAAGTGACATTTTGTACATGACTCAGAGCGGAAATAAATCCCGAGGAAGCCGCGCTCGCTTTATAGCCGTCAGTCAGCTGACTGGCTGCCTCACATTGATTCACTGATTTGTACTTTAAAAAATGGCATCTCTTCTTTGCTCTTCATCTTCATCACGTAACCCTTAATAGCATTTAATAGCATCGACAACATTAAAAAGTATTTTGTGTATATACATATATATATATATATATATATATATATGTTTATATACAGTATATATACTGTATATTTGAAGAGTTTAAATGCAAAACCCTGTAAGTCTCTTTCTAAAGCCTGGCCTTCCTAAAATGTTGCTGAATCAATAAACGCACAGTTTGCAAGTGAATACAGGTTTTAAAAAAGAATGCAGCCGTGAACACTAAACTAAGTATTAATGCTATTAATTAAATAACCTGACAAAGGTTAATCTATAATTCTCGAGTGCTAGCATAGCGAATATAGGCATATCCATCTTGGGTGTCATGTGACTATGTGATTTTGAATACAAATGCCAATGGTGTTGACCGTCTTTTGAAAACAAACCACGTATTGGCTCGGATTTACGTACTATACAACTGACTGGGTGTTGCAGTAAAATGTATTTCCTCATCTGCTACTGGCTAACGCGCGCAAAACTTTCATGCGCGAGAGTCGTCTTATTTTCCCGAGATTTGGTGTTAACTATATTTATGCGTACGGTTATAACATCCTCTCAGATGAATAGTTTCATTTATCTGTATATAAACGTAGAATTCTATAGTGTACTGTATATACTTTTTTTTTTTTTTATCCACCTCACAATATCTTACAAGATCAGGGTGATGCTAAAATGGAAATGGTGGGCAAAAATTCAGTTTGTCACAGTCAATGATTCTGAAATAGTAGAAATTCAATAAAATGCCAACTCAAAAAAATACAAAGAATATGGCTTTGGAATTTTAAAGGTTTAAAAAATTATTGAAAATTGATAGGATTTAAAAGATGCCACCATGAAACGCCGTTTTTGGTTTTTTTCCCCCATATTTATTTATTTTTATAGCCGCTTTGTCCTTTATTAGGTTCTTGGTGGGACTGGAGCCCATGCCAGCTGACTGGGGGCAAAGCAGGGTATACCCTGAACAGCTTACTAGTCCATTGTAGGGCCAATTACCGTCCTTTAAAAATGTAGAAATAAACCATAAAAATATTTTATTTTGCTTTTTCTTTTATTCCTGTGTAGTACGTATACGATAAAACAATTATTCACCTCCTGCTCAAAATCCCTTCAACATTATCTCTGGCGAATATGTTCCATAGATATACAGTATATAAAATATATGTTGAACTGAATGATTGCACTACAGTATTGCCATTGAACAATGAAAGATGTTTTTCACAACTATAACGTGCAACACTGTGACGTGAGTGATGACTTTTATTATGAAATTATTGTGACTGTGTCAGAAAACAATTACATAATTTTATTTTCATGGTTAATTATTCATTTTTTTCAAAGCAGTTATCAGCCCCTTGACCAAATAATACTCCATGTCATATTTTAATGGTCCTTATTATTCATTCGAAATATTTCTGATTGGTGGTGGAAAGCTATTTGTGAATTCTTGATATTCTTCTATGGTCCAATTTTTCCATCACTGAACTCGGACAAGGTAAATAATTAGCAATGACTGAGACGCTGGTGCAAAGTTCCATCATCCAGCAGCATTGTCAGTGTGGCGTAATGATCGTATTTGATATTCGTGTTCTTCCTCTTCCCGTCTGCCCAGAGGAAAGCGTGCTGTGAGAAGCCGGGCGCCGCTCTTCAGACTGTAGGTGTTCTCCTCGAAACAATCCAACAGTGGTGTTTTCGATTTTAGATTTAATTCCATATTAATGGAGAATTTTTCGACAAAGAATCAGAAACAGCGTTGGCGTGGAAAGCTCCGCAGTACTTATGGCTGAGTCATACCAGCTAAATTCCTCTGAACTTGAAGACATTTTAATTGGATAATAAAACAAGGACAGAATTCAGCTTTTGTTTGACACCGGGAATTATTCAGGTACTTCGGCCTCGGCTGATAAAACCTGTCCGATCTAATATATTACGTATATATATATATATATATATATATATATATATATATATATATATATATATGTAAGAATATTATACTTCACATCATCCAATAATTGTTATTACAGACCTGCAAAGTGGAAATTTAAAAAATTTAAAAATGCAAAAATAAATAATCAGCATCTTGTTTTCGTTTACTTTTCTAATGTTTCAGTGTAAAACGCCATCCTGAGTTCCAAACCTGAATATTGTGTGTCTTGTCATTTCCTTGCATCACTTTTGATAACTATTAATTGGATCAACATCTTTAAGCAGTTTTTAAACAGATTGGCGAAAGATTACCGCCCAATCACCTTCGGATGTGCAACTTACAAGGACACGCCCACGCTGTAGGGAAGAAAATATGATATCATCTTCTGAGCAAAAGTAAAGAGTCCAGAGGTTTAAACTAAATCAATCATCCCACTGGATATCACCGAACAGTTCACCCGGCATTATTCAGCGATATCCACCTCGGCTCGGGTGAATAACTGTCACACATATTATGACATGTACTGTTATTTTTGGCAGCACTGGAAGTACTTACTTTACTCATTCCTTCCTTTTCAATAAGCACTTTCTTTTTTTTTTTTTTTTTTTTTTTTTTTGAGGTCCGAGTCATACTTATGCTTGTTCTGGAGTCTGTCGGGGAAGAAATGGATCTGAGGAGGGAATACACCCCTGAGTGTGATACCAGCCCATCTCAGAGTCACTCACATTAACACACACACACACACACACACACACACACACACACACACATATATATATATACACCTACCAGCGAGAAAAACCCACACGAAGATGGGCAGGACATTTGAGAGTCCACACAGGCTGTAACCTGAGCTCACACTCGACCCCAGGGATCCTGGCGCTCTGAAGCAGCGGGACGACTTCCTTGTCAAGCTTTCACATGATCAAGCTTGTAGGTTCTTCTAGCCTTATATGATCTACATTCCTTTTAAAAATCCTCTATTTTATAGCGACGACTCTGAAGTCACAAGCTTTAAGAGGCTCTGACATGTTGGCATGACTCCTCGCTCCAAGAACTCACCACCGTGGAAATGTTTACAAGTGGAACCAGCTGACGGCGTATTTTGTACCCAGTGTTTCAAGTAAAGAAAAGCAGAATGCCATGTGGAAAAGTGCAACACAATCAGGTTTAATGTCAGTCCATGGGTTTTTTTTTTTTTTTTTTTTGGTTTTTTTCTTTTTTAACGTTTACATCGAATCGTGCACCCTGAGGACCATAGAAGCTCACAAGCATCATCTAAAAGCATGAAAAAAATTTCCAACAAGTAAATAAATAAAAGCAAACAATTGATAGCAATATGTTGGTTGATGTAATCGGATGATCATGTACAGTATGAGGCCTTGTTTGGAAGTCGGCTACTTTCCGGTGTGCGATCTGAAAGCACATTCCACAGTATTCCACCAAGATCAAGATCTTATGGTGTGGCACACCAATAAATGTCTGGAAAGCAGCCGACGTCCAGACGTGCAGCTCGTACGGTCCATGCTATCATCAGACTGTCAGCATGTGATATGTACTGAGTGTTAAAAGGCAACATCGCAAAAACTAAGTCAATTCCAACTCAAAGGAGTATTTTATTATTCAAATACTGCATGCAGCTATGCATTTATTCTGCCATTATTT
>CM045751.1:17507500-17512500 GCA_024760905.1 Plotosus lineatus | reverse complement strand
TCATAAGTATATACATATATATATATTTTTTATATAAACTCTATAACTGTACATATAACAAGGATCATCATAAGTGTATATATATATATATATATATAGAGAGAGAGAGAGACATATATACGTTATAGAGTTATAGAGTTATTTATATATATATATATATATATATATATATATATATATATAGACATATATATATATAAGTCTAACTCTATAACTGTAAATATAATAAGGATCATCATAAGTATATATATATATATATATATATATATAGAGAGAGAGAGAGAGAGAGAGACATATATACGTTATAGAGTTATAGAGTTATTTATATAGACATATATATATATATAAGTCTAACTCTATAACTGTAAATATAATAAGGATCATCATAAGTAAATATATATATATATATATATATATATATATATATATATATATATATATATATATATATATATAAATGATGGAAAAAATTAAATTCTGCGATTTTAATTTATGAAATCAATCAAATCACTGGTATGAATATTTACTTGTAATCTTGTTATTACACACACACACACACACACACACACACACACACATATGTATATATAATATTTGCTCTTAATCTATAAAATTACTTAATTGTATTGTTTTTGAAACATTATATCACGGTTATATGCACAACTACATTACCGTGTATAATCTGTAATATTATATGTTTTATATTTTATATTTATATTTATAGTTATAGTTATAGTTATATTTATATTTGTATTTTATAGTACGCGGCCTGAGAAGCGCGCGCTGAATGATTGCTAGAAAATGAAATGTAATGCGGGGAACAGGGTAAACAACAACAACAACAACAACAACAACAACAACAACATGAGCAGAGGTAAGAGTGCTCACCCGAACTGTACGTGCTGATGTCGATGCCCATGGCCGGGCTCTTCCGTTTCCGGGGTCTGCCCTTCTGCACCGTGCCCGAGCCGTTAAAGTAGGGCAGCGCCAGGCTCGCGCCCTTGGCAGCCAGGTCTGCGTAGTTGAGCTGCGCGTGCTGTTGCTGGTGGTGCTGGTATTCCCCGTGCACGAGGCTCTCGAAGTGCAGGCGGCAGTACACCAGGCTCTCCTTCATGCCGAAGTGGTCGCCCGTGCTCAGCGTCTTGTGGCACGACGTGCACGTGAAGCAGCTCAGGTGGTACACGGAGTCGCGCGCGCGCATCACCATCTCCGACGCCGAGATGCCCAGGTGGCAGCGCGCGCACCGCTGCACGGAGAACCTTCTGGAACGGCAACGACCTTATTTACAATCGGATCCAACACAGGCACGCGCGCGTGTTTGCTGCATCATCATCATCATCATCATCATCATCATCATCATCATTATTATTATTATTATTATTATTATTATTATTATTATTATTATTATTATTATTATTTGCTGGAAAATCTTACATCACAATTTCAAAGATAACGAAGGAAGGCTTCTACAGATTCAGTGTATAAAAGACCACACACAAATTACTCATGAAAATGTATATTTATGAATATATTATAAAAAAATTAACATATTTATGCAGCGACACTGTGAAATAAACATGCAGTACAGAAATAATTAACCTAATAATCCGAGATGATTCTGATTCCTTAGCAGCCCATCATGTGCATATATATATATATATATATATATAAAAGTGTGTGTGTGTGTGTGTGAGATGGAATAAGTAAAGCAATGACTGTATCGGCTGTGCCAGATGTGCCCTCACCTGTAATAGTCCTCTTTGCAGTAGATGCTGCCGTCTTTAGCGAAGCACGTGAGCTCGGACTCGAGCGCCAGTTTGCACTCGCAGCACTTGAGGCAGCGCAGGTGCCACTGCTTATCCACAGCCAGTAAATAATAACGGTCCGAGATCTTCCCTCCACAGCCGGCGCACAGAGCAGGCTTCTCCGGGCTCACAGAGGGCATGCTCTGCGGGTTCGTTCGAGTAGAAAACAAATCAACAACAACAACAAACAAACAAACAAACAAACATGTCAGTGAATTTAAACTACACACTCCATATAGTTTTAGCTCGAAATATCCACTAATCTCTCAGATGGAAGAGAATAAAACTCTTCGTGTAGAACACCCAGAACCACTCATGCATGACTCAATATTATTATTATTATTATTATTATTATTATTATTATTATTATTATTATTATTATTATTATTATCATTATTATTATTATTATTATTATTCCTTTTACTCAGAGATCCGGGGACGAGGTCGAACCCAAGAAATAAGATCTGTGGACTGAAGCATGGCTGCAGAAGATCAGAACTGCAGCTCAGGTGATTATTGTGTGACAGGGATTTATTTGCATTGGGGAGGGACAAGACTTAATGTTTAAATTTAACTTCACTTTAATATTATTTTTGCATAATTAGGCCTCAAATATTCCTTCATTCAAAAATAAATAATAAAAATATAGATACTATAATAACGAAAACGAAACTACTACTACTATCATTATTATTATTATTATAATTATTATTATTATTATTATTATTATCATTATTATTATTATTACTATTATTATGATCATTCTTCTTCCTCTTCTTTTTCTTCTTCTTATAATTAATATTATTATATATATATCATGGATCTAAAAATAAATAGATATAAAATATAAAATGAATAAAATATATATATATATATATATATATATATATATATATATATATATATATATATATATATATATATATGTACTAGATCAACGAAAACGAAACTATTATTATTATCATCATTATTATTATTATTATTATTATTATTATTATTATTATTATTATTATCATTATGATCATTCTTCTTCCTCCTCCTCTTCTTTTTCTTCTTCTTCTTCTTCTTCTTCTTCTTATAATTAATATTATTATAATTATTATTATTGTTGTTAGTATTATTATATATAGATATAGATATAAAAATGAATAGATATAAAAATATAGAATAAATAAAATAAATAAATATAAATATATACATACTAGAACAACGAAAACGAAACTACTACTATTATTTTTATTATTATTATTATTATTATTATTATTATTATTATTATGATCATTCTTCTTCCTCCTCTTCTTTTTCTTCTTCTGTATGATTAGTATTATTATGAACGTATTATATATTGGTGTTGATTTTTGGATTACTATCACTACTGTTTTAAACTTCATACTATTATTACTACTACTACTACTAATAATAATAATAATAAAAAAAAAGAATAATAAATTTTTATTGTTGTTGTTGTTGTTGTTGTTATTATTATTATTATTATTATTAGTTTTTGACTTTTCAGATTTATCCATGATGCTCAGTTCGAGCTCAATGATTGCTCATAGCTCATGATCATAATCTGCAATTAGAATTTTTAAATCTTTTTATTCTGTTCAGAATTTTTGTTCGTTTTTTCTTTAATTTATTTTATTAATTTATTGATTTACGGTTTGCAGTAAATCCGAACTGTGAGCGAGCAGTGATTGACTGGCACGGCAGTAATTTCAGTATTTGCTCGAATGCAGGTTAAAGCTGAAAAAAAAAAAAAAAAAACAACACAAAACAAACAAAAAAAAACAACAATAACAACAACAACAACAACAACAACAACAACAACAACAAACAGCAAGTGCACAGATTGAAAGTTAAAGACGGTACCGTATCTCTTCCGTTCATTTGGACCGCTTTTGCAAGGCGCGACTCGGTTTTGTTTCTCCTCTCCATCTCCTCCATGATGCCCTGGATGTGTTCTCCGGAGATGCCGTGGAAAAGCATGGCGGCTGCTGCTGCTGCTGCTGCTGCTGCTGCGGGGCGCAATGTGCAACTGCTGTCCTTCGCCTTGCGCGCCACAACTTCCATATACCAGGAACCGCCGAACCCCTCACACCATCCGAACTGGATCTGCTGCAGGGAAACTTACACACGCACACGCATACACACCACCACCACCACCACCACCACCCCGCACACACACACACACACACACACACACACACACACACACACACACACACACACACACACACACACACACAAGCACACGCACACGCGGACACACACGCGCGTGCGCACGTGCCCGCACTTTAGCAGGCCGCCTCGCCAACTGCACACGGCAGGATCATTGATAATGCGCACATCCACTACTTGCTTAAAGGAAAAAGGAGCAAAAAAATCAAAAGTATAGTCCGGGTGAGGAGAAAATCTGCAGAGAAACGAGTGGAAAGTTTGTTTTTAAATCGTGCGGTTTAGTTCCCAGTTTGGTTCTTATAGGGATCCGAGTGCTCAGGAGTCGGGTGTGGGGAGTGTGTGAAGCTGGGAGACGTGGGTCTTATTTGTGGAGAGAGAGAGAGAGAGAGAGAGAGAGAGAGAGAGAGAGAGATAGAGAGAGAGAGAGAGAAAGGCCTGCCCTGCTTGCTTGGGTAATTTGGTAGGAGGAGTTCTCCCTCTCTCAATTCTCATTTCTTCTGTTCACTAACAAAGAGCTGTCAGTGTGCTGCTGATGGCCAGGCCACTTATTTTGCCCTCACTCACTTCCTGTGTGGTTATTCTGGATCTGTTAAGCCCATTTGACCGAACCACATCCTATCACATAGACTGAGAAAACAACAACAACAACAGCAACAACAACAACAACATCATCATCATCAACCTGAATGTGGTTAATGGAGCATTTAATTAAGCACGAGTAATGACTACGAACACTACGTCACTCATTTTCATCCATCATCAGCACCAGCACGTGCACAGCTCACAGCTCACTTCAGTCCGAGGAGGATCTGATTGGCTGCGAGCTTTTCATCTTTAGTGATGGAAATAACGAAACAGGGCTGTGTTCAAACATTTCCATTCTTATTTCATTTATTGATCGATTTGGAAAAAACTGAAAGGAAATCTCATCTCATTTATTAATGTTGAAAATACTGCAGAATTACTGACGACATAATTTGGTCTTAATAAAAACAAATAATAAATGGATGAATA
>CM045751.1:17470000-17497500 GCA_024760905.1 Plotosus lineatus | reverse complement strand
TGGATGAGTAGTATAGATAATTAATGAATGGATGGATGGATGGATGGATGGATGGATGGATTGACGGATGGATTGTATGGATGAATGGATGGATGGATGGATGAATTCCATTCAATCAGCTCAACTGCTTAACCATTTGAAACTACCTGGTCAACCACCACCAATTCGAAGCGAGCAATGTCAACCGAATTATGTATAATAATGTATACAGTATGTTAATGGAAAAGAGTAAAATCTAGCATTGTGTGGATAAAGCAGGTATTATATAGAATACCGAAAATGTCAAGGGAAAAGTGTAAAATAAAATCCCTTCTGCCCTAGGATTGTCTACACTGCCAAAGGCAATGTGCAAATTGGGCACATTGTGGTAAAGAAGGTTCCTTCGCACATGCGCATCATGAGTGCCAGCCCTTTCCTTTCACCCAAACATTCAAACCTGAACCCTGACCATTCTCCTTCTGTAAAATGCTTGAGAAGTTTCACACTTTGCTAGTCCAGGTGGTCATAGTGTAGAATAAGTAGGAAATACCTCAGTAAAGTGTATAAGGTCAACATTTCAAATTTCCAAAAGTAGCTTTGTATGTTATATAATACCTGAATATCACACGTAACAGATACACTAACCAGCTCAAACATGAACCACACCTGACCTGTCTCAGGCTAAACTGCCCCATACATAACATGCCGCAACGCACTGTGTCCTGACTCCATTCTATCATAGCCAGCATCAACAGTTGCAGTAGTTTTTGCTTCTTTTTTTTGTGTGTGTGAGATCACAACTAACATATTAACCTTCAATAGATTTCCCACGTGCATTAGTGAACCTTGTGCAGCCATGACACTCTTGCAAGTCCACTGATTGTCCCATCTTAGACCACCTCGGCTAGGTAGTTACCACAGCATACCAGGAACACCAAACATGACCTTCTGTGTTGGAAACGCATAGAGCCAGTGGTCTAACCCTCATAACGATGTCAAAGTCACCCAGATCCTTATACTGTAGTACTTGCTCAGTTTTCCTGCTTCCAGCGCATCAGCTTTAATAACCGACTGTTCACGTTCTGTGTAATACACCTCAGTCCTCGACAGGCGTCACTGTAATCAGATAGTCAGTGTTTTTTCACTTCACCTCTCTGTGCGTAGATTTACAATATTTATTTATTTTTATTATTTCATTAATTTCTAGTATCTTTAACGTGCACCAAATAACCTCAATGGAAACACACACACACTTTAACACAGCACTTTATCGTTAAGTTTTCTGTAATGACGCAAAAAAGACGTCACTCACATTTATTTTCAAAATTAATGGTTGCAATGGACACATTCGGAAAGGAAACCTCAGTCATGTGATTTCTTAATGCACCATCACTCTTCTGAGGACAATAAATAATTTTTACATATAACCTAGATTATAACACATTTTTATGACTGTTTTAGTTACATACGTGGTCACATATGCAATATGTCAAGCAATGTTTTCACCCAGAATGATAGCTGGCATGAGATCTCCTGGTTGGATCGCTTACAGGGGTCTTGAGGAGATAGCCTACTGTTTTGTGTGCCTATTTGCAGTTGTGCCCAAAGGAATCCCATGCCACTGTCAGTCAGATGTGGTGGGCTCTTCCAGCTACATTGGCACAACCACAGTTGTTGTCCATCTGACCACTTTGGAGAGGATGACGGCCCGAGGCTGAGTGACATTGTCACTGTTGCATGACCAGACGGTGATCTGGAGGTTGCTCAGCTGCTGCTTGATCCAGTACACACACACACACACACACACACACACACACACACACACACACACACACACACAAATAATAATAGTCATAATAATAATAATAATAATAGGCCACATGATGGTGTAGTGGTTAGCACGTCCGTCTCACTGCAAAAAGGTCCTGGGTTTGATTCCCACCTCATGGAGTTTGCATGTTCCGGATACTCCGGTTTCCTCCCACTGTCTAAAAACATGCACAGTAGGTTACAATGGCTGTAGAAAAAAATCGGCCCTCGGTGTGAGTGTGATTATGAATGGTTGTGTGAGTGTTGACCCTGCTATGGCCTGGTGAGCTCTCCAGGGTGTACCTTGCCCTCGCCCAGAGTCGGCTGACATGGGAGCCAGCCTCCCCGTGACCCTAATTAGGATTAAGCAGTTCAGAAAATGAACAAATGAATAATAATAATAATAATAATAATAATAATAATAATAATAATAATAATAATAATAATAATTATTATTATTATTATTATGATTATTATAGTTTTAAATAAGTAATTTAAATAAATTCAATTATTTAAATTTAATATTGTTGATTTTTTTTTTTTAATTGTCAATGTCATTCTATATTTAAAAAAATCAAACTGCTTTGCCTTCTTTGTGCCGAGCTGACTGCATTCAGTGTACGCAGCATATGGTCTCGCTGAAGGTCAGCTCGAGACTCCAAAGCTCTGCTGATGCAGATGTTGTCTGCCCCACAGCATCTTGGGTACGTTTCAGAACATGAGGCAGAGAACTGTGATAGAACACACGTGACATGTGCTAATGCTGCGGAAATTGCACAAACTAATTAATGACCTGTTAGTAAAGCAATGTTAGATGTAACAAGATCATGAAAACAACAATTTCAATACAGTTGTAATTATTTTTATGACTGGATTTCTACTGTGTGTGTATGTAGACACACACACACACACACACACACACACACACACACACACACACACTATATATATATATATATATAGTGTGTGTGTGTGTGTGTGTGTGTGTGTGTGTGTGTGTGTGTGTGTGTGTGTGTGTGTGTACGTATGTATATGTATATATATATATATATACATATATACAGTGGTACTTCAGAGATGAAAATGTTGAGGTTCTCTTTGGGAGTAACGAGGATAGATAGGATTAGGAATGAGCACATCAGAGGGACAGCACATGTAAGACGTTTTGGAGACAAAGTCAGAGAGGCCAGATTGAGATGGTTTGGACATGTACAGAGGAGGGATAGTGAGTATATTGGTAATAGGATGCTGAGGCTGGAACTACCAGGCAAAAGGCCTAGAGGAAGACCAAAGAGACGATTCATGGATGTGGTGAAATAGGACATGAAGGTCGTTGGTGTAAGAGAAGAAGATGCAAAGGATAGGGTGAGATGGAGGCAGATGATTCGCTGTGGCGACCCCTGAAGGGAAAAGCCGAAAGGAAAAGAAGAAGAAGATATACAGTGGTACTTCACCTTACGATAGTCCCAGCAAACAAAAAATCCAGGTTACGAAAAACATTTTCCAAAATTTTTTGTCTCTGTATACAAAACAAGTTCTCCTTACGAAACGCGCCAAACCCACCATTCAAACATTCAAACGTGCCATTCAAACATTAAAATGCGCCGTTCAAACATTCAAACAATGCACAAGCTGCTTTCCCATTGGCTATCTTCCAACATCCCGCCCCGCTGGCATCCCATTGGCTAGGAGGGATGACGCAGCTCCCTCCCATTGGCTATTATGGAGCTGCATGTCCCATAATGCTTTTTGTGTACAGGACAGAGTTACTGTTGTTTCATGAGTTTTTGGACTCAGGCTTTTAAGCTTCCATAAACATTTGTAAGTTTATAACTCTGCTAAGAAGACATGGTCAACACATGTGTGCATACACATACGCACGCACACACACACACACACACACACACACACACACACACACACACACACACACACACACATACATGCGCATGTGATTTCTGGTGCGAGTGAAAAGAAGAAGCGGGCTCGTGGCATGCGGTTGAGTGATATCGCAAAGGAATATGGCTAAACCCGTCTACCATCGGTAGGATATTGAAGCAGAAGGAGGTCTAAAAAGGTATGCTTTTATCATTTTTAAAGGGTTTAGGGGGTAGCATTGGGGGCCGTGGAACGAATCATGCATTTTACATGTAAAATGCGGTTCAATTTACGAGAAATCCAGGTTAAGAAAAAGGCTCTGGAACAGATTAATTCCGTAAACTGAGGTACAATTGTATGTGTATATATATATACATACACACACACACACACACACACAAACACACACACACAGTGAAAGAGAGAGAGAGAGAGAGGGGGGGGGGGAATGCATACTATTAAAATCCTATCTGGTCCACAGCTAGGCGGTCCCATATGCAACTGTGTTCTGATTCCTTTCCATCATGTCCAGCATTAACACATTTAGCCATTTGTGCTACAGTAGCTCTTCTGTGGAATCAGACCAGACACCCGAGTCTGTGCAGTCCGTGCATATTAATGAGCCTTGATCACCCATAACAATCTCGCCAGTTAACCAGTTTGTTCTTTCTTGTGCCACTTTTGGTATTTACCAAAGCACAACAGGAAAAAACCCTGACATGCAGTCCACTCAGGTGGTGTTAATGTTACGGCTGATCAGTAAGCATTTACCATGTTCTTCCAATATGCACTATATGGGTATAGTTTTCCAAGCATGCATTAAGAATAAGGTTAAAGATTTGATACCGAAACCTGTGTTATGTATGTAATGTACTGTTGTGGATGCAAAATATAAAACCCTTCATACTATTCAAACACTTCTTTTCCATAAGCTTGTACAGCGGAACAATTGATTGCGAAATGGACAAAGGTCAAAAGCTTAATTGTTAAAGATCAAGTTGTTTTGTTTGGTGTCAGCTGCACCTAGCTTTAAAACTCTCTCTCTCTCTCTCTCTCTCTCTCTCTCTCTCTCTCTCTCTCTCTCTCTCCTTGAGTGTTGCTATAAAGTCATGATCCCAAGATCTCCTGCATGCATTTTGTATAAATCTGCAAAACATGCAAACTTAATGTTGGTGCAAAAACATGGAGCTTTCAGAGCTAATATTCAAAATGACTGACAGGCACGTAGACCCACCTCCTAGTACTATTTGATTGGATGTTACACAATATGCCCCTTTTGCAGAGGCTGGGGCAGAGGCCATGTTTTCCTTAGCACGTATCCATTTTATTGACAGCTGTCAGAATGAGGCTAGAGTGTCACCGAATATTACAAAAAAGGAGCTCGGACATAAAAATCACTGCTTTGATCTTAATGTCTGTGCTAAAGGGTCCAGATTGTGTTGAGGCATTCATCCGAATTAAACCTATAACTTTTATCACACGACAGAAATGCACCTTAACGTATATCTAAAAAATGCTGGATATGAATGGAACTAATGTATTTCTGATTACTGATACTGTTTACTATATATATATATATATATATATATATATATATATATATATATATATATATATATATATATATATGTGTGTGTGTGTGTGTGTGTGTGTGTGTGTGTGTGTGTATATATATATATATATGTGTATATACACACACACACACACACATACACACACACACACACATATATATATATATATATATATATATATATATATATATATATATAATTTTTTTTTTTTTTTTTTTTTTTTTTTTTTTAATTTATATATATTAACCACTTACACACACACATAACATAACTTTTATCACACGACAGAAATGCACCTTAACGTATATCTAAAAAATGCTGGATATGAATGGAACTAATGTATTTCTGATTACTGATACTGTTTACTATATATGCATATATATATATATATATATATATGTGTGTGTGTGTGTGTGTGTGTGTGTGTGTGTATATATGTGTGTGTATATATACACACACACACACACACACACACACACACACATATATATATATATATATATATGAATATGAATGGTGTGTGTGTGTGTGTGTGTGTGTGTGTGTGTGTATATATACATATATATATATATATATATATATATATATATATATATATATATATATATATATACCATTCATTCATTTATTCAGGATCAAAGTCACATAGATAGTTGACCCAGTAGCATGTTTCTGAGGGTTCAGAGGAGGCCAGAGAACCTGGAGGAATCCCACACAGACACAACGAGAACATGTAAAGCTCTTCACAGGCAGTAATCTAAGATCAGGACTGAAAAGACGACCCTGGAGCGGTCATGAACCGCAAGAGACTTTCACCTCAGGGGGACAGAGAGAGAAAGACTGGTATGGATGATGCTGATCCATCAAGATAACTGGAAGTCATAACTAGTTTGTTATCGCAGATGTATGATTCTGTAAACTGAAAGTGCAGTGACCTGCCAGTGGTTTATTACGTCTTCATTAAATGATAAATGTGAAGGTAGGTGTGACATTTTCATGGAACTGGAAAGTACTCAGGGAATGAGAACATTTTGTAGTTCTACAGGTTTACTTCCAGTTGAGATACATGAAGAAGAGCCGTTTCAGTCCGGTGAGTGTCAGAACTAATGTAGAAAGAGTACAGTATATACAGCCTCCCAAACACACAAACAAACAAACAAACAAACAAACAAACAAAACAAATGCAAACACTTGCAAATCTCGTAAACCCATATTTTATTTTGAACATAGAAAACATGTCAACAGGAATATTTCATAAAAACTGTAAAATCATCATCATCAACAACAACAACAACAACAACAACAACAAGAACTTTCAAACAAGTTGAAACAGGGGTATCAAAAGGCTGGAAAAGCAGAAAGTACTAAAGTGAACTAAAATATTTTGAGGAACATTTCAGTTCATTTTCTGCAACTGCTTCATCCTAATTAGGATTGCAGGGAGGCTGGCACCCATCCCAGCCGACTTCAAGCAAGGGCAGAGTACACCCTGGACAGCTCGCCAGGCCATCGCAGGTCGGAAACATGCTGACGGCTATGCAGCTACTCTTGGCGGAAGTCAGCAATGGTTCTTTTTCATGAACCTCACACCATGGACAGTGAGAGACATGGCCGGCCTTTGATAACCCAGTTAGATGCACTGGGAAAGGTGTGTGTGTGTGGGGGGGGGGGGGGGGGTGACAACCTTGTGGAGAGTGGGACTTGAACCCCCAACCTTAAGATCAGCAATCCAGCGCCCTATACCTCTAGGCCATCACTGCGCTAGTCGAGCATGTAAAAGCAATAAATATTTAATAATAATAATAATAATAATACATGTACATTAACATTGATAATAATTAATAACAATAAACAATAAAACAAGAATAATGTTATAGAATACTGTTTAATAAGAATAATGTTTTATATATATATATATATATATATATATATATATATATATATATATATATATATATATATAAAATATAATAACAATTAAACATTAAAAATAATGAAATATAAATACACACACATAAAGACGCACTGAGACGCGCACCTCACAAAAATGTGACTTAGTAGTTTTGATGGGAGGTTTTGGGTTGTTATTTTGTTTTGTGTTTGTTTGTTTTTTTTGCATAATTGGCCTTGTTTTGTGGCATTTTCCTTAACTTTTTCTCCTATTTCCTATTCTTCCTTAATTTCCTTATTTTTTAATTTGATGAATATTAAAAAAACAACAAAAAAAACGAAAACCGCGATGCACTGAAGCCGCGAGGGATCCCTGTATAATGTTTAGGTATAGGTGAAGGTGATATACCTCGGAGAAAAAGACAAATTAGATTTTGCAATCATTCATTTACCAAAAACAGTAAAAGTTATGATAGTCTTCTGTAGAGAAAGTAAATACACCCCAGGGTTGGGAGATATAGCTGCAAAATGAAATGAGCTGTAAAATCAGAAATTAATCAATTAGTGATAAATTAGATTCATATCAGCCAATATTAATGATTTTCAATCAGTTTAATGATATGTTTTTAATAGTTCAGTTCATTTTCTGTACCCGCTTAATCCTAATTTGGGTCGCAGGGAGGCTGGTGCCCATCCCAGCCAACTTCGGGCGAGGGCAGAGTACACCCTGGACAGCTCGCCAGGCCATCGTAGGGCGGAAACACGCTGCCGGCTTTGCAGCTACTCTTGTCGAAAGTCAGCGATGGTTCTTTTACATGCCTCACACCATAGACAGTGAGAGACATGGCCTTTGATAACCCAGTTAGCTCCACTGGGGGGGGGACAGTGACAACCTTGTGGAGAGTGGGACTCAAACCCCCAACCTTTGGATCAGCGATCCAGCGCCCTATACCACTAGACCACCACTGCCCCTGTTTTTAATAGTTATGTAGGAAAAATTATTTTTTAATTGAGGCACGGTGGTGCAATGAATAGCACGTTAGCCTCATAGCAAGAAAGTCCCAGGTTCGATTCCCAGGGACACAGGGAGACTGGAGCCTATCTCACTTGACACTGGGTGAATGCAGGGTACACCCTGAATAGCTTGGCCTATCTTTAGCAGGTCTAACACACAAACAACCATTCACACTCATATCTCACGGTACTTTGGAACAGCCAATTGGACTTATGTAAATATTTTTGGACTGTTGGAGGAAACCAGAAAACTCAAAGTAAACCCATGCATGCACTGGGAGAACATGCAAACTCCACACCTCGGACTCAAATCGTTCTTGTTGTGAGGCAGAGATGCTCATCAATGCGTCACTGTTCCACCTGTTTAACCGTGTAAGTATTCATTCATCTAGAACCTATCTCAGCCATCTCAGGGCAAGGGAGTAGTACACCCTGTTCACTCATCTATTTATTCAGTCTCTAAGCCGCTTAATCTGAATTAGGGTCACGGAGAAGCTAGAACCTATCTCAGCCATCTCAGGGCAAGGGAGTAGTACACCCTAAACCTCTTGCCAGGCCATTGCAGGGCAATACACATGCAACTGTTAAGACTCACACCTAGGGGTGATTTGGGACAACCAATAGCGTAATGTGAATGTTTTTGGACTGTGGAAGGAAACCAGAGTACTCAGAGGAACCCCACCTAATCATACGGACAACATGCAAACTCCACACAGAGTCACCCGAGACCAGGAAACGAACCCCGGGCATTGCTGTTAGGTGAGACATGTTAACCACTGCACCACCTAGTGGAAGTAAGTTTTATTTTTATTTTCATATTCTTCTTCTTCTTCTTCTTTTGCTTTCGGCTGCTCCCTTCAGGGGTCGCCACAGCAAATCATCCGCCTCCACCTCACCCTGTCCTCCGCATCTTCTTTTCTGACTCCAACGACCTTCATGTCTTCCTTCACCACATCCATAAATCTCTTCTTTGGCCTTCCTCGAGGCCTTCTGCCTGGTAGTTCCAACCTCAGCATCCTACTGCCCATGCCTTTCCTCTTCTCTCTCTGCCTACGGACACGCCTCCCACCTCTCCTTCTTCAACATCTTCGACCAACAGTAGTCCAATTTCCATCAGCACCCTGTTGATTGACAGCACTGATGGCGGTCGTTGTTAACCCGGGCCTCGACCGATCCGGTATGGGGGTAATACTTCTGATTTGCATCATAAATGTTTGGCATTGGTTTTACGTCGGATGCCCTTCCTGACACAACCCTCTGCATTTCTCCGGGCTTGGGACCGGCAGGAGGGGGAGAGACACTGGTCAGTGCCCCCCCCCCCCCCCCCCCACCTCATGGCTGCATTTTTATTTTCATATTCATTAAATGTTTATAACATTTGCTTGTTGAAAAAAATTGAACTGCTCTCAACATCACCTGCTAGATTGCTGAGGATTCTCAGATGAACTTCCCTTTTTATAACCCCAGAACATCTCAAAATGGGTTCAGATCTAATTTTTGACGCAAACATTCCATGATTCTGAACATTCCACGTTATCATTTATTTCTTCTTTTTTTAGATGATCCTTGGAGGATTTTGAGGGCATTTAGGATCATTATCCTGGTGAAAGGTCCACCTCAATTTCAAATTCAAACAAATTTCAGACAAATGGCCTCATATTACATCCACGAACTCACTGATACAAGGACGAATTCTTCGTTGATTCAGCGATTGCACGTTGTCCGGTTCCTGAGGCAGTAAATCAACCCAGAACCATCACAATTTTTACCGTTATCATTTACACAGAAACACATGCCGTATTTTCAACACGGAAAAAAAACCTCACCCGGCCCGGACACAGGAAGGATTGACAGATTGATAGCTCTTTGCTCCATGCTCACAGTTGGTGTGAAGTTCTTCTCCTGTTCACATGTGTATTGTGTATCTGTGGCCAACAAACTCTTTCAGAACAAAAAATGTTTGGGTTTTTTTTCCTGGCACACCACATATGCAGATCGAATTTGTCCGATCTCGTTCTGATTGCAGACATATACTAGTACACTTTCAAAAATCGTAAAGTTTCCTGCCTATCCTGAGATGAAATTTTAAAGTATTGAAGATTATTTTCCCCTCATGCTCTCTTTCCGAATCTTTTTTGGGAAACAGTCTTGGACAACCTGGCCATGATTTGAAACCTACACGACTTGTGGATGGATTTTCCGACAGCAGAATTCATTCATTTTCTGAACCATTCTAAGCCTAATTAGGGTCGCAGGAGGCTGGTTCCCATCTCAACCCGGCTAGCCAGGCCATCACATGGCAGAAATACAACTATGCAACTCCTCTTGACAAAGGTCAGCAATGGTTCTCCTACATGAACCTCTCACCACAGACAGTGAGAGACATGGCTGGCCTTTGATAACCCAGTGATCTGCATTGGGGGGGGGGGGGGGGGGACAGCAGTTGCCACCTGTTGAAAGTGAGGCTTGAGCCCCAGCCCCAGTAATCTATCACCTTACCACCACTGTCCCGACAGCAGGACGATTTATTTCAAATAATTATACAATTTACTCTGGGTAGCACGGTGGTGTAGTGGCTTGCATGTCTGCCTCTCAGGAAGAAAGTCTGGGTTCAATTCCCAGTCTTGGAGGTTTTTGTGTGCAGTTTGAATGTTCTCCGTGTGCTTGCGTGGGTTTCCTCTCACAATACAAAAACATGCACAGCAGCCTCATTGACTTTTTCAAAACACCTCGACGCGTTAGTGTGAATGATTGTGTGATTGTTGGCCCTGTGATGGTCTGGTGCGCTGTCCAGGCTGTACCCCACCCTTGCCCAGAATTGGCTGAGATGGGCACCAGTCTCACTGCGGCCCCAATTAGAATTAAGCGTCTTCGAAAATGAACGAGTGAATGAATGAATGATGCTGCGCACTTCAGTAGCAAAGACAAGACCATACCCTGGATGTCAGGGTTAAATAAGACCACCAGCACCACAGCGGCAGGTTCTTCACTTCACTTCACTTATCCCTTAACATCCAGGGATGTTGTTGGGGTGCCTTCATGGTGAGACTTGGGTTGATTTTGGCCTGGCGGCGCCCATCCCCCTCCAGTTCGTAGAAACATTCTGACGGCTTTGCAGCCTATTCTTTACGAAAGTCAGCAATCGTTCTTTTACATGAACCTCTCACCATAGACAGTGAGAGACATGGCCTGCCTTTGATAACCCAGTTAGCTGCACTGGGGGGGGGGACAGGGACAGTGACAACCCTGTGGGGACTCGAACCCCCAACCTTAGGATCAGCGATCCTGCGCCCTATACCACTAGACCACCACTGCCCACCAGGAGGTTCTAATTAATGGCAAATAATAGGAAACCTAATTTCAATGTGTAATAAATCTATGATCTATTTACTTTTTCCATTCAACAATATACAAATTTTATTTATTGATTGATTTATTTTGGAGTTTTTTCGCTTTTATTTGTAGGCACTGCGTTAAAGAGGGTTAAATATTTGTTTAAAATATCATGAAAAAAAAAATGTACAATTTCCATGGGATCACTGCATAATTCACATATATATATATATATATATATATATAATTTTTTTTTTTTTTTTATGTATATATATATATATATATATATATTCTCTGGGTAGGTGCTGCATTCTATATATATTCTATCGTCACATTCAAATCCGTCCATCTCTGAACCAAGTTTTCAAATTCTCACTTGCTGGAGGCCTGTGAATACTACACATGACAAAAGGAGTGCTGACTAGTGAGTCCGTTTGCTAGTAAGTCCTGCTGAAATCTGTCTGCTGAGGGACCTACGAGAGGGATGCGGCAGCGATGTCTCATTCACCAACTGCTGGAAAGGCGAATGAGAAGACAAGGCGAGGCAATCTCAAAAGTCAGAGAATGCCGAGAAGCAAGGCAAGACATGAAAGTTGGCCTATTTCATGGTCAGGCAGTAGGGACTGGGGAGGGTCTTGAATGGCAATGTGTCTACTTTAATGTGACAGACAAGTCCCTAGGCAAAATGAGCAGAGCCAGACAATCCCAGGTACTTGATGAGTGTGACACCATCACTGGAAACTGTGTTTCCACACAGCCCGACCATGAGTCGCTATACGCTTGTAAATAAATAAAACAAATTTGCTCCACATGTGGAGAGTTAATGGCATGGAGCCCTCGAGCAAGCTGTGCTGAACCTGTCTGCCCTATTCCAATTCAGATCATAAAGCTCTCCGCTGACATTTGAAGGACCTGATCACTGAGCAACACTCTGACACACACACACACACACAAACTCAGATGCTATTGGCTCGGGCAGCTATGCCTGTCCCTGCACTAACGCCTGGTATGCACTGGGGTGCCAGAGTGGGTGCTGATGCCTGAGGGCACTGTGCCACTTACATTAATATGGATGCAACTTACATGCACAGACAGGCCCAAACACTTAACCCTTCTGTTCAGGTCAACATGACCCACTTACACCTTTTAACAAATATCAACAATACTTATATGCAGCATGAAGCTTTTATATGGCTGACTTCATGCCTGCAAATAATAATAATAATAATAATAATAATAATAATAATAATAATAATAATACGTTTTTTTAATACAATACAATATAAAATTACTGTACATAAAAAACAAAGTGGAATTTAATTGGTCAGTGTGTATTGATTGTTTTTCCATGAAATCACAGCTCGGACAATGCTGTTTGTATTACAGACGCTCCCCAACTTACATTTTAGTTCGGTTCCGGACGGCCGAACGTAAGGTGAAAAAAAAATGCAATTGTTACTGTATGTTCCAGTGACGTATGACTGTTCATACTGTACTATACATCCATAAATACCATTACCGTGTCTCATAAAACACCCCTAAATCAATTATTATAAACATAACATTGTAAAATAATATCAAATATATCAAATAATATCAACATTAATTTCAAATAAATTAAATTCAAGCAAAATAATTTCAAATAGATAAATTTTAATCAAATTCACTCATCAAATACAGTCTCAAATGTAACCTTTAACATTCGCTGTGATGCGATCTTTCTGCTTGTAAATGGTTCCGATGGTTGACAGAGCCATTTGGAACAAACGTGCAACATTCACATGGTTTTCACCAACATCGATTTTCTTGATAATAGCCATCTTTGTTTCTAACGAGATGGCTTGACGCTTTTTCTGATTACCGCTATCACTAGTAGGCTTACGCTTCTGACCAACCATATTTGCTTAGGGTTACAAAATTCCGCAAAACAGTGTAAACACAAAGATCACGGAGACAATATCTTAACAAAAGGGAAACACTCAGTGAACGGGGAAGAAGGAGGGGCACATTCAGTCTGTCGTTTGTAACCGATGGACGCAGCATCATGTGGAAGTAGCGTATTACGTCAGCATACTACGTACGTACGTCTCGTACTACAGAGAGCACACGAAACTCAAAATTTGACTTAATTTTTTTAGTTTTTTTTTTTTTTTTAAACGTAAAATCGAAAAATAAGAAAAATCGTAAAATGAAAGAACGTAAGTCGGGGAGCGACTGTAATATATTGTTGTACCTATGATAACCAGAATATGATACAATCTAAAGCTAATAATAAAGAATTACAGAGAAAAACAAATAATTATTAATATGTTGAATTTTTCTGTAAGGAGATACAGCATTTCTGTTCAACTGTCCCAGGTGTCCATAATTTATAAAGCTCTGTTGGTCGTCCACCACAGGAATGGCTTCACAACGAAGTTACATTGTTCTGGATTATCAAACACCTTTTGGTTTTGTTAATCAGTGTTCCATTCTCCTTCTGCTGCCTGGAGGTAAAGGGGCGAGACATGGGAGGACATGGTATGACAGACAGTTTGTGAATACTTGAGAATATTTTACAGTTACGCATAAATGTGATCTAAGATTGGTGGCACAGTGGTATAGCTTTTGGCATGTCCGCCTCACAGCAAGATGGTCTTAGGTTTAAGTCCTGTGCTTGACCATTTCTGTGTTCACGTTGGTTTTCTACGAGTACTCTGGTTTCTACCAACAGTACAAAGATATGCACATTAAGTTATATTGGTTGTTTCAAATTTCCCCCAGTTGTGAGTGCGAGTGTGAATGTGTTGTTTGAGTGTTGCTCTGTGATGGATTGACGAGCTGTTCAAGGTATGAATGCGTTTGCCCGGTGTTGGCTGAGATAGGTTCCAACCGTAGTTTAGCAAATGAGTCAGTGAGAGAGTGATGAGTTGCTGGATCGCTGATCCTAAGGTTGGGGGTTCGAGTCCCACTCTCCACAAGGTTGTCACTCCCCCCCCCCCCCCCCACCTTTCCCAGTGCATCTAACTGGGTTATCAAAGGCCGGCCATGTCTCTCACTGTCCATGGTATCTCACTGTCAATGAGAGAGTCGGGAGTGAGCAGAGTGTCATGTTTAATTCCTAATAAAAACTACTCTGGCAAACATTAACCAGCCGCACTCTGTTGCTTTAAAATTTAAGCTCACCAGGATAAAAATAAACAGATTAACAGGACTTTCAGGGCACAATAATAATAGAATTGAAATGTACATTTGTCTGAGTGCACTGCCTGGGTTTTATTTCCTCACTGAATCTAACGGTCATATTTTACGCCATTAAATTCGCCACTCTGCTCAGAGTGTTTATTAATTTCCTATTTCCATTCGAATACATAATCATTTCTTACCCTTGTGTGCAGACATGCTATATAAGTATTACATATAAAAATAGGTTTGGTGTTGAACTGTAAACCTATTAATCCACATTTGTGCTGTAGTATGCGTCTCTCGTTTCAGCACTTTCCAAGTCAGAGAAAATAGATGAAGCTTGAAATTATCCGACATGAGAAAGTTTGCTGATGGAAGGATTGTACTGCGCTTTCCCAGTAACATGACAAAGTGGATTTTTTTATGATTAGCATATTAGCTTCTGTAGAGAGAAACAAACAAAAAAATTTGTACTTGTTATGGAAAACTTGGGGCGGCACATTGGTATACTGGCTAGCACAACAAGAGGGTTCTGGAATCAAGTCTTGGGCTCTAGAATGGTGTTTCCGTGCAGAGTTTACATGTTTTCCCTGTGCTTGGGTGGGTTTTCTCCAAGGACTCTGGTTTACTAGCACAAACAAAGACAGGTACATTAGGTTAACTGGTTGTTCCAACTTGCCCCAAGGGGGAGTGTGAATGACTGTGTGTGTGTATGTGTGTGTGTGTGTGTGTGTGTGTGTGTGTGTGTGTTGACAATGCAATGATCTGGCCAGCTGTTTAGAGCATACCCCGCCTTCACCCAGAGTCGGCTGAGATAGGCATCAGCCTTTCCGTGACCCCAATAGGATTTAGTGGTTCTGTGAATGAGTTGAAAGACTGCTTATATTACCCCCATTTCATTGGAGTGTGGCAGACTCACGGAAGCAAAACCGTAGTCATCCTCCAACGTTCCTCAGTCATTCTGTCATCTTCCGTGTCCTTCCGTACGATTCCAAAGGTATTCGTCCTCTTCCGTCAGGTCAAAATCTTCCACGAACGTGCTTCTGAACATTTTCAAAAGCACGTTCGCGGAAAAATTTTCCGACGGTGTTCCCTCATGTTCCGCAGTCCTTCCGCAAACGTTCTGTCCTTTCCGCAAACGTTCCGTGATTATTCCTTTTACTCCGCAAGTCTTCCGTTAACGTTCTGCGAACATTCCTTCTTCTTCCGGGTGGTTAAAAACGGCCACAGAATCCCCACGGAATACTCACGGAAGGTTTGCGGAATGGTTGTGGATAATACGGAAGACTTGCGGAACACTCAAGAAAGTCACTTCCACTATAAATTATTCCGGTTCATTCACTTTATATTTTTCTGTTTTCCTGTTCATGTAATAAAGTTTTAAAGTTGTAATCACTGTGGTTTGGACTTGTGTGCATGGTTTTTAGTCTGGAATGATTTATTGAGGTGCAAATGAAAGGAACATATTGACATTATTAATATTAAACATATTAACATATTAAATTTTAAATTTATTGTAAATTATAAACATACTGCACATTAGAAACATATGGTAAATTACTAGGTGCTGTATTTCTGATTCTAAGGTTGGGGGTTCAAGCCCCACTCTCCACAAGGTTGTCACTGTCCCCCCAGTGCAGGTAACTGGGTTATCAAAGGCCGGCCATGTCTCTCACTGTCTATGGTGAGAGGTTCATGTAAAAGAACCATTGCTGACTTTCAACAAGAGTAGGATGCAAAGCTGTCAGAGTGTTTCCACCATGCAATGGCTTGGTGAGCTGTCCAGGGTGTACTCTGCCCTCGCCCGGAGTCAGCCAGGATGGGCGCCAGCCTCCCCATGACCCTAATGAGGATTAAGCGATTACAGAAAATGAACTACAAAAAGTTGTATTTTTTTATTTTATTTTTTTACAAAGGGCCTGTTTCGTACATATGAACACTCGTTAATATTAAAGTTAAATTATGAAATACTAAATACGTTAATAAAGGTTAGTTTAAATTAAAAGCGGAAAAATCTCTCTGAAGTCGTAGAACTGTACAATCAGGTACACTGTACAAATCAAAAGTTTTAAAATGTCTCTCTAATGCCGTAAAATAATTTATTCAGGTATGTTTTAAGCTGTTATATGTAGCAGATTTGGCCTTTTTTATCAAACATTTTTGTATTGATTCTGAAAACATGGGCAGCCCCTTGCTGCCACCCCTACCTTTCTGATAAATAAGCTTTCAAGAGTTTTGTTTGCAAGGGATGCCCTACCTGGGGTCTTGTTATGGGTGACCATGTTGAATACCCTCTCACAGGGGGCCTTGCTGTGGAATAGGCACAGCACTGACAACATAACCTGTGCCAAGTACTAGAACATGAACTTGTGTTCCTTATTCTTAACAGAACCTATAGCCTGCTACTGTATGGGTATATTGTGAGAAAATCTATGGAATATAGTTCTGCATGATTTTATACAGTGGAGCCTCGGTACTCGAACTTAATCCGTTCCAGACAGCTACTCGGATTCCGATTTGTTTGGATTCCCAATCCACTTTTCCCATTACAAATAATGCAAATGGTCTTAATCCGTTCCATCGTCTCTTGAACAGAAGTTAATGGTACCGTAACTCATACCATAGGTCCTCAAATTAAGTGAAAAAAATGATTGAATACAGTACACTGTTATGGTCTGTGTTGTGAGAGGCTCTTTAACTTTTCTGTGGTTTTAATTTTAGTGTGTTATGGTGTCTCTCTCTCAAAAGAATTGCGCATTGAAATGCGTGTTGGAGAGGGGTGTGGCTCTCACAAGCCGGTGGAGTGCTAAACACATACACCTAACTCCATTTTATCACAGGCTATAAAGACTAGCAGTGCCATTCCCGGTGCTAGAAGATTGTCCAATTTCCCCATGATCTCTCAGGCTCTCAGCTCTGTGCTCCACCAGATCCCGCTTTTGCTTGATTTCTGTGTTGCTAGTGCTCTAGTGCCCATGCTCTAGTGCCTTACCTGTGACCAATAAAGCGCAATCGTTTTCATAGATGAAACGGGGAAATCATAGTCACTGTAATAGAGATGCGGAGAAACATGGAAATCAAACTAAAGCAGGAACTGGTGGAGCTGAGAGCTAGATAGGGACAGTCTTCTAGCACCGGTAAGGGCGTTGCTAGTCTTTATAGGCCGTGATTTAATGGAATTAGGTGCGTGTGTTTAGCACTCCACTGGCGTGTGAGAGCCACGCAACTCTTGTTGGGATACGTAAATGTTGGAGAGGAAGAGAGAAGCGGATTCCATTCCATAACAGAGAGGAAGAGAGAAGCAGATTCCCTTTCATAAGAGCTTCAGGTAAATCAGCCAAAGGTGTTTTTTTCTCTTGCTACCGCTTTGCATGGATGACTCTTTTCTTCAAGAACATTTCTAACATGGCTTGTTTCTGCCTTCTTTTCAAAACCTTATGGAAGTGACTCATGACCTCATCGATAAAGGTGTTCACAGCATTGCTAGCGCTTTAGCTTAGCTTTAGCACTTTAGCTTAGCTTACATATATACATAAATACATACATACATACATACATAAATCCATACATACTCTTCAGCTTTGTTTAGGCGGTTATGCCTATAAGCCGATCTGTGGGTTTTCTGTTCGGTACTCTAAATCGTATTTGTCGCTGGAGGTGGTATATGGCATTAGTGATTAGATACCTTTAGTGCTTTAGCGCTAGCTTTAGCTTTCGTGCTTGTGATACTACATAGTACTGTATCAACAACTTCTGGACTTCCTCAGGACAGCTTTTAGGGTGATACATAGTATCAACAACTTCCAAATTTCCCCAGGACAGCTTTATTAGGGTGATACATAAAGCACCGTTCTGAGCCACTAGACTTGGGTGTAAAAGCCCAAATAGACCTTACATAGTATCAACAACTTCCGAACTTCCAGAAGTCATGCACTTTTCCTCCCTCTTGGTCTCATTTTTTCACGTTTCTCAAGTTCAACTTCCAGTTTTTGTTCAGTTTCCCAGACGGAAGAACTCACAGATTTTTTGCTCGGATTCCAATTTGTTCAGACTCTACAGCGTTCGGATTCCTAGGCTCCACTGTACTTTCTTCCCTTTCTGATTCAGCTATTTGGAACATGCTGTTATTTGATTGACTTTCCCGTAACATGCGCACATGTTTGGCCATTCTTAAGTGCATTTTGATATCATAAGCTCCGCCAAAGTTTATACTGATGTGAACACTACAAATATCGCAAAGAGTGAAAATGAGTCCTCTGGACGAAGGGTTGATGCACTTTCATCTAGTGCTATACAATTGCGTGAATATCTAAACCTCTTTTTTCTTACGTTCGAGGCAAAAAGATGTTTTTGCGGAGTCGATTTCAAAAAAAGAATGGGTCCGATTCCTTATTATTTTGACGTTATTGATCAATGGAATGCTCCATGCGTATCATTTGCGAGAACGGAAATGTGAACAATCAAAAAAAAAAAAAAAAAAAACTGGATTGGTAAAACAAAACACGGAAGATTTTTATACAAGACGTGGAAATCGATGTGAAAAACAGCAAACTTCTGGAAAAAGTAGAAGTGTTGGCTGCTCTGAGTTGTAAACCAAATTTTCATCCTCTTATGAAGATTTATGCCTAGTTTCACAGGCACTTAGCCACATGGAAGCTAGTCTATATCTCTAATTGTCTATATCTCAGCTGACCCTGGGCGAAGGTATGCTACACCCTGAATACCAGGCCAATGTATAGCACCCACAACTATTCCCACTCACACCCACCCCAGGGTCAATTTGAAACAGTCAGTTAGTCTAATGTGCACGTCTTTGGCGTGTGGGAGGAGAACAGAGTACCTGGAGGAAACCCCACAAGCACAGAGAGAGCACCGCAAACTCCAGACAGAAACACCCCCCGGCCTGCGATTCAAACCCGGGGCCTTCTTGCTTGCTGGGCGGATGTGCTAACCACTACGCCACTGTGCCAGCCTTACTCAGCTGTAGTTGCATCATTCTGCAAGATCATTTAAAAAGTACTACAGCAGCTGATGAAAGCAGTTGTCGCATTAATGCATGGAGCAGATGATTGAACCGTCCCATATGAGCCATGAAGTGTGTGTTCACAGACTAATAGTTGAATCATTCAGAATATAAACAGGTAACTCAGTCCACATTTCCATTTTATTTGTATGAGGATTTGAAACCTCAGCAACATTATATGCCATCACAGCAATTTTGTACTGTATTTGTTTCTGGATAAATATGGAAATTTGTATAAATATAGAAACAGTTCCTGGTGTTGCCCTTAGATGTTTGGACCCCACTGGGTAAGTTGAAAGTGCATCCTCTTGAGATGCGAATGACAGTGACTGAACTTGGTAGCAGCCCAAGTGTTAAGCCTCAGGGAGCTATGGAGAAGTGCATGAATGCCAGGAGTCTGGGCTGAGTACACAGATGGAAATTAATATGTTGATGTAGGTGGCATGTTTGTTAACAGTAGGACTCCGTCAGCTCGTGTAAGAGTCGGCCTACAGCCTGAGAAAGGGCTGATTAATGTCACGCGGTTGCAGACGCACTGATAACATTACATCTGTTTAATACCAAACATGTAATAGAATCCAATATTCCTTTGTGATTTCACCATCTGGCTTTCACTTAAGCATTCACAATAAGTGACTCATAACCATCGGCATGTCTATTGGGTTATTTGTGAAGAGAATTCCTTCTAGTAAAGATATAACATCCTGTGGGTAAGATAACATAATGCCTTTGTCTGGTTAGAGTCTGGAAAAGACACATCACAAAGGAAAAAGCCCTTTAGATCGGCAGAAATATGGAACAGATCAACATACACTATACACCTAAAGGTACATAGACACCATTT
This sequence comes from Plotosus lineatus, assembly GCA_024760905.1. Lineage (NCBI taxonomy): Eukaryota > Metazoa > Chordata > Actinopteri > Siluriformes > Plotosidae > Plotosus > Plotosus lineatus. The sequence goes on along the minus strand of CM045751.1, from coordinate 17,476,991 downwards.
TTAATAAAAGCACCCACAGAGTGCAAACCTTCATCAAGCCCAACAATTCCCTGTAGAAAAATAAATAAATAAATAAAAATCATCATGTTGAAGAATCCTTTAAAAATTACTTGTATGCAGAATTTAATCTTGGTCAGTTTTCAAAAAATTAATGTCTTCGTCCTTCTCCAAAACCCAACCTCTGGTGGAAATTTCTTTAAAAATCAACTTTTTTTCTTTTTACAAAATTCTGTTAATAAATAAAAGCAAACACTTAATATGAAGGTAAAACAGGCTACATCCTGCACACCGCATAGTGGGGTATGCAGGATGTAGCCTGTTTTACCTTCATATTTTTGGATTTTCCAGTTTTTCTCTCGAATTCGGTTGTATCCCATTCCCACCCATCAAGTTTTTGCCTTCCCCATCACACAACCACCACCAATCAGGGAAGGCCATAAGCATGCACACACACCCCTTCCTTGACATGCAATGCCAGCCACGTGCCTCTTTATGGACTGCGGTGCATGTGTATTTTGGGGGGTGGTCTAACACACTCAGAGGGAAGCACTATCCGGCTCTCTTATGAATGAGCTCACAGACGCTCATGGTTATCCCATCCCTCCCGCCTTACCTCCCTTGAGAGCTCAGCCAATTAGCTCCCATGGACTCTTGGTCACGAATGGGTGTGGTATTTATTAACTTGGATTCAGACTTGTGATCTCTGGGTTAGTCACGCACCATGTCGATGCACCACACAGGAGCCCAAACCGCTTAAACCTATCTTGTTCAAGGGGATGCTGAAGCCTACCTCAGCCAACAATTGGCAAAGGCGAGGTACACCCTGAATAGATCGCAATATGATAGGGCATAGTGATAATTATTATTCACAATACAGTGCATTCACTGTATCCCATCGTTAACTACCTATATGGGGGTGAATGAGTGAACAATTTTAGACACAAGGACAATCAAATTGGTGGAGAACATCACTGAGTTGAGGTGGTTCATCTACTTCCATTGCTAACAGATTTATCAAACCAAGCACAAAGTAATTTCATTCTCAGACACATATTCATTGCACTGAAGCTCTGACACGTTTGTCAGTCATAAAACTTTCCACCATGCAATAAACCAAGCAGACTAACAAAGCAGTGGTGAAGCACATAAAAAAACATCTATCCTCAGTTGCATCACACATCAGTGCTCCAAACTGCCTCTGGAAGCAACATCAGCACAGTGCATCAGAAGCTTTATGAAATAGGTTTCCATGGCCAAGCAGCTGCACACAAGCCTGATATCCCCTTGCATAATGCTGGAGCGATGTATAGTACCGTCAGTGGACTCTGAAACAGTGGAAATGTGTTCCCAGGTGTGATGAACCACGCTTCTCTATCTGTCAGTGTATTGGGCGAATCTGGCTTTGGTGGATGCTAGGACTTGCTACCGCAATGCATAGTGCTCAGTAAATTTGAGACAGGAGGGATTAATCGTTAATATTAATAGGATTAATAGTGTTTTTCTATTTTAGGATTTGGCCTCTATTGTTCTAGTGGAGAGTAATGTTCATCATCATCATCAGCAGCAGCAGCAGCAACTTCCACTACTTTACCACTAGTGTCAGTTTGAGCGCCTCTGCCTGGACAGTATCCAGCAGTCGTATCATGTTTTGCCTTGATTTTTTTTCTTACCTTTAAAGTGTCTTGTCCACAAAACTTCTCAAATCTGGTATACATTGCTTTTTGATATTTCATATCAAATAGAGTCTGTCTGTCTTCCTTTCGGCTTTTTCCCTTTTACTCGGGAGTAAAAGAAACACGCTGACGGCTTTGCAGCTACTCTTTACGAAAGTCAGCAATGGTTCTTTTACATGCCTCTCACCATAGACAGTGAGAGACATGGCCTGCCTTTGATAACCCAGTTAGCTGCACTGGGGGGGACAGTGACAACCTTGTGAAGAGTGGGACTCAAACCCCCAACCTTTGGATCAGCGATTCAGCACCTTATACCACTAGAAATAGAGTCCGCTTTAGTAATTCATTGTTTTTCATTCTACAAATCTATACAGTGTCTTGCCAAAAAAAGAAAAATTGCACACTGTTGTTCCATCTTTTGCCTTGATTACAGCGCAGAACCCTGATGACAGTTTTCAACAAACTTAAGCAGGACCAGAGATTTTCGGTTCATTTTCACCGAGACCTTGACGAAACCACTCTATAAAGTCTTCTCCAGCACATTTCACGACCCTCAGTGAGTTTAAGGTCAGGACTCTGAAAACGATTCCTCATGCTCCCTATTTCATTATTTGAGCCCCCAAATTTTATACCTGTGCCATCAGGAAACAAAAAAGTTCAATAATGTGAAAACCTGCTTATTCAGTACAGTGGTACCTCACTTTACAAAAGTCGCACCAAACGAAAAATTCAGGTTATGAAAGACATTTTCCTAAAATTTTTGTCTCTGGATACAAAACAAGTTCACGTTACGAAAGCAATATTTTAAAAATTCAAATGTGCCATTCAAACATTCAAACAATGCACGAGTTGCTTTCCCATTGGTTGTCTCCTAATACCCCGCCCCGCTGGCCTCCCATTGTCTAGGAGGGAGCTGAATCTCCATAATACAGTACTGTACCCATAATGCTTTTTGAGTGCCTTCGACCCATGGTTCAACACACGCGTGAAGGACAGTTGTGCTGTTGGTGTGTGAGTTTCGTAAGTTTTTTGAGTGTGCTTATTACAGCGTTATTTTTCGTTATTAATCATGAGCCCCAAGAAAGTGATTCCCGATGAGACTGAAAGGAAGAAGCGGGCTCCGTTATCAATAAAAGTAAAACAGGAGATGATAAAAAATATGAAAGTTGGATGCGGTTGAGCAAAATCGCAAAGGAGTATGGCTGAAACCCCTCTACAATCGGGACGATATTGAAGCAGAAGGAGGCCTTAAAAGCGGAGATACAGTGACGGAGGCGATTATTTCGGAAAAAGCAGCTGCCGTATTTAAGGACCTCGTGAAGGAGGGTGGGGGGTGAAGGTTCTTTGGACCAGCAACCCCCGGACTTTAAAGCGTCACATGGGTGGTTTGAGAGATTTAAAAAAAGGTAAATAATTTTCTTTTACTTTTAACACATATTTCATACAAAATTGGTGAACTTTTATCATTTTTAAAGGGTTTATGGGGTAATATTGGGAGCCTTGGAACGAATCATGCGTTTCGCATGTAAAATGCGCCTCGACTTACGAAAACTCCAGGTTATGAAAAAGGCTCTGGAACGTGTTAATTTCGTAAGTAGAGGGCCGACTGTACATTCAGTTTATCAGTTGACTATTTCAACAAAATGTTGCTGAGCCTCAACCGGACCAACTGAAGTAATAATGCCATGATGATTACGAGCTTTTATCAAGGCTAAAGGCTAAAAAGTAGCATGTACCAAGTAGTGTAGTTCATTTAGACTTTAATACACTTATTTTCTTGTTGTTGTTCTGTTACAGCACACAGATACATTTTAGAAAATGGGCGTTTTTCAAATTTACGGGCAGTGGTGGTCTAGTGGATAGGGCGCAGGATCGCTGATCCTAAGGTTGGGGGTTCGAGTCCCCACAGGGTTGTCACTGTCCCCCCCCCCCCCCCCAGTGCAGCTAACTGGGTTATCAAAGGCGGGCCATGTCTGTCACTGTCTATGGTGAGAAGCATGTAAAAGAACCATTGCTGACTTTCGTAAAGAGTAGGCTGCAAAGTCGTCAGCGTGTTTCTGTCCCTTGCTAAAAGGGTTGTGACAGGAAGGGCATCCGACGTAAAAACCTATGCCAAATCAAACGTGCGAATCAGATGATTCGCTGTGGCGACTCCCAAGAATAGGGAAAAAGCCAAAAGGAAGAAAGGAAAGGTGTTTTTCAAATTTGCAGCAACAGTTTGGGGAAGGTCCTTCCTTGTTTCTTTACTTATTTGAAAACCTTTGGGATGAAGTTGAATGCTAAATGTGCCAGACCTATCCTGAAAATCAGTACCTGATATCACGCAAGCCCTTTTTGTAGAATGGGCAGAAATTTCCACGGATCTACTGGAAAGGTTTGACAGAACAATAGAGGATACTGCTGCAAAGAAGTGATTGACTCTATATGAACACCCACGATTTCAGAACGGGATATTCAAGCTCATAGGAGCTCCAATGTGGGGCCTGGTGCACCATACTCTAGTAACCAGAGTTCATTCTTCATGGTTCTACAGCATCCACCTGATATGCATATGTATCCCTTCACCGATTGGCCAGGCTGGTAATTCCTTGATAAGTTGCATGACGAAAAAAAGCAAGTTTTTGCTTAAGAAAACTCAGTTTTTTGGGGTTTTTTTTTTACAGAAAAACATCCAACTTACCACCGTTCCAGGTTAAAGAGACAGTATTGTATTCGTTTCATGTTTTACCTCATAAATGAAAAGTGACAAGAGAACGGCTCTCTTATTGTCGTTCCTTCTGCCTTGTTAACAAAACAAAACAGTACTTAACATGTTAATATAAAAAACAAGTGTAGCTGTGTAGTTCATCTAAATGAGCTTTTGTTCGTCGGGTTGATTCTAGTTTATTTAGGGGTCATTCAACATTTTCAAATTTTCCTAAGCGTACAAAATGTACGCTGGGGGGGGGAGGGGTAAGATGTCTGTGTAAGCTTTTTAATATTATAAAAATGTTGATCAACAATAATATATGCGCTCGTGAATATATATATAGTTTTTTTTGTTCGTGTACGTTTGAAACTCTCAATGTGCAATTCGCCAACCACCTGAGAGCGGTACACACACAACAACAACAACAACAACAACATCGTTTGATTCACTCTGCTTGACATAACACCGGTGTTAACGCTTAAAGCTTTTAAAGTTTAAGGCTACGCAAGGGCGTAGGCTGGGGGCGTGCTCAGGGTGCATGTGCACCCCCCCCCCCCCCCCCCCACCCCACACACACACACACACAGCAGGAATCGAGTTCCGCTGGACAAGAAATTATGTCTATTCACAATCTTATAAATAAACTTAATGACGGTTATTGAAGAGAAAGTCGGAGAAAAGTTCCGCATGACTAGTCAGGAAGTAAACCGGAAGTTAACGTGTAACGGGCACTGCGTATGTGCACGCCCGAGCTGACCAATCAACAAACATAATATTATCAGTAAGCAATAATAGCTAAACACTGTCAATCAAGCAAAGTGCAAGTGCGAGAATAAAGCACAGTTTGTTAGTCCCGCCTCCGGTTCCTGCACATGTGTTAGAACACAAACATTGACGCACAGAGAATGAATGGCTAAAATAATCATAAGCCATCCAGCCTGGATCTGCAGCCTAATGCTCAGTACTTTTATAAAATTAATAGTATGTCCTTGTGCTGTAAATATGTATTAATATTTGTTTGTGCCTTTGAATAGATAAATAACTTTAGCTCAATTTGTAAATGTATTTAGCACATGTACTTGAAGATGTAGTTTGAAATATATTTGAGAATGTTTTTGGTTGAACTATAATATTTGATTCGTCTTCTGAGAGTAATAGTTGAATCGTATTCTGCTGAAAAACTGTGCGTGTTGTTGGCGTGAGCTTCCATGTTGTTTTTATCATATTATATGCTGTGATATGAATGCACTATGCTGTACTGTATTTCATGTGGTACTTTGTACCAACCCAATGACGTCACGGTAACTGTGTAGGCGGGCACTTCGCAATGGCGGCTTTCAGGTCGATAACTTATACGACAAGCACATAAAACAAAACCGCTGTGTGTGCAATGGTTTATCTATGAATACGACCCAACCCGGTACTGTATCAGCTGCTGAAACATCAGAAGGCAGCTGATCACAAACTGAAGCGTGGTCGTCCAAAAGCCAATGACCAATAAAAAATGCAGACATTTTGAATTATATTTTAATGTAAAATAATATTAAAAACAATGTCATTTTCATTATTAAAACCAAATGTCTTAATATTAATATTAAAGCAGGTGTCATTAAAAATAATTCTTTAAGACTATAATTTTTTATTGATTTAATTATGTCACTGGTGTATAAAAGAGGTTTGACCATTGTTTTGTTTAATATCTTCTTCAAAAATCCTGCTGAGAGATCATCAACATTTATTTGTACACTTTCGTGGTTGGGGGGGGGGTTGTCAAAAAAGCATACTCTCTGTACACTTAAGAAAATGTTGAACCGCCCCTTAGTTTGTAATTAGACTATGTCTTGGGCAGTGTTCCAAACAGTTTGGAAAAAAAAAGTGCGCTTATGAGGGCACACTTTTCATTATAATACATACAGGGATCCTTCACTTTCCGCGGTTAATTGGGACCAATACCCCACCACCACCAACGCCGAATTCCGCGAAGTAGGATCAACCCCCCCTGACTGACGTATACATACATGTATATAATGTACATGATATCAATAAATACATATTCAAAGTTATAAATGGGTATAACAATTAAACATTCAAAAATAATGCTTAAATACAAAAAACAAACAAGAAAAGCCCACAAATACACACTTGCTCATGTTCACGAGGTGTCTTTTTAATACAAAAACACTGTCCAAATCTTGTCCAGTTCAGTCCTCTTTCTATTTCCCAAGTCAGCTGCATACAAGCAACACTTAAGACTGTTACGTATGGAATTTAGAAGTAACTTGCCCCGTGAAACCAGTAAATCACGACAGAACACAATATAAACTATATTCAATTTAATAATATAAACAAAGCAAGGTAAAATAATACTTACATCTTAGAGCGAAACAAAATACAAATTAAACAAAGGGTCCCATAGTCACCAAGCACCTGCAGCATGGTAAATTTAGAAGCGGCACGCGCTGTCGGAGAAAGGCTTGTAATCCCGCATTAGACAGAACCAAATAATTAAAATCCTCGTGTTGGCTGTAAGTGAATGTGGACGATGGACTTTGGCGATGAAGTCCCGAATGACGAAACTTTGCTGAAGTTTCCATGATCCGTCTTGGATGAGATGAGCCGCCGCGATGAG
>CM045751.1:17395000-17465000 GCA_024760905.1 Plotosus lineatus | reverse complement strand
TTCATGTAATAAAGTTTTAAAGTTATAATCACTGTGGTTTGGACTTGTGTGCATAGGTTTTAGTCTGGAATGATTGAGGCACAAATAAAAGGAACATATTGACATTATTGATATTAAACATATTAACATATGTTAAATTTTTAATTTATTGTACATTATAAACATATTATACATTATAAACATATAGTATGAATGAGAGAATGAGCTTCCTTCGTTATTCCGCGTATTTATAGGCGGAATCAGGAGCAAATCCTTAGATCTTTGCCGATTTTTCCGTGTTGAAACGTGGTTATGCCGACTATTCCTCAGTCAATCCTCGCTCATTCCGTGTTCAACGTGAACGTTCTGCCTTCATTCCACATGTTCCCAGATCATTCCGTGGGTCTTCCTTCTAAAAAGGAGTAATTCCGTGGTCGTTCTGTAAACGTTCTGCCCTTTCCGTGAACGTTCTGTGAATTATCCGAGGGTCTTCCGTTTCTCTCCGCACTAGTTCCGAAGGAGATCCGGGCGTTTTTACGCATGTTTTCCGACATTGTGCCGCAGTCTTTCCATGTCCTTTCCGCGCATTCCGTGATCGTTCCGAGGGTGTTCCGAAGGTGCAATTTTCCGTAGGTTTTTGACACATTTTCCGTGTAAGAATGCCAAAGCTCCTCCATGGAGTGCGTTCCGCGCCTTTCTGCCATGATCCTTGCATTATGTTTAATTTCCTTATTTTTTAATTCTGATGAATATTTATTTATTTAATTTTTTTAAAACTGCGATGCACTGAAGCCGCATGAAACTAGCTCCAAACAGAACCTAGACCTCTGAACAGGATCTCTGAACTCGGTGCACCTCAGTGTTCATGACTCAACCATTAAAAAGCCACTGGGTAAAAATCCACGGAACATAAAGGATCTCCACATATTTCCAAAAAACAACAACAGAAAAACACCTTGATAGCCTCCAAAATCATCAACTTTTTGAAATCTTATTCCACGTATTAAAAAAGTCAAAAGTGGAAATTTATTTAGAAAAACAATTCCTGTTGCATCTGGCATACAGCAAAACAGAGTAAAGGGTGTACTGTATCTCAGTGCTCGCTAAAATGAATTGTTTTATTCTTTAAAGAGTTTTCTGTCATGCCCAGGCTCTAGTCAGCTGCTCTTATGATACATATTAAGGATATTGTGTAAATGCTGTAGCCAGTGCTTCAAGATCTGGTCAAGACATGCACTCTAGCTGCCCTTTTAATACTTTAATTCGAAAAACCTAAGCTAAATATTCCTTTTTGTACAAGCGAGATACAGTGTCGGTCTACCACAATTTCATACCAAGTGGAGTTCAACAGCCGAATTTTGAGAAGATACAAAATATATGATATAATAAATGTGCCATTAAAATAGAATATTGCTTCATACAAAATGTTTAATAGTTCATTTGAGTTGAAATAATGAAATGAAATAAATTAACAAGACCCCTTGTACATTGCAAACCTCAACCAAGTCGGGGGGAATAAATAAAAGCTGGGCCGGCTATTACATGACACTTCCAAAAAAATCTTCCTCTCTCACTATGTGAAAGAATATCTTAAAATATTCCACGATTCCAGGATTGGATCTGGATTATCTCAAAAATTTAATGTACTGTCTTGTCCAGAGTCTCACCTCTTAGAGAATTTTCACTAAAATCTGCAAATAACCTTTTTGTATAGTCCCACTAAAAAAATACAAACTTAAAGATAACCTCCGTGGATGTCTGAGGTAAATATGTTTTCCGTGTCAGTGCGGATGTTACTGCAGTATCACAATAAGTAGGGATTACTTTAACAGTTGGTGATTGACACTACTAGTTTTTCTGGATCCTTCTCCCATCCCTGACACAGGAAATGAACTCCTCTTACACTCCGTTCATACACTTGGTAAATACAAATATTTCATAATCTTGAGAACCCATGAACACTTTCATAGTTGCTGAGTGCAAGACCTACAAACTCACAGCAGTCAACTACAGGAACTACACCTGCAGACATGCAAAAGAAACAAATAAATCTGTTGATACTTTAAGCATACAATATTAAAGGTCACTGAGCTGAAATAACAACCTCAAAATACTTATTTAGGGTTCTCAAGTAGAATTTTTAGGTATCTGTTTTTTTACTTGAGTATGTCTTTCCTCTTCTGGTGTTTTATTATCTCTGCAGGTGCTTGGCGGGGAGTTTATGTATTCACCAGCATCTGTTTCTTTGTCGTTTAGTAGGATTACACAAAAACTAGGGAGTGGATTTTCACTAAACTTGGTGGACAGATGAGATTAAACCGAGAAAGGACTCCTTACCACTTTGGAGCAGATCCACATCAAGACACAGATCCAGGAATTTATTAAATGCTTTTTAACAAGCAATTATTATTATTTTTTTTTTTCTAAAGGCCAGATTATGTAAAAACTGCTGATTGGATTTTCATTAAATTTGGTGGAGGGCTGGGTCATGAATCTGAAAAGGATCTTCAAAATACAGTGAATTTTAAATGTGCTTTTTTCTCTTGCTACCGCTTTGCATGGATGACTCTTCTTCAGGATGTTCCTTTCTTTTCTTGAAGAACATTTCTAACATGCCTTCTTTTCGAAACCTTACGGGAGTGGCTCATGACCTCGTCGTTAAAGGGGTTCACGGCGCTTTAGCGCTTTAGATTAGCTTTAGCACTTTAGCTTAGCTTTAGTGCTTGTGATACGTACATAGTACTGTATCAACAACTTCCGGACTTCCCCAGGACAGCTTTATTAGGGTGATACATGGTATTAACAACTTCTGAACTTCCACAGAAGTTGCGCACTTTTCTTCCCTCTCGGTCTTGTTTTTTTTTCGCGCGTTTCTCGAGTTCGACTTCCGGCTTTTGTTCGGTTTCAAAACGGAAGAATTCACGTATTTTTTGTTCAGATTCTGATTTGTTCGGCCTCTAGAGCTTTCAGATTAGGAGGCTCCACTGTAGTTGGTACATTCAGTATCAGTAAAAAGTTTCAATCTACAGAAATCATTCATGCTGTAATAAGCTCAATGCTTCTCTGAAGTCTTCATGAACTCTTGGGGTGTGGCTGCAAGGATTTGGTACATTCATTCTGCTACAAGTGCTTTCTTGAGCTTAGAAAGAAATGTGGAGATGTTTGAAGAAACCAAGGTGCAGCTAGCCTTTCAGTTCATCCCATAAGGTGATCAGTGGGGTTGAGAACTGGGCTTTTTTTTTGGGGGGGGCACTATCAACAGGTTGTCACTGTCCGCCCAGTGCACTAACTGGGTTATCAAAGGCCGGCCATGTCTCTCACTGTCTATGGTGGAGGTTCATGTAAAAGAACCATTGCTGACTTTCGACAAAAGTAGCTGCATAGTCGTCAGTATGTTTCTGCACTGTGATGGCCTGGCGAGCTGTCCAGGGTGTACTCTGCCCTCACCCAGACTTGGCTGAGATGGGCATCAGCCTCCCCGCAACCCTAATTAGGATTAAGCGGTTCAGAAAATGAATGAATGAATGGTTATGTGGAGTTCACTCTGTGCACCAGAGCATTGCCACCCTGGAACAGGGTAATTTCCACAGCATTCAAAGAAACAATTGTATACTTCAAATTTTGTGAGAACAGTTTAGGAATGAACTGGGTGTGAGCTTTAAGGTTCCATGATTTTTTTTTCTGGCCAGAGAACGTTCCTTACACCAATGTAGATTGCACCTTATGACAAGCCAACACTGGTATGAAGGTGTTACTACCTCATTACTGCTTTTGTCTAGGAGCCGATCCCATGAGTATTAATAGCGCTCAACCTAAGAAACTGGTTTAGATGTCGGATCTTTTTTTTTTTCACATACACACACACACGTACACACATGTACACACGCAATACACACAAATGCACGCATGCACGTACATACACTAACTCACTCATGCACGTACACATGCACGTACATACACTACCACATTCACGCATGTACACATGCATGTACATACACCAACACACTCACGCATGTGCATATGCATGTACATCCACTAACAGACACAAACACATACTCACACTTACGCATGTACACATGCACATACATACACTAACACACACGCACGTACAAACGTACTCATACTCACACATGTACACACACACGCATGAACACATGCACATACACTAACACACTCACTAACACACACAAATGCACACATGCACGTACACACACACGTACGTACACTAACACATTCATGCACGTACAGACACACGTACATACACTAACACATTCACGCATGTACACATGCATATGTACACACGTACTCACTCATGCACATACACACGCATCAACATACACTAACACGCTCACGCATGTGCATGCACTGACACACTCACGCACGTACACATGCATGTTCATACACTAACACACTCACACACGTACGTACACATGAATGTAGATACACTAACACACTCACACATACACGCGCATGTACACACGTAAACACACTCATGCGTGTACACATGTACTGACAGTCATGCACATACACTAACACACTCATGCATGTACATACACTAATACATTCACACACACACTCACTCACACTCATGTACATACACTAACCCACACACACACACGCACACATACATACACTAACACATACACACATGTACACCTGCACGTACATACACTAACACACTCACGTACATACATACACTGATACACTCATGCAAGTACATACACTAACACTCATGCACGTACACAGGCACGTACATACCCTAACACACACACGCATGTACACATGCATGTCCATACCCTAACACACTCACTCACACTCATGTACATACACTAACACACTCAAACACTCAATCTCACACACACACACACACACACACACACACACACACACACACACACACACACACACTCTAACACACTCACTCACACTCATGTACATACACTAACACACACACACACACGCACACATACATGCACTAACACATACACACATGTACACCTGCACGTACATACACTAACACACAAACGTTCACATGCACGTACATACACGAACATGTACACACATACATACACACACACACACACACAACAATGATTTTGTACACTGCAGGTAAAAAAGATAGTTAAGTTGATTTGTATCCATCGTTAGGTACCACATGAACCGAAGCGGTATCATTCAAACGACTATGAACAGGCCGCTCAGAAGTTTGTAAGCCTCATTTCTGAGGAAGTTCATAAAAGTAAGCACGCTATCTTCAGCTGTGACAGGTTCCAAGGCCAGGAGTGCCTGAGGCATTTCTGTGACACACCATTTCACATGCCATCTCTGTGCTCCATAGTGAAGCTGGCACTCGGAAAGGGCTCTTCCATAACTCCTTTTCTGCCATAAAGTTTGGGCGCAACATCAAAAAATATACCTTCTGACAGCCGCAAGGACTCTCAGAGATTAGGTCAAAAACAGTGCACTATTAAATAGTGTTTTAAAATCAGCAGGAACATGCATATCACAGCACTAAACATAAAATTACACTTTCTTTATTTCACCATTTTGGCATACTATTGTCATAGAATCCTACTACTTAATATGACTCGCTGGCGTGTATTGTACCTTTTAAAGGTGACATGCAGGAATACAGTCAGACATTTTCATAATTTCATAAATCATTATTCATGGGTCTTCTTCTTCTTTTCCTTTCGGCTTTTCCCTTCAGGGGTCGCCACAGCGAATCATCTGCCTCCATCTCACCCTATCCTTTGCATCTTCTTCTCTTACACCAACGACCTTCATGTCCTCCTTTACCACATCCATGAATCGTCTCTTTGGTCTTCCTCTAGGCCTTTTGCCTGGTAGTTCCAGCCTCAGCATCCTATTACCAATATACTCACTATCCCTCCTCTGTACATGTCCAAACCATCTCAATCTAGCCTCTCTGACTTTGTCTCCAAAACGTCTTACATGTGCTGTCCCTCTGACGTGCTCATTCCTAATCCTATCCATCCTCGTTACTCCCAAAGAGAACCTCAACATTTTCATCTCTGCTACCTCCAACTCTGCCTCCTGTCTTTTCCCCAGGGCCACTGTTTCTAACCCATACAGCATCGTTGGCCTCAACACCGTTTTGTACACTTTTCCTTTCATTTTTGCCGATACCCTCCTATCACACATCACACCGGACACTTTTCTCCAACCATTCCAGCCTGCCTGCACACGCTTCTTCACCTCTTTTCCACACTCTCCATTGCTCTGGATTGTTGAGCCTAAGTACTTAAAATCCTCCACCTTTCTTATCTCTGTTCCCTGTAATCTCACCGTTCCTCTTTGGTCCTTGTCATTCATGCACATGTATTCTGTCTTACTGAGGCTAATCTTCATTCCCCTCCTTTCCAGGGCATACCTCCACCTCTCTAGATTTTCCTGCACTTGTTCTCTGCTCTCACTACAGATTACAATGTCATCTGCAAACATCATAGTCCATGGGGAATCTTGTCTAACCTCGTCTGTCAGCCTGTCCATCACCATAGCGAACAAGAAGGGGCTGAGAGCTGACCCTTGATGCAGTCCCACCTCCACCTTGAACTCTTCTGTCACACCGACAGCACACCTCACCACTGTCTTACATCTCTCATACATGTCCTGCACCACTCTAACATACTTCTCTGCCACTCCAGACTTCCTCATGCAATACCACAGTTCTTCTCTCGGCACCCTGTCATATGCTTTCTCCAGATCCACAAAGGCACAATGCAGCTCCGTCTGACCTTCTCTGTACTTCTCCATTAACATCCTCAAGGCAAACACTGCATCTGTGGTGCTCTTTCTGGGCATGAAACCAAACTGTTGTTCACAAATGCTGACTTCTGCCCTTAGTCTAGCTTCCACTATTCTTTCCCATAACTTCATCATATGGCTCATCAACTTTATCCCTCTGTAGTTGCCACAACTCTGCACGTCTCCCTTGTTCTTAAAAATGGGCACCAGCACACTTCTCCTCCATTCCTCTGGCATCCTCTCACTCTCTAAGACCTTGTTAAATGTTCTTGTCAGAAAATCTACTGCTACCTCTCCTAGACACTTCCATACCTCCACCGGTATGTCATCAGGACCAACTGCCTTTCCATTCTTCATCCTCTTCAATGCCCTCCTCACTTCACCCTTACTAATCTTTGCTACTTCCTGGTCCTTAACAGTCACCTCTTCTACTCTTTTCTCTCTCTCATTTTCCTCATTCATCAGCTCTTCAAAGTACTCTTTCCATCTTCCCAGCACACTTCTGTCATCAGTCAATACATTTCCCTCTCTGTCCTTTATCAATCTAACTTGCTGCACGTCCTTCCCATCTCTATTTCTCTGCTGTGCCAACCTGTATAATTCATTTTCTCCCTCCTTACTTTCCAGCCGAGCATACAACTCATCAAACGCGCTCTGTTTGGCCTTTGACACTGCTACCTTTGCCTTACGCTGTGTCTCCCTGTACTCCTGTTTACTCTCTTCGGTTTTGTCAATGTCCCACTTCTTCTTAGCTAATCTCTTCCTTTGTACACACTCCTGCACTTCCTCATTCCACCACCAAGTCTCCTTATCTACTTTCCTTCCAGATGACACACCAAGTATTCTCCTACCTGTCTCCCTGATCACATTCGCTGTAGTTGTCCAGTCATCTGGAAGCACTTCCTGACCACCCAAAGCCTGTTTCAACTCCTCCTTGAAGACAACCCGACACTCTTCCTTTTTCAACTTCCACCACTTTGTCTTCTGCTCTGCCTTTGCCTTCTTCACCTTCCTCACCATAAGCATCATCCTGCACACCACCATCCTATGCTGTTTGGCAACACTCTCACCCGCTACTACTTTGCAGTCACTGACTTCCTTTAAATTACATCGCCTGCACAAGATGTAGTCTACCTGTGTGCTCCTACCTCCACTTTTATAAGTCACCCTATGCTCCTCTCTCTTCTGGAAGAAAGTATTCACCACAGCCATTTCCATCCTTTTTGCAAAATCTACCAACATCTGTCCTTCTGCGTTCCTGTCCTGGATACCAAACCTACCCATCACTTCCTCGTCCCTCTGTTTCCGGCACCAACATGTCCATTGAAGTCTGCCCCAATGACCACTCTTTCACCTCTGGGGTACTCTGCATCACTTCATCTAACTCCCTCCAGAATCTCTCCTTCTCTTCTCGCTCACATCCTGTCTGTGGGGCATAAGCACTAACAACATTGACCATCACACCTTTAATTTCTAACTTGAGACTCATCACTCTGTCTGACACTCTTTTCACTTCTAGAACATTCCTGGCAAACTCCTCCTTCAAGATGACTCCGACTCCATTTCTCTTCCCATCCACACCGTGATAAAACAGCTTAAACCCTGCTCCTATGCTTCTAGCCTTGCGACCTTTCCACCTGGTCTCCTGAACACACAGTATGTCCACCTTCCTCCTCTGCATCATGTCAGCCAGCTCTCTACCTTTTCCTGTCATAGTTCCAATATTCAAAGTCCCTACTTTCAGTCCTAGACTCATGCCTTTCCTCTTCTCTCTCTGGCAACGGACACGCCTCCCGCCTCTCCTTCTTCGACGTCTTCGACCAACAGTAGTCCAATTTCCATCAGCACCCTGTTGGTTGACGGCACTGATGGCGGTCGTTGTTAACCCGGCCTCGACCGATCCGGTATGTCATTCTTTCTTGTGATTCGCATAGTTTATTTGGCATTTGTTTTACGCCGGATGCCCTTCCTGACGCAACCCTCTGCATTTATCCGGGCTTGGGACCGGCGTGAGGGAGAGACACTGGTTTGTGCCCCCCCCTCACGGCTGCATTAAATCATTATTATTCATGGGTAAAGCACTTAATTTCTCCGAATGTAAACAAAAGCTTAGCATTAAAGACGCTCCTCGCTTTACATTTATTTGCCTTACGTTTTTTTGATTTTACGTTTTTTGTAAAAAAAAAAAAAATTTTTGTAAGTCATTTTGAGTTTAGCGCGCGTTCCATAGTACGAGACGTTCTTACGTAGTACGTAGACGTAGTACGTTACTTACGCAAGATGCTGTGTCCATTATTTACAAACGACAGACTGAATGTGCCCTGCTTCTTCCCAGTTCACCGCGTGTTACCCTTGTGTTAAGACGTCGTCTCTGTGATCTTTGCGGTTACACAGTTTTGCGTATTTGTAACCCTAAGCAAATATGGTTGGTCAGAAGACTAAGCCTACTAGTGATAGTGGTAATCAGAATCAGTGGTAATAAGTTAATTTGATTAAATTTTTTTTTATTTTATTTTGCTTGAATTTAATTTATTTGAAATTAATGTTGATATTATTTTACAATGTTATGTTTATAATAATTGATTTAGGGGTGTTTTATGAGATACGGTAATGCTATTTATGGACGTATAGTACAGTATGAACGGTCATACATCAGAGGAACGTACAGTAACAACTTACGTTTTTTTCACCTTACGTTCGGCCATTCGGAACGTAACTAAAACGTAAGTCGAAAAGTGTCTGTATAAGCCAAACTAAACTAATAAAGTTTTGAGAAGGCTGATTATCGTCTGAATGGTAACACAGTCGGCCCCAAACTTACGAAATTAATTTGTTCCAGAGTCCTTTTCATATAGCGGGGATTTCGTAAGTAGGGGTCACATCTTACATATTAAACGCCTAATTCGTTCCAAGGCTATTTGGACTGGAGAAACCCCATAAACCCTTTAAAAATGATAAAAGTACACCAATTTTGTATGAAATATGTTAAAAGTAAAAGAAAATTATTTATTAAACCATTTAAACATTTTATTAACAGATTTATTAATTAAACCATTATTAAACATTTTTTATAAACACACACACGCGCGCGCACACATACCTCTCTCTCTCTCTCTCTCTCTCTCTCTCACGCGCGCGCTGCGGGCCACACCCACACGGAATTCAAAGCGCATTCCCTGCTTGACAAACTCAACTTTAATTTGATTCCTTGAGGGATCGGAATTCCAGATAAGCTCAAATGCGCCCACATTTATTAAATATTTACTGAATTAAACAACTTAAAAAAAAACTAAAAACTAAAGCGTTATTCCCTCTCTCTCTCTCTCTCTCTCTCTCTCCCTTGCGCGTGCTGCGGGCCACGGCCACAAGACGTGAAATCAAAGCGCATTCCCTGCTTGACCATTTACTGAATTAAAACAACTTAAAAACTAAACTAAAAACTAAAGCGTTATTCCTTCTCTGTCTCTCTCTCTGTCTCTCTCTCTGTCTCTCTCTCTCTGTCTCTCTCTCTCTCTCTCTCTGTCTCTCTCTGTCTCTCTCTGTCTCTCTCTGTCTCGCTCTCTCTCTCTCTCGCGTGCTGCGGGCCACGCTCACAAGACATGAATTCAAAGCGCATTCCCTGCTTGACAAACTATATATATATATATATATATATATATATATATATATATATTTATATATATCTCAGAAGATTAGATTTTAAAATATGTGGCTCTCTTAGTCAAAAAGGTTCGAGGCCCCTGTATTATCATATTGAGTTGATGCAGTTGTGCTTTTATGTTCAAGACTTCCAGAATTGCATGTTCTTTGTGTTTATGTCCCGTGAAAGAATGTCTGCTTTGTTTTGTGTCGATATGAACACCAACATTCAAATTTCCCGTTATCGGTTGGACAGAATCTAATAAAACTCATGCCAGACGAGCTTGTTTTTTGACTAACTATTATTGAAAAGTTGCATCCATCTCAGTTATGGAATATTTCAGTCTGTTGCAATTTAATAATTTTTGGTGTTATCTTAAAACACTTCTTTCAAAAAACAAAACTAGACATTGATCTATATTAACACTTTTTCCAGAACTACTTCTGTTTTTTAAAGGGGTGAAATGTGAAAATGAGGTTTTTGGCTGACAGTAATTATTTCATTACAAAAGACATGGCTCCTATGACAGTGCAAAAATAAATCAATATTAACTACTTGCCTGTTGTGTATGTTGGTGCTGTGGTTAGCCTCATAGCAAGAATATGCTGGGTTTAAGTCCTAGGCTCGGTGCGGGCATTTCTGTGTGGAGTCTGCATGGGTTTCCAGGTACTCCAGTTTCCTCCCACAATCCAAACACATGCATATTGAGCTAATTGGCTGTGAGTGAGTGTGTGTGTGTGGTTGTGTGCGTATATTGCCCTACGATGAGCTGTTCAGGGTGTACGCCCCTTCGGCCAAGGTCAGCTGAGATAGGCACCAGTCTCCAACAACACTAGTAGGATTAAGCGATTCAACAGATTATGATGATGATTTAAATATTTTTGTTTAACCTGTGTAAAATCTTCCATTAGCGCCACAACACTGCAGTCTTCTTCTTTTGGCTCTTTCCCTCTTTCAGGGGTGGCCACAGTGAATCATCTGATTCACGCGTTTTATTTGGCATAGGTTTTTGCATCGGATGCCCTTCCTGACGCAACCCTTTAGCAAGGGGAAGAAACCCGCTGACGGCTTAGCAGCTCCTCTTTACGAAAGTCATCGATGGTTCTTTTACATGAACCTCTCACCACAGACAGTGAGAGACATGGCCGGCCTTTGATAACCCAGTTAGCTGCACTGGGGACAGAGTGACAAGTTGAACCTTGTGGAGAGTGGGACTCGAACCCCCAACCTTAGGATCAGCGATCTGGCACCCTTTACCACCATGCCACTTCCATAACACTGCATTACAATCCGATAATTTAATGGTTGATAATTGTATTTAAAAATTACTAAATTTAATAAGCTTACTCTGTAATACACACCTTACTGTTCAAAGGTTTGGAACACCTGAGAAAAATGATAAGATACTATCATGTCATACCCTTACATACACTTAGTCATTGTGTTTTTACTAAATTTGGTTCTTGTGATATCGAAATCAGGTCAAAAACATATCTGGCATAAATAACAGATAATCCTGTGCCAAATTTGACATATCTTACTCTTTGCATGACCACATGAATACTTTAGTGGCCCCTGTGACCTGAAAATTAGGTCAAGGCCACCCAGTTTCAATAGGTTTTAAGAACTTGACACCAATCCGACAAACACTGGACCCTCTAGAGCGTTGTTGATGAACTGAACCTCTGTCAAGGTGACCCACTTTCAATAGGCTGGTAGGGGGTGCCGCTGGGTAATGCCTAACATAAAAGCACATCTATAAAGATTTCGATATGCTGGAGTGCATGTAAATTTTTACTCACGTTGACTTCTGTGATGTTCAAAACTAGGTCAAGGTGTCTGAGTTTTTTACAAGGTCAACAGGCATGCTCATAAGTATACAGGGATCCCTCACTTTCCGAGGTTAATGGGGACCGAGACCTCCCTGCGACCGCCGATTTCCACAAAGTAGGATCAACTTCCCATGACTGACGTATACTGACGTACATGTATATGTGTATATAATATCAAAACATACATATTAAATGCTATAAATGCTTATAATATCAATTAAACAATCAAATATAATGCATGACATATAAATAAAATATAAATACACACACACACACACACACACACACACACACACACACACACTCAGATGTGCGCACGCGCGTGCACACACACAGATGCACACCTCACAAAAATGTAACTAGGTTTGTTGAGGGAGTTTGGGTTGTTTTTTGTTTTTGTTTGTTTGGGGGTTGCATAATTGGCCTTGTTTTGCTGCATTTTCTTTAACTTTCCCCATATTTTTCTTTAATTTCCTAATTTTTATTTTTCAATTAATATTACTGAAAAACCCGCGATGTACTGAACCCGCAGAAACTGAAGCTGAAACTGAAGTAGTGAGGGATCACTGTATATCAGGTACAAATGATCAATCCTGTACTAAATTTCCCATATCTGACTTTTTACCTGACCACATGCATATTTCACGTGGCCCCAGTGACCTTGAAATTATATCAAGGTGACCCAGTTTCAATAGGATTGATGACCTTGACACTACGGATAACAGGTATCAATTGAAAATCAATCTGAAAAAAGTGCACCCTTTGGAGTGTTACCGGGCATTTTTTACCTCTGTCACCTTGAGAACAGATCAGGGTGACCCAGTTTTGATTTGCTGATAAGCCATCGGAATCATTCACCAAAACATAAAATAAATCCATAAAGAACTGGCAGTGCCAGAATACTAATAAAAAGTGACTGCACTGAATGTGGTGGTGGTGAACATGACGATGGCTGACAACCTGTGCCCTTTGTAGGGAATACAATGAAAGTTTTTTTTTTTATAATTATACTCGAGCCATGGCAGATACGGGGCAAGTGAGCTCTCTGCTTCAAGCTGAGCTAAGCAATGGTCAGGTAATGGCGTCTGTTTAGCCTACCCATTTACGGTTTACCCAATCGCTTAAACCACACGCCTCACTCACCACACTAAGATTTTTATGGATTTTATTTTTCTAATTTAAAGCGTGATAACAATGACACTCTCTGCTCCAAGTGACTGTGACACACTTTTGTCATTTTGATTTACGCATTATCCACTTGGAATGATGATTTTTAATTCTGAGATAACTGACCCATCATATTGCACCATTTCAGTGGGATATACTAATAAACATTACAGTGGTAACTCACCTTATGAAATTAATCCGTTCCAGAGCTTTTGTCTTAACCTGGATTTTTCGTAAATTGAACCGCATTTTACATGTAAAACGCGTGATTCGTTCCAAGGCTCCCAGTACTACCCCTAAACCCTTTAAAAATTATAAAAGCATACCTTTTAAGACCTCCTTCTGCTTCAATATCGTACCGATGGTAGATGGGTTTGGCCATATTTCTTTGCAATATCACTCAACCGCATAGGGGCAATGGTGGTCTAGTGGTATAGGGCGCTGGATCACTGATCCAAAGGTTGGGGGTTCGAGTCCCACTCTCCACAAGGTTGTCACTGTCCCCCCCAGTGCAGCTAACTGGGTTATCAAAGGCAGGCCATGTCTCTCACTGTCTATGGTGTGAGGTTCATGTAAAAGAACCATTGCTGACTTTCGTAAAGAGTAGCTGCAAAGTCGTCAGCATGTTTCTGTCCTTTGCTAAAAAGTGTTGTGACAGGAAGGGCATCCGACGTAAAAACCTCTGCCAAATCAAACGTGCGAATCAGATGATTCGCTGTGGCGACTCCCGAGTAAAAGGGAAAAAGCCGAAAGGAAGACAGACATCACTCAACTGCATGCCACGAGCCCGTTTCTTCTTTTCATTCACACCAGAAATCACATACGTGTGCGCACGTGCACGCGTGTGTTGACCATGTCTTCTTAGTAGAGTTATAATATTACAAATGTTTATGGAAGGTTAAAAGCCTGAGTCAAAAAATAAAGCAATGAGCACACTCATGAAACAACAGTAACTCTGTCCTTTACACAAAAAGCATTATGGGAGATGCAGCTCCATAATAGCCAATGGGAGGGAGCTGCGTCATCCCTCCTAGCCAATGGGAGGCCAGCGGGGCGGGATTATTATGGATGCTTGTATAGCGCCTTATTCATACAAGCGTATGCTCAATGCGCATGAGAATAGTGCGTTGTTCTATCCTTTTGATGCTGAGCGCCAAGCAGGAAGCAACAACTCTCAAATTTTAACGTCTTATGGTATGACGCGGCCAGGTTCGAACTCCGACCTTCCAGAGGATAAAGCAGACGCTCTACCAACCGAGCTAAATTCCCGGGATGTTGGGAGATAGCCAATGGGAGGGAGCTGCATCATCCCTCCTAGCCAATGGGAGGCCAGCGGGGCGGGATGTTGGAAGATAGTCAATGGGAAAGCAGCTCGTGCATTGTTTGAATGTTGCGTTTGGCGCATTTCGTATACAGAGACAAAAAATTTTGGAAAATGTTTTTCGTAACCTGGATTTTTCGTTTGCTGGGACTATCGTAAGGTGAGGTACCACTCTATCTACAAACTGAACCAATGCTCGGATCAAGTAACTAAGTGTAATAAATAAAACATACATATCTCACTGTAGTTGGCTTTTATGTTCCATGTTCTACATACTCACTCACACATTTGTTGAATCGCTTAATCTTTCTTCTGGGGTCACGGTGAGGCTGGAGCTTATCTCAGCTGACACTATGGGAAGGCAGGGTACATGCTGAACAGCACACAAAACCATATGCAGGGCCAACACACGGAACAATTCACGCCCACATTCACAACCAAGGAGGAATTTGGAACAGCCAATTAGCTCAAGCATGTCTTTGGACTGTGGGATGAAACCAGAGTACCTGGAAGAAACCCACATTAGCACAGAGAGAATATGCAAACTTTACACAGAAATGCCCCGACTTCAACCCTGGGACTTGAACCCAGGACTTTCTTGTTGTGAGGCAGGACAAGCTAACCACTATGCCACCTGAAGTACCAGTAACTGAACCAGTTGTTTGCAGTAAATAGTCTACTTGATGTTCCGTCTGAGTACAATAACATCTCAGAGAAATTCAGACCAAGCTCTTCAACATTTATCAAAGGAAGGCCCTTAAGTGGGCTCAGGCCATACTAGACAGCCAGGATCTTCTACTCTGTAATGAGTTTGAGCAAGCACCTTTAGATTGTTGTTTCCACCGAGGAACAATCTAGCCAAGCCTGGGACTCAAACCCAGGACCTTCTTGCTGTGAGGTGGAGATCATGCTAACCACTACGCCACTGTCCTGACTGTTCAGTATTTTATTTCGGGGTTGTTGGGGGTTTTTTTGCAGTGCAAATTTCCACAGTTTTTTTGGTGCGGCATGGCCGTCTCACGGCAAGAATTTCCTTTGATCGATTTTCGGGTTCAAGGTGTTTCTTTGTGGATTTCTCTGCCAATATTTGTATGTAATACTTGTTTTTGTTGTTTTCCTCAGATTTCTTCGCACACTCCACAAACATGCACAGTAGGATAAGTTGCAGTCCCAAATTACTTCTAGGTGTGAGTGGTTCGTGTGCCTGTTGGCCCTGCAATGGTCTGTTGAGCTGTTCGGGGTGCGCCCCACCCTCACTCAGAGCTGGCTGCGACCATAATTCTAATGAAGCAGCTTAAGAAAATGAATGGTCTGGTCTGGTCTCTTCCGAGTCGTAGGACGACTCTTGGCGACCTGCCATGAAGGATAACACCTTGATTATCATCTTCATGGAGGATTTCTTGGCAAGGATAGTGCAGTGGTTTGCCATTGCCTTCAGCAAGATGCGAACCTATGGGCAATTTAGAACAGCCAATTAGCCTACTGTGCATGTTTTTGGACCACAGGAGGAAACTGGAGTACCCAGAGGAAACCCACACAAGCACAGGGAGAACATGCAAACTCCACACAGAAACACCCAGCCTGGAATCAAACCCCAGCCTTCTTGCTCTGAGGCTAACATGCTAACCACTACTCCACACTGTTTGTGTGTGTGTGTGTGTGTGTGTGTGTGCTGCACTCATGATCAGGAGGTTGTGTTCAAATGCTTGTGTATGTGTATGTGTATATATATATATATATATATATATATATATATATATATATATATATATACACACACACACACACACACACACATATATATATATATATATATATATATATATATATATATATATATTTTTTTTTTTTTTTTTTTTTTTCTTTTCTTTTCAATTGACTAGAAATAAAGTTGCCAGGAGGATGAAGGTGATTTTCGAGTTGGACACTTGTCAACTTGTCAACAGTGAGCAAGACAGATGACAGAAAGTCCCCGGATGTGCAATATCCCATATGCGATTGAAACCAGCCCCTGACCTCGCATGCGTCCCGGTGAAGGCGCTGAATGAGTCTGTCCCGTTCTGAAAGCGCGTCTCTCTCCGGTCGACCCGCTTCTTCCCTCCGCCTCACGCTCCATTCACCGTCGCTCCAGCTCCGAGCTGACAGGATGACCGGCCCGCGCACAGCTCGCGCTGCTCTGTAAAGGCGATTTACAAGAAAAATATTACATCCCATAATAACACACACTCAAACAGCTCAGCTGACACCATGTACCGGAAGTACTTCTAAACTAACAGGAAGCGAAGTCGGGCTGAGGCTCGGAGCGCGCGGAGATCTGCAGTACATCACGGGTCTCGAAGTGTTATTCTGCCTTCGCGGCTTGGAATAAAAATACAAAATATAATTGAGATAAATAAAACGTAGCTTTATTGTTTAACTTTTAAACAATCAGGAACATGTTCACATATGACGAAATCTACTGGTTTATTTAGCGATAGAGATCAAAGAGCACCGCTGGCCGGTGTGTTCCGGTGCATCAGATACAACAAGACGAGGAGCCAAAATGATTAATTACTGTACTAAAGTATTTCATTTCATTCTTTTTACTTTTATTTAAGATACACACATACAGTATATCCTACACACACATATTCTACATACCTATATACTGTACACACCTTTTTTTCATTCTTTTTTTCCCTTTATCAGGGGTGGCCACAGTGAATCATCTGATTGGCATGTTTGATTTGGCGTAGGTTTTTACATCGATGCCCTTCCTGACACAACCCTTTAGCAAGGGACAGAAACATGCTGATGGCTTTGCAGCTACTCTTTACGAAAATC
This sequence comes from Plotosus lineatus, assembly GCA_024760905.1. Classification (NCBI taxonomy): domain Eukaryota; kingdom Metazoa; phylum Chordata; class Actinopteri; order Siluriformes; family Plotosidae; genus Plotosus; species Plotosus lineatus. The sequence goes on along the minus strand of CM045751.1, from coordinate 17,447,470 downwards.
AGCAATGGTTCTTTTACATGAACCTTTAATCATAGACAGTGAGAGACATATCCAGCCTTTGATAACCCAGTTAGCTGCCCTGGGGAGACAGTGACAACCCATTGAGAGTGGGACTCGAACCCCCAACCTTAGGATCAGCGATCCAGCCAATGACGTGGAAGAACATGTTTCTTCCACGTCATTGGATCCAGCACCCTTTACCACCAAGCTACCACTGCCACATACACATCTACATACATAGGCGGAGACTATAAGACCAGGCGGAGACTTGGCAGACGGAAAGGGGCCGAATGACGACTCAGGGGATGGAGGCCGTGTAGTCGGCTGGTGTAATTGCCTCGTAGGGTGTACTCTCCTCGAGCCGTGTTTCACAGAAACAGCATGGAGCAGTCCTGTAGATCCCTCTGTGCTGCTCTTCGAGCATGAGGCTCGTCCATCTTGTTTCACAGGGACTGAACATTTTCAAGCAGTGACCGAAAGTGCTCAGCTTCCACTTCTAACCAAGCGCCGGAGTCGTCGTTCGGCCCTTCCCCGCCTGGGCTTATTGTTAGCCAGGGTGCGGCTTACATTGAGCTACTATAGCATATTAGCTCAGGATAGGAGTTGAGCATGCTCAGTTCTAAATATCAGCTCTCATAGATGTAGTAGGGTCAACCGGTCATAGACAAGCATAGTGCAAAACATGAACAAACAAAACAACAAATAAAACAAATTAAATCGAACAAAGAAACAATTTGACTCTGAGAACTCCGCGACGTCACCCTCTAAGCAGTGTCATCTTGGAGACGTCACGTTCAATGTAAAAGGACATAAAGCGTAATAAAGTTTATCCTTTTGGTATCGTTTTTTAAACATGCTACAGAACATAGAATCTCACACACAAACATTCTAAACATTAACTTAGGTACTGTACTGGAATAATAATTGAAAAAGACTTTAATACAACAGTTCCGATGATTATTCCTCTTCAGGCACTTCAGAGGAAACTGTCATTTCTTCAGGAGAAAGTCTTATTTCTTCAGAAGAGACATCCAACGTTTTCTATCGCTTAGCCAGAGAAGACGCACAGCGTTTGAGTGGAATCATAGAGCTTAACTGGTAATTAAAACACACGAAAAAAAGAGGCTCATTGACATCTTGTGTGCGAATGAGAAAAAAGGGGCATTACATCATCTTAACCAATCAGCAGGAAGGAGGACAGCCACTGGCTGAATTTGAATGACGTGAAAGTTGCTCGGCAGTCCGCGAATTTGCAAACCGTGAGGGCAAAATCGCGAATAGTCATGGGCCTACTGTATATACATATATATATACAGTACGCTCTTATCCGTAGCGACTCACAGAAGTGCTTTAAAGTCTCTATCAGTGAATTTATTCATGTACTGGTTTGTTGGAACGCAAACAAAGTATACCATCAGTCAAATTCAAATGGTCAATGTTGTGTGTGGGGTTTTTTTTTTGTTTTGCTTTGTTTTGTTTTGTGTGTTTGTATACAGCATAGTGCTAATCTGAGTACTCCTGAAAAAGGTAAGTTTTCAGCCATCGTTTTAAGATATCCAGTGACTCAACTGTCCAGATGTTTAGAGGAAGTTCATTCCTCTACCATGGAGCCAGAACAGAGCAGAGTTTTGATGCATTTTCCCCTTGTTCCTTGGTTGAAGGAGGGATCAGTCTTTCAGTGCTGGAGATCTGAGAGAATGTGCTGCAGTGTGATAAGTGCTTTGAGGTGGGATGGTGCAGGTCCATTTTTGGCTTTGTAGGCAAGCATTCATGTGTTAAATCGAAAGCGAGCAGCTACAGGAAGCCAGTGGAGAGATTGGAGCAGTGGTGTGGTGTGAGAAAATTTGGGAAGGTTAAAAACAAGCCATGCAGCTGAATTCTGGATCATTTGCAGAGGTCAAATAGCACTCAAAGGTAGACCCGCCAGGAGTAACTTACAGTAATCTAGTCTTGAGATGATAAGGGATTGAACAAGTATCTGAGTGGACTTCCTGGAGAGATATGGACGAATCCTTCGGATATCAAAGAGAAGACATCGACAGGATCAAAAACGTTTAGTGATATGAGAAGCGAGTTCAGGCACTTATCTATGATTACTCCAAGACTTCACATACCTATATACACATATACACACAATATACATACATATATCCTACATAAGTGTGTTTGTCCATTGCTACGTGCGGGGACAAGCTAGACACCCTGAGGTTGGTGTCGTAGAGGTCTGTGGGTACACAGATGACTGATCAGTCCAATCTACGACCGGAAAGTTCTCTGGCAGCGAGGACAGGGGTTAGAGACAGTAGATGGAGATCTATTGGCGCTGTTCTTCCTGGCCTGTCTGTATCGCTCTGCTGTAGCAATCCGGTTTGTGTCACTGATACTGGCACCTCTGCGGACAGCAGCGCACCATCCAGATCTGTCTTGCGCTGCCTGCTTCTACGTGCCATGGCTTATGCTGAAGGCCTTGTGCGAGGCTTTAAAGGTGCCCTTGAATGTTTTTTCTGGCCTCCCTGGGAGCGTTTGCCTTGTACCAGGTCGCCACCACATGTCATGCCCAGTGGAGCTGTGACTGCATTAGGAAGGTATGAATGCTGGATATCCCACATACACACATATACACACATACCTATATAGGCACATATACACACACATAAATCCTACATACATATACAGGGATCCCTCGCTACTTCGCGCTTCAATTCATGCGGCTTCAGTGCATCGCAGTTTTTTTTAATATTCATCGAATTAAAACATAAGGAAATTAAGGAAGAATTGGGGAAAAAGTTAAGGAAAATGCCACAAAATAAGGCCAATTGTGCAAAAAAAAAAACTTAAAACAATCAAAAACAAAAACCAACCCAAAACCCCCATCAAAACTACTTACATACATACGCGCATCTGTGAGTGTGATTGTGTTTGTGTGTCTGTGTGTGTGTGATTGTGTGTGTGATTGTGTAGTCATGTGAGTGTGTGTGTGTGTGTGTGTGTGTGTGTGTGTGTGTGATTGTTTGTGTGATTGTGTAATTGTGTTTGTGTGTTATGTGAATGTGATTGTGTTTGTGTCCATGTGCTTGTGTGTGTGTTCATGAGATTGTGTGCGTTCATGTATGTGTGTTCGTGTGAGTGTGTGTGATTGTGTATGTGTGTTATGGGAGTGTGATTGTGACACAGATGCGTGTGCACACACTTGGATGTGAACCTCACATAAAAATGTATGTGTATCTGTGTGTATTTATGCTTTATTTACATCTTATGCATTATTTTTGAATGTTTAATTGTAATTATAAGCATTTATAGCGTTGAATTTGTATTTATTGATATTATATACACGTAGGCTGCAAAGCCATCAGCGTGTTTCTGTTCCTTGCTTAAAGGGTTGTGTTAGGAAGGGCATCTGACGTAAAAACCTATGCCAAATCAAATGTGCGAATAATTCACTGTGGTGACCCTTGAAAAAGTGAAAAAAAAGCCGAAAGAAAATTTCATCTATCTCATACATGTACGTATACATCAATCAGGGGGATCGATCCTCCTTCGTGGAATTCGACGGCCGCAGGGGATTCTCGGTCCCAGTTAACCACAGAAAGTGAGGGATCTCTGTATATACATATACACAGATACACAGTATACATATACAATGTATATGTATACATATACACAGATATACCTATATATACACATACAGGTATACCTCGACTTAAGTCGTTTTGAGTTAAGTTGTTCTCGATTATATGTTGGTTTTAAAAAAATATATGAAAAAATAAAGTTTATGTCATTTTATATAATATATTGTACAAGTTAATTTGGCATAGTCTATCTAGCCTAGAGACAAGCTAATTCGATTTATGTCGTTTTTCGACTTAAGTCATTTCTCCTGGAACTAATTAACAATGTAAGCTGGGGTATAACTGTATACACACATATATCCTACCAACACATATACACACATTCCTATATAAACACATCTATACACACATATACATACATATATCCTAGATACACACATATACACACATACCTATACATACACATCTAGACACACATACATACAAAAATCCTACATACACACATATACACACATACCTCTATATATATATATATATATATCCTTCATACACATATAGACACATACCTATATACCTATATATACACATACATACACACACATCAATCAATCAATCGATCTGGGTGCCGTGCCAGAATTCTGGCGTAGGCGGCAGCCATAACAGCTTGTCATGGCTGTATACGAAGGGCAAAAAAAAAATCCGCAGTAGAGGCCCAAAGTTCTTTCTACAGGGTGTTTTTATTGAGACACCATCTCTAGTTAGCTGGCCGTTGACTCTAAAGAGTTCATCCGTCCTTTGATAGGTCTTGTTTTTATTCCTACTGGGTTGCTAGCCACCTTCCTCACTAAATTTGGAACCTGGTGTGAGAGCCGGTTTAGTCACAGACCACTCGACCATGCAACAGGTTGTACTGGCTTACATGTTTCCAGTAGCAGGGCAAAACCTGACCTGACATAAATAATATAAGTGTATATACACACATGTGTCCTACATACATACCTATTTATATACAGACACATACCTATCCTATATACACACATATATAATCTATGCACATATTCACAGCAGGGTGAATGATGTGTCGAAGGTGCAGGATACACACGAGGTAAGAGGTAGAGCTTTTAATTATAAAGTGTTGAAATGTTATAATGTTTGAGACCTGCTCTAAACATCAATATTACACCATTCCAAAAGATGGTCTGAATGATATCAATACACATGGAATACAGTCAGTGTTTGTGACGTTGATGGTAGAAATGACATATCACAGATTTTCGAATACTATACGTAAAATCAGTATTATTATATAAAATATGAATAAAATTTATCTGAAATAGCCTACTACTGAGTATGTTTACATCTGTGAGTATACAATTGAGTAACAGATGTCTTTAACCTCAGACTCAATCATGTGCATCCATTACCATGCAAAACCAGATATTGCTATTGCACTGAGAGAGGTGAAAGAGGATAATACACTATGAACAATGCACTGGTACCAGTATAATGCACTGGTAACAGGGCAATGCAGTGGTAACAGTATAATGCACTGGTGATAGGAGAATGCACTGGTAACAGGGTAATGCACTGGTAATAGTATAATGCACTGGTAATAGGGTAATGTAGTGGTAACAGGAGAATGCACTGGTAACAGAGTAATGCAGTGGTAACAGGGTAATGCACTGGTAATAGTATAATGCACTGGTAACAGGGTAATGTAGTGGTAACAGGAGAATGCACTGGTAACAGCGTAATGCAGTGGTAACAGTATAATGCACTGGTGATAGGAGAATGCACTGGTAACAGTATAATGCATTGGTAACAGGGTAATGTAGTGGTAACAGGAGAATGCACTGGTAACAGGGTAATGCAGTGGTAACAGTATAATGCACTGGTGATAGGAGAATGCACTGGTAACAGTATAATGCATTGGTAACAGGGTAATGTAGTGGTAACAGGAGAATGCACTGGTAACAGGGTAATGCAGTGGTAACAGTATAATGCACTGGTGATAGGAGAATGCACTGGTACCAGTATAATGCCTTGGTAACAGGGTAATGCACTGGTAATAGTATAATGCACTGGTAACAGGGTAATGTAGTGGTAACAGGAGAATGCACTGGTAACAGAGTAATGCAGTGGTAACAGTATAATGCACTGGTGATAGGAGAATGCACTGGTAACAGTATAATGCATTGGTAACAGGGTAATGCACTGGTAATAGTATAATGCACTGGTAACAGGGTAATGTAGAGGTAACAGGAGAATGCACTGGTAACAGAGTAATGCATTGGTAACAGGGTAATGCACTGGTAATAGTATAATGCACTGGTAACAGGGTAATGTAGTGGTAACAGGAGAATGCACTGGTAACAGAGTAATGCAGTGGTAACAGAGTAATGCACTGGTGATAGGAGAATGCACTGGTAACAGTATAATGCATTGGTAACAGGGTAATGCACTGGTAATAGTAGAATGCATTGGTAACAGGGTAATGGACTGGTAATAGTATAATGCACTGGTAACAGGGTAATGTAGAGGTAACAGGAGAATGCACTGGTAACAGAGTAATGCGCTGGCAGTGGTAACAGGGTAATGCAGTGGTAATAGGATAATGCACTGGAAACAGGTTAATGCACTGGGAACGGTAATGCACTGTGAACAGGATAATGTACTAGTAACAGGGTAATGCACTGGGAACAGGGTAATAAACTGGGAACAGATTAATGTACTGGGGCAGTGGTGGCCTGGTGGTAACGGGCGCTGGATCACCGATCCTAAGGTTGGGGGTTCGAGTCCAACTCTCCACAAGGTTGTCACTGTCCCCCCAGTGCAGCTAACTGGGCTATCAAAGGCCGGCCACGCCTCTCATCATTTCTGTGTTTCTGTCCCTTACTAAAGAGTTGTGTCAGGAAGGGCATCCGACGTAAAAACCTATGCCAAATCAAACATGCGAATCAGATGATTCGCTGTGGCGACCCCTAAGAAAAAAGGGAAAAGTTGAAAGGAAAGGAAGAGGAAGAATGAGGGTGATGCACAGGAAAGAGTGTTATGCACTGGAAACAGGGTAATGCACTATAATGCATTTTTAAATGTTATCTTTCTGGCCTTATGACTTTTAAGGTGCATTAAAAATACATTGGTTTGTGCAAAATAATGCCAGTTCAGCTGTTCCGGCATCTGCTGATTTACTGCATGTAGCATCATTTCATGGTTCCTTATAATTTGGATTAAGGGAAGTCTCCACTTCCCTATCTATTTCACTACTTTGGGTTTTACTCTCACTGCTGGTCTGAATTTCTGTCATTGACCATTTCAGTAAGATACAACAAAATGTACATGAAGCTGTGTTGGAAGCAGGAAAAATGTGCAAGCCAAAGGACTTGAGTGAGTTTGACAATGTTCACGGTGTGATGACTACACAAGTAGGCCTATCCATGTCCGAAACAATGCCAAAGCAGTTCTTGTGTAGTGCTCCTGGAATGCACTGGTAAGTACCTCCAACAGGTGGTCCAAAGAAGGACAACTAGTGAACTGTTGAGAGTGCCATGGGTGCCCAAGACTCACTAAAATGCACTTGGGGACCGAAGGCTAGTACTGTATATCTGGTCTGATCCCATTGAAAAGCTACTGTAGCACAAACTACTGAAACTGTAAGTGCTGGATGTAACAGGGAGGAGTCAGAACACTAACTGTTTTGCAGCTTACTGTATATGGAGCTGCTCAGACACACACACACACACACACACACACACACACACACACCAGTCAGGTGGTGTTAATGTTGTGGCTGATCTACTCATACAGTATATTACGTACACCATTATATTCGTTTTTTTTTTTTTTTTTTTTTTTTTTTTACGTATGTAGTTCCTCATTTACAAAACATGCTGAAATTTTGAAACTATCTGACCACAACGTGCTAACACTGTCTCTAAGACGGCGCTTCTTCTCAGATGGGAGTTTCCACGTTGTAGTTCTTATAGGCATTTTAGTGTAGTACTGTATTAACTGTGTCCCAATCCTCTTCATTGAATTTCCTCAGATAAACAAAACCAAAACCATTGGGTGGGTGGTATGCGAAGAGGTCCCATTTCCATCTGAAACCATGGAAACTTCCTCATATTTGCAGTCTTTTGCATGCAGGTTCTATCTGGACATGCTGCACCTGCTTCAGTACTCAGTACATCACGAACATGTCTCCTTCTGAAGGTCCTCAGCATGTCACCTGGCCCGTCTTCACACGTAAAGGGCTTACACAAGCAGACAGAGAAGATGATGCATCCTGGACAGAGAAGATGATGCATAAACTGGAGTGTATGGAACCTATCTACTGTCCACCAATAGAGAAAATACAACTACCTGTACATTGACAGCACTTGGACGACCCCCTGATCCAGAGGGACTTGGATTTTTAACCAAGTGAGCATCAGCTTGGTATCAGTGGGGTTTGGGCTTGAACCACCAATGTTCTCTTCAGAGATCCAGAACCTCAACCTCTGAGCCACCACACAGTAGATGTATGAGATGCTCAGTTGGAATCATGAGCTGATTACAGTCCTAATCACAAGTTGTCGTGTCGTTATTATAAGATGATTGTGTAATGATGAGCGTCTCATAATTATGACTTGTGCTTGTTTATCAGACTCCAGGAGAGAAGCAGCTCGAGACTGAAGGAATCCTCCGATTTCAAGCCCAGGACAAATCGCGGCGTGACGTCACGCAGCGACGCAGGCTGTGCTTCCTGGTGCTGTGCAGAGGAGAAGTGAAACATTACCGCGGGCTCAACTTCTCAGGAAGACGTGCAGCTCGCTGCGGGGGGACAGACATGGTGTGAAATGTGTCTCAGGTAGCCAGCGAGACTTTTTGGACGGTAATTAAGGCGGCGACGCGCGTCGCGATGCTGTAGCCATGGACAGCAGAATCCGGTAAGGCACAGCTGTTTACTTCCTCACACACTTTCTGGCGTTCTTGGTTGGTTTGTTTGTTTGTTTTATTTGCACTATAACAGCTAAGGGAACCGGGCTGGCCGTGCACGGCGGTGTTCAATAATCCCATTTGATGCGACAGATCACTTGCAGAATGATGAATGAAAACCTGTCTGAGTGCCTGACTCGCTAATTCAGTTAGCAACGCAGGCTACAAGTGCTGAGGCTGCAAGTGCACTTCGAGTAGGAGGCGATTAGCTTTAGCTCAGCTCGTCTGCACGGTCATTGGGAGAAATCGAGCTACTACACACACACACACACACACACACACACTCCCATCACACACACACACACACACACACACACTCATCACACTCCCATCACACACACACACACACACACACACACACTCTCTCTCTCTCTCTCTCTCTCTCATCAAACACACACAATCACACTCCCATCACACACACACACACACTCTCTCTCTCTCTCTCTCATATACACACACACACACACATACACAATCACACTCCACTAACACAAAATCAAACACACAATCTCACACACACACACACACACACACACACACACACAGATTCTTATACAATCACTCACACACACACACACACACACACACACACACACACACACACACACACACACACTCATCACACTGCCATCACACACACACACACACACACACACACACTCTCTCTCTCTCGCCTCATCAAACACACACACACACACACACACACACACAATCACATACACAATCACACTCCCTAACACAAAATTAAACACACACACAATCTCACACACAGACACAGACACACACACACACACACACACACACACATAGATTCTTACACAATCACACACACACACACACACACACACACACACACAACACTTCCATAACACACACAGTCAAATACATACACACAATCACATACACAATCACACTCCCTAACATGAAATCAAACACACACAACACACACCTCTCTCTCACACACACACACACACACACACACACACACTCACAGCACTTCCATAACACACACAGTCAAACACATACACACAATCACACTCCCCTAACACACACACACACACACACACATACACACACACACAAATTCTTACACAATCACACACACACACACACACACACACACACAATCACACTCCCTAACACAAAATCAAACACACGCGCACACACACACACAGAATCTTACACAGACACAATCAAACACATACACACAATCACATAAACAATCACACTCCCTAACACAAAATCAAACACACTCACACACAATCACACTTCCATAACACACACAAACACACACAGCAACACACAATCACACTCATAACAAAAACATAATCACTCACATACAACACACAATCACACGAACACTCAAACACACACACAATCACCCTCCCATAGCACACAAACACAATCAGACACACACGAACACACACACAAGAACTCACAAACAATCACATGAGCACACAAACACATGCAGACAATCATACACACGCTCACATAACGCACACTCACACACAACCACACTCACACTCACATAACACACAAACACAATCACACACACACTCACATGACCACACAATCACACACTCACATGACCACACAATCACACACTCACGCACACAAACATAATCTATACTCACACAAACACACAATCACAATCTCACAATCACACACAGGTGTTAACTTGCTTGTCCATTAATATTGTGTAATTCATCCACAACCAGTGAAAAGCCCAGCAATAGTCAAGAAGAACAAATTTTATAATTATTATAATAATAGTGTTATGATTGACAACAGTCCTTATGCCACACAGTGTGCCACTGCTTTCTTGTGAAGGTATATGTAAACTACAATATTGCTCAGAACTCTTGGCACCTAATCTTCTCAACTTTGATCTCGATTTTTATTTCCTGATTTCTATGTGATTGTGTCAGGACAAAAACACATTTTATATTTCCAATAATTCTTCAAGCAGAACAATATTGAAAATTGTCTTATTTGTCAGAAAACAAAGCCGACTAGCATATAATGCTGACTTTTGCTGCAAAAGTATGCAGCACATGTGACAGTCAAAACCTCTAGAAGAACTTGCTGGTTTTGCAAGAAGTAGAAGAAGAAGTCTTTATCTGTCACAATGCAGCACAATGAAATTATTTTATTTGTATTTCATAACTAGTTTAATATGAGCACAGAATAATGTTGTGGCACCCCTGGAACAGATGGTGTGAAGGGTGCAGCAGTGGCAGCATGGAGGTGCTGGGACTTAAACCAACAATGTTCTCATCAGTAACCCAGAGCCTAAAGGGGCTTCCACGTTGGTAGTGATGGGAGAAAAGTAACTATGTAATGTCATTGAAAGCCAGTTAAATGAAAAAGGTGATACTTTGTCAGTTCAAAGTTCAGTGGATCTGAAGTTTCATGGGTGATGCAATTTGAGTGATTACCAGTCAGAGCTTAAAGATACCGTTAATTGACAGATGCCTCCAAACATGGATTTCCCCAAAGCATTTTCCAGAGGGAAACAACGGACATCAGTTTAATAATTCCACCTACATTAACATGGAATAGTGGGTTATTATAGCCTTTTCAAAATCTCCTGTGCTTTACGACTGCATATAGAAATTTTACAAGGATTATATATAACTGGAAATGTAGTTCTTGGGTCCACATTTCCAAAAAAATATATATTTGTACATCTATAACTCATTCTCAGTTCACAGATGAGATGCTAAGTGTCATGGTCCGACTGTGGGGAACTAGCTTGATGCTACTTGTAGTTTCACCTTAAAAGATGAAGCAGGAAACGTGCAGGCGGGTTACCTAGGCCACGAGGAGGTGATCCGGGTGTATCTCGGAGCCAGCCAGATCGGTTTGTGTGTGAATCCAGCTTAAAACTTGCCATATTGTGCCTGAGACTGATTAAAAAGTGAAATGTCATTCCACCAAATATTGACTTTGTCTCATTTATTACTCTTTATAGTGTTTTCTTAATGTAGGCCTACTAAGAGGAAACAATATTGTCAATATTTTAATTTTCCATTCGGCATTTCTTTGCATATACACGTAAGCCTTTTTGCATAGATCTGTAGATGAACACTTGTTGCTTATTTAAACACAGGAAATGCATTCAGTGAGTCAGGATCTACTCTGGAGGTTACAGTTGGTGGTTCTTCTCTATCTGTTTATCTGGGCGCAATTGTGTGTTATTTTTGTGCTCTATGTGCTTTCTGATCTGGTTTCATTTCAAAGATTGTTGCCATTTTACTAATAGCTGCCTAATTTGATGTTGACCTCCACTCTTCTGAAGTCTTTCTGGTAGAATTTGGGGCCTGGCTGTTGGGATTTGTGTTTATTTGAAGTCAACAGCATAACTGAGGGCAGGCATCGATCCTCGGTGAGGAGTCTGTGGTGCAGTTGCTGTTGGCGTTCAGCAGGGTTGTGAGGTTAGAGGTGTCACGATCCTGAAACAGATTTGGTGGTTTAGTTCTAGGGGAAATTGTACTTCTCGAGCAGAGTCATCCTATACTCTTGTGTGCTTTAAATTATGTGCCAAAAGTTCAGAGTAGACGAACGTTTGAGTCTGATGTTCTACGGTACAAGTGGTACTTTTAATAAAATAAAGACGCACTCCATTCGGTCAAATCTGACACCTGTTCATTGTTGTGTTTCCAGGGCTGCCAACTTGTACGAATTTATCTGTATTCATACGAAAAATAACATAAAATACGGCAATATGATTAATTCAGACATTAATACGAATTTCAAAGTTTCAGGAAAATATGCTCCTTTCAGTTTTATTTGGGAATATTTTATCAATAATTCTGACGAATTGCATCAAATTCGATCTGTGTTTACATGTTTACCTTCCTGGTAAAGCCAAGTCTTGCAATAATCTCATGGGATGTTACTGTTGTATTTTACTACGTGATTCGTTATTCAGCAGCAAGCTGGTCGATTTCCAGGAATCAGCGGCTATCTTATCTACACTCCGTGGTAACCAGAGCCAATCACTGAACTGTTTCGGGAAACCCAAAATGGCGGCAAAAAGAAAGCAAGAATTTTTATCGTAATTTTCAACAACTTATTCGTTTATTAAGTAGCATGAGAGATACCCGGCCTTTTTGCACGATGTGCAATGTGAAATTTAGCATTGCACGTTCGGGCGTTTTTGATATTGAAACGCATATAAAGATAGGCAGACATAGCCAGCTAGCGACCAGTTTGCTTACTTTATAACTTGTTTCTTGTCCTGAACTCACTTGTTATTTGTAAATGCTGATATCAAATATCATTCAGGGTCATGCATAATATAATAAAAATATGCAATATATAATAATAATAATAATTATGACATATTACTTTCTATATTATAACACCAGAAGAATTATGTCAAGTAAACCTGGTTTTCTGAAATATGCTATTGTTTCATTATGAATACAAAATGCAGTGAAATTTGACAAAGATAACTTGTATGTCCATGTATGTAAGTTTGTGGAATTCTAATTTGAGTACAGTGGTACCTCACCTTACGAAATTAATCCGTTCCAGAGCCTGTTTCTTAACCTGGATTTTTCGTAAATTGAACCGCATTTTACATGTAAAAACACGTGATTCATTCCATGGCCCCCAATACTACCCTCTAAACCCTTTAAAAATGATAAAAGCATACCTTTTAAGACCTCCTTCTGCTTCAATATCGTACCGATGGTAGACGAGTTTGGCCATATTCCTTTGCGCGCTTCTTCTTTTCACTCGCACCGGAAATCACAAGCGCGCGCACATGTGTGTGTGTGTGTGTGTGTGTGTGTGTGTGTGTGTGTGTGTGTGTGTGTGTGTGTGTGTGTGTGTGTGTCTGCATGTGTTGACCATGTCTTCTTAGCAGTGTTATAATCTTACAAACGTTTATGCAAGGTTAAAAGCCTGAGCCAAAAGATAACGTTGCAATAAGCACACTCGAAAAACTCATGAAACAACAGTAACTCGGTCCTTTACACGAAAGCATTATGGGTGCTCCATAATAGCCAATGGGAGGGAGCTGCGTCATCCCTCCTAGCCAATGGGAGGCCAGTGGGGTGGGATGTTGGACGATAGTCTATGGGAGAGCAGCTCATGCATTGTTTGAATGTTTGAATGGCGCATTTGAATGTTTAAATGGTGCGTTTGGCGCGTTTCGTAAGGAGAACTTGTTTCGTATACAGAAACAAAAAAATTTGGAAAATGTTTTTTGTAACCTGGATTTTTCGTTTGCTGGGACTATCATAAGGTGAGGTACCACTGTACTAATTTTGTCTATCACGTATACTAATTTTCATCTCAAAATACTAATTTTTGATTTATCGACTACAAATTGGTACTTTCCTGAGTTTAGCTGGCAAGGTTTTTTTAAATTGGGTGGGTTGCCAGGTCTTTCCCTAACCTTAACTATTGAGTTCAGGTTTGCCTCAGTAGTGTGGCAGGGCAGAACCAGACACACTCACATCTGTGAAAAAAACGAAACAGTGAGATAGCCAAACGTACAAGTCTTTGGCCTGTGGGAGGAAACCCAAGCACCTATATGAAACTTGATCAAGCCTGTGTAACCATCTCATCCTGTGAGGCAAGAGAGCTAATCGCTGCACGACATGCCCTCCTAATTAAATGTGAAATGTACCACATTGTACTTTCCCTCGTTTCCAAGCATGCATGATGTGTACCTTTTACTGAATATCTTTCATCTGGATGAATGAACACATTGATTAAACTTGAGGACCTTTTCAAGCAGGTCTTGTGAGATAATTATAGATGCAGTACATGCACCTTTGCCGATACTGGACACAAAGTGCAAAGTGTGCACCATCCGTATGCGGAGCTCACAAGTGACAAGGAAAAGTGCTTTTATTTCCATTGCTTCACTCTTGGTACCACTACATGTAGTTGTAATATTTTAGTCACGGACTGATTTATTATCGACTCATAACAATGTTTTATCCGCCCTGCAAAGTCCTCTACTGTCCACTACCCAGTATCACATTCAGGTCCCAGCACCATGCGTGGATTTTTGTCAATTCAGCTGTGAGTGTATGCCTTCAGAACCGAGCAGTGTCACATCACCTTGATACTTGTACCACCATAACGCATATTAATGTGCTGTTTCGAGCATCACTGCAGTGATGAGGAAAGTCTCAGCCTCCGTGGTACATTTCTGGCCGTATATTTTAGAATCGCGAGCGTTGCGGTCTGATTGGTTTGGGACACACATGCATGGCTATATACTTGCCCTGTTTTCCACATGGGATGAAACAGCCTATGACACTCTGAGCCAGATTGAAAAAAAATAAAATAATGTCATCAGTTCATTAAAAGTTATTAAAGTTTTATTGAAAGCAGCAGGTGGACTACAGAAAAAGCTCTGCTGAGTCACATAGTGTGTGGTCATCTTAACCCAGCGCTTCTCAATTATTTTCCATCACGCCTCCCCGCCCCCCAGGAAGAGGAAAACATTTCGCCCCCCCACACTATAAATAGTGTCATGTGTCTATAAAATTGTTATAAGTTATCCTCTCCATAACATGTATTAACATTATGTAATACAAAAAAAGACAACTTCCAACAAAGAATAACTTTATTAACAATTTTTTAGTCTTTAAACAAAAATATTTAAAGTGCATTAATTTGCCTGAAATTAAAAAAAAGTATTCTTATTTAAACTGTAAACATGTTTGACAAACAATTTGAACCATTCGATACTGAAAAATAAAATTAAATAAAATCAATAAACAATAATAAATTCAAATTGATCAGCAACATTAACTCAGGAGCACAATATATAAAACACTTTAACCTACAAAACAAAAATGAATAAAACAAGTTGTATTTTTTTTTTTAATCAAAATAATTAAGTCCAGATTAATAGCTGCAATGAGCACCTTTTGCATTGCACAGCTTTTCAAAGCCGGGTTTAAAGCACGATACTGAACTCTCAGCTCCTGCTCAATGCTGAACTGGGACCTGGACTTGTTTCCGCAGCAGTGATGTCATCCAGCATGATAGAGACCATGTCTGCTGCAGATAGGATCAGTTCCTCTACTGTGCTGTGGGGTTTTATTTTTTTGCACTGACCATTTGGTACTCCACCATATCTGATGCTAACAGAGCTCGCTGGGTTGTTGGAGCAGCATTCACAAAGTGGGATGGTTAGTGGGATGGTTGTTGGCAATGTTCAGCAGGTTTTCGCTGAAAAAACTCAGGTGGCTTATCAGCGTGGTCAGGGTGTGATGTCTTGAAGTGACGCCTTAATTTATTTGGCTTCATGCTGTCTGCTGCCAATGTTTTCAGACACAATAAACACACCAGTCTTTCCTCATTTCTCACCACAGTCACAGTGAAGCCAAGTGCTACATCCGCTTCATCATACCTCCTCAACTTAGCTTTCAGGAGACTTTCGTTTCTCTCATCATTTCCGTCTATCTCCGCCTCTCTTTTCATACCTATTAAAAAATTTTTTCATGGTGGGTTTATTAACTTCACTTCATATTTTACCATTGAGCTAATTCTCTTCGGGTACACTCTGACAGTGAGGAAGCCACTGCCACCTACTGTAGTGGATGTACAATTACACTTTATTCGAATACAGCAAAAAAAAAAAAGCATGTTCTGAACCACTCTCTTAAAGGGACAGTTTCATGGTTATTTTAAGAATGCAACCATCACTCAGGTTATTAAAGCAGACATAATCATTTATATAAATGAAAATTTTGTTCATAAAGGATAATAGACATGACATTAGGTTCATATAAAACATTTGCTAGGAGTTTGCAAGAGCTCTGAAAACTGTTCAGCCCAACAAAATATCAAAAAGACCTTGTTGCAATCCATTCCAGCCTGCTCTATGTCAGGCTTCAAAACTTTAAATCTTTTTGATTTTGCAAATTGAAAAGCTATTTATTAAACAGGCTGGTATTTTGGACATTCATCGCATATTTACACAACTTCTGGTAACTGATTTGAGGGAAAAATGTTGACAAAGCACCTTTAAAGCTGAAAGTGTAGGAGGCTAATATCTGTTGATAAATAAAAGAAAGGCGGTACAATCACAACATGGCAATAATTGCGTGGCCATGGATTTTGTGGCTACCTGTATGTGGTTCTTTCCAAAACATTTCACAATACTTGATAGACATGACTGTATAGAACGTCTTTGTACTGTGTGGCATATTTAAAAAGGACAACGCCTCTGTGCACAAAGCAAGTACCATGAAGACCTGGTCTCCAAATGTCGGAGCTTGAATAGTATGCGCAAACCCTTGACCTCTTCTCCACTGTAGTAGCACCTTGACTTAAATTCCAAGCGACTCAGAGTTATTAGCAGTAGGAGAGTTTAAGTCGGCTTGACACGTTCGTTCCGTTTTAATTTCTCACAAAGTAATAGAAGAGGCAGATAGTGTTTTTTCCATGTTTATTGTCAACATTGTTGTACATCCAGGTTACATTTGCATTAGAATATGCAGGTATACCTCGGCTTACGTCGTTAATTGGTTCCAGGAGAGACGACGTAAGTCAATGACTTAAATCGAATTAGCTTGTCTTTCGGCTAGCCTAGGCTAGGCTATGCCAAATTTACTTGTATAATATTTTATATATACAGTATATATTTAATACACTACAAATATATATATATTCATATATTCCGTGATTCATTGGGGTTATGTTCCTCCCGTCGCGGATCCCGGAAATTTGCGAGTTATTGACACGGGTGTAAAACCCTATGTATAATATTACATGTGCTAAAATATGCCTCTTAAACATATTCCATAGACAGCTTTATGAATAGTTGTGAATAAATAAAGCGCTTAGGCTCCTTACAGAAGCTAGAGAAGATGCAGGGCGTTTGAGTGGCATCAAAGGGCTTAAATAATTATTCACACTAAAAATACGTGAATTCACAATTCAAGCAAACATATTGATGACATGTGTGTGAAGGAGAAAAAAAGTGGTGTACACATTATCTGCAACCAATCGGCAGGACGGAGAAGCAAAAGTTCTCAGCCATTGGCTAAATTTGAATCACGTGCCAGTAATGTGGTGATGATGCATATGTATAATTTGTCGGGCCTGCCGCTAATTCAGTGCTTTTCAAATAGTTGGGTGCGATTATATAATTATAATGACGTAAACTTTATTTTTATTTATTTATTTTATTTTTCACTATATTTTTTGAATACCGACATATAATTGAAAACGACTTAACTCGAAACGACTTAAATCAAGGTATACCTGTATTCAAGCTTCTCTCAGATCTATCACATATCAAAATACTCCTTGGTGTTCCACAGTGTTGTATGATGAATGATATTCTAACTGTCAAAAAACCTTCTCAAGCCAAACTAGCGCTGCTGCCACTACACACTTTAAACTTTACCCTACTATATAAACAAAATTTGCAAGCACTGTGCATATTTCAAGTGCTATGTGCTTGGGATAATTGGATATTTAACATAAAAATGATGCCATTTAGGGATTTACCAAAACAGAAGAAATAATAATGGCACCCAAAAATAGTAACCATAAATACAGACGCTCCCCGACTTACGTTCGTCCGTTTTATGTTTTTTACATTTATATATATATATATATATATATATATATATATATCAGTTATATAGCGTGTTACCCTTGTGTTAAGACATTCGTCCGTTTTATGTTTTTTATATTTATATATATATATATATATATATATATATATATATATATATATATATATATCTCAGTTATATAGTGTGTTACCCTTGTGTTAAGACGTCGTCTCTGTGATCTTTGTGTTTACACTGTTTTGCGGACTTTTGTAACCCTAAGCAAATATGGTTGGTCAGAAGCGTAAGCCTACTAGCATGGGTGCAAGTCTCATACACAGAGATGAATTAACTATCTGTTTGGATCGGTGCAATCTACTATGCATAATCAGTTAAGCAAAGTGTTTTAAAATGAATGAAAACCCGAATCTAGAAAAGAAAGAACTCTCCGCTCTGCTGGTGATTCACATCAGTGCAGGGTGAGTTCTAAACGAGTTCAACGGCGCCCTTCCTCACTTGAAAGAACGGAAGTCCGTGTAACCTACAGCAAGTACACTACTTTCGGTTTTGAGCGCCTCACATATTGTAAGCGTTGACTGGCTGTTTTAAGCTTCATGTAAAGTGACTCAGTATAAATAAGTGACTTATTTGAAACTAATGTTGATATTATTTGATACATTTGATATTATTTTACAATGTTATGTTTATAATAATTGATTTAGGGGTGTTTTATGAGATACGGTAATGGTATTTATGGATGTATAGTACAGTACGAGCGTCATACGTCACGCATCATACGTCATACGTCACTGTAACAACTTACGTTCACTTTCAACTTACGTTTGGCCGTTCGGAACCAATTAAAAACGTAAGTCTGGGAGCGTCTGTACACACTATATTCTACAAATAATCTTTAACTACACTCACCAATATTGGCTCCTACACCCACTGAACTGTTTTATCTGAATGAACTCTAATCAATCCTGATTGGAATGAATCACCACAACAATGCTTTAAAAATGAAGTGGATGGACTTTGCAGAAGAGCGAAGGTTATTAAAGCAGGAAAAGGGCAACGAGTCAGTATAAGAATGGGATAATCATACCATACACATTTTGGACTGTACCATGTATGTCTTTGAAGTGCACATAAGAAGAGTTTGCGTATATTATAATGTATGTAATAAACTTTATACTGAACCTGTACATACAATCTGATTTGTCGCAGTGAGAATCCGGAAAGGACGTTTGATTTGGTCCTGAAGGTAGCGTGTCCGACATCTGAAAATGAAGGTGAGTAATGACTTCCTGTACACACCTACATGTACACCAGCTACTAGTTACTTCCTCTATTTAGGTTTTCTTTTTAGTATCTCTACTACAATACCATCTTTTGGTTGTAATCACTGACATTTTCTAACCAAACTTGGTGGGGGCACTGCCTTACCTGAGGCTCAGAACTGATATAATTTTAGAAGGTCTAGGTTAAGGGTGAAAGTCAGAGCAAGGTAAAAAATTATTTGGTTATTGGGTGCTTTTCACTTCAAAACCAGTGCGTGTAAACATATTGCTACTATGGAACACTGGTGGGAAACCACAACTGTTCTTTAAAATGAGACCGTGACCTTTCACCTTGAGTGACACTCAAAGGCCAAGCCCCAGCCATCTCAATCTAAATTCTTAAAAAAAAAAAACATGTATCTTTTTCTTTCTTTCTTTCTTTCTTTTTTTTTTTTTTTTTTTTTTTGCGCTAATTTGGTCACATCTTGGTACTATGGAACATATCATTGGACAATCGCATGAGTAATTAAAACTAGTAGCATATATGGCCTGGTAACCACATTATTCATATAGCCCCTTATTCATCCAATTTTAATTATATTCCTATTTTTATTCTACTGATAAGAGTAGTAGTACTGCACTGATTCGTGTGACAGATTTTTATGCAAATTGACTAAAAACAAAAATATAAATGATTCAGTGCTTGTTTTTCTGTTAGTCATATTATAGTCAAGTAATTGGATTCAATGCAACTTGCTGATATTAGTCTTCATTTTCATAAGCAGCAGGGTCGAAGCCCAGTTAAATGCTTCTCTAAGTGATGTATAAACTAAGAATACAATAAGGACACAACACTATCTGATTGGTTCACTATCACAGTAAAATCAGTATTTATTGAATCAGGTAAGAGATAGTGGAGATCGAGAGGGTTTTGTCTGCTGAGAACAGGCTGCCTCCTTCTATTTATGCCTCATGACCAACGGAAGTGTTTCTAAAAACCTGCTATAAAAAAGCATACGTGTATATGAGAGAAAAATAAAACCTTAGGTATTCAGCTCTGACTGCATTTATTCCCTATATACAGGGATCCCTCGCTACTTCACACTTCAATTAAAGCGGCTTCAGTGCATCGCGGTTAAAAAAAATAATAATAATAATCGAATTCAAAAAATAAGGAAATTAAGGAAGAATAGGTGGAAAAGTTAAGGAAAATGTCACAAAAACAAGGCCAATTATGCAAAAAAAAAAACAAAAAAACACCTAAACCAACACAAAACAAAAAAACAACCCAATATCTCCTATCAAAACTGAATACATTGTTGCATCTATGCGTTTATGCCGCCACGCCTCTACCGGAGCCTAGTATTAAGTGTACCTCAGGATAATGTTTAATCATATTTCATACTTATATTTATGATTTGTCTTTCTGTAGATTTTATTCCATTTCTATTGCTACTTGTTCTTCAATTTCATTTCATTTTCACTTTCGACCTCGGACAGCTTTGTTGGTATCTCCGGATGTTTGCAAAACGAATGTTGGTAAGTTGGAGAGCGTCTGTATTTATATTTTATTTACATCTTATGTTATTTTTTCAATGTTCAATTGGTATTATAAGCATTTATATCATTGGATATGCATTTATTGATATTATATACACATATACATGTACGTATACGTCAGTGGGGGGTGATCATACTTTGCGGATTTTGATGGTCACGTAGAAATCTTGGTCCCAATTAACGTGGAAAGTGAGGGATCCCTGTACTGTATATAGAAAATTGAGTATGCATTCTCATATAACTTTTTTATATATTTTTTTAAATCTTATATGACATCCATGAGCAGGAACATTTGTGCATGCTAATCTGGCTTTAATCATTCGACTTAACAAGTTAATATCAATTATTGATAAGTCAAATTGTAGTAGAATACCAATAATTTGCTGGTGGTTGGTCACCAATCATAAACGAGAAAATACATTGTTATTATTTTATTGGTGAAATTGAATAATTCTTGGTATTGCATCAATGCCATGGAATAACTGAATTGCAACATCGACATTGTACTGAGATTTTTCTGAGGACTAACATTATTAAATAACATTGTCTCTAGCTAGAAATATTACCTTCTTTTACAAGGAAGAGTACGAGAGTTTCCTCCATCTCCCATGTTGCATATTTTTCATGCAGACTGTGATGGTCGGGTAAGCAAAACGTGTTTAAAAAAAATGCTGCCACAGACAGTTTATTTTTTAAATCCGTACAATATAGAAGCATTTTATTGCTGTGTTAATGAGCATGCAGCTCGCTGGGCAAGTAAAAATATGCAAGACAAGTATTGCAGAAATAAATCTCATCTACTGAGCTGGTGGTTTAATTGCCATGTATCTGACTGCACCGGTTAAAATCTCTCTCTCTCTCTCTCTCTCTCTCTCTCTCTCTCTCTCTCTCTCTCTCTCTCCCTCTCTGCCTGAATGTTTTTGAATCACCCAATACAAAAAAAAAATCCAAACAAACTTCAGACTGTATTGTTTCACTCTGGAACAAAAATAAGAAAATGAATTTTGTTTTTCAGTCTGGACTTCGATCTTAATTACCATATTTGACGTAATAAGCGCTCTGCTCCAATAAGTGCCCCTCCCCCCAATGTTGTTGATCTTACATCTAATAACCGCCCATGTGTGCTGGGAGCAAAATGGTAGATCAATCTTTCCAATTTTATTCGATCAGTCGCTGTAACGGTAAAATGAGGCATTCACTGCCTGTAAAAGTGAGTTTACATGGTATTTCAAGACCCCCTGCCACTGGGGAATGTCCATAATGTTCATCAGTAACGACATATTTGA
This sequence comes from Plotosus lineatus, assembly GCA_024760905.1. Classification (NCBI taxonomy): domain Eukaryota; kingdom Metazoa; phylum Chordata; class Actinopteri; order Siluriformes; family Plotosidae; genus Plotosus; species Plotosus lineatus. Next base: position 17,425,256 of record CM045751.1, on the reverse strand, counting down.
TTGTTCCGCCGTGCTTTACAAAACAGGGAAATATTTTGCTGTGTTCTCTTGGTAAATGTCCAACAACCGATGAACCATTAGAAACTGCTACAGCAAAACTATGGGATGCTCTGAATGAATGAAGCGATGAGCCAGATATGGACCAATCAGAAAGTGATGACGAGGTTTTTCCACAGGATTCTCCTACTCACTAACTTCATAAATTTAAAGATGTACCTGGACATGTGCTTTTGTTTATGTTCGTGTTGATTGGTTCAACGCGCCATGTGCTAAAGTTGACATTCCTGCTGATTGGCTCGATTTTACGAAAAACATGTTCCCAAATTTTCGTCCTCTGTATACTAAACAACCTCTTCTTACGAAAAGCGGCAAACACGCCATTCAATCATTCACACGCGCCATTCAAACATTCAAACAATGCGCGAATTGCTCTCTCATAGGCTGTCTCCCAACATCCCGCCCCACTGACCTGCCATTGGCATCCCATTGGCCAGGGGGAAGCTGAATCTCCATAGTACTGCACCCATAAATCTTGTTTGTCACAAGCGTAAAGGAGAGCAGTACTGTTGGTTTGTGAGTTTCGAAAATGCTCATTGCAGCTTATTTTTCACTTTTTAAGTTGTTTAATTCAATAAATGTTTAATAAATGTGGTGCGCTCCACCAAATGTGGGCAAAACGCGGCTCATCCGGACCTCCAATCCAGTGCTGTAGTGGTAAAAAAATAAGTGAGTACACGATGGCAGAGAAGCACTTACCGTTCCCCTCCGCTAGTAACATTTTAATAAGCGCCCACCCACTGCAATTTTTTAAGTGCCCTGGGCGCTTATCACATCGAATATGGTATGTTTATTCACTTTTTACATACTGATATAGGGATCCTTCACTTTCCACGGTTAATGGCGACCGAGATCCCCCTTCAACCGCCGAATTCCGTGAAGTAGGGTCAACCACCCCCCGACTGACATATACATACATGTTTATATGTATATAATATCAATAAATACATATTTAATGCTATAAATGCTTATAACAATTAAACACTCAAAAATAAAGCATAATATGTAAGTGAAATATAAATACACACGCACATACAGACGCGTGCGCGTGCACTCAGATGTGCACCTCACATAAAAATGAAAGTAGTTTGAATGAGGGTTTTGGTTTGTTTTTGTTTGTTTGGGGTTTTTTTGGATAATTGGTCTTGTTTTGCTGTATTTTCCTTTACTTTCCCCCCTATTCTTCCTTAATTTCCTTATTTTTTTAATTCAATGAATATTAAAACAAAACAAAATAAACCTGCGAAGTAGCGAGGCGATCCTTGTACTGAGCGTATAAGGAAAAACACACGACATGCTGTGCTGTTATAGGAATCAGTCCATGCAGGGGTAGTGTGATACAGCTCAATGTGGAACATTTAAACTCTGAAATGCATTATATTCCTTTAACGGTAGTTTTGTTCTTCGTGTTCCACGGATAATTCCGGCTCTGACCATTTTAATGTCCAAAGGAATGACTGTTGAAGTCTTCATAATCGCATTTATTTTTAAATGACATCAGAAGACTCGTTAGTTCTTTTGTAGCAGTTATTTGTAACTAAACACTGCACTTTTCTTACATTTTCAGACAAGAAAACTGCAGCAGAACCACAAACAAGGGTGTGAACTACTGTGTGCTGAGAACGTTTCCAAATCTGAAAACTTGTTGACACTTAAGACTCATTCTGTGAAAGTTAAATAACCTTGAACTTACCCTTTGTTTTAACAGTGGTGACACGGTGGCGTAGTCATGCGCACGTCCGCTTCACAGCAAGAAGAACTGGGTGCGGTTCCCAGTTTAGGTGTTTCTGTGTGGAGTTTGCATGTTCTTCCTGTGCTTGAATGGGTTTCCTCTGGGTACTCCGGGTTTCCTCCCACAATCCAAAATGGTGACGTGAATGGTTGTGTGAGTGTAGGCTATGTGACGGCCTGGCAAGCTGTCCAGGGTGTACCCCACCCTCGCCCAGAGGTGGCTGAGATGGGTGCCAGCCTTCTGCCTACCCTAATTAGGATTAAACAGTTCAGAAATTGAATGCTTTAACAGTTATGGATTTCCTTTTTAAAAATAATTCCTTCATTTTCTAACCTGCTTAATCCTAATTATGGTCACAGGGAGCCTGGTAGCTATCTCAGTTGACTCTGGTTGAAGACTTGGTACACCCTGAACAGCATGCCAGACGACTGCATGGCCAACACGCATACAAACATTCACATTCACTCTCACACCTAGTGGCAATTTGGAACAGTCACTTTAGCCTACTGTGCATGTCTTTGGGACTGTAGGAGGAAAACACAGCGCCCCATGGAAAGCCACACAAGGATGGAGAGAGCGTGCAAACTACACACAGAGATGCCCGAGTCCAGGAATCAAACCCAGGACCTTCTTCCAGTGAGGTGGGCGTGCCAGCCACTACGCCACTGTGCCAGCTTTTCGAAATGACGATTTCTTAATCTGTTCAATGCAAAACCACATTCGCACAGAAAACAAGTAAATTGACCATGTCAAGTCAATAACATTCAGCAAACTGAGTGATGATGGGCAAATCGTCTGACGCAATGCCAAGATGGCAGGTACGGAGTTAAACTGTGCTCAACTTTAAGACAACATAAAGGAAGTGAAAGATACTATTGTTCAGAGACCACTCAGCACATTCTCATCACGCTCACTCATTTCACAAACAGCTTAATCCTGTTAGGGTTGCCGGGAAGCTGAAGCCTATCTGAGCTGACAATAGGTGATGTGTACACCCACACCATTGCAGGGCAGCACACATAACCACTCACACTTACCTTGACTTCTAGGGCCAATCTATAACATCCAGTTGGTGCAGTGGTGGCTGAGTGGTTAATGCGATGGGTTCCTAATGTGAAGATCAGCGGTTTAAGTCCTACTGTCACCACTCTTGGGCCCCTGAGCAAGGCTTTTAACTTTCAATTGCTCAGTTGATAATTGTAAGTTGCTCTGGATAAGAGTGTCTACCAAATGCTATATTTATAGCAAATCAGATAAATCAGTTAATCTGACACGTGTGGTTGAGAGCATGTCTTGCGATTTCCCGCATGTCCCGCGATAACTCATTCCTTTTTTGCCTTCTCGGTGCACAGATACTGTTTCATGGAAATTAAAAAGTCAATGAATTCTGGTCGAGAGCATGACTTCCTTCGTTCATCATGTTTGAGACGTGTGGTAAAGTGGAGCAAATCTTTGGAGAAAGTTTTGCCATTGGAACGTAGTGACGTGCTAACAGGAGAATGTTTGCGCCAATATACAGGAATCCGTCACTTTCCGCGGTTAATTGGGCCCGAGATCGCCTGTGACCGCTGAATTCCGCCTGACTGACGGATATGTACTTGTATATGTGTATGTAATATCAGTAAATACATATTCAACGCTATAATAATAACAATTAAACATTCAAATATAATGCATAATATATAAATACAATATAAATACACACACATATAGACGCACGCGTGCACACACAGATGTGCACTTCACATAAAAAATGTAAGTAGTTTTGATGGGAGGTTTTGGGTTGTTTTTTTGTTTCGGGTTTTTTTGCATAATTGGACTTGTTTTTGTGCCATTATTCTTACCTTTCCCCCTATTCTTCCTTAATTTCCTTATTTCTTAATTTGATGAATATTAAGCAAAAAAACAAAAAAAAAACACGATGCAACTGAAGCGTGAAGTAGCAAGGGATCCCAGTACTACACTTATATTGTATTGTTGTCCGCATGTGGGTGTGTACCTACTAGTGATAGTGATCAATCTGTTGCCTCTTATATGATGTGTATAGTGGAGCATGCTGGGAGATTCAGATACAAGTGACATGTGGAGACACACTATCGAGGTGCATTACATCACTGTGGAAAACAGACAAGTTAAATTGTGCGTATACAATAGTGTAGTAGAATGCTTGAATCTGATTGGTTGGAAGATTTGTTTTGTATTAGAGCTTAATATCAGGGCGATGGAGTGAGTTATTGTTTTTATAGTAACAGCTCATTCATAGTGACCTGTACTGCAGACATTCCATGTCATAAAGGGATTAATGATGTGTTGTATTACAAAATAAAAGTTATAATTACTGTTGCACTTTTTTTTTTTTTTTTTTGGAAGGAGAACCTTATATAACATTTTATGGAAGGACTCTTGTGTGTCAGAGCTTTAGGACGGTCACTGTGCTATGGAGCGTTTTCCAGCAGTGGAACGTCTCCTCTGTCACAGGACAGAGATGTGTACGCGTTCCAATTTCTCTGTAAAAATGACAAGCTGCTTTTTTGGGGGGGAGAAAGAGTGTGTGAGAGAGAGAGAGAGAGAGAGAGAGAGAGAGAAAGAGTTTGTTATAGCGAATGATATGGGAGAGAAAAAGAATGATAGAGAAGAGGGAGAGATATGGGGTGTGAGACGAGAGAGGGCGTGAGTGAGAGAAAAAGAGAAAAAGAATACAAGAGTGAGAGAAAGAATATGAGAGAGCAATTAAGTGAGAAAGCAAGCAAGAGAAAATTGAACGAGAGAGCGGGAGAGAGCGAACGACAGAGTGAGAAAGACTGAGAATGATCAAGTGAGAGGGAGATAGAGTGATCGCATGAATGAGAGAGAGGGAGCGAGAGGATGTGAAAGTGTGAAAGAGATGGCGAGTAAAGTGTGTGAGAGAGATTTGAGGGAGAGAAAGAATGCAAGTGAGCAAAAGAGGGAGAAATTGTGAGAAAGAGCGCATGAGTGAACGAGTGTGTGAACGAGATACTGAAAGAGAGAGCGAGAGACGAGGGAGTGAGTGTTTATAACAGTTGGAACAGGTGAGAACAGGAGAGAATTTGTCTCTCAGATGTTCAGAGATGTTAAATTGAACTTTAAAGGCTGAAACTGGGTGAGGTTTCATTCTTTATTAAATGAAACGTTGTACAAGTTGATCAAACCCTCTGCACTGCGCTAGTCTACATAAACAGCACATCGCTCGCGCGTCACACTGCATCACACCACCCCGGCGCGATGCGTTATCGTACAACCATGTGATCTGGACTGCGTTACTTCTCATGTGACGCTCCTGGTCGTAGTATAAGTGTGGTTATGAGAGTTGACTTGCAGTGTACTACGCTGCTGTACTTTCAAGCAGCTGATTGTTGGACGATTACATCTGTGTATTTTATTTCAGCAGCCAGTCTGAGTCATGACTTATTTTTAGAAGGACTGTCTTGTTTGTAGGCACCTGCTGATGCTCAGGCAACTCGAGTACCAAGCCACTGCTTATTAATTTTCAATCCTGTGACTGTTTATGCACAGATATGTACTAATACACTTAATCATCATCGTCGTCTTTCTCCGCTTAATCCGGAAAAAAAGTCCCCCGCCAACAGAGCCAGCTCACCACCAGGTGGTGATTGGTTGACAGCTCAGCTCCTCTTTTCACGCAGGTGTCCAGAACATGCGGCCACAAGTTTGGTGACACGACTTTAAAAGTCGATCATCGAACTGCGGCCTAGGGTGTCCTGGTGCACTTATTGGACACCCTTATGCTCGAACATGGTGTTCACGATGGACAAGCACTGACAAGCACAGAAGTCCAACAACCAAACACCATTTGGGTTCAGACTGGAGAGGCTGTACCTACTGATCACACCCTTCCAGGTCACACTGTCGTTGCCCATATGGGCGTTGAAGTCTCCAAGGACAGCAAGTGAATCCCACGGGGGAGCGTTGTCCAACATGCCCACTAAAGACTCCAAGATGGGTGGGTCCTCCGAACTGTCAATTGGTGCATCAGCACAGACAACAGTCAGGACCTGAGTCCCCCCCCCCCACACACACACACACACACACACACACACACACATGAAGGCGGAGGGAGGCTACTCTTTCGTCAGCTGGGGAGAACCTCAACATGTGGGCACAGTGACGGGGGCAACACCGGTTCGTCGCCTCTCTCCATGAACAACTCCAAAAGAGAATAGGGTCCAGCCCCTTTCAAGATGGGTGGCTTCAGATCCCAAGCTATACGTTGAGGTGAGTCCGGCTATATCTAGTCGGTATTTCTTCGCCTTACGCACCAGCTCAGGCTCCTTCCCCGCCAGAGAGGTGATATTTAATTTCCCAAGAGTCAGAGTCAGTAGCCAAGGATCGGTCTGACAGAACCCATGCCTTTGGCTGCTGGCTAACTCACAATGCACCCGACACATAGCCACTCCCACATGTGGTGGGTCCATGGGAGGGTGTACCCATGTCTCCTTTTTGGGCTATTATTATAAATATATAATAATAATAATAAGAAGAAGAAGAAGACGAATAAGAATACTGTATGCACCATTCCACTTTATTGTGATATATGAATCACATGGTATGGACTTTTCTACACCTGTTTTAGGATGGCGGTAGTATGACGCTGATCGTGCACAGGTGGCTCACTTCAGTGACGGTCGCACTAACCGAAAGAGGAAAGTGTTATTTCTCCAGTCAGTTACATGAAATGTTCAGGTGCCGCAGAGAATTATAGACCACTTCCCTTATAATCTGCTGAGGTTAGTCTCATTTCCTGACCCCAGTTCTCAGTACTCTAGCTTCATCTTATCTGCTCGAGATATCATAAAACTCACAGCACATTCAGAAGTACTGATCTACTAGCTCCTTGTTTGCGTTTGTCTTTGGGAGGGATGTATTGGACCATGTAACAACGTCAGCTGTTGTGTTAGGGAACCTTGAAAAGATGATAATAATGAGTTAGGAATCCAGCACAGTGGGGTGTGCTTTTGTTAGAGAATACTCACTCACTCATTCATGAGATTGACTAGCAGCCTAATCCGACCTGGCTCATGGGAAACCAACACTGGGCAAAGGTGGGGTAGACCGTGAACAGCTTGCCAGACTGATGCAGGGCAACACACAACCATTCACACTTACATCCACATCTGGGAGAAATTTGAACAAAAAGTTAGCCCAATGCATGTCTTTGGACTGTGGGAGGAAACCGTGGGAGTATCCAGAGGAAACTTTGACAAGCATCGGGTAAACATGCAAATTCCAGACAGAAACGCCCAGGAATCAAACCTAGGACCTTCCCACTTGAGGCTGATGTGCTAAGTACTATGACACTGTTCTGCCCCATGAGCAAATAAATAAAGAATGGTGTACCCATCTTTAATAAACGGTTATCTGCCAAAGAATAGATATCGCTGAATATCCACTAAGCCTGAGGTGAATAACTGTTTTAGCGGACGCTACACAGGAACATAAACATAACTAAAATAAGATTATTTTCAGCTTTTTTGGAACTCTATGATGTCAGTGATGAATAAGTCAACTTATAGAGGAATATCAAGATTTATTTGATATAGTTCGATATGTATTTGTTTCTGAATGAGTGGGCTGAAAAGACTATATGACGTAAGCTACACATAGCTGTCAGCCAGCTGAAAGTACAGAGCTCAGCTTATTATGTATATAAGAAATTTTCTTTTTCTTTTCATTGTTTGTGTTGTATGTCCTAAAATGCTTTAAAAAAATCAAAGAGATGCTATAAAGAGAGTTGAAGAGACATCTGATTCGGTATGCGCTCAATTTCACTTGTGTCCATCATGATTGAAAAAAATATTTAAAAGATAAATCGGCAAAATGCTTAGGACGTCTGCCTTGCAGCAATAAAGTCCTGGTTCGAGTCACGGGCACAGGCGTTTCTGTATGGAATTGACATGTTCTTCCTCGGGATTGCATGGGTTCCCCCCATAGTCCAAAGCCATGCGTACTATGCTGACTTAAATTCAAGCAAAATAATTTCAAATAGATAAATTTTAATCAAATTCACCAATCAAATATCAAATACAGTATGAAATATAACCGTTAACATTCTCTGTGATGCGATCTTTCTGCTTGTAAATGGCTCCGATGGTCGACGGAGCCATTTGGAAGAAACGTGCAACATTCACATGTTTTTCGCCAGCTTCAATTTTCTTGATAATAGCCATCTTCGTTTCTAACAAGATGGCTTGCCGCTTTTTCTGATTACCACTATCACTAGTAGGCTTACGCTCCTGACCAACCATATTTGCTTAGGGTTACAAAATTCCGCAAAACAGTGTAAACACAAAGATCACACAGACGACGTCTTAACACAAGGGTAACACGCGGTGAACTGGGAAGAAGGAGGGTACGTTCAGTCTGTCATTTGTAAACAATGGACGCAGCGTCATTCGTAAGTAGCGTATTACGTCAGCGTACTACTTAGGCACGTCTCGTAACTCAAAATTTGACATAATTAAAAAAAAAATACGTAAAACGAATGAACATAAAGCGGGGAGTGTCTATATATATATATTAATACTGAATAGAACTAAATTGAAAAAGAAAACCAGCAATTTGAGAGTATAATAAGACTCTGAATTTATTTTAAACAACATTGTTATAATGAAGTTATTTATTAATAAGAAAAATACTTTTTACTATTAATGTGACTTCTGGTGCTGCATGATTTTGCTGATGGCTTTGTAGTCTAGTTGATACGTGGTGAGGTTCAGCTTCATGCAGGTGTTTAGGCTTCCATCTGTTAAATGTGACCGCAGGTTGGTCTTGATGTTTTTCACATGAGAAGGACTGCTTGCGTGTGCATGTGGAGCCAAACATGGTCAATACGACAGGACTCACCCTGCAGCGTTTATGTGACAGGAAGCATGTCCCAAGTTTTGGCAATCAGCTGGTCTGCGGGTTGAAGTTTTTCCATGTCTGTCCATGAGCTGATCAAAAACGAGGAAATTTACCTCTTTACTCAAAAACAACACACACAATCTGTGGCTGTTGTTATAATCCTATAAAATTAGAGTTTCGAGGTATCGGATCTGCCCGTATACTGGAGTACAGAAAGGATTGGCTCTCCGCTGCGCGCCACAGTGACGTGGCATTGAAAATAGATGTATAGATTTAAATACGTGGGATGTATTCATCTGTTTTTGTTTTATTTGATGGCTTTTTTTTGTATTTTTATTTAAATGACAGTGAAATTATGTATTCGTTATTCTGTTAAGAAAGGTCACCTGATTTTTCTCAGAGCCAGATACAGTCATGAAAAGAGCCACATCTGGCTGACGAGCCATAGGTTCCCGACCCCTGCTGTAAACAGAACTTTTCTTTGTTTTTCTGGGTACCAGTATGCCACGACATGCTGGGTCTTTTGATAAGCTGGCCTTTCCCTGCCCTCCCACTCCATGCACGGTAGTATGTCTGCCCATCCAAGTCTACCTCTCGGTACACTGTGCAAGGAGCTTTAAAACAACCAATGAGGGCACAGTAGGCGGAGACAAGATAAAGGTGAAAATAGACTATAGAGGTCCACAAGCGACGGCCATTCGACAACATTGTTGTCATAGATACAATAGAAGGAATTTGTCCCGTGTGACTTTGAAAATTATGTCAAGGTAATCCATATTCAAATTCTACCAAGACATTCATGAGATATCTATGCATAAACTTTGGCAGTCCTAGCTCTCACGGTTCTCAAGTTATCGTGTGCCAAACACCAACTTGGATGGACGGACGCACAGACAGACGGAGGCAATTTCCATAGCTCCTGATCACAAGTTGGCCGGAACTAATAAATGGGAGGAAGAAGCCAAGTACGCTGTCAGAGTTCCAGGAGGTAGGGGAAAGCGCTTTTTGAAGAATTTATTATTATTATTTTTTTAATATTAGAAATCAAACCTTAGTGCTCAATTGGGGTCTGAAATAAAAAAATAAAGGTTTAAAAAGGTGTACAATCTCTAATCTTTAATGCTTTAATGCGAATGCTGGACTTCTTGTTGCCATGATGCCGACTGAAATAAAATAGGCTTTAATAACATAATTGCTCCTGTAATAACACAACTTTATGCTTAATGCTTTCATCATGAGCAGATTATTAGGGAACGTGTAATGCTGTGACACTTTGTTAACTCAACACAGAATTGAAGTAGCGGCTGAGAAATGTCTGGCCTTTTTTTCCCCTCCAGCTGAGCTGCAACGTTATCTGGTGAATATTTGGCCAGCACTCGTCGAACATGACTGGCATGCCTGCACTTGGCTTTATAGAGCCATATTGGTGGTTTTCCAAGCCCGTGCCAAAGCTAGCAGAAGTTGCTGACAGTGCCAAGGCAGTAGGTGGAGACAGATGCTACCTGTCCTGTGTGCTCGTTTCATCCAAATTGCTTCCAGTAATAAAGTGATAATGATGATGCATCTGAAAAGCAATTCGACGCATATACTTGTTCTGATGTGGATTTTGTTAAGTCCGAATCGACAGGAAAATAATTGATTGAATAAAATTTATTAAATGAATTTACAGATCCTTTTGTGGTCTAAACAATACTTGGTTCATAATTTAAATTCAACTATATATGGCTAAAGGCACATTCAGGTTTTTTTTTTTTACCTGTTTCTATCTGTTACGTGGGTTTCACTTTTAAATGATTCCTACCCATGTTCATTAAGCTCCACCCCCAGGATGACAGGCGATCCATGGAGAGTCTGTCAAGGCCATTACAAACATAAACATACACTCTGGACCATTTCTAAACGGCTTTTCTCAGGGAATTAATACACTAGCTGTGTTCGTCTCACAGCAAAAGGATCCTGGGCGCGAGCGTTTCTATGTGGAACTTGCATGTTCTCCGTGAGATTGTGTGGGTTTCCTCTGGGCAGTCCGGTTTCCTCCTGCAGTCCAAAGACATGTATGTTAGGCTAACTGTCTGCTCCGCATTGACCCTAAGTGTAAATCTGAGGATTTGTGTATGGTTTTTTTGTGTGTGTGTGTGTGTGTGTGTGTGTGTGTGTGTGTGTGTGTGTGTGTGTGTGTTGCTCGGTGATGGCCTGGCTAGCTGTTCAGGATTAGTTCAGTGTTGGCTGAAATAGGCACCAGCTTAACAGGATACAGTAAAGCGGTTCACAAAATGAATAAATGAATGCATGAGGCAATGGCTTAATTGTATTTTTATTCTTGTTTGATTTGATTTGATTTTTTAAATATCATTTTCTATTTATTTCGTCTTCTTTTTTTTTAATGTCAGGTTGTTGTTACAAGTAAATAAATGTACAATTGTAGCTTGAAATGCAATTTCCTCCAACCTTAAAGGACCCTGAAGTAGGATTAGCTTTTTTTTTTTTTTTTTTTTTTTTAATTCTCGACTGTGTACCTGGGACTGATGCTTGAATAATTCCCACTTATGTTCCTGAAGCTCCGTCCCTGGAAGCTGAGTGATCCATAGACTCTCTATAATGCTTTAATCACTTGTGTATGAACGATCTCAGCCAGAATAAAAGAATTAGTTCCGGGTACATTCTGACCTGCAGAATCACGCCGACCTCCAGATGTGCTCCAACAGCTGTATTTCTTGTTCCTACATTTAATTGGTTATTAGTTGTGTTGGCATATTGTGCTGACCGGCTTGTGCATTATTTTGCATGCAGATATGCTTTTCTCATTATATCCAGTGAAACTTTCTCTTTTTTACCCCATTTTTCTTTCTTTCTTTTTTCTCAATACCCAATGGGTTCTTCATCCATAACCTGAGGTACCATGACAACAGTTGCGACCGAACTTGCCCTCACCGTCACCTCCGTATAAATCAAGTTTGATTCCACTTCCATGTTTACCGAGTTGTTGATTATAGAGTTCTTGGGGAATGTATTTATAGCAGGTACTCCACCTTTTTTTTTTTTTTGCATGTGAAATATAGTCACAAATAGCGATTGTAGAGATTTTGATGAGGAAAACATCAGATGTGTAGATTAAAAAAAACAACCTGGTCCGAGTAAAATTGTTCCGTTTCTAAGCCAACTTTCCTCACTCAAGTTTATAATACTCGGTTTTGTCATGGAGAGAAATTTCTGATTGTCAGACACCAGCTTTCCTTATATTGCATAGCGTTGTATTTACTTGGAATGTGAACGTTTCCTCATTTTCTCTCTCTCTCTCGCTCTCTCTCTCTCTGTCTGTCTGTTTTTTTCATGCCATTGCATCACCACAGCTGCTGTGTTCTGTAGACAGAAGCCTTGGATTTCTGCATTTGCAGGGTGCTTTGTTGGATTTGGTGTTATTTAGTCTTCACACACCAAACGCACGTACGCCAAATGCACAAACACAAATATATGACTTGGTTTAACGAAACATAAATACACGCTACTCTGCTGCATAGAACACATTTGCCAAATAGTGAAAACATGAATGAGTCTGTAACCTACCTGACGAGGGGGGGTTCGTATGCAGATTAGGACATTTGCATGCACCTTATTTTAGGTGTGTACTGAATAGATTTGAGTTTATTGTAAAGATTGGCTTAGAAAGCAAGCTAACTGCCGTCAGCTCCTGTTTCCATGACAACAAAAGGCCTAAGTGAATGTTAGCTTGGGCACAGAGAGCAATGTGAGATTTTTTTTTTTTTTTTTTTTTTTTTTTTTTTGACATACTTGATTAAATGGGATGTAACAGTTGAAACTGTGCTTGCTGGAGTAAACATTATATGGTGAATATTGCTGTTGAGCGTTTATTATTTTTTTACATTTTATAATTGCATCACATCCTTATATGCATTTTTATTATTATGTCTTGTACTTTGTGTGTGTGTCGTTGGTGTTGACCTTTGTAATTCTTTAAAACAACTCCTACTCAGCGGAAAGGTCTAGAAACTGTGTTTGAGCTCTGCTTATTATAGCACTCACTGTCAGCATGCAGTACACTCAGGGTATCAGCATACTCATTTTGTACTAAAAAAGTAATAATTGCTTTTATTAACATTTTATTAACATTTTTTACTTCCAAATTACTGAAAATGTGGACATCATAGGCTAATTGCAGGTTATCTCTGTGTGTGTGTGTGTCCAATATATATAAAATGTGGATATATATATATATATATATATATATATATATATATATATATATATATATATATATATATATATATGGGCTAGGTGGGTGTGAGGGATAGAGAGTGTACAGTAGCTCAAAGTTGGCTGTCTGCCGGCCAATTGTTATTTATTTTTTAATCGGCTCTTTAGGTTGCCTGTTTTAGATGTACACACGTGTGTACGTGTGACGCATGAGACAGATGGTGCGAGCATATGGTTTGCAATTTGTGATTACCTGCTGCAGCCCTTCTCCAGCTTTCCTGCTCACACACCCAATCGGGAGTTGTGGCCACCCCCCTTTAAGAGTTAAAGACATATTAATGTCCGTGAGATGCAGCCTACGGTGCGATAACATGGACTGTTGGCTTTTCTGACACTGCTGGCCTGTATAGTAATCATACACCATATTAAATACAGGACTGAAGGAGATATTATATTTGTTATTTTCCTACTGCGGTTTAAGGCATAGAATTGAATTCTATACTGAAAATAAGCCACTTGCTGACAGTTGATAAATATTCCTGGCTTTGGACATGTATTGTGACAGACTGCACTAATATACAGTGATATGCTGGGACTGTCACATAGCCGACATCCATATGCTTCCCCACACAGTCGTGAAGCTGTGAAATTGGGGTGTACCGTGTTCTAGCTTCATGAATTTAAACATAGAATTATATATCTCTAATTTCCTTTTCCACTGTTTGAGCTTTTATGCATATGTAAAAAGTATGCAAATGAAGTTGGCAACATGTGTAGCATACTACACTGTAAATATGGTGAGGTCCTCATTTAGTTGCGCTGAGAATGAGAATTTGGTTGTTTTGCATGTATGCGAGATTACAAGTACACACCACAGCATTAGAGCCGTTTTACACAATCTGACAATGCGCAAAGGTGTCTGAACAAATGGTATTCTTCGAGTACTGAACTGCTGTGTTGTTTTCCCAGGTTTTCCTCAATACTGATGACAAAAACTGACTGCTCTGATGGATGGAAACTTGACCAAAAGTGTCGAGTACTACTGTGCAAGTGAAAAAGTGAAATTATTTCCAAAAGGCATGAAGTTACAGATGTTATATAACCTTTAAACAAATCACATTTTATTTTCATCTTTGACATTTTCAAAATAGCGTATTCAACATAATAAGCGCCCTGCTCCAATAAGCCCCCCCCAAAAAAAAATAAATAAATTTGATCTTACGTCTAATAACCGCCCATGTGTACTGGGAGCAAAATGGTCAATCAAACTTAGCAATTTCATTCGATCAGTCTCTGTAACAGTAAAATGAGGCGTTCACTGCCTGTAAAAGTGAGTTTACACGGTATTTCAAGACCCCCTGCCACTGGGGAATGTCTATAATGTTCATCAGTAACAACACTTTTGATTGTTCCACCGTGCTTTACAAAACAGGAAAATATTTTGCTGTGTTCTCTTGGTAAATGTCCAACAACCGATGAACCATTAGAAACTGCTACAGCAAAACTATGGGATACTCTGAATGAATGGAGCGTTGAGCCAGATATGGACCTATCAGAAAGTGAAGACGAGTATTTTTCACCCGATTCTCCTGCTCACTAACTTCATAAATTTAAGCACGTTCCCGGACTTGTGCTTTTGTTTATGTTCGTGTTGATTGGTTCAACGCGCCATGTGCTAAAGTTGACATTCCTGCTGATTGGCTCAATTTTACTTCCAGGAAAATGTTTAAAGGAACAGCACTGGAAGGGAAATGTAAGGGGTCTTTTTTTTTTCCTAATTATGCCGGGTTTTTTTGTTTGTTTATTTTCAGCTTTCATGTAAGTAGTTTGGTTGATACCACAAAATGAATAAGACAAATATCATTAAAACTCTTTCAGTGTTCTGTTATTATTAATGTTTTCCATCTCGATGGGAATAAGCACATGCTGTTCAACTTCGCTGGCAATCATGAGCGCTTATTACGTCGAATACGGTAACAGAAATGGAAAAAGGTCACAGCAAAAGTTACGGCACCCTGCAGAGTTATCACCTAGTAGCGCCCCCTTTGGCAAGTATCACAGCTCGTCAAAGGGGTGTGAGACCTTGATTAGCTGGACAGGGCCATGCTTGGTTCAGTCATTGTTAAGGAAGACCAGGTGATGCAAGTTTCACAGTTTTATGAACCATGTCTCTCACTGTCTATGGTAAGAGGCATGTAAAAGAACCATTGCTGACTTTCGTAAAGAGTAGGCTGCAAAGCTGTTAGCGTGTTTCTGTCCCTTGCTAAAGGGTTGTGTCAGGAAGGGCATCCGACGTAAAAACCTATGCCAAATCAAATGTGCGAATCAGATGATTTGCTGTGGCGACCCCTGAAAAAGGGGAAAAGCCGAAAGGAAAATAAGAAGAAGATAAATACCCAGATTCTTCTGAGCTTCCTCTAAGTCAGACCTGGGCAATGCATTCGACCCATTGGTTGTCCCTAAGCGGCCTGCGTAAGGTACGTTCGTACATACGTGTGGAGCCATATGTACACATATGTAGCTGTCTACCTATGAGCACTTGAATTGGCTACGCAGGTATACATATATACATGTTTACATATATAAAGCTGTGTGTGCGTATACCTTTTCATCTGTTTAAGTTTGAGTTTTAGTGTGTAAAAATGTCCGATCACACTAAAAAAAGAATGATTTATGAAGAATTCATGATTTTTAACAAAATGGGGCTTTTATATTTATTTACTGAAGTCAGAGGAAAATATGTGTGTTTAGTTTGTGGAGAGCAGATCGCCGTGATTAAGGACCATAACTTTAATCACCATTACGAGATTAAACATGCAGAAAAATACAAAACATGATAGATGCCGAATGGGCATCTGAAGCTTTGCTTTGTAAGCTGCAAGAGCAACAAGGCTTTTTTTTTTTTTTTTTTGAATCAAGCTTCAAACATCCAGAGATTCACCGGCCAGCTTTGCAATCTCCGACAAAATTGCTAAAAACAGTAAGTCATTTTCCGTGGGGAAATTCATCAAAGAATGTTTGGTGGACTCTGCAATGCGAATGTACCCCAAGAACAGTGACAAGAAGGATTGAGCACATCGTGGGAAATCTGCAGCTTCAGCTGCAATATAAAGTGGGCAGCATAGATTTTTTTTCTCTCCTTGGTTTAGGACAAGAGCTGTGATGTCTGCGACCCAGCCCAGTTGTTCGTGTTTGTTTGTGCGATGAAAAGGACTTAAGATCATTGTGGAGCTGGTGGCAATGCAGGCAGTGAAAGGGACGATGATGGGGAGTGATTTGTTCGTGGAGGTAAATACATGCCTGGAAAAGCAGGGACTGAAATGGGACACACAGCGGTAGGTGTTACAACTGATCTAACGTCCAAATCTAATGTGGAAAAACATTGGACCTTTAAAATGGATGCAAAATAAAATGGCGTGAAATCGACCCGGGAATGAAATTGGTTTCTTACACTATATCATACATGAGAATGCTTTATGTGTGCGTGCAAAACATAGCCATGTTGTTATTAAAATAGTTAACTTCATCAGGGTAGGGTCATTACGTTACAGAGAGTTTGTTGCACTCATGGAGGATGAGATTGAACATGGTGACGTAGGATACCACACAACTGTGAGATGGCTCAGTCTGGGAAAAAATACTGAAAAGAGTTTGGGACTTGAAAGAACAAATTCAAGAGAGCTGTGAGAAGAAAAGCAGAGACATACCGGAGCTCTCAGATGAAGACTGGCGTTTGTTGTTGATGCGACAGCACTGATGAAAGAACTAAAGACCAAACTGCAACGTAAAGGCCTTTATGTTCACGAATTGTACAGCCTGGTGAAGGCTTTCATGAGAAGATTGCCATTTCTTTCAAGGCAACTGGAAAGCAACAACCTTACTTGCATGCAAATCCTGAGAGAAGTCACACCATCACCTGTGCAGGTACTCCTACATGATTGAATCGCCTTGAAAACTCACCATGCAATGTTTCTAAGACTTCAGAACATTTGAGGGTGAAATGCAGACCGTTTCTTCTCCCTTTCCCTGCAGTGTGGATAATGTATCCAGTGATGTTTAGATGGAACTCGGTGACCTGCAGCCTAACATGCTATTGGCAGAAAAGTTTAAGTCAGTGTTGCTGCTGGATTTTTACTCTTCTCTCAAGGAAAACTTTCCACAGATGATGAGGCATTTTCAGATGTAGGTTCTTTTTGGATATACAGGGATCCCTCGCTACTTTACGCTTCAATTCATACGGCTTCAGTGTGTCTTGTTTTTTAAAAAATATTCATCGAATTAAAATAAATAAGGAAATTAAGGAAGAATAAGCGTAAAGAATAAACTTTTTACTGCAAAAAAAACAAAAACCTAAACCAACACAAAACAAAAAACAACCCAAAACCTCCCATCAAAACTACTTACATTTTTATATGAGGTGCGCATCTGAGTATGTGCATGCACGTCTGTATGTGTGTGTACAGACACTCCCCGACTTACGTTTTTAATTGGTTCCGGACAGCCGAACGTACGTTGAAAGTGAATGTAAGTTGTTACAGTGACGTATGACGTGTGACGTATGACGCTCATACTGTACTATACATCCATAAATACCACTACCGTATCTCATAAAACACCCCGAAATCAATTATTATAAACATAACATTGTAAAATAACATCAAATATATCAAATATTATCAACATTAATTTCATATAAATTATATTCAAGCAAAATAATTTCAAATTGATAAATTTGAATCAAATTCACTCATCAAATATCAAATACAGTATCAAATATAACCTTTCATATTCTCTATGATGCGAATTTTCTGTTTGTAAGTGGGGATGGTCACATGACATGAAGCTGAGCCGACTCACTTTACATGAAGCTTAAAACAGCCAATCAACGCTTACAATATGTGAAGCGCTCAATACTAAAAGTAGTGCACTTGCTGAAAGTAGTTTACTTGCTTGAAACAACGCGCGGGTTATATGGACTTCCGGTCTTTTAAGTGCGCAAGGGCACCGTTGAACTCATTTAGTACTCAGCCTGCACTGATGTGAATCAACAGAGCAGAGAGTTCTCTTTCTTGGCTTTTCATTCATTTTACAACTCAGATTGTGCCAAACCGATCTGAGCAGATAGTTAATTCGTCTGTGTGTGTATATATATATATATATATATATATATATATATATATATATATATAAAACTGAACTGGGAAGGACAGGCACGTTCAGTCTCGTTTGTAAACAATGGAGGCAGCGTCCTTATGTCAGTGTACTACGTAGGTATGTCTGTCTGTCTTCCTTTCGGCTTTTTCCCTTTTTACTCGGGAATCATCTGATTCGCACGTTTGATTAGGCAGAGGTTTTTACGTCGGATGCCCTTCCTGTCACAACCCTTTTAGCAAGGGACAGAAACACGCTGACGGCTTTGCAGCTACTCTTTACGAAAGTCAGCAATGGTTCTTTTACATGCCTCTCACCATGGACAGTGAGAAACATGGCCCGCCTTTGATAACCCAGTTAGCTGCACTGGGGGGGGACAGTGACAACCTTGTGAAGAGTGGGACTCAAACCCCCAACCTTTGGATCAGCGATCCAGCGCCCTATACCACTAGACCACCACTGCCCCTACGTAGGTATGTCTAAATTCAAAATTTGACTTAAAAAAAAAAACAAAAAACGTAAAAGCGAAAAAACGTGAAACGAATGAACGTAAGTCGGGGATCGTCTGTATTTATATTTTATTTACATCTTATGCATTATTTTTTAATGTTTAATTCATATTATAAGCATTTATAGCATTGGATATGTGTTTATTGATATTATATACACAGAAACATGTATGTTTTCGTCAGTGGGGGGGTGATACTACTTCACGGATTTCGATGGTCGCGTGGGGATCTCGATCCCAATTAACCACGGAAAGTGAGGAATTCATGTACCTACACATGTGAGCAAACATTCTAAGTGATGAAATTTAACAAATTTAGGTACAGATCCTCTCTCAATGATGGTCATCTGTTGGCTGTCGTTCACATTTATACCTCAGAAATTCAGCCTGACTTTGATGAAAACAGAAAACAAGCAGGTTGGACAACAAGTAAAATGGTAACAATTTGTATTTAGTAGATTTAATTCTGTTTTTTCAAAAATTATTAATTTCTGAAGATGCACATTTTGTGTACAATTGTTTTGGGGAATTTCGATTCAGTAAATTGTTTTTCCTACTTTTGTACTTTTATTTGTTTAATCATCACATTGACTCATAGCAATCACATCTTGAAAAAAACGATGTAATTTACTGCGTTTATAGGGAGATGCTCTTCCAAATTAGAGAACATCTAAATTAATATTAAGTATAATTTAATTCAGCCTATAGCTCCACATTATTTTCTGTTCCTTATGCAGCCCCTTGGGAAAATTAATTGCCCACCTCTGCTCTAAGCAGTTGCCTAGATTTCTGAAACTGAAAATGATTGATGCTCACAAGGCACAAGAAGGCTTTAAGAACGTGTAAGAAACGTGTTTTCAGGTACCAATTTCCTCTGTTCAGAATGTAATTAAGAAGTGGCAGTTTACGGGAACAGTGGAGGTCAAAACGAGGTCTGGAAGACCAAAGAAAAATATCAGAGAGAGCTGCTTGTGGGATAAAAGCAAGTCAGACTCCCCCACTTAACAGCTAGAGACCTCCAGGAAGGTTGTGCAGACACTAGAGTTGTTGTACGCTGTTCATCAGTTCAGTTACGCTTGTACAAATATGGTCTTCAGGAAGAGTCATCAGAAGAAAACCTTTCCTGGGTCTGAAATTTGGAAAAGAACATTCAGACCGGTCTGATGCATTTTAGAAACAGGTCCTGTGGACTGATGAGGTAGAGATGGAACTTTATGAGCGGAATGATTAAAGGTATATTTGGAGAAGAAAGGGTACAAAATTTCATGAAAAGAACATCAGTCCAACTGTTAAGCGTGGGGGTGGATTGATGATGCTTTGGAGTTGTATTGCTGCGAGTGGCACAGGGAGTATTTCACAGGTAGAGGGAAGAATGGATTCAATTAAATTCCAGCAAATTCTGTAAGCAAACGTAACACCATCTGTAAAAAGCTGAAGTTTAAAAGGATGGCTAAACATCATTGAAAATGTGTGGCTAGACCTCAAAAGAGCAGTGCGTGCAAGACAGCCCAGAAATCCCATTTTAAAACTTTTTTTGTAAGGAAGAATAGGAGAAAATCCCTCTAACAAGAATCGGAAGACTCTTGGCTGCCTACATAAAGTGTTTACAAGCTGTGATACTTGCCAGAGGGGGAACTACTGGGTGTGAACTATGCAGGGTGCCCAAAGTTTTATTGTGTCCCTTCCGTTTTTGTTATTTTGGAAATATAAAGGATGAAAATAAAACGTGGTCTTGTTTAAAACGTATCATCTGGAACTTCATGCTGTATGGAATACATTCCATTTTCCTCTTGCTTAACAGTTCACATGAACACAAATATTGATTGGGGTGCCAACACTTTTGCCTCGAAAGACGTCTTACAAGGTACTTGGATACACTGACAGTCAGGTCCATAGCTGCTTTTCGCCAACATCCAGATTTAGTGTCCATTTCTGATTAGAACAACCTCCAGTCTTCTGGGAAAGCTTTTCACTTTCAGGAGATTTTGGAATTTGTATTTATTCATTTACAAGAGCATTAATGAGATCAGGCCCTCCCTGAGTGAGAAGATCTGGGGGGCAATCACTATGAAGGATAAGGTCACAGTTCTGGGTAGACTGTCAAGTTCTTCCACTCCAACTGCGACAAGTCATGTCTTCATGGAGCTCACGGGCATTATCGTGCTGGAACAGGTTTAAGTCTTATAATCCAAATGAACAGAAATTCAAATGTTTCTATGTATGGACTTTCTAGACAATTGCGTTCTTTCTAAAGTCCCATTACATACAGAAATAAAAATGTTTCATACCTTACACCATCCACATACTTCTGAATGTCGATTACATTGGCATCAATATTAAGCAGTGCATCCACTAGAGAACGGCTCATAGGTGACGAAGCACAATCATTCCTGGAGGAGGTTGTAATATTATACAGATGCTCCCCAACTTACGTTTTTAATTGGTTCCAGACGGCCGAACGTAAGTTGAAAGTGAACCTAAGTTGTTACAATGACGTATGACGTATGACATGTGACGTATGACGCTCATACTGCACTATACATCCATAAATACCATTACTGTATCTCATAAAATACCCCTAAATCAATTATTATAAACATAACATTGTAAAATAATACCAAATATATCAAATAATATCAACATTAATTTCAAATAAGTCACTTATTTATACCGAGTCACTTTACATGAAGCTTAAAACAGCCAATCAACGCTTACAATATGTGAGGCGCTCAAAATCGAAAGTCGTGTACTTACGAAAATAGTGTACTTGCTGTGGCTTATACGGACTTCTGGCCTTTCAAGTGCGCAAGGGCGCCGTTGAACTCGTTTAGAACTCAGCCTGCACTGATGTGAATCACCAGCAGAGCGGAGAGTTCTCTCTGGATTCGGGTTTTCATTCATTTTACAACTCTCTTTGCTTAACTGAGTATGCATGGTAGATTGTGCCGATCCGAGCAGATAGTTAATTCATCTCTGTGTATGAGACTTGCACCCATGCTAGTAGGCTTATGCTTCTGACCAACCATATTTGATTAGGGTTACAAAAGTCCGCAAAACAGTGTAAACACAAAGATCACAGAGACGACGTCTTAACACAAGGGTAACACGCTATATAACTGATATATATATATATATATATATATATATATATATATATATATATATATATATATATATATAAAACTGAACTGGGAAGAAGGAGGGGCACACTCAGTCTGTCATTTGTAAACAATGGACACAGCGTCATTATGTCATTACGTCATTACGTCAGCATACTACTTAGGTACGTTTAAACTCAAAATTTGACTTTTTTTTTTGGGGGGGGGGGACACGTAAAGTTGAAAAAACGTAAAACGGATGAACGTATGTCGGGGAGCGTCTGTACTTCATTAAGAAAGGGAGTGACAAAAGTTTGTCACATTGGACTCCTGGTTAATTTCTAAGCAAATCAAGGCCTCTCTCTGATTAAGTAATATTAATGTTCATGAGTAGGGCAGTGGTGGTCTAGTGGTATAAGGCGCCGGATCGCTGATCCAAAGGTTGGGGGTTCGAGTCCCACTCTCCACAAGGTTGTCACTGTCCCCCCCAGTGCAGCTAACTGGGTTATCAAAGGCCGGCTATGTCTCTCACTGTCTGTGGTGAGAGGCATGTAAAAGAACCATTTCCTGACTTTCGACAAGAGTAGGCTGCAAAACCGTCAGCGTGTTTCTGCCCTGAATGGCCTGGCGAGCTGTCCAGGGTGTACTCTTCCCTTGCCCTCAGTTGGCTGGGATGGGCACCAGCCTCCCCGCGACCCTAATTAGGATGAAGCGGTTACAGAAAATGAATGATGATGATGATGAATGTTCATGAGTACACCATCAGGAGAACGCTCAACAACAGTAGTGTGTGTGTGTGTGTGTGTGTGTCTGTATGTATATATGTATGTATGTATGTATCGATGGATGGCAGGGTTGCAAGGAGCAATTGTCCTTTCAAAAATAACATTGCTACTTGTCTGTTGTTTGTTGAAGATCACATGGACAAACCAGAAGGCTGTTGACAAAATGCCTTGTGGATGGATGAGAACAAAATAGAAATTTTTGGTTTGAATGAGAAGCATTATGTTTGGCGAAAGGAAAACACTGAATTTTCACAGAAGAACCTGTTAAACATTTTGGGGATAGTGTCAAGGTTTGGGCCTGTTTTGCTGCATCTGGACCAGGACAGCTTGCCATCATTGATCGAACATTGAATTCTGAATTAAGCCAGCAAATACTAAAGGAAAATACTAGGACATCTGTTCATGAACTGAATCGCAAGGGAAAGTTGGCCATAGAGCAAGACAACGACCCAAAGAACACAAGTGGTTTTATCAAAGAAGCGTTAAAGAAGAATACAGGTAATGTTTTGGAATGACGAAGTCCTGAACTCAATCCAATTGAGGTTTTCTGAAATGACCTCAAGTGAGCAGTTCTTGCGAGAAAACCCACCAACATCCCTCAGCTGAAGCTGTTCTGAATGGAGTAATCGGCAAGAATTCCTCCAAGCCAATGTGCGGGAAATGTTTATTGGTTGTTTTTGCTTCAAAAGAGGATCCCACCAGATACTGCAAACAGAGGTTTGCATACTTATGCCACTCAGATAAGAAATTTAGGATTCTTTTCCTCAATATGTAAATGACCAAGAAAAAGATTTTGGCTCATTTATTTACTTGGGTTCTTTTTATCTGCTTTTAGGACTTGTGTGAAAATCTGGGGTTTTTTTTGTCATGTTTATGCAGATATGTATATTCTCTGACAATGAAAATGCAAGACAGTTTTTTGGTAATACTTTGGGACCATCCTATTGGAGCATGAGTACAGTGATACCTCTGCTCACGAACATAATTGGTTCCCAGAAAGTGTGTGTGAGGCGAAAAGTTCGTCTTCCGAACATTTATTTCCCATAAGAAACCATTAAAATGAGAATAATCCGTTCCCAGGTCCCCATAAAACATAATTTTCTACTAAATAAGCCTTAAAACTACACAAAAATATACCTTATTTTATGTATAATAAATGTGCTATTGTATTGTAATTAAAGAAATAAACTGTACTGTATAATAAAGTCGTTTTATTTACCTTTGTGATGGTAGTTGATGGCTTGATGGAATGGAGTGGGAGGAGGAGGGAGTGGGAGGAGGGAGGGAGGGAGGGAGGGACTTACTGTTTGGAAGGAGAGTTTGGAAACGCCTACTGTTTGGAAACACCCTTAGCCACACACGCACCCTTAATAGCTTCCTTGTTCTTAAGGATGGTGGTAGACTTAGCGTACTGGTACTGGGACGCTGAGTCACACAAACGCACACCTCGTTCGTGTTTTTCAATGATCTCCGCCTGTGGTGGGGTCTTTTTCGGTCCCATAATAGCAAAAGTACACTCAATATGGTCCAAAATGTCTATCAAACACAAACCACGTCCGCACTCAAAGAAAGGGGTGTGACGAACTATGACGCCGTGAGCGTGCGTCAGCTTCTCGTGGCCGCCATCGTGGCGCTGTTTGACCGCGTGGTTTGATTCATCCGCCGAAAACTAGTTCGTCAGCAGAGACTATATGCTCGCAAATTTAATGTTCTTGAGGCGAAAAGTTCGTGAGCTTAAGCGTTCGTCAGCGGAGGTTTTACTGTACTGGTATTTCAATGACCCTAAACATTGGGTGGCAGCCATAGCCTAAAGGTTACCGAATTCCAGAACCTGCAGGAACAATTAGTGGCTGAAGTGCCTTTGAGCAAGACACCTATCCCCCAACTGCTGTCTGGGTGCCCCCAATGTGTGCGTGTGTGGCAGCCCACCACTCCGTGTGTGTGTGTGTGTGTGTGTGTGTGCTCACTTTAAATTGGTTAAATGCAGAGGAAATAATTTCTCTTGCAGGATTAATACAGTATAAACACCTCAATGACTTTTCCAGCAGCGGCACTCACTGTCACAGAGTTCAAACTCTGGATCTGTACTCTTTTACGGCTCCAAGTTTGTTCAGGAATCTCCATAATCAGTTATGAGTGCATTCAAATGAGTGGTCATGTTGCCCATATAAAGCATCGAAAAAAAGGCATAGCATTCTGCAAATGAAATCTTTACCATGCTTTGATTGTCACATGATGGCTTGTGTATTACACCTGATTTGTTAGCCGTCAAACATTTGTGAGATCAGTTTGGACACTGAGTATCAGGCCAAGTACTAACACCACGGGCAGCACGGTGGCGTAGTGGTTAGCATGTCAGCCTCAGAGCAAGAAGGCCTGGGTTTGATTCCTGGGTGTTTCTGTGCGGAGTTTGCATGTTCTCCCCGTGCTTGCATGGGTTTCCTCTGGGTACTCCAGTTTCCTCCCACGGTCCAAAAACATGCACAGTAGGTTAATTGGCCGTTTTAAATTTCCCGTAGGTTCACATCGTGCAGAAGGCAATGGCAAACCACTGCACTATCCTTGCCAAGAAAACCTCCATGAAGATGATCATCAAGGCGTTATCCTTCATGGCAGGTCGCCAAGAGTCGTCCTATGACTCGGAAGGGACCAGACCAGACCAACACCACAGAACAAGCAGGAACTTGAGTGTGGCATTGCAGGAGGAGTGGAGCAACATCCCTCAGGACAACATATGGAGGATTTTCAGAGCCGTATGCAGACGAATTACGGCCTGCATTAACTCAAACCGAGGTCATACTCCAGACTGAACTTTTTTGGGATGGACATTTTGTTGTGATGCCTCACTTTTGTTCAAAGCTGCAGTATTTTGACACAAAGTTGTTTGGTTGTTATTGATTAATACTGTACGAATGATGTATGAAATTGATTTTAATACTTTAATTGATCACTTCAAGACACAATATTAAACATATTTATTCTGAGTGTTGCGGATTCATTGGCATCGAGTGTATAAAATTCTTAAGGGTTCTCAAACTTTCAAGAACTGCACTAAGTACTTACTGTTCATGTAGTACTGAATGCAAAACCTTTCCTACAAAATGACTCTAGGATACAAAACACACAGGCTTCTTCTTCTTCTCTAATAAAGGGTGCTCAGACCACAAGTGACTAGCATGCTGACTTTAAGAAGCATGTCATCACAGTACACTCTATCCTTTCTTGAGCTCCTTGCTTGCTAAAGTAGCATGAAATGTAATGCCATTTGCAGCATGCAATTAGGTTAGGAAAGAAAACAACAAGGATGAGTGTTCTCTTTTTGTCCGAGCTTCAAAGACATTTGCTAATCTTTTCGCGTCTTTAATTGTCAGCTCGGTAGGAGGAGGTGCTTATCAATGGAAAAAAGTTACTGGTCCAGAAGTAAACTGATGACCATGGTTATTCCCGGCTTTTGGCTCGAAGATGCTGTCCTCCCTCCTCTTTCTGAACAGCTTTTAATTCAGTGGGGGAGAAGGGGTGGGGGGAAAAGCCCCTTGTTCTGACAATAGATTTTTTTTTTTCCAGCCATATGTTTAGCTGACATCTTCATCAGGTTCACAGCAGGTTACCTTAGTTAACTCTCACACGACTGCTTGATGGGATTTTCTTTTGGTTCCTTGACTCGCTCACACAAAGTGTAGATGAGGCCCAAAAGAAAACCCAGAACCCTGCCAGTGGGCCACTCACAATGGCATTATTGTGGGTCTTAAGTAGCTGCAGCTTCCTCTAACAGGCTGCCTCTGCACAGACCTGTTAGCAAAGGCAGACAATAGCTTTGTTCTGGGCCATGGAGTAGGCTAATCCACACGACGACATACTGTGAAATAAATCTTTTAGAGTTAAAGGGAGGGGATGAAAGAGAGGGTGAAATAAGAAAAATGAAGATTTGCCAAGGAGGGTGAGAGTTCAGCGGTTTAACCTCTGGCCGAAAACGACAGGCGACGATGATGCATGTTGTTAAGATTTACATGGTTGTTTGTCCTAGTGTGTCAACACGAGATATTAAAATAACATTACTGACATGTTCAGACCTCTCCAAAATATCACCAAAGACTGTTTTGATTGTGAGGATGAAATATTATCCCTTCTGTGTGTAGTGTCTAGACTTATGACAAAGGTTTATTTTTATTTTTTATATTTTAGGAAAGTATAAATGGTCTGTTGGCGGCACAGTAGAATAGTGGTTAACACATCAGCCTCACAGCAAGGAGGACCGGATTGGATTCCCAGGCTCGGGCGTGGCTGTGTGGAGTTTGCATGTTCTCCCTGTGCTTGCATACATTTCCTCTGGGTACTCCGGTTTCCTCCCACAGTCCAAAAACATGCACAGTAGGCCCATTGCCTGTTCCAAATTGTTCCTAAGTCTGAGTGTGAATGGTTATCTGTATGTTGGCCCTGTGATGGCCTGACAAGCTGTCCAGCGTGTACCTTGCCCTCACTCAGAGTCGGCTGAGATGGACCCTAACAAAACCACTCTATGTAACAATGTGCTTTGAATCTCATGGTTTTAGTACAGTGGTACCTCACTTTACAATAATCCCAGCAACCGAAAAATCCAGGTTATGAAAAATATTTTCCAAACTTTTTTGTCGCTGTAAACGAAACAAGTTCTCTTTACGAAACGTGCCAAACGCACCATTCAAACATTAAAACGCGCCATTCAAGCAATGCATGAGCTGCTCTCCCATAGACTATCTTCCAACTTCCCACCCCACTGGCTTCCCATTGGCTATTATGGAGCACCCATAATGCTTTTTGTGTAAAGGACAGAGTTACTGTTGTTTCATGAGTTTTTCGAGTGTGCTCATTGCAACATTATCTTTTGGCTCAGGCTTTTAACCTTGCATAAACATTTGTAAGATTATAACTCTGTTAAGAAGACATAGTCAACCCCCCCCCCCCCCGCCCACCCACACACACAAACACGTGCTCATGTGATTCCCAGTGCGAGTGGAAAGAAGAAGCGGGCTCGTGGCATGTGGTTGAATGATATCGCAAAGGAATATGGCCAAACCCGTGTATCATTGCTACACTATTGAAGCAGAAGGAGGCCCTAAAAGGTATACTTTTATAATTTTTTAAAGGGTTTAGGGGTAGTTTTGGGGGCCTTGCAACTAATCACACGTATTACATGTAAAATGTAGTTCAATTTATGAAAAATCCAGGTTCCGAAAAAGGCTCTGGAACGGATTCATTTCGTAAGGTGAGGTACCACTGTGTATACTTTACAGAAAAACAAAATATTTGGTTTGATCATAAAATTTTGGTTCAGTTTTGATTGTGCTTATAAAATCGCAACCTAAAACAAGAGTCTGCATAAAGTTATACACGTTGTTCCAATTTAAAGAACACGGTTATTGTTATCCCTCCCGCATAATTTGTGTGTACGCAGAATATTTAAGTGATTGCTACAGAAGCATATTTTATCACATATGACCATAAAAAGGACAAAAACTGGTATTTATATCCCATGGATTACTAGTGGCGTGCTGAATTAAAGCAGTTTTTCCCTGGAAGTGACGTCAGCTTGTTGGTTCAGGGTTGACGTTTGTTGTGGATACAGTGAAATTCACATTTTATTGACTCTGAGGACAAGAACGCTGCTGGAGATGAGCGTGACGGTGAATCCAAAATGGCTTCTACAGATAACGTTTTGCCGAATCTGCTTTCCTGTCGTCAGTTGGTTTAGAAATAAAAAGAAATACGGGGATCCCTCACTACTTTGCGCTTCAATTCATGCGGCTTCAGTGCATTGTGTTTTTTTTTTTTTTTTTTTTTTTTTTTTTTTTAAATAAGGAAATTAAGGAAGAATAGGGGGCAAAGTTAAGGAAAATTCCACAAAAACAAGAGCAATTATACAAAAAAAAAACCCAAACAAACAAAAACAACAAAATAACCCAAAACCCCCCATCAAAACTACTTACATTTTTATGTGAGCTGTGCATCCGAGTGTGTGTGTATTTATATTTTATTTATCTATTATGCATTATTTTTTAATGTTTAATTGTTATTATAATTATTTATAGGATTGGATATGTATTTAATGATATTATTTACACATATCCATGTACGTATATGTCAGTTGGGGGGTAATCCTACTTCTCGGAATTCGGGGTTCGTGGGGGGATCTTGATCCCAATTAAACGTGGAAAGTGGGATCCCTGTATTTTCCACGATTTGTGCGCTTGTTGTTTGTGCAGTTCAGCAATGGCCGATAATGTGTTGTAGCACACAGGTCAGCAACGTAGTCTGAACAAGCCAATGCCTTAGCATCACTACCAGGCTGGAAGAACCAATCAGAAAAGCAACATGTCTCTGAACACGCATTGAGTCATAACACTCACGCATTTTTTAAAATCGGGTATGGACTGCTGATGTTATATGTGATCGTTCATGTTTTTATTCGTCCCGACTAAACATAGGTTTCCTCCAGGTTCACCGGTTTCATTCAACAGACCAAAGACATACTAGTCATTCTCAAAAAATTTGCATATTGTGATAAAGTTAATTATTTTCTGTAATGTGCTGATAAAAATGTAACTTTCATTTATTTTAGATTCATTGCACCTCAATTGAAATATTTCAGGTCTTTTATTGTTTTAATCCTGATGATTTTGGCATACAGCTCATGAAAACCCAAAATTCCTATCTCAAAAAAATTAGCATATTTAATCCGACCAATAAAAAAAGTGTTTTTAATACAAAAAAAAGTCAACCTTCAAATAATTATGTTCAGTTATGCACTCAATACTTGGTCGGGAATCCTTTTATAGAAATGACTGCTTCAATGCGGCGTGGCATGGAGGCAATCAGCCTGTGGCACTGCTGGTGTTATGGAGGCCCAGGATGCTTCGATAGCAGCCTTAAGCTCATCCACAGTGTTGGGTCTGGTGTCTCTCAACTTTCTCTTCACAATATCCCACAGATTCTCTATGGGCTTCAGGTCGGGAGAGTTGGCAGGCCAATTGAGCACAGTAATACCATGGTCAGTAAACCATTTAGCAGTGGTTTTGGCACTGTGAGCAGGTACCAGGTCGTGCTGAAAAATGAAATCTTCATCTCCATAAAGCTTTTCAGCAGATGGAAGCATGAAGTGCTCCAAAATCTCCTGGTAGCTAACTGCATTGACCCCGCCCTTGATAAAACACAGTGGACCAACACCAGCAGCTGACATGGCACCCCAGAGCATCACTGACTGTGGGTACTTGACACTGGACTTCTGGCATTTTGGCATTTCCTTCTCCCCAGTCTTCCTCCATACTCTGGCACCTTGATTTCCGAATGACATGCAAAATTTGCTTTCATCCGAAAAAAGTACTTTGGACCACTGAGCAACAGTCCAGTGCTGCCTCTCTGTCGCCCAGGTCAGGCGCTTCTGCCACTGTTTCTGGTTCAAAAGTGGCTTGACCTGGGGAATGCGGCACCTGTAGCCCAGTCCACTGCTTCTACAGGTCCCCCAAGGTCTGGAATTGGCCCTTCTCCACAATCTTCCTCAGGGTCCGGTCACCTCTTCTGGTTGTGCAGCGTTTTCTGCCACACTTTTTCCTTCCCACAGACGTCCCACTGAGGTGGCTTGATACAGCACTCTGGGAACAGCCTATTCGCTCAGAGATTTCTTTCTGTGTCTTACCCTCTTACTTGAGGGTGTCAATGATGGCCTTCTGGACAGCAGTCAGGTCGGCAGTCTTACCCATGATTGCGGTTTTGAGTAATGAACCAGGCTGGGAGTTTTTAAAAGCCTCAGGAATCTTTTGCAGGTGTTTAGAGTTAATTGGTTGATTCAGATGATTAG
>CM045751.1:17355000-17387500 GCA_024760905.1 Plotosus lineatus | reverse complement strand
TGTTTCTCCTCGCTGCTGATTGGTCGCAAATGATGTGCACACCTCTTTTTTTGTCCGTCGCGCACAAGTTATCACCGCGATTACTTGAATTGTGAAGTAAATATTTTAATGTGTTTTTAATGATCATTTAAGCACTATGATGTCACTCAAACGCCCTGCATCTTCTCTAGCTTCTGGTAAGGAGCCCAAGCGCTTTATTTATTATTATAAATATTATCACAGTACAAAATGAAAAAGTTTTTACGTAATCATTACTACATTTTACTGCATTATTATTGTATTAATGAGTAAGACTGTTGAAAGAATGTGTTTAAGAAGCATATTTTAGCGTGTGTAATACTACACATAGGGTTTTAAAACCACATCAATAACTCGCGGATTTTCTTGAAAGGCCGGAACCGAACCATCGCGAAAAACGGGGGCCTACTGTATACATCGGATATATGTATTCATCGCTATATCCGTCTGTCCTTTGTGTCCATCAGTGTTTATTTTAATTCCGGCCCAGAACTCATAAACCCTTTCAGATTTCTTTTTCAAACTTTACAATTGTTTTAGTTCGGCAGTGTAGTTGTCCCTCTTGATGTTTTGGAATTTGTGAAATTCATATCTTCCTGTTGTTCGGGTAAGTTTCTGGCCAAAGGTTAAGATTTTGGACCGGTTTTAAACCGCAAGTGAATTCAGTGCCATCTGGAAACCCCCATTATAATTGGCCATCTCTTTAAGAAGTGCATTCATGTTTTACCAAAACCCTAATTGTTTGATGGAAGCAAATCCAGATACGTGACTGAATAACCTGTTTTCTCTTAAATTTTAAATAAACAAGCCTCTAGCAGCCATGAAAAGAAACCAAAATAAAAATGACAAGCTTTTTTTTTTTTTTTTTAAATCACCATCTTCTGTCAAGAACTCAAGAAGGTGGAGATATCCCCTTCTCGACTGCTTAAATATAAAATAATAATAACACTTTTTAAATTAATATCTGGGCAAGATCTCCCCCCAAAAGTAAAACTGTACCCCGCCGCCCTCTTATAGCTACAGCTTCAGATTTTAAATATTCTGCTGACTACGCTCCTGCATATTTAAATATTCTACATGCCTTAAAGAATTCAATGCATATTTCATTGTAGTAATAATTTAATAAGAGAAAATCAGCAGCAGAATACATATGTGAAAGACACTTTAGTGCGGAGACATACAGCGTACTCAAGTTTGTTAAGAGTGGTTTCAAAGTTCTGTATTTAAGTTTAAAGGGTACATCATCTCACCACGCAGCATGGATAATATTGGAAATCGGCTTTAAATTTAGTAATGCGTTCCTCAGTGAAAATGAGCTTGACATCCTTGCAGAAGTTCCTTAAACAACTGTTTTTAGCTTGTTCGGCGATGTGTAAAAGCCGTACCTGAACAGGGCCGATTTCCAATATTATCCATGCTGTGATCCAGGAAGGGCCGAGGCGTCACTGAACATCTTTTTTAAAAGGACAACCATGAAATCTGCATGGGGAAAATGATTCATTTAGGTATTTGTCCTCTTTTCCTTTGTTCCCTAACATTTTTTGACAACAGTGACAAGCTAGCATGTCATCTTTCTTGAGTCATGAGTGACTAGCTGTTTACTTGAAGTCAGAAATTTACATGGAAGGCTGATGAATTGGGTGTCATGGTACTGGTCAATGCAAAGAATTTGTGCTAATCATATTCTTTAAAAGCTCTTGTGGGCCACACAAAATAGGGTTGGCAGACCAGATTTGGTCCATGAGCTTTGAGTTTGACATCTGTGACTTATGAGATGACTGTGATTTGCCTTTCAGGGTCACTCAAGGTCAAAAATGATTGTTTATTTTTTTTTATCCATATATTGTTTGCTATCAGTGTTTATTAGTAATGGCAGTGTGCACTCGTTTCAAAGTTATAAGCACTTAAAATCCCATGACATACATTTTGACATTTTCGGTCACTCAAGGCCAAGCGGATTTATGCTGTTTTAAAAGCATGTGTACGGCGGTCCCTCAGTGCATCAATAGGTCTCTGTCACTTTTTTTCCCAAATATAAACAATTTCAGTTTTAACTCTCCAAAAATTAGTGATAGACTGACATTCATATTCACATTTAATAAGTCAAATCATGACTGGAACTCTGGTAGGGTAATGTGCCCACCACATTTGGTGAAAATTCTTGCATAGTTGTGGGCAGGGTTTTGCTCAGAAACAAACAAGATGGGCATTCAGAGAGCGCAAACCTCTGGCAAGCAGAAAAAAGCTCAGTACAGAGACCTCTGTGTTAAATAATATTTAAAAATGCCTGATTCACCTGGAATGTATGATCTGATTAGGATTGCCACCAAAATTTAATGCAGTGTTACTTTGGCCATACTCCACCCTCACAAAAAAGTAACAAAATCGTTTCATAACTTTTTGCAAGAAGCTACTAACAAACAACCTAATGCTGAATAAACATGACCTCCTAACAGATGCTGGGGATTACAATATCTTTGCTAGAACTACCGTATTCAACGTAATAAGCGCCCTGCTCCAATAAGCGCCAACCCCAATTGTTTTTTTTGTTTTTTTTTTTTTATCTCGCGTCTAATAACCGCCCATGTGTACTGGGAGCAAAATGGTAGATCAAACTTACCAATTTTATTCGATCAGTCTCTGTAACGGTAAAATGAGGCGTTCACTGCCTGTAAAAGTGAGTTTACACGGTATTTCAAGACCTCCTGCCATTGGGGAATGTCTATAATGTTCTTCAGTAACAACACATTTGATCGTTTTGCCATACTATAAAAAAACAGGAAAATATTTTGCTGTGTTCTCTCGGTAAATGTCCAACAAGATGAACCATTAGAAACTGCTACAGCAAAACTATGGGATGCTCTGAATGACTGGAGCGATGAGCCAGATATGCACCTAACAAAAAGTGATGACGAGTATTTTTTACCCGATTCCCCTGCTCTTTATAAATTCATAAATTTAAGCACGTTCCTGGCTATGTGCTTTTCAATGTGCCACGTGCTAAAGTTGACTTTTGTGTTGATTGGCTCGATTTTACATCAAGGGAAAATATTTAAAGGAACAGCACCGGGAGGGAAAATTAAAGGGTCCTTTTTTTAAATTATGCTTTTTTCTGTTTATTTTCAGCTTTCATGTAAGTAATTCGGTTGATACCACAAAATGAATAACACAAATACCAGTAAAACTCTTTTATTGTTCTGTTATTATTCATGTTTTCCACCTTGATGGTAATAAGCACTTACCGTTCCAATCCGCTGGTAACCATTTTAATAAGCGCCCACCCACGCCAATTTTTTAAGAGCTCTGAGCGCTTATCACGTCGAATATGGTATATTTTGTGGCAAAGGTAAACCATAAACTCCTGTCCCTCAAAATCGTTTTTCACTGTGCATCACTGCTGGATTACATTTATTAAATAATTATCGCTATGAATTATATACTTGAATTCTCTTCTTGAAAATGTTTGAAAATTCATGAACATATTTTGCAGAATATATATGTTGTTGCAGAAAGTACTGCATGGCGCTTTGTTCATTTTTTTATTTCCCAAATATTAATTATGGGAATGATAACTATGGTGGTCACTTTTTAAAGCACCGTTTGCAAAGAAAATTCTACCACCGAGCAAAACTTTTGCTTATGCGCTGAATAAATGAGTGCATGCATTGTTCTACAGGGGTTGTATGCATAATGTATCTAATTTCTGCCTCCTTTATTTTTATATAAGACTGGAGTTCCTTATAATGAAGATGTCAGCAGAAAAGTCCACTGAATAATTACTCAAAGCATTGTGAGATACACCACTCTTTCACAGGAGGTTTTAGCATTTACTCTGAGTGCAACAAAGGGGAAATTAAATAGATACAAGTCTCAGAAAAACACTTCGAAGTGATAGATGAAGTAGAGGAAGTGTTTGTGAATGTGCACTGAAAGTTCGGACTTGTGCGAACCACTAAATAAGCATCAGCACTGTAACCAGCAGGTCTAGATTTTTCTCAGAGAAAGTAGAACTTGCTTCTTGCAAATTTCCCGACATCTGACGTTTTACACTCTTGCAACTGCTTACACTGTGAAACTGTTTGAAAACTGTAACGTTGGCATGCTCACATCAAGTCAAACCACAAACAGCTGCTGTGTTGATGGGTCTGGGGCTTCATGCTCTCACAACTTTCCTGAGATTCAAACTCATGCAGGCTTTTATTCCTCACTTTTTCTTGGAAGAATGCTACTTGTAAGGGGGTATTTAAGACAACCAACTTATTTTTTATGTATATACATACTCAAGAACAGTATTTAACAAAAGTTATAACAATATCTCAGTGACCATAGTTGGCGAAAATCTAAAATAATGACATTATCCCATCATGATGAATTAGTAGTTCATAATTATGATTTAGAATCTCTTAAGATTGACATGGTAGCTTTCCATATGGACGTGACAATTATACTTAAGTTCAAGACACTATGTTTTAGTATCTTATGTTCTATGTATGATTTAGTATCTCATGATTATGACTTGGTATCTCATATATATGGTCATGCATATGATGACGATGTTGTAATTAATATTTTAGTACCTCGTCTGACTTGGTCTCAATATTTCATTTCATTTCATTTTCTGTAACTGCTTAATCCTAACTAGGGTCGCGGGGAGGCCTGCGCCCATCCCAGCCAACTTCGGGCGAGGGCAGAGTACACCCTGGACAGCTCGCCAGGCCATCGCAGGGCGGAAACACGCCGACGGCTTTGCAGCCTACTCTTGTCGAAAGTCAGCAATGGTTCTTTTACATGCCTCACACCATAGACAGTGAGAGACATGGCCGGCCCTTGATAACCCAGTTAGCTGCACTGGGGGTTGGGGGACAGTGGCAACCTTGTGGAGCGTGGGACTCGAACCCCCTACCTTAGGATCAGCGATCCAGCGCCCTATACCACTAGACCACCACTGCCCTGGTCTCAGTATTGTAAAGAAAATATGACATGACATCACTTAGTGTCTCATGATTTAATTTATATACTTATAACTTAGTATATGAAACTAGAATTTTATATGTTTATAATTATGACTTTGTACCTTACACATGACTTGATGACTTTTGCATATGATTTAATGTCTCATGCATATGACCTGGATTAATTGGTATAGCATAATGTGAGGAAATAATGACTTGGTGTCTCATAATTATAACAATTTATATTTCA
Source organism: Plotosus lineatus (assembly GCA_024760905.1). Taxonomy (NCBI): domain Eukaryota; kingdom Metazoa; phylum Chordata; class Actinopteri; order Siluriformes; family Plotosidae; genus Plotosus; species Plotosus lineatus. The sequence continues at coordinate 17,382,280 of CM045751.1, read as the reverse complement.
TACATATTATTTAATATCTCAATCACATGACTTGCATTTTACAGTGGTACCTCACCATACGAAATTAATTCGTTCCAGAGGCTTTTTCTTAACCTGGATTTTTCGTAAATTGAACCGTATTTTTACATGTAAAATGTGTGATTAGTTCCAAGGCCCCAAAAACTACCCCTAAACTCTGTAAAAATTATAAAAGCATACATTTTAAGACCTCCTTCTGCTTCAATATCGTACCGATGGTAGACGGGTTTGGCCGTATTCCTTTGAGATATCACTCAATCTTCTTTTCACTCGCACCGGAAATCACACGTGCGAGTGTGTGTGTGTGTGTGTGTGTGTGTGTGTGTGTGTGTGTGTGTGTGTGTGTGTGTGTTGACCATGTTTTCTTAGCAGAGTTATAAACTTACAAGTGTTTAGGGAAGGTTAAAAGCCTGAGTTAAAAAAATAAAATTGGAATGAGCACACTCAAAAAATTCATGAAACAACAGTAACCTTGTCCTTTACATGAAAAGCATTATGGTCGATGCCTCTCCGTAATAGCCAATTGGAGGGAGCTGCGTCATCCCTCCTAGCCAATGGGAGGCCAGCGGGCCAGGGTGTTGGGAGATAGTCAATAAAGAGCAACTCGTGCATTGTTTGAATGGCGTGTTTTAATGTTTGAATGGTGCGTTTTAATGTTTGACTGGCGCGTTTGGCGTGTTTTGTAAGGAGAACTTGTTTCGTATACAGAGACAAAAAATTTTGGAAAATGTTGGAAAACCTGGATTTTTTTGTTTGCTGGGACTATCATAAGGTGAGGTACCACTGTATTATTATTATAACTTGGAGTTGCCTTATATCTTAGTATCTCATAATGAACTAATATCTAACGATTTGATTGAATGTCTCATAATTACTACTTAGTATGGCATACATATGACTTGATATCAAATAAAGATGACATAATTTAACTTGATCTCATAAACATGACTTAAAATCAGCATGTTTTGATTTAGTACATCATGAATTTTATCATGTCATAATTAACGGTGTATCATTCGGACTTGGTGTAAAGAAATTATGACTTGGAGTTTCCCATAATTATAACTTTGGTAACTATTCCATAGTATCTCAACAATTACTTGATATCGCATGAATTCATATCTTGAAATTATAATATCTCATAATTGCAATCTTGTATCACATATGGTTTATCTCCTACATATCACGTAATATCTCATTATGACTACATATCTAATTTTGACTTGGTAGCTTCTAATTATGATTTAGTTGTTTATACTTAATTGAAAAAGTGTCTCATTTTCTTTTAAGTAGGACTCGTATCTCATAATTGCGGTTGCGTTGAATATTGCCTGGCATCTAAAATATTTTTTCTTATTTCTCAGAATTAGGATATTATAATTTTGTCTGTGAAAAAGTATAAAACAACTTATTTTCTTAGTATTATAACCCAGTATTTATTTATTCACAGTTTTTCACAGATCCAAGTGCATGCAAGCTTGTATTTCTCACCTCTGTATTTCTTCTTGGAAGAGACTTGCAACTTGTAAGGAGGGATTTCAGACCTCTGAGATGAGTCTCATGTTTTCCCTAATTACTAATGAGCATTAATTAAGAAAGGCTATGATGGTAACTCAGTGAGCATAGCCAATAAAGAGTCTAAGCAAGTGAGCTGAACAAAAAACGTTTGGTGTGGAGTTGATGGAATGGCGGCCATGAGGATAATAATAATAGAATAATAACCAAGAAGTGGAGCCAAGGAAGACTATGGTGGAGTGAGCTGAAATTGGCTGGAAAACTATTGGGTTATTTTTGTACTCTGAGATTTGCGGTTTGGATTTCATTTGTAAAATGTACGAATTAATATGAAACAACTGGCTAACTCATGGCTATACTGAAATTCTGGTGTTGGCAGCCACATTAACACGCTGCTTTCAAAATAATAATAATAATAATAATAATAATAATAATAATAATAATTTTGCTCGGTAAGGGGACTAATCGGACCATATCAAGTTTTAAAGACAAATTGTTTACAATTTTCAATATGTTCATGAATATTGTAATAATGTTCCCTAAATCTCATTATTTATTTAATTTCTCCATTACATCATATAAAGACATCAGTGTTCTGGGATTGTGTTTTCTATACATCACGTCTTAGTTATCCAAAAAGATTTGTACTAAAATGGTGTTGAACTCTTCAGTCTTATTGAAATGTGCTGATTGGCTTTATGACCGAGACCCTGAAAATCGTTTCAGCTGCAGGCCATTGTAACAGCTTGTTGACAGTTTTACATATATGTATATATTCATGCACCTATTATAACAGCTTGTTGACAGTTTTACACATAAGTGTATGTGTGTATATATATATATATATTATATATTATATTATATATTATATATTATATATTTTGTATATACATACATATATATATATATATATATATATATATATATGTGTGTGTGTGTGTGTGTGTGTGTGTGTGTGTGTGTGTGTGTATATGTGTGTGTATATATGTGTGTGTGTGTGTGTGTGTGTATGTATATATATATATATATATATATATATATATATATATATATAGACAGACAGACAGACAGACCTTCCAAATTCAAATTTAATAATTACTTTATAAAACAGGTTATAATTACACTACAAATGATTTGGTTCTTCCCAAAATACAAAAGCTTAGATTTTTAAGTGTATAATAAATCTAGAAATAAGACTATAGTGTTACGGTCTACACTTAAAATAAGAAATTAATTCTTAGAACAAGATAAGTTATCAATGTTAATGCAAGAAGTCTTGTTCGGTGAAGTTATCATGCTGCACAGGTAGATAATTGTACTCAAATCAAGGTGTTTGTTTTTTGAACTCGGGGTAAGAAGCAAATAGTTTACAGCTGGGGTCGGGAACCTTTTTGACTAAGAGAGCCAAAAAAAGACATATATTAAAATCTAATCCTCTGAGAGCCATATATACATACACACACACACACACACACACACACACTAGTATATAAATACTGAGTACAACAAAATTGAAAAAGAAGACCAAGAATTTGAGAGTATAATACGACTCTGAATTTATTTTAAACAACATTGTCATAACGAGGTTATTTATTTGTTTGAAAAGTATTTCCTACTGTTAATGTGACTTCTGGTGCTGCATGGTTTTACTGGTGGCTTTGTAGTCTGGTTGTTACGTGGTGAGGTTCAGCTTCATGCAGGCTTTTAGGTGTCCATCTATTAAACGTGACCACAGGTTGGTCTTGATGTTTATCAGGTGTGAGAAGGCCTGCTTGCATGCATATGTAGAGCCAAACATGGTCAATACGACAGGACTCACATTGCAGTATTTATGTGACTGGAAGCACGCTCCAAGTTTTGACAATCAGCTGGTCTGTGGGTTGAAGTTTTTCCATGTCTATTTGTGTTTGCTTGCCAGCTGTGCTTGGCTTTGTGCAAATGAGCTGATCAAAAACAAGGGAAATTTACCTCTTTACTCAAAAACAATACACGCAGTCTGTGGCTGTTTTTATAATCTAATAAAATTAGAGTTTCAAGGTTTTGGACCCGCCCGCACACTGGAGTGCAGAAAGGATTGGCTCTCTGCTGCGCGCCACAGTGACATGTGGCATTGAAAATAGATGTATAGATTTAAATGCGCGAGATTTATTTATATATTTTTGTTTTATTTGATGGCTTTTTTTGTATTTTTATTTAAATGACAGTGAAATTATGTATTCGTTATTCTGTTAAGAAAGCTAATCTGATTTATCTGAGAGCCAGATACAGTCATCAAAACAGCCGCATCTGGCTCGCGAGCCATAGGTTCCCGACCCCTGGTTTACAGTATGCCGGGGTGTAGAAGGAATCCAACATTTTGAGATGTGATTTCATGGGGAAATAATGAACTTCCAGGTTAGTATCCGAATCATACAACACCCCCCCCCTTTAAAATAAATTTTTACTTGAAGAAGTAATTATGTACCAGATATCAATTTACTCCTAATTATGACGTTGAAAATTGGATATCTTTAAAATTCATTCCATCACCTCTTCAGGACTAATTAAATAGCAGACATCCAAATGTATGTCAACTTTTCTTATGTAGTGAATGACATTTTTTTTCTAAAAAAATGAAAATTATTTTTATTCAGTTGTTTTTAAATGAATATTAACAAAGAGAATGTCCTAATTAGTTTGTCCAAAAATGTGATGGCATGAACTGAGATACTTCCTTGTGAATTAATACTTTGACAATGTGGTGTTTATTCATGAAAAGATTCTTGTGTCAAGTGATATTTCAAGAGGGTTGGACAGTAACAAAGTTAATTCAGGGTTGATACTGACATTTGATGAAATCAGCTTAAAACCAGCGTGAGAGTTAACAGTCTCTGGTGGTCTAGTGCCCATGTAACGCCTTTCTTCTTTGGAGAGAGATATTTACAACATCTTGGCACAAAATTATGAAATATTGAAGTCAACAAAAGACTTTAATCAGCAGTCATAAAATTTATGTAATAACAAGAGCAATTCAAGAGTGCAAACCCCGGTTAAGTACAGATTTTTTAATATGTCAGAAATCGTCATTCTTTTGGACCTGCTAAAATGAAATATTTCCAACAAATATGCATTTACTCTAATGTTAAATAATCTGACAAAAAAAAAATGAATGCATTCAAAAATTAACGTGGATCATCTCCAAAACATAATGGAGGTTTCCTTTAAAGCTCTGCCTCTGGTAGAAATTTCATAACATTTCACACTGAAGACTGGATTAAAAAAAAAATCCTCAGTTTTCCCATCAGCACCTCCACCCCAAAATTGCTGCCACACCTCATTTCTTTATTAAATTCTCCCCAGAAAAAACACATTTGAAACCATAGAAGCACTTCGGACAAGGTTAAAAAGATACAAAATGTGGTGTCATGAGTGGGAGGCGGGGATTGGTTTATTCCTGTTTCAAATCGTTATTTTTTTAAATGATTTTTGGAGCTGCAAGGCTGCTTTCCTATAGTTCCTATAGACAGTTGATTGCTGTCAGCGTGTTTCTGCCCTGTGATGGCCTGGTGAGCTGTTCAGGGTGAGAGCAGGGCATGTAGGGATGAGCAAGGGAGAGGGAGAGGCTTAGAGGGAAGGGGGCGAGCACGCAAGTGACTGGGCGGGGGCAAGCGGGTGAGAGAGCAGGAATGGGGGGGGCGAGCGAGAGAGGGATTGTGATGGGGATAGAGGGGGAGTGAGAGAGAATGGGGGAGCGAGAGCAGGGGAGTGAGGGGGCAAGCAAGAGTGAGCAAGAGACTGAGCAGGGAGCAAGGAGGGAGTGAGAGAGACTGAGGGGGAGCGAGCGAGTGAGCTGGAGTGGGGGAGCCAGCTGGAGCGGGGAGTGGGAGAGTGGGGGCGCGAGAGTGAGCAAGACAGAGCGAGTGGGGAGCGGGTGAGAGCATGCGGGGAGTAGCGAGTGAGAGAGAAGCAGAAGGCGAGCGAGCGAGCGAGACAGGGAGTGGGGAGAGTGATTGGGGAGAGAGAGGGGGCAAGTGGGGGTGAGTGGGCAAGAGCGAGCACGGGTAGGTACGGGCGAGAGAAAGCATGGGTGGAGCGAGTGAGAGAAAGCACAGGAGAGAGTGAGGGTGAGTGAGAGAGAGAGAGAGAGAGAGGATTGCGAGAGAGAAAGGGGGAGTGGGCGAGCGAGAAATGGGGAAGCGTACTGGGGCATGAGCAAAAGCAAGGGGCGAGCAAGAGGGGGATTAAGAGAGAGCAAGGGGAGTGAGCTGGGGGCCGAGCAAGAGGGGGAACGAGAGAGAGCAAGGGGAGAGAGGAAGCGAGTGAGGGGAGAGCAAGTGGGGGCGACGAGGAGGAGCGAGAGAGAGCAAGGGGTAGTGAGCATGGGAGCAAGTGAGGGGGAGAGCAAACAGGGGCGAGCGAGGGAGAGCAAGCGGGGGCGGTGAGAGAGAGCATGAGGGGGTGTGGGAGCGAGAGCAGGGGGCTAGAGCGAGTAGGAGAGCGAGAGCAAGGAGGTGCTAGAGCAAGCGGTGGAGCGAGAGCGAGGGGGGAGCTGGCGAGAGGGCAAGCGAGCAGGGTGAGCAAGTGAGAGAAAGCGCGCGAGAAGGTGAGTGAGCGGTGGAGAGCAAGCAAGAGAAAGCACAGGAGAGGGCAGGGGAGCGAGCGAGAGAAAGTGCGGGAGAGGGCGAGGGAGCGGGCGAGAGGGCAAGTGAGCAGGGTGAGCAAGCGAGAGAAAGTGCAGGAGACGGTGAGCGAGCGGATGGGGGGGGCAAGAGAAAGCGCGGGAGGGGGCGAGCCAGTGCAGGAGTGTGCGAGGGCGAGCGAGAGAGAGCAATGGGGGGTGTGAGTAGGGGAGCGAGCGAGGGAGTACGCAAGAGCGCGTGAGCGAGAGAGAGCGATGGAGGGGTGTGAGCGGGGAGCGCGCAAGAGAGGGAGCGATGGGGGTGTGAGTGGGGGAGTGAGCGAGGGAGAGCATGATGGGGGGGGTGAGCGGGGAACGAGAGAGAGAGAGAGAAAGCGATGGAGGTGTAAGCGTGGGAGCGAGCGGGCGGGTGCGCACGAGAGCAAGCGGGGGTGCACGCGAGAACCAGCGGGCGAGAGAGAGTGATGACGGGAGTAAGCGGGGGAGCGAGTGAGGGGGGGGGGCGCACGAAAGAGAGCGCGAGGGAGGAGTGTGTGTGAGACAGTGGGGAGTGAGGGGGAGTGGGTGAGTGAGCAAGGGAGCGCGTGTGAGAGAGCGGGGGGAATGAGGGAGGAGTGCATGGGAGAGGGCGAGCGAGCGGCGGGGGGGTGTGCGGGAGAGGACGAGCAAGCGGGGAGCAAGCGAAAGAGAGTGGGGGCGCGAGAGAGTGAGAGGGTGAACGAGCGCCAGAGAGGGTGACTGAGTGTGGGAAAGAGAGGGCGAGTGAGCATGCAAGAGAGTGGGGGGTTTCGACAGTAGAGTGAGTGAGCATGTGAGGGAGTGAGAGAGAGCACGAGAGAGGTGAGTGCATGTGAGAGAGAGAGAGAGAGAGGGAGAGAGTGCGAGCGATAGAGAGCGAGAGAGAGAGAGAGAGAGAGAGAGTGATAGAGAGAGAGAGAGAGTGATAGAGAGAGCGAGAGAGAGAGTGATAGAGCAAGAGAGCGAGCGATAAAGAGAGTGAGAGAGAGAGAGAGAGAGTGAGCGAGTGTGGTCGAGTGAGAGAGCGTGAGGTTGAGTGAGCGAGCGAGTTTCAATGAGGAGGTTTTTACTTTTTTACCTTGAGTGTATTTCTCAGACTCTCCCTTGTGTGGAGTCAGTGCTGTTGGAAAGGGGTTTGGTTTTGGTTTTGGTTGTACCAGGATTTATTGTTTTGCTTCAGTGAAGGTTTGTTGGTTCAGTTGGATTGATTTTGAGGATGTTGACTCTTGGTCGGAGGTGTTGCTCAGTAAGACTGAAACCAGAACCGAAGGTTTGATTAAAATCGAGCGTTTGTGTTGATGCTCTGAAGTGCACAAAGTGGTCATGCATGAAGTGCAGATATTTATGGAAAGGGAGCCATTAGAGATCCAGCTCAGTTTTATGTTTGTTTGTTTGTTTGTTTATTTGTTTAGTCTATGTAATATTGACCAGATTATGGTCAGAATAAAGTTGAGTCAGGAACTTACCTACACATTTTACAATAGAATTAAATCAGGAAACTGATTGACGTGGTACTGTTGATTCAGGTTGCAGTGCTTGGCACCAATTCTATAAGTCACCAGTTTTGGTGGTTTCCTGATGTTCGTACTTCATAAATCTTCTTATTCTTCTGTGTGGGTGATTGCCAGAACCTGAAGGTTTACGTTTTCAGTCTGTCAACCTTTCTAGATGTGCATATGCATGTCCGTAAGTCCAGAACATTCTTGTGGACGATAGCTCAAGAACACCTTGCGGAGTTTTCTTTAAAATTTAGGCAAATGTCCATCATTACTTATGAATGAACTGAGCAGATTTTGGAGGTCGAATCACTGAAGCCTCGTATGTGTCATTCTTGTGAATGTGAGATTTTGAGATCACTTTGAGGAATTTAAATTCTGCATAAAAGTCGACTCTAACTCAAGGATGAACTGATTAAATTTTGGAAGTCAAGGTTATTCTTTGCCAGTCTAGTAACATGATATCTCGAGCACACCTCAAGATATACATATACATACACACACACACACACACATATATATATATATATGTATATATATACCAATTATGTTCGTGAGCAGAGGTATCACTGTATATATATATATATATATATATATATATATACAGTGATACCTCTGCTCACAACATAATTGGTTCCTAGAAAGTGTGTGTGAGGCTAAAAAGTTCGTCTTCCGAACATTTATTTCCCATAAGAAACCATTAAAATGAGAATAATCCGTTCCCAGGTCCCCATAAAACATAATTTTCTACTAAATAAGCCTTAAAACTACACAAAAATATACCTTATTTTATGTATAATAAATGTGCTCTTGTATTGTAATTAAAGAAATAAACTGTACTGTATAATAAAGTCGTTTTATTTACCTTTGTGATGGTAGTTGACGGCTTGATGGAATGGAGTGGGAGGAGGAGGGAGGGAGGGACTTACTGTTTGGAAGGAGTGTTTGGAAACGCCTCCTGTTTGGAAACACCCTTAGCCACACACGCACCCTTAATAGCTTCCTTGTTTTTAAGGATGGTGATAGACTTAGCGTACTGGTACTGGGACGCCGAGTTACACAAACGCACACCTCGTTCGTGTTTTTCAATGATCTCCGCCTGTGGTGGGGTCTTTTTCGGTCCCATAATAGCAAAAGTACACTCAATATGGTCCAAAATGTCTATCAAACACAAACCACTTCCGCATTCAAAGAAAGGGGGTGACGAACTGTGACGCCGTGAGCGCACGTCAGTTTCTCGAGGCCGCCACCGTGGCGCTGTTCGACCGCTGCGTGGTTTGGTTAGTCCGCCGAAAAGTAGTTCGTCAGCCGAGACTATATTTTCGAATTTAAAGTTCTTGAGGCTAAAAGTTCGTGAGCTTAAGCGTGTCAGTCGAGGTTTGACTGTATATATATATATATATATATATATATATATATATATATATATATATATATATATATATATATGGGGCAGTGGTGGTCTAGTGTTATAGGGCACGGGATCGCTGATCCTACAGTGGTATGAAAAAGTATCTGAACCTTTTGGAATTTCTCACATTTCTGCATAAAATCACCATCAAATGTGAGCTGATCTTTGTCAAAATCACACAGATGAAAAAACAGTGTCTGCTTTAACTAAAACCACTTATAGGTTTTCATATTTTAATGAGGATAGCATGCAAACAATGACAGAAGGGGGTAGAATAAGTAACTGAACCATCACATTTAATATTTTGTGGCCCCCCTTTGGCAGCAATAACTTCAACCAGACGCTTCCTGTAGCTGCAGATCAGTCTGGCACATCGATCAGGAGTAATCTTGGCCCATTCTTCTTCACAAAACTGCTGTGGTTCAGTCAGATTCCTGGGATGTCTGGCATGAATCGCTGTCTTGAGGTCATGCCACAGCATCTCAATGGGCTTCAAGTCTGGACTTTGACTTGGCCACTCCAGAACATGTATTTTGTTCTTCTGAAACCATTCTGAAGTTGATTTACTTCTGTGTTTTGGATCATTGTCTTGTTGCAGCATCCATCCTCATTTTAGCTTCAACTGTCTGACAGACAAAACTCAGGTTTTCCTGCAAAATAGCCTGATAAACTTTTAAATTAATTTGTCCATTTAATGAGTGCAAGTTGTCCAGGCCCCGAGGCAGCAAAACAGCCCCAAACCATGATGCACCCTCCACCATGCTTCACGGTGGGGATGAGGTGTTGATGTTGGTGAGCTGTTCCATTTTTCCTCCACACATGACGTTGTGTGTTCCTCCCAAACAATTCAACTTTGGTTTCATCAGTTCACAAAATATTTTGCCAAAACTTCTGTGGAGTGTCCAAGTGCTTTTTTGCGAACATTAAACGAGCAACAATGTTTTTTTTTGACAGCAGTGGCTTCCTCCTTGGAGTCTTCCCATGAACACCATTCTTAGCCATTGTTTTACATATAGTTGATGTGTGCACAGAGATATTGGACTGTGCCAGTGATTTCTGTAATTCTTCTGTAAGTCTTACCTCTCCGAGTATTCTGCGCTGAACTCTTGCCATTATCTTTGGTGGACGGCCACTCCTTGGGAGAGAAGCAACAGTGCCAAACTCTCTCCGTTTGTAGACAACTTCTCTGACTGTCGATTGATGAACATCCAGACTTTTAGAGATGGTTTTGTATCCTTACCCAGCTTTATACAAATCAACAATTCTTGATTGAAGGTCTTCAGACAGCTCTTTTGAGCGAGCCATGGTGCACATCAGACAATGCTTCTCACCAAAACAATTCTTACCAGGTGTGACTTTTATAGTGGGCAGGGCAGCTTTAAGCCACTCATCAGTGATTGGGCACACACCTGACTTAAATTGTTTGGTAAAAATTGGTTTCAATTGCTCTTTAAGTTTCCTTAGGCAGAAGGTTCAGTTACTTATTCCTCCTCCTTCTGTCATTGTTTGCATGCTATCCTGATTAAAATATGAAAACCTATCAATGTTTGGGTGGTTTTAGTTAAAGCAGACACTGTTTTTTCATCTGTGTCGTTTTGACAAAGATCAGATCACATATGATGGTGATTTTAGACAATGGTAGGCCTGCGGACGGGATTTTGGGAGATAGTCAATGGGAGAGCAACTCATGCATTGTTTGAATTTTTGAGATGGCGCTTTCATAATGTGAACTTGTTTCGTATCCAGATACAAAAATTTTAGGAAAATGTTTTTCATAACCTGGATTTTTCGTTTACTGGGACTAAAACATGCTCTTAAATCTTTAACAACTAGGACATCTTCCAATCATGCCACCATTGACACCATCCCAAGTACTGCTTCTTTACCCAGAACTGTACTTTCACTGTCTGCTTTGTATACCACGCAGGGGCTAATATCCACCAGGCAGTAGTTCTAGTTTTCCAGCAGAAGTGGGACAACACAAGACAACCACGTCCAACCTATCTTCAAGGCTTCGGAATTGAATCCTAAAACTATGTAAAAGGGGCGTGAGCTACTGAGTATTGATCCTATTCCAACATCATGGACAGTAATATTAAGTTGTTTCCTCTTTACTTGCACCATTCCCATGAGAAGGCTTATGACAAGATCTTGGAACATGATTTCGCATTCAATCTCAGGTGCATGAGAGGTTGAACAGTGATGTACAGAAGAGAAAAAGCATAGCATGCTCATATTTCAGTTCATCTTGAAGGTGTTCAGTAGGGTTGAGGTCAGGACTCTGCAGGATTTTTGAGAACTTCTTCTCCATCCTTGGCAGACCATGCCTCAGAGGAGCTTTTTCACTTGGTTCACATTGCTGGGGCAAAGAGAAGTATACTTCACTTTCACTATAGACATATGTAGAACTTTGATACTGGCTTGTGTACTTTATGTACATCTCTAGAACTATCAAAATGAGTCAAAATCCAAAGTGAATGTATTTATTAATGGTAGAGAATAAATCCTATCTTAGTTTGTTTATTCAGTTGTAGATGCACCTTGCGTGTTATTGCTGGACCAAGCATTGCATTAGTTTCTGACAATGTAAACACGAAAAAGCAGTGGTGGCTTAGTAGTTAAGGTGATGGGTTACCAATCTGAAGGGTTGGGGTTTTACACCCGTGCATAGTGGCTCATCAGGCCGGTGCTTATCCCCGGTTTCTGTAGCTTGAAGCGACCAGGAGTTCAACTCCTCCTGAATGGGACGCTAGCCCATCACAGGTTACCTTTTCAGTATATTTTTACTGGCACCCATTTATACTGCTGGGTGAACAGAGGCACACTTGTGGTTAACACCTTGCCCGGGGGGGTCTTTGCACAGTGGGGGTCTAACTGGGATTTGAACTCACAACCTCCCAATCATGAGCACAGCACACTAACCACTATACCACCGGCCCTACCAATTTGAAGGACAGTTATTCTATCCCCACTATCAGTACTGTTGGGCTCCTAAGCAAGGCCCTCAACCCTTAATGGCTCAGTTGTATAAAAAAGATAATTGGTAGTCGCTTTGGATAAGAGTGTCTGCAAATGCTGTAAATGTAAACAAGTGATCAATCATAGAATATGCACCGTTAACAACAACTACAAATGAGCTTTTAGTTCCGGTCAAAAGAATTTTAATGGTACAGTATGTACAGCCATTCTAATCAGTCATTAGTTCCAGTTTGTGTTAATAGTTTGCCAATGACTCTGATGTTGGTGCTATGGCTAGGTTTCCACGTACCTTTTAGTAAATTATTAATCTTGTAAATTAAGTTTTTACTGCAATGACATTTGCATGTTTTGCGAATACCTTCTGTAGGACCAGTAATCATTTACAGAGGAACTCTATTTGGGGACATGTTTGCGATAAAAACAACTGCTGTTTTTGTGGACTTGCAGTAATGTTCAATCCTGTGATCTGATGATAGGAAATCATCTGACACTCTTTTGCTGCGACTGGCACATTTCAGCAAACAGGTCTTGCTGCGTGGCGTAATTGAAAAGCAGTGATGTTGCATCTGGGATGTCCCACAACACCCTGGAGAAGAATCAAGAGCAGAGGGTCCTCAACCCTTTTTTTTGGAGATCTCCTCTTCATGTGAAGACTTTTGTCCAACACGAATCTAACACATCTAATTATTGTGTTAATTCTTTATTTCAAAGTATTAAATCTTCAGTAGATGGGCAGTGGTGATCTAGTGGATAGGGTGCAGGATCGTTGATCCTACGGTTGGGGGTTCGAGTCCCCACAAGGTTGTCACTGGCTTGCCCCCACCCCCCAGTGCAGCTAACTGGGTTATCAAAGGCGGGCCATGTCTTTCACTGTCTATGGTGAGAGGCGTGTAAAAGAACCATTGCTGATTTTCGTAAAATGTAGGCCGCAAAGCCGTCAGCATGTTTCTGTCCCTTGTGAAACGGTTGTGACAGGAAGGGCATCCGATGTAAAAACCAATGCCAAATCAAATGTGCGAATCAGATGATTCGCTGTGGCGACTCCCGAGAAAGGGAAAAAGCGGAAAGGAAGAAAGAAAGAAAATCTTCAGTAAATGATAGTGCGGATGATGAGGGTTGGGGGGGGGGGTCTTTATGAAGAAGATAGAGCACACAGTTGGGGATACCACTGGTCAAGAGCATAGCAAATAAGTAAATAGATAAAATCTTACCTAATGTGGCAACTTCCGTGATGTTTTTTTTTTTTTTTTTTTTTTTTTTTTTTTTGCTATCATGTTTGTTCTTCTGTCTAAACAGCCTGCAAAGACATAAATGATGATTGGTGGGGTTCAAACTTGTAGTGATGCCAGTGTTCTGACTACGACATGCAAAAAATTTTTGGCGGTAATCTGGCGTGACGGCCATCGTATAGACAAATATCTCACGTAGCTAGATTCTAGCATAAAACATGGGCTGGGAAAAGGAAAGGATTGTAGCTATACCAACATATCTGTAGTTTAGTGCTGTTGCTTTTTACTCATGATGTTGAGAGGTACTTCAACAGCATTCAGCCTCTATTTTATATTGAACGCTAAACAGAACAGACGACTGAACCAAAAAAACAAAAAAAAACAAAAATGGGAAAGAAGACAAAGGGAGAAACAAACATGAGTGCATACTTGTTTTTGCCCAGTCTAAATGAGAATGTGCTTTGAAGTTGGAGTGTTTGCAGTGATGCTGGAGGCTCTGCCTACTCTCTAACAACAAGTGCAATAAGCAAAAAGAATGAAGAGAAAACACACCTTGTGGTTGGAGAAACCTCTCCCTTTAAAAAGCATCAGCAGTTTGATCTTTGCACTTTTTTTCTTTCCTGTTTTGTTTACCAGCATGGTTTCTGTGGTAAGATGGCTATTTCACGCAATGTGTACAGATGGATCGGCCTTTTGCAAGTCCACATAAAGCCTCTCATTCAGTAGCCTCATTACCAGGATTAAGCTTCTTTTCCTTTTTGTAGAGATGCTCCTTCTGTAGCTGGAGAAATCCCTTTTTTTTTCCTCAAGTTAGCCAGCATATGGCAGGAGCAGACCCAATCTTTGCAGGCCCCCTTTTGTCTATCCTGTTATTGTTGCAGGAACGTAATGACAGTTGTAGGCCGTAGATGGGGTGGAGGGGTTAGTTTACCCCAGGGGAGCGAGTGAGAGAGAGGGAGACAGAGCGGGAAGCGATGGGCAGCAGTGTGGATTATGGAAATATGGATTGATTTCTCTTCCCCCCCCCCCTCTTCCCCTCTTCCCCTCTCTTCTCTTGCCTGCTAGAATAGGGGCTCTAAATAATCAGAGAACAGACTGTAGGCTGGTACCAAGGGGCAGTAAAATATGAAGTGCAAGAACCTCGACCCATGAGATTTGCAGTAGACCTGCCATGTGGCCAGAGAAATGTGGCAAAGCCTTTTTTTTTTTTTTTTTTTTTTTTTTTTTTTGCAAATGCAGGAGACAGATGTAAACCTGAACACTTCTTTCCTAATGTGAAATAATATTTATTATTAATGGTTCAGTGGTCTGCATATACATTAATGATCAGATCAGAATCTGAATTGTGTTTGATGGTGTTTATGACTAGCTTTCACAGTATTTCTGGATTTCCAGGCCTTGTCCTGCTTCTGGAAAGGATGTTTTTTTAGTTGAGTCAGGTGTGTTGAAGCTGGGAGCACATCAAAATATGGTTCAGAGGTTCTCCGAGAACTGGGTTGTGACCTGTAATCTAGGTACATGGATTCTATTCTCAGGTTTTCATGGTGCTGTGTTTCTTGTATTCTTTATTATGCTGCAGATATACTACATACCCAAAGGTCTATGGGCAGCTGATGGATCACATGTGTTGCTGCTGCCAAGTTTGAAATGCACAGTTGTCTACAATGTATGCTGTAACCCCTTATTGGCGCTGAGAGCTAAGACCCAGTCTTGTTCCAACTTGACAATGCCTCTGTGAACAAAATGAGTTCCACTAAGACAGGGTTTGCCAAGATTGGAGTCAAAGGTCTTAAGTGTTTTGCACAGAACCCTGACCTGAACCCTACTGCACATATTTGGGATGAACTGGAACTCAGACTTTGTTAAACCTTTTGTGCTCTTGTGGCTGAAGAGATACAACCCCCCCCCCCCCCCCCCCCCATGGTCTTAGAATCTAGTGGAAAGCCTTCCCTGATGAGCAGAAGCTGTTGTGGCCAAAAACTAGGAACAACCTTTCGTTAGTGTCACTGGTTTTGGATATGTATGGTCTTCAGGCTTTTACATACATTGTTCATGTATGGACAGTTATTGCTCAAAGGTCCAAGTATACCACCAATCTTTTACATAGTCCACAACTATTCCTCAACTATTCTTCTCTTGGTGTGTGTGTGTGTGTGTGTGTGTGTGTGTGTGTTGTGTGTGTACTGTATCACCAACTTTATGTAATACAGTCGGCCCTCTACTTACGAAATTAATCCGTTCCAGTGCCTTTTTCGTAAACTGGAGTTTTCGTAAGTAGAGGTGCATTTTACATGTAAAACGCATAAAATAAAAGTATAAATAAGATAAAAGTACACAAATTATGTATGAAATATTTATGAAATGTGTGTTAAAAGTAAAAGAAAATTATTTACCTTTTTTTAAATCTCTCGAACCACCCATGCGACGCTTTAAAGTCCAGGGGTTGCTGGTCTGAAGAACCCTCACCTCCAGCCCCACCCTCCTTCACGTGGTCCTTTAATATGGTGGTTGCTTTTTGCGAAATAATCACCTCCGTCACTGTATCTCCGCTTTTAATGCCTCCTTCTGCTTCAATATCATTCCAAAATAATCGCCTCCGTCACTGTAGCTCCGCTTTTAAGGTCTCCTTCTGCTTCAATATCGTCCCAATTGTAGAGGGGTTTTGGCCATACTCCTTATCGATTTCGCTCAACCGCATCCCACTTTCGTATTTTTATTTTTTTTATTATCTCCTACTTCACTTCAATTGATAGCGGAGCTCGCTTCTTCTTTTCTGTGTCACCGGGAATCACTTTCTTGGGGTCCATGATGGATAACGAAATATAACGCTGCAATGATCCATCTAAAAAAAAAAATACTTTTTGTTTACTCACGAGCCAAAGTCCTGTTCAACTCTCCTTCACCCGTGTGACAAACAGGAAGTATGGGTACAGTTCAGCTCCCTCCTGGCCAATGGGAGGCCAGCGAGAAGAGATGTTAGGAGACAGCCAATGAGAGAGCAACTCACGCATTGTTTGAGTGTTTGATTGGCGCGTTTGAATTTTTGAATTGCGGGCTTGGGGTTTTTCGTAAAAAGGGGTTGTTTTCGTAAAAAGAGGACAAAAATGTAAGAAAATGTTTTATGTAACCTGGATTTTTCGTATTCAGAGGTTTTCGTAAGTAGAGGGCTGACTGTACCAAATTCTTCTTCTTTTTCTTTCAGCTTTTTCCCTTTTTCCAGGGGTCACCACAGCGAATCATCTGATTCGCATGTTTGATTTGGCATAAGTTTTTACGTCGGATGCCCTTCCTCACACAACCCTTTAGCAAGTAGGCAGAAACACCATGTAATACCAAATTAAACCACAGGAACAATAGATTATTATATTCCTATGAGGTAATTTGTTCAGGGTAGCACTGTGGCATAGTCGTGAGCATGTCACCTCAGAGCAAAAAAGGTCCCGGTCGGACTCCTGGGTCTGGGTGTTTCTGAGTAGAGTTTGTACGTTATTCCCGTGCTTGTGTGGGCTTTCCTCCGGTACTCTGTTTTTCTCTGACAGTCCTACGTTAAGCAAACAGGCTTTTCCAAAATTGCCCTCAGGTGTGAGTTTGAGTGAGAATGGTTGTGTAGAAATGTTGCCTTGAGATGCACTGGAGAGTTGTTCGGAGTGCCCTCTGCCTTTGTCCAGTGTCCGTTGCAGCCCCAGTCTCTGCGTGACAATCGTAGAATTAAGCGGTTTGGCTAATGAGTGTTCTGAATGTTCAACCGATTGTGAATATTTGAATACTCCTTAAATGTGTGTCAGAGTTATCAGAACTATCTCAGGCAGGAAGGAAGTTGCAGCATAACTTGCATTGCAAATCGTTCATGAATTGCTTATGCTAAAATGTAAAGGATTAAAGATGTCTGAAAATTTTTGCTGTTTTCTTACACTACTTTGTCAGTTTTGAACTTTGATGCCACACTGGATTTTTTTTGGAAATTGATGGTCTTTTAGATGTAATACTCTTGCCGACTTATTCATAGAATGTTTTGTTTAGTAACGTGCTCTCATTTCCTGGGAAACTACTGAAGTCAGTTTATATGAAGACATGTAGCGTTTGCTTACATCTTGAATGATGATGACCTACTGGTTTCACCACAGGAAGACAGATTTATTCAAATCAAGCAGGTTTTGCCATGACAGTCAGTCTTTAGTCTTGGCATTGCCATGAAGTGGCATGCTTCTAAGATTCATCTCAGAGTCCCAGAGAGCAAATATTTGTCTGTCTTTGACATAGTGTTCAGTCACATGCCCCCCGAGTCTGACATTTCATGATTGGTGGCCCTTTTCTTCTGCACACCCCATTCTATGATGTTGATGGGTCCCCTAGGGGGACAGGCAGCCAACCGAGCATCATCCTTGAACACGAGGAGTGATCCCTTTAACACTTTAGCATGGAGGACATGTGAGAGAAAAGCCATGATTGGGGAATAACATGGCAGAAGTTGGAAGAATGGGGAGGTGTGAGGGGATGGGAATGCCAGAGATTCCATTTTCTCCTTCAATGCGCATCCTGACAGCAGTCCTGCAAGTGTGCATTCCGTTTCTGCTTTGCACTCCAGGGTTGAGCTATCCTCAAGATGCGGGTCATGGGCAGCGCAGTCTCCGTGAACTGGCCTTTGTATTTCTTCTTAGACACTCACAGCTGTTCATAGCTCCTGATTACTGTGACCCAAAACAACCACCACCACCACCACCCGTCCCCCAAAAATAAAAAAAAAATTAAAAAAAAAACAAGGAGAACACCACACTTGATTCTTTCCGCATTCTCAATTAATGTGGAGATGTCTATATAAAGTTAGTAGAAAATTCCCGAGTTAATTTGAGGAACAATGTATGATTTATCTCAAACATGACCCCCTTTTTTCAAAGGGT
Organism: Plotosus lineatus; assembly: GCA_024760905.1. Taxonomy (NCBI): domain Eukaryota; kingdom Metazoa; phylum Chordata; class Actinopteri; order Siluriformes; family Plotosidae; genus Plotosus; species Plotosus lineatus. The sequence goes on along the minus strand of CM045751.1, from coordinate 17,364,098 downwards.
CGCCGCAGCGAATCATTTGATTCGCGTGTTTGATTTTGGCAAACATGATGAATAGTGGTTAGATTTTTTTGTATTGCTCCTAAAAATGCCAGAGCTTAGTATATTATAGACCAGGGCGTGAAATTAGCGCCGGCCCACTGTCATTTGCCGGCATTTTTGTGGGAGGTCTGGAAAAATCCAACCCAGTACCGTCCCCCGTGTCAGACAGAAGGCCTTTTCAGTAAAATAAACAATCCGCCGTCACCTAAGATATGACCCATCAATGAAAGCTCCTTACCAGAAGCGAGAGAGGATGCACGGCGTTTGAGTGGCATCATAGCGCTTAAATAATCTTTAAAAACACACAAAAAAAATTAATTCACAATTCAAGCAATCACGTTGATGACGTGTGCGTTCACGTTGATGACCAATCAGCAGGAGGGAGATACAAAAGCTTGAATCACGTGGCAGTAACTTCCGGGTTTGCGGCTTATCCATGAGTATAATAATTTAATTGTAACTAACGATGTCAAAGCAGACAACGTTAACTGGCTTTGTAAAAGATAAAAAAACTGACCAAAGTGACGCTGGACCAAGTAGCACTAATGCCAGAGATTATAAAGATTATAAAGATTATGAAAAGAATCTACGTCCAAAGTGGACTTTTCAGGACCAATGACTCCACCCACATTTTGAAAGTTTGAGTTAACGCACTACTTTAATGTTATTTAAAGCTAACTATGGATGACTAATACTGTTACAGACCTGAGTACAATTTTACATTACAAACACCAAAAAAAAATTGATCAAATTAAAGAAAACATGACTTATTAAACATGTTTTAATTTGATCAGCAGAATAATAAATAATAACATAATAAAGAGTTGTATATGATGGAGAATTTGTTTGCATGTATGTTTCCTATTCAGTCATAATAGCGATTGTACACAAGAGATAAAGACAGGTGAACAAGTGAATGAAAAAAAAACACATAATTACTCACATAATTAATCATTCCAGAAAAAGTGGGGTCCAGTAAAATTCTAAGGGGTCCTGCAGATTTTTTCTTCTGCCTGCCCGCATGTCCGGTGGAAAATTTTCTTAATTTCGTGCCCTGTAGACCGTTGTTATGACCAGTGATGTTCAAAGTCATCCTGTGGAGGAGAAGTTGGCTGAAACACTGAATATTGATTTTATAAGGCAGTGTAGCTGCTATGTGACTCCCAGTTGTAACAGAACTTTGACTTGGATCTAGGATGGCAGTTTAATTTTTTAAAACTGTCATTATCAGCATGCTAGTTAAGCGCTAATGCTAATATCTCATTGACGTAAAACTTCAATTCATCAATTTATAGTGTTCTTTGCAAGAATTGGCTCTTTCCTCATTATAGAGAAATGTGACATTACCGTGACTGCTCACGTTATGACAGTGTACAGTGTACAGTATAGTTAGGTTATTTTTTAGCAGTATTAGTTTATTATGTATTTACAGCAAGAGCACTTGGAGAGTGCAAACCTTCACCAGACAGATCAAAGTACAAAGCACCCCTCTGCTGTAATAATAGACTTTCAAAAGAATCATCCCGAATTTTATGATGATCATCTCTAAAATCTGGTCGAACTTTCATGAAAATTTGTCCATAACTTGTACTGTAATTCCGTGTGTGTGTCTGTGTATGTGTGTGTGTGTGTGTGTGTGTGTGTGTGTGTGTGTGTGTGTGTGTGTATGTGTATGTATGTATGTATGTATGTATGTATGTATATATGTGTGTGTGTGTATGTGTATGTATGTATGTATGTATGTATGTATGTATGTATGTATATGTGTGTGTGTGTGTGTGTGTGTGTGTGTGTGTGTGTGTGTGTGTGTGTGTATGTGTGTGTGTGTGTGTGTGTGTGTGTGTGTGTGTGTGTGTGTGTGCATAACCTTATGAGTATGAATGGTTGCGCTGGCCTGGCTGTGGCGGTTGCCCAGAGTAAGCTGAGATGTGTGCCAGTGTCCTTGTGACCTTATGTAGGATTAACAGGCTTAGAAAATGAAATGAATCAACAAAATCCACCATCATGGTTTGGTGATTGTGTTTCTCTATCGAGATTCCATGTTTTCTTGTGCTTGTGTGGTTTCTTCTTGTTTCCTCGGACAGTCCAAAGACATGCACGTTTATTGGTTTATTGGCTGTTCCAAATAGCTTCTGTGTGTGTGTGTGTGTGTGTGTGTGTGTGTGTGTGTGTGTGTGTGTGTGTGTGTGTGTCGGCACCATAACAGACTGACAGTCGTGCTAAGCTAGGCTCAAACCTGTGTGCAACTCTAGTAGGATAAAGTCAGTAAGTGGATGGATAGATGGATGGAATCATATCCCAATTCAGATGAAGTCTTAGCTCATTAGACTACTTCTAAATTTGGGACACGCAAGCATGGGAATCTGAAAGATGGGGATTTGCATATAACACTCTTGCTGTCTAAAAATTTAGAACCATAGTAACATGAACACTTGTGGTGATAGGCGACAAAATTCTCTGCTCTCCTCTCTTAGTGGCTGGTGTGGCTCTCTGTCTTATCTGCCAAGTTGCAATTATTTTCCAAAAGTGGATGAATCCCTTGATGGTTGGGATCTTGAGTGAAAGGGAGAGAGAGAGAGAGAGAGAGAGAGAGAGAGAGAGAGAGGTGAAAGAGTGAAGTAGTGAGTGTGCTGCTACATACTTGTAGCAGCTGAGAGAGCGCGAGAGAGTGCAAGAGCGAGTGAGCTTTCCAATGGGAGATGACAGCTTAAATGCTGAAAGTCCCCCAGGCCACTTGGCAACGAATTAATGATGTTTCTGGCTCCACACTTTTGGGGCATATGTGGTTGAAGCTTCTCTCAGCCCAGAAGAATATCAGTTGTATCATAAGAACAAAAACGTTTGCCTGCCACTTGCTAATTTATTCAGCGTGGAGAGTTTTGGAGAATATCCCCTCCTGTTCTTGCCTTTGAATTCAAGATTATGTCCTACAGATTGGAATATGTTCATTAAAGAGTCTATGTTCAGGAAGTTTAGTTGCTGTTAAAGTTGTGTTTACATGACAAAAATAAATTGGTCAGTATCTTTTGGACACTTGTTTCAGGTTTATGTGTACATTCAGTGATTGTTTTGGGGAAGGTATGTGTGTCGTGTGTTGGGGTGGGGTGGGGGGGGATCATGCTTGTACAAACTTGATGTGTATAAAAAAAAGACTTGTGCACAGATGTTTTTGCACCCAAGGTTTGAATTGAGAAGCTGTAAAAAAAACCAAGAGGGAGGGGGGGGGGGCAAAATTGGACACCGCTTGGCGAAAGTGAAAATATACCATGCATATCGGAGCATCAGTTTGAATCAGTTTGATACACTATATCAGAGCATGAGTTTGAAACTGCACTGAGACTCACAGTTCCCCTTTAACACATGAGGTTCAAGGCAAAGTCTGCACTTATTAAATACACAGTGGATAAGGTGAAAGGTTAGAAAAGGCAAGCCAGCAGCATACGATTAAAACACAGTAAAGGGAATTTCAGTAGGAGGATGTGTGTGGGGTGGTGGGGGGTGGTGGTGGTGGTGGTAGTGCTGGTGGTGGTGGGATGTGGGATGTGGGGTGGGGTGTCCAGAGACATTATACCCCTAACAGATTTGCCTTTAAATCAGATCCTGGTACTGAAACAGAACAGAGGTGTGATGAGATGTACCGCTTCGAGCGTCTTGCCATGTGACGTGATTCTATAGGATCAGGTTGCCATGTTGTTCCATATGCTTTTATAGCTATATAAAGTAACAAATCATTTTCATCCAAGATAAAACAGCAGAAAGCAGATAAACCATTATGCTTTTCCATTGACATGCTAGTGGCATGGTAGTGGGTGTTGCGATGGTATGCGTGTATCAGGTGAAGCAAGGTTACTGCGATGTTTAAACACCTTAATATCAAGGTAGGGTTAAAGTCCACCAACCAAAAATATCCATCCAGAAGAGGCCCCGTGGTCACAGACTGACAGTTGTTGAAGGCTAGAGGATGAGTAACAAACTGGGCCTGAAGAAAGATGAGCTGGAGTGTATAGTCTCTTACTGTCCACCTACAGGGTTTCAGAAACAAAGTGAGTATTTGTGATGTATTGACCAGTAAGAATTCACAGCGTATGCAACAGCACCACATTTCACTAACATGCTACTGCCTTGCCAGTATCACTACCAAACCGATTGTTGAGAAGGTTGGCGCTCCACCTTGGGTCAGCTGAGATGTAGATGAAACTTCAGAATGTTTCTTCCCCTGAAACAAACAGTCCTTACTTCTGCCCACAGCAAAGGTTTGGCAGTGGTATTGTAAACACCTGAAAGTGTTTATTTGCTTGCGGATTTATCTTTGAACAAAATTCTGACCACACCATTACAAGGATTTTCACCAAACTTGGTTGGGACACTTGTCAGAACAGGATCGACGTTTTGGAATAGAAAATCATACATGGACTTTTTAAATGACCCTGTGACCTTTGGCTTTAACGTGACCCTGTAAGTCCTTTACATGAGAGAGGTTTGTTTTATTATTATTTTTATTGCCAGTTTACTTCTCATGCTTGTTGACTTGATTGTTACCAATAGTTAGGGAGGTGAATTTAACATGTGTTTTTTTTTTTTTTTTTTTACACCTCAAGAGCATCTCACCCATTCTCATGAAACTCTAGCCCAGTGGTTCTTAACCTTGTTGGCGGTACTGAACCCCGCCAGTTTCATATGCTTATTCACCGAACCCTTCTTTATTGAAAAATAAAATATGATTTTTTTTTTTTTCAAATTCAAGACATCGGCATATGTTTTTCCTGGGGCACCAAAATGAACCGTGCATTAACATCACTGTGCTCACAGAACAAAACCAATACAATGCATGAACTCCCCCAATCAAAATTACTTACATTTTTATATGAGGTGCGCATCTGTGTGTGTGCGCGCGTCTGTATGTGTGTGTATTTGTTTTATTTACAACTTATGCATTATTTGTGAATGTTTAATTGTTATTGGGGGCACTGGTGGTCTAGTGGTATAGGGCGCTGGCTCACTGATCCAAAGGTTGGAGGTTCGATTCCCACTCTCCACAAGGTTGTCACTGTCCTCCCCAGTGCAGCAAACTGGGTAATCAAAGGCCGGCCATGTCTCTCACTGTCTATGGTGTGAGGCATGTAAAAGAACCATTGCTGACTTTCGACAAGAGTAGCTGCAAAGCCGTCAGCATGTTTCCGCCCTGCGATGGCCTGGCGAGCTGTCCAGGGTGTACTCTGCCCTCGCCCGAAGTTGGCTGGGATGGGCGCCAGCCTCCCCGCGACCCTAATTAGGATTAAGCGGTTACAGAAAATTATGAATTGTTATTATAAGCATTTATAGCATTGAATATGTATTTATTGATATTATATACACACACATACATGTACGTATGCGTCAATCAGCAGGGGGTTGATCCTACTTTGCAAGTCATGCAGATAGGATGCTGACGAGCATCACGTTACGTTATATACGTGAATCCATGCTGTACATATTCATCCGAGCACTTTCTTTTTTTGCTCAACATAATATGGATTAAAACATTAAGAAAGAAATCACACGACAGTCACACAGTTCGACGACTGAGTGCAGCAAATTTCCTGCAGCACAGATTGGCCAAGCAATGTAGCGTGATCACCTGCAACCAGCGATGGACCAAGCGGGGCGTGTCATCATGAATATGAGTCGGGTGTTTGTCTTGACCTCCGCCGAACCCCTGAGAGTTACTCATCAAACCCCTAGGGTTCGATCGAACCCAGGTTAAGAACCACTGCGCAAGCCCAAATATTTAACACTGGCCTGCACAGTGGGCTGCCTACAAAATGATTGACCAAATGCACATCCAAACTTAAACAAGGTTCCCATAGTGGAAATTCGTGGAATTAGTGGAAAAACAGGATTTCTCAACAATATAGTACACTTCTGCTGTGGTGGTCTAGTGGTATAGGGCGCTGGATCGCTGATCCAAAGGTTGGGGGTTCGAGTCCCACTCTCCACAGGGTTGTCACTGTCCCCCCCCACCCAGTGTGCGGCTAACTGGGTTATCAAAGGCGGGCCATGTCTCTCACTGTATATGGTGAGAGGCATGTAAAAGAACCATTGCTGACTTTCGTAAAGAGTAGCTGCAAAGTCTTCAGCGTGTTTCTGTCACTTGCTAAAAAGGGTTGTGACAGGAAGGGCATCCGACGTAAAAACCTCTGCCAAATCAAACGTGCGAATCAGATGATTCGCTGTGGCGACTCCCGAGTAAAAGATAAGATAAGATAAGATACAGCTTTATTAATCTCACAATGGAGAAATTCACTGTTACAGGCTCTTGAGGTACTATCAGTAGGGGGTGCAAAAATAGATACAAGTACGAACATACACACATACATATATATTATATAAGTAAATAAATAAATAGATACATAAATAGTATAAATTACTAAACAATAAAAGAAAAGAATGGAGAAAAGAATGGAGCAACAAAAAGGGAAAAAGCCGAAAGGAAGACAGAATAGTACACTTCTGCTGCAGCCACAGCTTAAAAATGAATATCGACGGCACCTTATAAACTCTCCATGATTGTTTTGACTTGACAGACTGAGAAATATTCGTAGAGGAGACAGACCGGAAGGGTCACAAATCTTTCCTAAATAAACTACTACACATCAAGGTGTTAATGTCCCGAACCAGAAACTGTGGTTTAATGATGAGGTGCGCACCTTACTTAGAGCATGGGATGATGCCTTCAAGCTTGGAGACCCACCAGACTCTCCAAATAGGTATCGAAAAGCTAAGTGCATTGATGAACAACTCATCAAAGGAGGACTTTGATTAAAAGCAACAACAGAAGTATTTAGATTTGGATTGCCTCGATCAACACAACGGAGTGGCGGACACCTGCCCTGCTGTTTCAGAGAGGATGACAACCCCATCCAGCTGCAGCATCACCAGATCAGAACCACCCAGCACAGAGTCAACGTGAGGAAAGCTACTGGTCCAGACGGAGTAACAGGAAGGAGACTTGAAGCATGTGGAGATCAACTAGCTGGGGTTTTCACCACCATCTTTAATCTCTCGTTACTGCAGTGTATTGTTCCCACCTGCCTTAAAACAGCCACCATCATTCCAGTGCCTAAGAAGAGCAAGTGAGCTGCTTGAATGACTACCACACAGTTGCTCAAACCCCCATCACCAAATGTGTCGAGAGACTCGTCTCACATCAAGGCTGCCAGCCCTACTGATCTCAATCCACATCGATTTACATACGGAGCAAACACGTCAACAAAGGTTGCCATCAATACAGCCCCCACACAGCCATCACACACCTGGACAAGAACAACTCCTATGTGAGGATGCTGGTCATAGACTTCAGCTCCGCTTTTAATACAATACAGCCACATAAACTGGTTCAGAAGTTGAGCAATCTGGACCTAGTGAGCTCACTGTGCACTTGGATACTGGATTTTCTCAGCAACAGGCCTCAGTACGTTAGGATAGGAGAACACCACTCTCATCCTGAACATCAGAACATCACAGGAGTGTGTTCTTAGCCCGTTCCTCTTCTCCCCCTTCACACATGACTGTTCTTCCACTCACACCAGCAACACCATTGTCAAATTCGCAGACAACACCACCGTCATAGGTTTGATTACGGATAACAATGAGTCAAATGGAGGAAGGAGGTCAAGCATCTGTGGCGATGGTGCAACAACAACCTGGAACTAAACACATCCAAAACCATGGAGATGATAACAGACTTCAGGAGATTGAAATAAAATTGAGCACTCTGCCCTCTACATTGATGGAGGAGAGGTAGACAGGATGGAGTGCTTCAAGTTTCTTGGAGTCTACATCTCTGTTGACTTCACCTGGACCACAAACATCTCCCACCAGGTGGGGAAAGCACAATAAAGAATGTATTCCCTCAGAAAAATCCTAGAAGCCCATCTACACCGAATTCTACTGACGAACTTTTACCGCTTCATCATAGAGAGCCTCTGGATCTATTGCTGTACAGTGTAGTTCAGTTGCTGTACTGGAGAGGACAGGAAGGCCCTGCAGCGGGCGGTGAGTATGGCAGAGAAGGTGATTGGAACTATACTTAACCCCCCCAAGTAACATTTACACAGAGAGACTTCAGAAGAGAGCCAGTGGAGTCAGGGACCCCACACACCCTGGACGCTCCCTTTTCTCCCTTTTCCCCTCCGGAAAAATGTACAGGAAACTCAAAACAAAAACTAACAGAGTCAAGAACAGATTTTACCGACAATCTGGTAAACATGTATCCTTCACCACCACCACCACCACCACCAGACACACTAAATAATCATCATTCAAACCATCTTCCTGCACAGTGCAATATTCATGTTTAGAGCAGGTCACGAACATCATAACATTTTAGCACCATGTACCTTTATAATTAAAAGCTCTACCTCATACTCGGTGTATATCTAGCATCGTCGACATATCATTCACCCTTTTGTTTAAGTGTAAACATGTGAATATATGTGTATGTAGGATATATGTATGTATATGTTTGTATATAGGTATGTGTGTATGTAGGATTTATGGGTGTATATATGTGTGTATATATAGGTATGTGTATATACGTGTATGTAGGATATTTGTGTGTATATATATATATATATATATATATATATATATATATATATATATATATATATATGTGTGTGTGTGTGTGTGTGTGTGTGTGTGTGTGTGTGTGTGTATATATATATATATATATATATATATAGAGAGAGAGAGAGAGAGAGAGAGAGAGAGAGAGAGAGAGAGAGAGAGACGCTCCCCGACTTACGTTCATCTGTTTTACGTTTTTTCGCTTTTACGGGGTTTTTTTTGTTTTGCTTTTTGGAAAAAAAAAAGTCAAAGAGTTTAGACGTACCTACGTAGTACGCTGACGTAACAATGCTGCGTCCATTGTTTACAAACGACACTGAACGTGCCTGTCCTTCCCAGTTCAGTTTTATATATATATATATATATATATATATATATATATATATATATATATATATATATATATATATATATATATATTTTTTTTTAATTTATATATATATATTTTATAT
>CM045751.1:17325000-17335000 GCA_024760905.1 Plotosus lineatus | reverse complement strand
CACTTAATACTTGGCTCCGGCAGAGGGGGCGTGGCTGTGCAGATGCACACACAGATGCAACAATGTATCCAGTTTTGATGGGAGATTTTGGGTTGTTCTTTTGTGTTGGTTTAGGGTTTTTTTTTTTGCATGATTGGCCTTGTTTTTGTGACATTTTCCTTAACTTTTCCACCTATTCTTCCTTAATTTCCTTATTTTTTTATTTTTAATTCGATAAATATTTGTTTTTTTTTGTTTTTTTAAACCGTGATGCACTGAAGCTGCATTAATTGAAGCGCAAAGTAGCAAGGGATCCCTATGTGTGTGTGTGTGTGTGTGTGTGTGTGTGTGTGTGTATATATGTATATATGTATATATATGTATATATATATATATATATATATATATATATATATATATATATATATATATACACATACACACACACACACAGGAATCCCTCACATCACGTGACCACTGATTTCCGCAAAGTAGGATCGACCCCACTGACTGACTTATACGTACATGTATATGTGTATATAATATCAATAAATACATATTCAATGCTATAAAATACTTATAATAAGAATTGAACATTCAAAAGGAATTAATTAGATGTAAATAAAATATAAATACACACACATACAAATGCGTGCACACACTCAGCTGTGCACCTCACACAAAAATGTAAGTGGTTTTGTTGGGGGTTTTGGGGTTGTTGTTTTTTTTTGCCTAATTGGTCTTGTTTGTGGCATTTTATTTTTCGATTAATATTTTTGAAAAACCCACGATGCACTGAAGCCGCAGAAACTGAAGCACGAAGTATGTATGTGTGTGTGTGTGTGTGTGTGTGTGTGTGTGTGTGTGTGTGTGTGTGTGTGTGTGTATATATATATATATATATATATATATATATATATACACACACATACATATATATATATATATATATATATATATATATGTGTGTGTGTGTGTGTGTGTGTGTGTGTGTGTTTAGTAATTAAAGTTTTAGATGTTGCAAGGAAGCGTGGATGAACATTGTGATAAAACGGATGGGATGATAATTTTCATGCTTTACAAATGGATAAATAGACCATAAGTATTTGTTTTTGTTTTCTTATGTTTCTGCTTAGTGTATACGAAATCTTTGAATTTTAAATGGTGCCGTTAAAAAGTGCGCTCATTGAGCGTATAGCGTTTACCTCCGGCTTAAAATCAACCCACATCATGTCTCACAAATAATGTGTTACGTTCAACCCACAGCCCTGGATAATGCTCGGATCAATTAAAGTAAACCATTAAAATATTTAGTTTTGGTTTATTTTTCCCTTAGGTTTCCTGTGTAGTATATATGAAAAAAATTAATAATAATAAAAACAACAACAATAATAATTCATATTTTAAAAAATAAAATACAGCAGCTACTGAAAGACATATGGTTAGAATATTCCCAATAGGCTGTAACATCATCGACCTCCAAAATTCAGGGCTAGAAATGTTACTCCGGCATGTACAGGAGAATGAAGACAACACTCCCCTGAATATACTGCAAGGTGCAAAGCACTCCAGAGAAACACAATACAGAGTCCAAAGTTTTATAGACGAATCAGATGAGGACGAACCTTTACCAAAGTGATGGAAAGGCCAACGTGTGGATAAAAAAGGATCTGTTCATGATCCTAAACATACACATTCAAGAAGCATGGTGGAGGTAGTGTCATGGTTTGCGCTTGTCATTGCTGCTTCTGGAACAGGCTTCATCTTTTTACTGAAGCAGACTGGAGGCACAAGTCTATAGATAGATTCTCTCTGCCATCTTCATGGAGAAATGCATGGAAACTAATCGGGAGGAACTTTATTATTCAGCAGCAATCCAGGACACGCTGCCACCCAACAGAGGACTTGGGGGAAATCTGGGGAGAATCAGGGGGGGGAAATGGAAGGTTTTGGACTGGCCTAGTGAATCACCTGATCTTAACCCAGCCCAACATGCAGTTCACCTCCTGAAAAGAAGCCTGAAGGGTGTTTCTGTGGGGTATGCAACCAAATATCCAAATATGACATTTTCTTCACTTTCATGTTGTTGAAAATGTCCAGTTCTAATTTTCTAATTGGAAAGAATATAATACAAAAAGTGCGGTATTCTGTGGTGTTTATCAAACCTGAATGTAAACACGAAGGAGTAAAAGCAGAAGCTCTGAACTATCTTTACACATTCAGCAATTCCCGTATACACTATTTGCGAATGTACACACACACACACACACACACACACACACACACACACACACACACACACACACACACAAACACATAAATTAAAAATATTAAAGTTGGTGGTGTATATGCATACTGATAAATACGTAGATGAATATTAATATTCAAATTTTAGAATAATATTAAAAAATATATATTAAAATTTGCTTGAATGTTGGTTTGTGTATGTGTGTGTGTGTGTGTGTGTGTGTGTGTGTATGCCTATACACACACACACACACACACACACACACACACACACACACTGATAGATAGGTAATAGACAGAGATCGATAGCTCTATGTGTGTGTGTGTGTGTGTGTGTGTGTGTGTATACTCCTATACACACACACACACACACACACACACACACACATACACACACACACACTGATAGATAGGTAGTAGACAGAGATCGATAGCTCTATGTGTGTGTGTGTGTGTGTGTGTGTGTGTGTGTGTGTGTGTGTGTGTGTGTGTGTGTGTGTATGCCTATATACACACACACATACACACACACACACACACACACACACACACACACACACACACACACTGACTGATAGATAGGTAGTAGACAGAGATCGATAGCTCTATGTGTGTGTGTGTGTGTGTGTGTGTGTGTGTGTGTGTGTGTGTGTGTGTGTGTATGCCTATACACATACACACACACACACACACACACACACACACACACACGCACACACACGCACACGGATAGATAGGTAATAGATAGAGATTGATAGCTCTGTGTGTGTGTGTGTGTGTGTGTGTGTGTGTGTGTGTGTGTGTGTGTGTGTATACAGCAGCATTCAAGCAAATTTCAATTGTAAAAAATCAAATGGATGTAAACGTTTGTCTATTCGTCCATCTATCCATCCATCCACATTGGTTCTGGAAGCTTCAGGAGCTGTTTATACACACACACCCCTATAATATATTAATAATACGTTTATTTATGCACTTATTAATTTGGTTACAATTAGTTTTTTATTACATATCAATGACTATTTTTTTTTTTTGCTATAATTCCCTGAGCTCTTAAGTCATCCTCGGAACATCTCTCTACAAAATACAATCATTAATAATAAATGAAAGATCTTTTTTCCTCCTAAAAACCGCACAACACTGAGTTAAAGCCCTGTGCTGAACGAATGTGAATCTTCAGAGGCTGTGTGACAGCGCGCACTACATGTGAGGCTCGTGTGGACTGACGAGGACAGACAAGAGCGTCGATGGTTTAGGGCTAGAGGAAATGAACTGTTACCTCAGGCTGTTTAACTGACCGCACGTGCGAGCACCCAGGATCTCGTGAGAGAGAGAGAGTAGCTTATGCCGTGCTGAAATGCAGACATGCACACGAGCCCCCAGTGTCATTAAGTCATCGCTCAGCCCAAAATTCAACTTGTGCAATTTTTAAATTCAGGGTCACTGATTGACGTTAACATTCAGTTGAGACGTCTGCTTGATGATCTTCAGAGAAATTCTGCAATATTGTAGAAACGCCATCTTAGGCAGCTGCAACTGTCCTGAGCTTCTGGCAGGACTAGTGAACATACTTTGAGCACACTCAGTACTGTTTACTTTTACTCCTTCACATCTGTTTACTGGAATGATGTATAATGCCACTATCTGGTGTTTTGTAGAGAAGATTGAGTTCCCTCTGGTTTTTCCACAAGGTTTCTTGTCTCACAGATTTTTTTTTTTTGCCTCTGGCTTGCTCATTAGAGATCTAAATCTGTAAAGCTCCTTAAAAGTGCTGTGGAAAAAAAAAAAAAAAAAAAAAAAAAAGAAAGGAAAGCGAGGAAACTGAATCAGGCTGAAAAATGTTGCTTGGTGGAATTTGATGGAATAAAGTTTTTATAAAGTGGTGGTTTTGAGAGAGTTGCAAGTTACACAGATAGTAATGTTTTGGTGGGAATTTTGTAAATCAGGATTATTATCTTTGTACAAAATTAAAATATTTTTCAATAGAAGAAATTTCCACCTCTATTAAGCTCCAATGCCAAAGTCGAAAACATCACACACCGCATAGCTGCTCACTATTTGGCTTGCGATTGCAATGAAACTGTCTTTTCCTTTGTTTTTTTTTTTACTCACCGTGTAATAAAAAGTGTTAAACTTTGTTATAAAAGTATCTCAGATGTTATATTTCATTTTTAAAATGACATTGATTGATCAACAAAAAAAAAAAAACCCTTTCTCTGTCCGTATTCCTTCCCAGCTTTAGTGTAACGCTATTCGAGCCACTCAAACTGCAACGTCCAAGAAAATAAATTGCGCCCTTGTCGTGAGAGCTCGTAAAAGAGCAGCGTTATAATCCGGGGGCCTGTTTTGTGGCGACGCTACTCTCCAAAGGCTTCTTAAAGCCGCCTTCACTGAGTGAGGACCTACGGTTAATTACGAACAGCCAACGCCAGCCATAAATCATCCCCCGAATAATAAGCGTCTGCCGCGGCCCAGCTTACCGTCTCTTAACCTCAGGATTGCTCGTTAAACACGTATCACTCGGATGTTTTTACTCCTCCCTCTTTAGGCTCGCGGTAGGAAAACACAGTGTGTGCATACGTCAAATTGATCACTGATTATGTTCCTGTGCACCCAGTAAACACAAACACAAACACAAACACACACAGCCAATCTCGAGCATCCTTTCTATAAGTCTGATTTATTTATTTATTTATTTTAGGAAAGTGATCTGAATCATGTGTTGGAGAAGCTGCATGGGTTGGCCGTGCCGAAGCCGAACAAGACCGTAATTCTGAGCGTGGTACGTACACAGGGTCAATTTTGTTTATTTGTTTGTTTGTTTGTCATTTTGAGCAGTCCTGCATTTGTTTGGGGTTTTTTTTTTTTTCCAATCAGTCTCAGATGGGCTCCATTAGCCCTAACAGCCACTTTTCACGTATCACCTTCACATATCACCACCACCACATCCTGCTGCCAGTGTAAGTTTGCGCTCCCTTAACGAGCTGCCTGTCAAGCGAGAGCTGCATATTTGTAGATTAAATATCTACCTGATCATACTTCGAGCTGTTTGACATTTTAGACATTAGTATGTGTCAGAGTGAAATGATCGACAATCCGACTTGCCTGCAGTGTTTGCATAATGCACTCTACAGCATTGATTATGAATACATATTCATAGACAAAAGTGTTTTTATATATGAATAAATATGTTTAAAAAACATTTTTATTTGAAAACTAAGATGCCTATCATTTGTATGTTGAGCTTCAGTAGAAAGTATTTTATTTTATTTTATTTTATTTTTTTTTGACTGTGCGGTAATTAGTACAGCTGCTTACCCAGGTTACTGTTTTTACCATTAAAATCTTCACCCTCGTTTTACACACAATTAACCAGCAGCAGTTTAGTTCAGAGTAAAATGTACTAATGCATGTAATGATGTGGGTACACTTTATAAATTATGCAGATTTTACCAAACACCTACCGGTAGTATTTCTTTAGCATGATTCTTCTTCTTCTTCTTCTTCTTATTATTATTATTATTATTACTACTACTACTACTTTATTATGATTATTTTTGTTATTATTATTATTTCAATTTGATTTTTATTTTATTTCATTTTATCTTATTTATTAATTAATGTTGTTATTTATTTTTTTATTTGTGTGAAAGAACAAGTGCTTGCCTATTGCCAACGGGCGAGTTGGGAGAGAGATCAAGGAAGCCAAAAGTCGGTGGATTGTGAATAAACTAACATGGAAGCAGGAGCGAGAACGAGAAACACACCATAAATCTGACACTTTGCTGCTAATTGCACTTTTCCCCCCTCCAAAGAATCCACTGCCCTCCTTTTTAACCATGGTTAAAAACAAAACACAACAACTAAAGGACCAACGAGAACATCTTGGGTCTTGTTAAAAAAAAAAAAAAAAACAACAAAACAAAACAAAACAGAAAACTTTAAATAATGAATGATCCTCCACCTCTGCTTAGAAATGTCAGAAAGATTCATTAAAGTTAAAAGCTGAAGGTTGAGTATACAGCTATTAAAATCTTCCATATTTTCCTGTGTATTTAACATGGCCTTGCAGCCTAACCACACTACAGTAATCACTTGTTTTTGCCTGCATATATGCAGTATAAATAACTGACTGAACCCTTTTATCTCGGAAATATATATTTTTTTGTATTAAGAGGGATATAAATTTTCACACAGATGAACCAAGCAGGCGGTTTTGTGGATTTGTCCTGTCCACAGATGTGCATGTCAGGCTTGATCACCGAAGCTGAAACTTGGTAGCTTAAAAGCTTCATCTGGTAGTGATTGACCCAAGATAGGCAAAAAAATAAAAATAAAATATATATATATATATATATATATATATATATACATACATACATATATATATATACATATACATATATATATATATACATACATATATATATATACATACATATATATATACACATACATACATATATACATACATATATATATATATATATACCCAAGATAGGCAAATATGTATGTATGTATGTATATATATATATGTATGTATGTATATACATACATACATACATATATATATATACATACATATATATACATACATATATACATACATATATACATACATATATATATACATATATATATATATATATATATATATATATATATATATATATATATATATATATTTCTTTGTTAAATATTACAAATCTAGTTTGAATTGTTAGAAATTCTAAAAGGTGGGCGTGGCATGAGTTTACTATCTGCTGGTGGAATTTGCAATAAATGCTTTGGAGAACAGAAGTTATAGTGTACGTGTTTAGCGAGGGACGTATCTCAGATCCGGCTCACACCACTGAGAGCGGCAGGCAGGCAGAGCACAGTGATAACAAGCGCTTTGATAATGTGTGATTTTTATAAACATGGCCGCAGAGTTGTCGGCCACAGCCAGTTGGAAGCGTATCCCATGACATGGAGGCCAATCAGACGTTCTGTGTGGGAGTATAAACACACGGGGGCCTGCACATGACAATGAACAAGGCACAAAATGCGTTTTTTGCTCTTTTCTCCCGAGTCAGAATTCGCTGCGGATATATTTTGTGTTTCGTTTGAGAGAACAGATTCTTTATTGAAATGTCCTGCTGTTGTCGATTTTTTTGAAAAACTGCATTTGTTCGAAATTGCACTTCCCTTAGAGTCTTAGTGCTGAGCTTTAATAATTCAAACCTCAGTTTATTTATTTTTCTTTTCTCCACTTTTTTTGTATTATATAAGATATAAACTTGCTTAGGTTAGAGGAGCATATGCAACAGCAAAAAGAGTGTTGAACCCAGGCATTCAGCAACAGATGGACACTCTTCACATACACAATTGAGGCTCGGCCTAGCCTGGGGAGAGAGCGGGAGGAAGAGAAAGAGTGAGGAACACTGTGCAAGCAAACAAAAGCGCCAAACTTAGTGTGCCGTGTGAGATCTCGGCTTCAGAGCCTCTTTGATCCAGACATTAAACCTGTGCGGCTGTTCAAATGCACACCAGGCTGACTTCTGATCCTGTCACAGCAGAGCTGCTGGCTTCTGGGTCTTAATAAAGACTTTCTCTTTCGCACCTAGACACAAAACATTCAGTACTAATACTACTTCCAACATTACTTCTTAACATTATCTCAAGTTCTATTTATACTACCGCTATTATTATTACTAGTACTACTGGTGTGTTATTCATTGCTGCTGCAAATACTGTTAATACTAGTGATACCAACACTTGTAATTCTACTACTACTCCTACTATTACTTTTAATGCTACATGCTACTAGTAATGACATTACCTTGCTAATAATATGCCTGCTAATACTATTAGCACGACTGCTAACACATCAACTCCTACTAATACTATTAATACTAATAGTACTTTACTGATGATAATATTGTAGCATACCGCGAATACTAAATAATCATCATCATCATCTTCTTCCTTCGCTTAATCCGGAGTCAGGTCGCAGAGGCAGCAGCAGCCTAAGCAATGAGGACTAGACGTCCCTCTCCTCAGCCACTTCATACAGCCCTTTCTAGTGGACATCGACGCGTACCCAGACCAGCCAAGAGACAACACTCCAGCATGTTCTGGGTCGACCCAGAACATGCTGGAGTGTTGTCTCTTGGCTGGTCTGGGTCAACCCAGAACATGCTGGAGTGTTGTCTCTTGGCTGGTCTGGGTCAACCCAGAACATGCCGGAGTGTTGTCTCTTGGCTGGTCTGGGTCAACCCAGAACATGCTGGAGTGTTGTCTCTTGGCTGGTCTGGGTCAACCCAGAACATGCTGGAGTGTTGTCTCTTGGCTGGTCTGGGTCAACCCAGAACATGCTGGAGTGTTGTCTCTTGGCTGGTCTGGGTCAACCCAGAACATGCTGGAGTGTTGTCTCTTGGCTGGTCTGGGTACGCGTCGATGTCCACTAGAAAGGGCTGTATGAAGTGGCTGAGGAGAGGGACAACACTCCAGCATGTTCTGGGTTGACCCAGACCAGCCAAGAGACAACACTCCAGCATGTTCTGGGTCAACCCCGGGGTCTCCTCCCAGTCCGTCATGACTGTAACCCGCAGAGAGGCGTTCAGGAGGCATTCTAATCAGATGCCTGAGCCACCTCAACTGGCTCCGCTCAACATAGAGGAGCAGTGGTTCTACTCAGAGTTCCTTCCGGATCACTGAGCTTCTCGCCTTATCGCTAAGGGAGAGCCCAGCTACCCAGCGAAGGAAGCTCATGTCAGTCACTTGTATCTTGAATCTTGTTCTCTTGGTCATTACCCAAAGCTTGTGGCCATAGGTGAGGGTTGAAAAGTAGATCGACTGATAACTTGAGAGCATTGCTTTGAAGCTCAGCTCCCTCTTCACCACGACGGACCGGTACAGGCTCTGCTTTACAGCAGAGGCTGCAGCGATCCACCTGTCGATCTCCCGTTCTATCCTCCCCTCACTCGTGAACATGACCTCGAGATACTTGAACTCTTCCACTTGGGCCAGGACCTCGTTCCAGAGGGTGCATCCTATCCTTTTCCAGCTGAGAACCATCGCCTCGGACTTGGAGGTGCTGATTTTCATCCCAGCCGCTTAGCACTGATAATAGCTTTTCATTACGTTATAAAAATGGTAATTGTAGTATTAAATTTATTTTTGTGTAAAAGCAAAGGTTACGTGTTTAACGCACGTCCATGTTTTATGTGTATAACAGGCATATTTAATCAATTATCAGCAATTAAAAACAGGCCGTACCTGCCGTCCGACAGCACATCGGCCCGGCACCAAACGAAGACTCGAAAGCATGTTGGTTTCTGGCTGTTCGCGCAGTTCCGCATTCTTAGGAATCGCTCTGAAACGCTGACGGATGACCAGATTGTTTTTTTCAGCCACATTTTCATGTAAAAATTCTGCCCATCACGCCACCGGAAGTGGATAAAATACCGGTGTAAAGTTTTCATTCGGGTTATAGACTGGCTATATACTGGCTACACTGACTGTGAAGTCATGTCATTTTCATATAAAAAGAGCTTATGTTGTCTATTTTTAAAAATGAATTGTGTTAGGTAAAATAGTTTGATGTGAAACTACGCCGAGCAAATGTTTGGGAAGGACAACGACTCGGGGCAAGCAGGCCGACCCGCTGAGCTCAAAGTGACACAAACAAGCTCATGATCAAGTATACAAATATTATTATTTATAAATAATATTATGGGATATAGTATTTGGGGATATAGTATTATGAGATCGTTACCGGAGACTTTTTGAC
>CM045751.1:17312500-17320000 GCA_024760905.1 Plotosus lineatus | reverse complement strand
ATAAAGCTATATCCATACTGTAGCGCAGGGGTCACCAACCTTTCTGAAGCTGAGAGCTACTTCTTGGGTGCCAATTAATACGAAGGGCTACCAGGTCGATACACACCTCTGAAATAACAAATTTGCGCAATTTACCTTTAATTATATGTTATTATTAATAATTAATGATATTCATCTATGAGAAGATATTGATTTGATTTATAAAACATCGCAAAAAATTAGATGCAGCTCAATGGAGAGTGGCGCCATGGAGCCGCGGGCCTGTTCTAAAAATAGCGGTGAACAAGTCCGCGGGCGACTCTTGTTGTCCTTGCGGGCGACCTGGTGCCCGTGGGCATCATGTTGTTGACCCCCTGCAGTAGTAAATACAATACGAATCATATAAATAACTGTACGTAGTGATAATAATTAACAGAGTACTTTTACAGACGTCTTTTTTTCTCCTTGGTTTTGTTTTTCATCAGAGGAATCTCACAGAGTATTTTGTGGCAGTGGACGTGAATAACATGCTCCAGCTGTACGCCAGCATGCTGCATGAGCGGCGCATCATCATTACCTCGAGTAAGCTTAGCACTGTGAGTAGCACTTCCTTCAGTTTTGTAATAAATTTGAAAAAGTTTACATTTCTAAAGATCTGCAGAGTTACATTATGAAATGTTTATCGTATTATTGTGTTGATGAAGCTCGGCATGATATTGCACATTATTATTATTTTTATGGTTTGTTTCCATATTATTCTGATTTGCATTGCCAGCCTGGCTTTATATAATCAATTATTACAGTTTCAGCTTTTTCACATAGTTTGTGTCCGGCTCCTCTTCCCTCAGGAAGGGAGTGGAAGCTTATCGCATGGGCAGCCTGAAGCTTCCTGACGGTTCAGGGAGAAATAGCAAGTGATGTCATGTGCACATTATCTCTGCTTACTCGCCGAGCTATCTGTAGCGAGAGAGAGAGAGAGAGAGAGAGAGAGAGAGAGAGGGAGCGACTGAGAAGAGCCTGTCAGCTTGAGCCAATCCACGGACTATTTCACTCCTCCTGGTTGCCACCATCATTCTGTGTGCTTACTGACATGAGGGCTTATAGTGTGTAAATCATTAGTCTCTTGGGTAAAGACCCCCGTCTTTCTCCCACGTCCTCCTTTTTAAACGTGATTTACTGTTTTGCAGAGCAGGAGGGTAGCCAAACCGTGCGTTTACGAACCGCTGGAGTTAACATGAAATGTACTGTTATTAGGCATCTGTTTCACTTTAGTGTTTCATCTTTTTAACCCCTTAAAGCTGTCCATCTTTTCTTTGCTGGTACAGAGCTGTGGGACCGCGTTGGCTTGTAAATAATTCTATCATAATTTTGTGAATTCGCCATCATTTATTGACTGGGATGCCGGTCTGTGTTCTACCGTTCATGCAACAAGGTAACAGGGTAAATAAAAAGAGAAGAAAAGAGAAAGCGATTGAGAGAGAGAGAGAGAGCGAGAGAGCGAGAGGTGGGGAACATGCATTATGCATGCTTCAGGCTGACCCTCAATGTTTGGGGCCCCCAGTGTACCTATCCATGTCAGTTCTAGCTGAACACAGGCACCGCCTCGCCTGTACCGGAAAGCAAAGGAATAAATCATGATCTTACAATGCCGCATCAGTCGACTCATCGCTGTTTTGTGACCAGAGGCGAGGCGCGCCGCTGTTTCTGAGGTGCATCCGCGAGGCAGCAGCCCGTGCTGCCTTGTCACACACTGGTATAATTGTGCCACATCAGGTGCCCTCTAACTAGTCAGCTGGGAGGCTCTGAGTCTTTGACAGCAGCTTTCTTATCACGCTGTCAGCGCTATGCTAACAAGAGCAGATCCTGTCTTGGCCTGTGGTGTTAGCCACTGAGGTTGTTCTTTGGCCTCATACTTATAAACCCCCCCCACACCCCACACCCCACCCCTCCACCCGTTCTCTACACACACCGACACATGCACACTTCTTTCCTCCCCTTACTCTTTTTCTCTTTGTCATTCTTTTTTCATTTATCCGCGCAGCACTGTGCAGTCTCATTTTTTTTTTGTCCGCTCTGAGCATTTCTCCTTCCCCTGCTGCTTTGATACCTATTCTCCTAGTTACTTCTCTTCCTCCATCATCACCCGGCTTGCTTTTTTTCTGGGCATGCTGCACGGACGGGTTAGTATTATCTCATGTTTATCTGCCTATGCCCTCTCAGCGTTGTCGTCATTTCTTCTTCTTCTTTTTTTTTTTTTTTTTTTTTTTCCCCCTCCCTCAGTGTCACCTCCTTGTTAGCGCTGAGCGTAGACAGGAATGGAGAAGGAATTGTGGTAATTGGGAAGCAAGCACAAGAACCAGAAGAAAAAAGGGCCTTACAGGTTCTAGGGGAAGTTGGTGCACATTCTCAATGTTGTCACCCTTGTCAGGGGGAAAATCACACCTCTGGTCTGCCCCAGTCGTAGTGATAGTGCTGCCTGCAGCGCTGCTCCTATCAAAGATCAGGAATTTTTTTGTCTGGCTTCAGAGATGCTATAGATATAGTCACTGATCCAAAGCCACTGTTTACTAGCTTCTTTACATGGACAAATATAACCGTAGGTTACGTTGTTGCTGTCAAAGGCTGTGTTCATGTAAACACAGCTGAACTAAGATGATGTGTATGTGTTCTCGGTTCATAGACTGGGTTAAATCTACTTTAAACATATCCGGAAAAGACTGGCAGTGACTAAAGCATTATAGGCGATGATCAAGGGACACTGCTGAATTGATTTCTTTCCCTTAATAATTCCTATTGCTTTTGAAAATTGTAATAAATATTGGCACCTTCGGTAAAATGGATCCAGGTTATGTGAATAATTAGCTCATACATAGCGGAAACAAAACAGTAAGCACACTTGTTATTTAAATTCATTTATCCTAAGGAAAACAGGCACAACCAAATTATATCAGAATTGTTTACACTAGACCCTCATCAGCATACAGCCATTTTTCAGTTTAGTCATTCAGGTCAAGTGAGTACAGAGGCTCCCCAACTTACGTTCATTCGTTTTACGTTTTTTTTTTTGGGGGGGGGGGAGGTCAAATTTTGAGTTTAGACGTACCTACATAGTACGCTGACGTAATGACATAATGACTTAATGACACTGTGTCCATTGTTTACAAATGACAGACTGAATGTAGCCCTCCTTCTTCCCAGTTCAGTTTTATATATATATATATATATATATATATATATATATATATATATATATATATATATATACATATGTATCAGTTATATAGCATGTGATCTTTGTGTTTACACTGTTTTGCGGACTTTGGTAACCCTAAGCAAATATGGTTCGTCAGAAGCGTAAGCCTACTAGCATGGGTGCAAGTCTCATGCACAGAGATGAGTTAACTATCGGATCAGATCGGCGCAATCTACCATGCACACTCAGTTAAGAAAAGACAGTTGTAAAATGAATGAAAATGAATGAAAACCCGAATCCAGAAAAGAAAGCAAACTCTCCGCTCTGCTGGTGATTTACATCAGTGCAGGCTGAGCACTAAACGAGTATTCAACGGCGCCCTTGCTCACTTGAAAGACCGGAAGTCCATATAACCCGCGCTTTATCTCAAGCACAAACAAGTACATTACTTTCGGTGTTGAGCGCCTCACATATTGTAAGCGTTGATTGGCTGTTTAAAGCTTCATGTAAAGTGACTCGGCTCAGCTTCATGTAAAGTGACCATCCATCGACCATCGGAACCATTTATAAGCAGAAAGATTGCATCATATAGAATGTTAAAGGTTATATTTGATACTGTATTTGATATTTGATGAGTGAATTTGATTAAAATTTATCTATTTGAAATTATTTTGCTTGGATTTAATTTATTTGAAATTAATGTTGATATTATTTGATATACTGTATTTGATATTATTTTAGAATGTTTATAATAATTGATTTAGGGGTGTTTTATGAGATACGGTAATGGTATTTGTGAATGAAAAGTACAGTATGAACATCATACGTCACTGGAACATACAGTAACAACTAACATTCATTTTCAACTTACGTTCGGCCGTCCAGAACCAAACAAAAACGTAAGTCTGTAGTATGGCCATATCAAACAATTGATTCTTACTAAACCACGTATTTCTCCCGCCATCACCGAGGTATAGAAATGGGTTTTGTCCATCTCTATTATGATTTGTTAGCACGATGACTTTGCAATGAACATGGCATCAATTTGGTGTATGGGTCCCCAAACTACTAGTGTATATGGGTCACCTTAACCTTGTGATGTTCAAGGTCACTTTCAAAATTTTTGACAATTTTCAGTGTGATAGCGTTGGAAGGAAGGAAATGACATGGTTCCCAAATTTGGTGGTTGGGTTCCCATTTCGTATGTATACACACACACACACACACACACACACACACACACACACACACACACACACACACATCAGAATTTGTAAAAATGATTGGGTTTCCAAGAAGATGAGAACAACCAAATGCAAAGATCCCTCGCTACTTTGTGCTTCAGTTAATGCGGCTTCAGTGCATCGCGTTTTTTTTTTTTAAATATTCATTGAATTAACAAAATAAGGAAATTAAGGAAGAATAGAATAAACAAACACGAAACAAAAACCAACCCAAAACCTATCAAAACTAATTATATTTTTGTGAGGTACGCATCTCCATGCGTCTGTATGTGTGTGTATTCATACATCTTATGCATAATTTTTGAATGTTTAATTGTTATGTTTAATTGAATATGTATTTATTGATATTATAGACACATATACATGTACATGTACGTATACAGTACATCAGTCGGGGGAGGTGTTGAGGGGGTTGATCCTACTTCACTTAATTCGGTGTACATCGTAGCCATTTATACAATGCAGAGGGCACTTTTGGGAAGTAATACAAGTTTAATTGTTAGTTATTCTATCTGTCAACATGACGATTTTACTAAAACCAGGTGTACAAGCATAACAATAAAAAACTAATAATCTGCTTGTTTACTCTGCAAGTGTATAAGCACGCCTAGGTTGGAACACGGTATGCAGATCAAACACATGAAAGAATAAAATGGAACTAAGGCTTATTATGAACCAAACAGAAACACAAAAGAAAGACTCACACAATCACTGCTCAAACTCGCTCAAAAACATGCAAAAATATTATTCAGAAATCATATGGGGGGGGGGGTTGTCCCCCTCTCTCTATGTCTCCCCCTCCGTCATCCTTATTAATAACCACGTACACTTTATATTGAAAAGCAGTATCTGTTTTGACTATGGAAGCAAATCGGTCTCATCAGATTTTGAGATTTAAAAGCCTATATATTAATAATTTAAATTACTAGCACTGAATTTTTTTTTTTTTTTTTAAATTCATAATCTAATTTTTTCCCCTTATGAATTCAGAACCATATATTTTCAATCACTCATTTTTGCTTTTAATTTTTTCCATTGTTCACAAATTCTAGACTATACATGTGATCGTTAAAAATACATACTTAATGTACCCCATTTTTCAGCACTTAGTGTTTATTGTCTTTCTGAATGACTCCCTTTCTCTTGAGATTTGGTTCCTGGACAGATGTCTTGACATTTCTCCTCTGGTATTTACTGGTATAATTCAGAATTCAATGTTTGATGTTCAATGATGGCAGGCTGTCCTGGCCCAGTGCAGCAAAACAGGCCGAGACCATGATACTACCACCACCATGTTTCATAAATAGGATAAGGTTCTTATGCTGGAATGAGCTTCAGCAAACTGCACACGAACAGCAGTGTTCTTCATGGAGCATGGTTTCTTTCTCTTTGCAACTCTGCCAAGAACACCACTGTTGTTCCGTGTTATGATCGTGGACTCGAACATTAGCATCAGCCAATGCGAGAGACGTTTAGAGGTTACCCTGGGACACTTGATTGGATTTCCCCGACAACAGAATAATGACCCCCAGCCACTTCAAACTATGCAAGAACTATTTTGAAAAGCATTAGATGATGTTCTGTCAATAATAGAGTGGTCAGGGGATCTCAGCTCTGTTGAGTTATTGGAGCAGCTTGACCGTATGGTATGGAGGAAGTGTCCATCAAGCCAGTCCGACTTGTTGTTTCAGACAAATTCACAGAAAGAATGATGAAGATTTGCAAGGTTGTAATAGCTGCAAATGGAGGATTTTGAAGTTTGAAGGGCAACATTCTAAATTCATAACCATGTAAAATTATAATTTGTAATCATGTCAATGTCTTGACTATATTTCACGTTCATGCTTCAACTCATTTGATGCATTTAAGTGGCCCATAAACCTTTGAACAGTAACGTGTGTATATATAATTTAACTTTATGAATTGGTCCTGCCACCTGAAGTGTCTCTCCCCAGTAGTATATTTTTGTGATGATTTTATAAGAATGATTTGGATCATTGTCTTTCTGGAGGATCCTTTCTGTATAACCTAATTATAGTCTTTTGGCAGAGGTAACCATATTTTAATTTAAAATCTCTCGTTCCTGGACTCCACGGTGGCATGGACTATAACAGTGTTCCCAAGGCCTTTGGATCAATACATAGAGAGTAGCCTGGAGGATTCAGGATGGTTTCAGTCTCACCAGCTTTTTTTTTTTTTTTTTTTTTTTTTTTTTAGAAAAAAACAATCACCTGGACTGTTTTTGTCCAAAATGTCTTTTTTTTCTTTTTTGGTCTCATCAAGTACAACTCCGTTTCAGTATAGTCTGGTGAGCTCCACGTGCTTACCTTTGTTGTTGGATGACTAAGAAAGAGGGCTTTCTTATGTCACAAATCCCCAGTAGTGTGACAGTGGGAATTTGATACAGGGATCCCTCACTTTCCGCTGTTAATGGGGTCTCAGACACCCCCACCCTTGCGCGCAACCGCCGATCCCCCCCCCCCCACTGACGTATACGCATATGTATATTTGTATATAATATCAGTAAATACACATTAAATGATATGGGGCAGTAGTGGCCTGGTGGTGTAGGGCGCTGGATTGCTGATCCTAAGGTTGGGGGTTCGAGTCCCATTCCCCACAAGGTTGTCACTGTCCCCCCCAACCCCCAGTGCAGCTAACTGGACTACCAAAGGCCGGCCATGTCTCTCACTGTCTATGGTGTGAGGCAAGTAAAAGAACCATTGCTGACTTTTGACAAGAGTAGGCTGCAAAACCGTCAGCATGTTTCTGTCCCTTGCTAAAGGGTTGTGTCAGGAAGGGCATCCGGCGTAAAAACCCATGCCAAATCAAATGTGCATTGCTGTGGCAACCCGTGAAAAAGGGAATAAGCCGAAAGGAAAAGAAGAAGACAGATTAAATTATATAAATGCTTATGATGATAACAATTTATCATTCAAAAATAATGCATAAGATGTAAAATATTCATAAATATATGTAAATATACATAAAATATACATATAAAATATACACACACACCTCACATAAAAATGTCAGTAGTTTTGTTGGGTTTTTTTATTTTATTTGTTTTTGTTTGTTTGGGGT
>CM045751.1:17290000-17307500 GCA_024760905.1 Plotosus lineatus | reverse complement strand
TTTAAGAAATTCTTCGCAATGGTATGCTTCCAAATTTGTGCCAGGAGTACAGGTGGGGAGGAACCGTATAAAGGCACTGCTGATGGCCAATGTGTGGAAGTGGTTCTGTATCACAGTTCTTTTGCATCTTGATCTATATATATATCAATATATCTATTTTTAAGTCCAATTTTAAATTCTATATTTTAATTTTGGGTGGTGACATGGTGGTTAGCAATTCCACCTCACAGCAAGAAGGTCCACGGGCAGTGGTGGTCTAGTGGTAAAGAGCGCTGGATCGCTGATCCAAAGGTTGGGGGTAGGCAACGTAGGCTGAAAAAAGCCGTCGGCGTGTTTCCGCCCTGTGATGGCCTGGCGAGCTGTCCAGGGTGTACTCTGCCCTCGCCCGGAGTTGGCTGGGATGTGCGCCAGCCTCCCCGTGACCCTAATTAGGATTAAGCGGTTACAGAAAATGAACTGAATCAACTGAGCAAGAAGGTCCTGGGTTGGTGCCCCAAGCTCAGAGAGGATGTTTCTGTGTGGAGCTTTTGCATGTTCTTCCTGTGCTCGTGTGGGTTTCATCCAGGTACAGTGATACCTCAGCTCACGAAAATAATTGGTTCCCAGAAAGTGTGTGTGAGGCGAAAAGTTCATCTTCCGAACATTTATTTCCCATAAGAAACCATTAAAATGAGAATAATCCGTTCCCAGGTCCCCATAAAACATAATTTTCTACTAAATAAGCCTTAAAACTACACAAAAATATACCTTATTTTATGTATAATAAATGTGCTATTGTATTGTAATTAAAGAAATAAACTGTACTGTATAATAAAGTCGTTTTATTTACCTTTGTGATGGTAGTTGATGGCTTGATGGAATGGAGTGGGAGGAGGAGGGAGGGAGGGACTTACTGTTTGGAAGGAGAGTTTGGACGCGCCTACTGTTTGGAAACACCCTTAGCCACACACGCAACCTTAATAGCTTCCTTGTTCTTAAGGATGGGAGCAATGGTAGACTTAGCGTACTGGTACTGGGACGCTGAGTCACACAAACGCACACCTCGTTCGTGTTTTTCAATGATCTCCGCCTGTGGTGGGTCTTTTTCGGTTCCATAATAGCAAAAGTACACTCAATATGGTCCAAAATGTCTATCAAACACAAACCACTTCCGCATTCAAAGAAAGGGGGTGTGACGAACTATGACGCCGTGAGCGTGCGTCAACTTCTCGTGGCCGCCACCGTGGCGCTGTTCGACCGCGTGGTTTGATTCGTCCGCCGAAAACTAGTTCGTCAGCAGAGACTATATGCTCGCAAATTTAATGTTCTTGAGGCGAAAAGTTCGTGAGCTTAAGCGTTCGTCAGCGGAGGTTTTACTGTACTTTGGTTTCCTCCCACAGGCCAAAGACATGCACATTGGGCAAATTAAACATTTGTGATACAGCATTTTAAATGATTCATGCATTTGGTGGCGGCACATTATCCTGTGTGGTAGAGATGGATTGTTGCTAACCTAGTGCAGAAATAACAATCCACATGTTTTATTTTTCATGGTGCAAGGTTTAAAAATGGTAAGAAAAAAGCAGAAAAAATGTCACAGAATCAAGATATTTATGGAATTGTGATACTAGCAGAATTGAAAAGTGTGTGTGTGTCTTTGTGTGTGTGTGTGTGTGTGTGTGTGTGTGTGTGTGTGTGTGTGTGTGTGTGTGTGTGTGTGTGTGTTGTGGTACCATATCAGGCAGTCCCTCTTGATACTCTAATGGATATGATGGCTGGATGTCCACATACATTTGGCTATGTAGTCTATAATAAAATTAATCTTCAGCCTGATTCTTTGCTCAGCTTGACTTTTTGATGTTTTTTTTTTTTTTCTTGAAATGTTATATTAATTTTGCTAATTACTATAACTCTGTAATGACTCCCTTAATTCCCACTAGTGCACCCATGCCGTATTTGATTGGCGTTCATCTGAGCCTGTTAGAGGTGAGCACCATTCATCTCCTGTCAGTAGCTCAATATCTGTTCTTCATCTTACAATTCCTCAATGAGCAGGACCAGTAGGCTGGTCATTACATTTTATAATACAGATATCCCGGGTTTAGTTCTCCAAATGTTCTTGTTACTATAACCTGCATGTAGTTTGAAGGCAGTATTTATATTGACAACTCGAAAAGCAAGTATCTACAAAAATGTTCAGGCTTTTATCTCCTGTGTGTGTGTGTGTGTGTGTGTGTGTGTGTGTGTGTGTGTGTGTGTGTGTGTGTGTGTGTGTGTCGCAGAGATATGAAAGAGTGGAACACAATAGAGAAACAAAGACCCTATGTGTTTGGATGCTGAGAGCTGGCATGTTAGTTGGTGCTGGACCTATAGCTGTGTGTGTGTGTGTGTGTGTGTGTGTGTGTGTGTGTGTGTGTGTGTGTGTGTGTGTGAGGGAGTGAATCTGATGCCGCTGACAGTTGCAGACACCGGCAGTATTTATCACACTTTCGCATTAGTGACAGTCCCCCTATCTGGCTGCACATAATTAGACCAAATCAGCACGCAGGCCTCCATAGCAGCAACTGTCAAAAGTGACAAACCAGAACTTTTCTTTTTTTTACTCACTTCGATGTTTCCCCACCTGCACCAGCAGAATAATTGTGGGATTTGTCACCATCAGGATGCATGACTACCTTTGTGTGGATGCACAAAATGGTCCCATGGCTTAGCTGGCTGAATGCAGCATTTTTCTTTATCTTTTTATATATATATATATATATATATATATATATATATATATATATATATATATATATATATATATATAAGCAGAGAATCCCATGTGTAATATATATGTATATATTGATGCGGATTTTCTCTCGTTTATCTGTGTCTGATTTCTTTCAATTACATATAAAGCAGATATTAGTGGAGTGCATATTATATTCGCATCATGCAAGAATAATTCGATGACATATTGCCTCTTGATTTTTCTATCATCTGCATTCAAGCTGGCATATGTTCATTATGGGGGCGGGGGGGGGGGTGTCCTTCTAAAATGATTGTATGGAAGAATAAAATGTGAATAAAACTGTGTAGTTTGGATAATCTGTATGTGTTCTCGTGTGCTGTGTGTGTGTGTGTGTTGTTGTTCAGTGTTAATGGGAGCATCTGTTATCCCGTTCACAGAGAGTGAGGAGCAGATCCCTGGAAGACGTGATCATTCTAAATGTAGATACAAACACACTGGAGAGTTCTGTCGATGACCTGCACACCCTGCCCAGTGATGTTGTGAGTGTCCACAAACACACCCACACGCACATATGCAAATCCATGCACACACACACACACACACACACACACACACACACACACACACACCATCTCATAAAACTGCACATTTTTCTTGTATACTTTTATCTCAACACCATCGCCTCCCCTTGGGTCTCCTTTGCATAGTCTTTCCTTCTGTGGTTCTCGAGTAAATTGGTTCAAATGCTTTCACTAAAACGCACACACACACACACACACACACACACACACACACACACACACACACACACACACACACACACACACACACGTACACACACACTGACCAGAGGAAAAGCTGTCTCTTCCTCTGTCATCAGGAATGCTGCAGTATTTAGGCAGGACCCCCACCCACACCCACCCCACCCCCACCCACTCCCACCCACCCCACCTCATCGTGCTCAAGACACGCTTTCAGAAAGTGGCCAAATGTACAGCTGCATCCTTCATTCATTTCCGTCTTTGTTTGTTTTTTAATCATTATATTTCCAAGCCGTGCCTTTTCTGCCCACCCAGTGCCACCTTTCAGTGCAAGAGAACCACACAGGATTTATTTATTTTCTAAAGTTACTGAGAAGGAGGCGGCCAATTATCAGTCTCCATTTTTCCAGCCACCTGCCACAGCTTTCTCTCCTTAATGAATGCTGTGTTGACACCGGACAGTAGGACAGGAAGCACGTCTACCATCCGGGTCAAAAATAGTCACTCGTCAATTACCTTGTATATTAAGGGATTTGTTTTGCTGTAACACACACACACACACACACACACACACACACACACACACCTCCCCCTGCTCACTTTTGCAGAATTGGTCCTTTGTGTGTCGAAGCACAGAAAGAAAGAAAAATCATTACGATTCTCCAATTGGCATTTCATTTGTAAATTAAATTGCCAGTGTCTCATATAAAGGAATCGAGTCTTTTGAAACTGATAGAGGTAAACCACCCACCCCACCACCCTTTGTGTTTTTAGTATGATAAAATGAAGTGTCAGAATAATGTTTACTTTGATCTTCTGCGGTGGATTTTTCATTGACTAATGATGGAGCATGCACCCTGAATCATGTTAAATTATCCCACCTGATATGTAAATGTCACCT
Organism: Plotosus lineatus; assembly: GCA_024760905.1. Lineage (NCBI taxonomy): Eukaryota > Metazoa > Chordata > Actinopteri > Siluriformes > Plotosidae > Plotosus > Plotosus lineatus. Next base: position 17,303,125 of record CM045751.1, on the reverse strand, counting down.
GTCGTAATATTTTGCACCACAAAATGATTTTGGATTCTCTGCCGAGGCTACCTTACCTGTGGGGATATTAAAATTCATAAGAAAAGGGAAGAGGCTCTAATTGAGCAGAGCTGAAGTCTCCTCTCTGCTTTTGTTCATTTGCGAGTTAAACCTTCTGTCATCTAGCGTTTTCTACAACAGGGTGGCCTACAAATTCAATATTTTTCAATCGGAGGACAACGCTGAAAACTAACAAGCAAGAATGCATTTATTGGTGTCACCTCACACATGCTGAGGTGTAAACAGGCTACCATGTTGTGCGTAATGTCTTTTTTATCCACTTTCTATCGGTGTATGTGTTTTATATATATATATATATATATATATATATATATATATATATATATATATAGATATATATAAACAAAAATAAAAGGACAGGACAAAGACTTTCTATTGAAACTCCATTTATCACTACAGATCTGTTTCGAGGGGTGGTGAAACCATCCTCTCTCTTCAGGTGATTATAGAAGAATTATAGAATTATAGGATTATAGAAGTTCTTCTATAATCACCTGAAGAGAGAGGATGGTTTCACCACCCCTCGAAACAGATCTGTAGTGATAAATGGAGTTTCAATAGAAAGTCTTTGTCCTGTCCTTTTATTTTTGTTATTTGCTCTACCAAAAAGTATTGAGCACTATCCTACGGAAGGATCTACTCAGAAAATCATATATATATATATATATATATATATATATATATATATATATATATATATATATAATTTTTTGCAAGTATATTTAGCAATAAAAGCTAATTAACCCAAGAGCATTTCATCTTATTTTAAAGAAATCATTATAAACTGATTGAAGCCAAACTTTATGGCGTCCATATAATTACAGGTATAAACCTTATTTGGCCATCTGGACTTTATTATTCGTGGAGTCTCGCCACTCGTCCAGCTCGTAGACAGGTCAAAGGTGACAGTTGTCCTGAATTACCTGGCCTTCTCCCCCCCCCGACGTGACCCGATGCCGGGCTCTTTCTTCTCTTTGACATAATGGCGTTTTCCTCAGTTTTGCACATAATATTTTAGATTTATTGATGATTAGAAAGGCTACCACGCCGGTAGAGATTCTATTTGTGCACATTTACAAATGGAGAGAACGACTGCTGTGGATTAGAGCAAGTTTAAGGAAACAAAACAGTTTTAGTCGTTTTTAGACAAAAAAAAAATAATAATAATAACAGGAGTGAGATTTCTGTGCTGAATCCGAGCTTAACATTTGTACTGTATTTTAAGAATATTAAGCTTAACCTGACAATATAGACACATTCAGTAGACATGTTGACTTCAGTGATTTTTTTCACATTTGCTTACACATTTGTGTTGGTTTTCTGTGATTGTTTAATGTCTTTTATGTTAAAAATATAGTTATTGTCACAACAGGCAGTTTTTATGAACCTGCTGTATTGTATTGTAAGATCACAATCTGATGCTTTCACTGTACTTTTTGTCTATTTTTATATAGAGACGTTCATGATAGAAAAAAAAATTGAGAGAAATACAAGTACCTGTATATAGATGAGTTTAATTAAAAACCAACAATTCCCCAAAACAAATTTCCCCCTACTTAAAAAAAAAAAAAAAAAAAAAAAAAAGAACATCCTCTACTTTCCTTTTTTTTTTCCTCTTTCGGTTATAATTGGAGTTTGGTTACAGGAAAGGATGTTTACTTTCACAGCTAAAAATAAAAAATTAGGAATTTGTTCTGGAACCAAACAGATAGGAATTGAATGTGATCATGAAGATCATTATTTGTTCTTTTGTCTGCCGATTGCATGTAAAGCTGCAAATGCTTGACTGTTTATATTTTATATTTTTATGACAAGAGTCAGAGGTACTGTTTGTTTTAGCGTTTTTTTTTGTTTTGTTTTGTTTTGTTTTTACTGTTCTTCTCAGTGATGATGTTTTCTGCTGTCTTCTGGACTCCCTCATCTTTTCATTCGTTGTGTATTTATATTTAATCATTTGTGTTAGGAGTGTGAATATTTGAGGTGGCAAATTAAAGCACTATGTGGACGTCAGCTCAGTACACTCTCGATGCTTCTTCATGAAAAAGGTACCGGTGTCATTTTATTTTGAAATTGATCTATTTATAAAGTAATACTTCTATAATCGGCTCTGCCTACCACATAAGGTCTCAGCTTGTTTTCCGTCTCAGCGTCCAAAGAGTGTCCTGACTAAGAAAAAAGGTGTGTGTGTGTGTGTGTGTGTGTGTGTGTGTGTGTGTGTGTGTGTGTGTGTGTGTGTGTGTGTGTGTGTGTTCACGCGCGTGTGCGCGCGTGATGGTGCACAAGTGTGTATACTGCTTCATCTTGCCACACATCAAAAGAAAGAAGCAGATTTTCATAACTATTCCTTTTTCTTTGTAGTTTTCTTAATTGCATCCCCACGGCTTTCCTCTCGTGGCCAGAATCCCTTGAAAAACACCTTCCGCCCTACCACTCCACTGCTGACTTAAAAAAATAACATGAACAATAATATAAACCAATTCGTTTTACACAGTGTTTAATATTGAAATGTTTATTTTGTCCACCTTCTCTTTATTCTACTTTAGATTGACGGACACATAAATGAACAGAGAGAGACAGGTGCCGTGATCTGTTGTTCATTTTTTTTCCTTGGATTTAATAGTTGTTTGTCGAAATTATTAATTTAATAAACGTTATAGTTGAACTGGTGATGAAGAGAAGAGTGGAATGCAGGAATTTTTTTTTTCCCTCCAACATGCCATTGTTTTAAATGGTATGTTTCAAAAAAAAAAAAAAAAATTTTTTTTTTTTTTTTCTGTATAAAAATTTAAACTAAAGAAATGTCTGTGAAATATATTCATTCATCCAGATCATGTTAAAAGCAATCACATGGCAGTGTAATAGCTCGCAAAACAAATGGAAGGATTTTTTTTTTTTTTTTTTTTTTTTAAGGATCCGCCACCTAAATCAGAAGCCTCACTGTCAGCCGAGCTCTACACAATACACAACAGAGAATAAACAGAATACATTAGACGCATGTGGTCAATTCAGTATATTCACTTCATGTAGCACTGCACAGGCCTAAGTGCAGAGCCTGCCCAGTTGAATCAAATCAACTCTGGTGAGTGTACACAGCTCATTCCTGGAGTGAAGTGTGTGTATCGTGGCAACTCCGGCTGTATGAAAGCAGCCCATCATTGAGAGAAGGCTCGTAGCATCATCTTTTTGGAGGGGGAAAAAAAAAAAAAAAAAAAAAGAGAGAGAGAGAAAGATAGAGCGAGAGAGGCAGTGATGCACCTGCTAATTATCATCTCCAGCTGGTGAGTTAAATGGAGATCTGTTTTGTGAGCCACCTCTGACCCCATGCTCTTTACTCGGTGCACTTCAAACCCTGTTGGGGAGTCAGTGCTGTAGAGTTTAATGAGACGCCATGTTTGCAGCACTTTCATCCCGAACTATCCTGCCTTGATGTGAATTGAAAAGATCACAGCTACGGGGAAAAGACCTATACCGGAAAGGCCTCTCTGCATAGATTATGAATATCATAACTCACTCCCCTCCCTTCAATCCCCCTTCTCACTCTCTCCCTCTCTCTACTCTCCTCTCTTTACCCACCCCCTACAATACCACTGCTTATAATTGGACCCAATGGGGGACTCTGCCTTTGATCAGATCATAGGCTCAGACACTTTACACTAAAAAATGTCACTCCCAAATAGGTTGATCACCTGTAGAGCTAAGCTTCCTTCTGATGCCCCCTCCTGCTCATGTCTCGTTAGTGATACTCAAAGTATAATAGTTAATTAGTCTGACAGATCTGTTGCTGCGATTGCATGCTTGATGAGTTGTTTGTGACTATCCAAAATCCTGTTATTGATCTGAAGTTTGCCTCGTTGCATGCATGAACAAATGATTTCTTTTACCCGAAAAAAAAATCTAAATATTGATTTGATGCCTGTGAAGTAATTCGTTAAATTAAAATCATCTTAAAATATAGATTTTTAATTCACAAATTTTTATAATTTTTTTTTTTTACAATTACGTATTTGTACACTGAAATATTTAATCTATTACAATTTAAGTCATTAGTATGTTTTGAAAATTGATAATATTTTAATTACCAATTACTTGTAATTAACAGAAGCAAAGTCCTGTTCCTGTTCTTGCTTTGTCTTCTTTTTCCTTGTTTTTTTTTTTGTTTTTTGTTTTTTTTTAATTTACAGTTAAAGCATCAGTGTAATTAATCTACCTAAAACTTTACGTAAACCTAAAAGCTTCCTGCTCCACTGTGAATGCAAAAGTGGCATTTATTTTTAGAGATAAAACATTTCTTTTAAAGGCTTGTGCACATTAGTAGCAAGTAGCTCAGGGGACGCTGCAGGTTAAAAGAATAAAAGAGCCGCTTTCACATTATACGAACATCCTTTAAATGTACAAATCTTAGACCTGAACATCCTTTTGTATTCTTTTCTATTTTATTTTATTCCATGAATTTTACGTTACAGGTACTGAATATTCAACCTTTGCCGCCTCCCTGTTTAGTATTCATTTTAAGGCCTCTATGCCCGAGTTAAGGTTCCTGGTGCTTGCTTGATATTCAGTGATAAAGCCGGTTGAACTGATTGTTGACATGCAACGCTCGGACTTCATGTAAATAAGGCGTTAGTAAACAGTGTGCGCATTACATCCTTGAGTAAACCTTGCATGTTTACAGATTGTTAAAGGTCCCTGAATTTGTGCACATTAGCCATGATGGTAATGTATACTGGAATAAATGTAAATGTCCAGTTTTATTAGGACGGTGCAGAAGGGACAACAACCAACTCGCGGCTCCGCTGAAACGAGTCGCCGTTGTGTGGACCTGATTTCCATGTCTTGCTGACCTGAAAATGGAAATGTTAAACTAAATCTGCTGCGGTGTTCCCTAAATTGGTTACTGCTCTTTGGCAGGAGAGAGAGGAAGGAACACAAGGTTGTAGAAGAAGGTGCTTGGTTCGAGTTCTAGAATCTAGAGAGTCACATGGTATTAAGCGGTGCGACAAATGAATGAATGTTCACGCCCACTGCCTCACTTATCCATACAGTATTTGTGTGCTAACTTGATAATGTCGAAGCCATGTTTGGCATGTCAGGACTTTCACATAGTACTGCCACAGGCTCGGCTCTCCCACTTTCGGTCTGCATTGCCAAGCACAGCGGCCCAAGAAAAAAAATTAACGTTAACTTTAACATTAATTTGTTCTAAATGTAAAATATTTTGCTGAATATCTATAAAATCCTATAAAAGTTTCGATTAATTCTGATGATTTAGATGAATTAATATATTTCCAAATCAATGGCTTTAGGCAGAAGAGCTAACAAGCACCCAGAGCGCAAACCTCCACATGATTCAAGCTACAAAAAATGGTCCTGTTTCAAATTGCAAATTATTAGTATTTTATAATTCCTATTATATATTAGATATTTAAATTCCTGGATCCAGAATCTTCCAAAGATTTGGGGTTCGAGTCCCACTCTCCACAAGGTTGTCACTGTCCCCCCCAGTGCAGCTAACTGGGTTATCAAAGGCGGGCCATGTCTCTCACTGTCTATGGTGTGAGGCATGTAAAAGAACCATTGCTGACTTTCGACAAGAGTAGGCTGCAAAGCCGTCAGCGTGTTTCCACCCTGCGATGGCCTGGCGAGCTGTCCAGGGTGTACTCTGCCCTCGCCCGAAGTTGGCTGGGATGGGCACCAGCCACCCCGCGACCCAAGTTAGGATTAAGCGGGTACAGAAAATGAACTGATGATCCAGAATCTCCTAAATCTAATGACATCTTCACTGGCCAAAACTTCACCTCTGGTACAACCAGGTGCACAGCACCCTCTGCTGGGCCTTCTGTAATAGCACACTTCCAAAAAATTTAAACATTCTATTTCACAATGTTTAGAAATCCAAAGCAGCACCATTTGGTAGACATTTTCTAAGAATCAACCCAAAGCTTTTCTTTTGTGTGTGTGTGTGTGTGTGTGTGTGTGTGTGTGTAGTCCTTCTAACAAACACACAAACCAAGGATAATATATCATGTATTTGTGGAGATTAAATATACTGATCACAGATTCTTCTCTAAGCGTACAGCACATAGTAGTGTTTGGCCAGCGTAAGGAGTTTTCCAGTGTCTCTTATTTTTCCAGAGAGCTTGATGTTTACTTTTAAAACATCAGCACAGTAATTCACTTTAAACAGAAACCAAATTATTGGGAACGCTACATATAGGGCCATGTCTCCCACTGTCTATGGTGTGAGGCATGTAAAAGAACCATTGCTGACTTTCGTAAAGAGTACGCTGCAAAGCCGCCCTGTGATGGCCTGGTAAGATGTCCAGGGTGTACTCTGCCCTCGCCCGAAGTTGGTTGGGATGGGCACCAGCCTCCCCGCGACCCAAATTAGGATTAAGCGGTTACAGAAAATGAACTGAGCTACATATAGGTAATGTTTAAACCAAACATCTGAATCTGACTGCAGCTTCTTTAACTGTGAGATGTTTGTTTGTGTTGGACAAGAATGGGTTGAAAATTTCAGAAGCCGTTGCTGTCCCGGGATATCCATGCAGGGGATTCTCTTAACTACACTCAGTGGTGTGGTGGCAAGAAGGCTGCCGGAACTCCTATAACCACCATTTAAAACCAAGTTGCACAGAAAAGAATCACAGAACGCAAACTCGAACCCCAGTTCCGGGGTTCCGGGGCTGCACTGGGAACATTATCACTGATTTTATGTGTTACGCTTCTACTTCCCCCCCACCCACCCACACACCCACACACCCACACACACACATATAGCCTGCCTTTAACGCAATTAACAGGGCAGCAGGTGCTTTTGGCAGCACAACAGAAAAGCTATAGGAGAAGTGAAAAGGCTCGGCTCATTTGTTCTTTCTTTCCCTTATTCTTTATCGTATCTAGGGGGGTCACCTGCAAATATGACTCTTCACACTCTGAATGGTTTTGCCTCTTCCTTCCTGATTTCAGAGGTGCTATTTTAACACATCTCTCCCCCTTAGGTCTCAAGTCTGAAAAGTAAGCTGAAGAAGCAGTCGACCGCCACGGGCAGCGGAGTGGCTCGGGCCTTCCTGCGCTCTCAGGCTGCACTCTTTGGCTCCTATCGAGATGCTCTGAGATACAAACCCGTAAGCTTGACTTCTGTATTTCCTTCACTTTTTTTTTTTTTTTTGAATTGAAATATCCTGCTAGATTTCTTACCCATTTTTATTAATACTCTGCTCTTCCGGGAAGCAGAGGACTCCTGCTAGGACTCTGACTGGTCGCCTTTTCTGCCCTGAATCACCCCTTTCAAAATAAGCTTTGTCCTTTTTAACCACAACAGTATTAATATGTCTGTCATGCTGTCAGTGCTTTTTTTTTTTTTAAACCTCACATAAGACTAGAGCCTAAGGAAGCTTGCTTTTGGTAGACTTTAAAAGCAGCAGAGCCGCACCCCATCCATAAACAAAGAGAAGAAGAAGGAATTGGGTTGGGTGAAGGGGGGGCCTTAAGGTGAGCCTGTCTGTTTCAGTGAAATGTCAGAAGTTGAAAAAGCAGGACAGTTTCTTTGAAGGCTTCTTTCAGTTCTGGTGAAATATTGTTCTCAAGCCTTCTTAACTCCTCAAATGGGCTTTTCACTCAAGCCCAGGAAGGACCCAAGACAAAGTAGGGTCCCCGTTTGTCAACTGTGACACTCTTTGTCAGAAACATAACTGATGTTGTAACGCGGGTGTATAAACAACCCGACTTTTTCCTCGGCGATGTTTGATTTATTTATTTTTAAAAAGATAGATTATGAATATATAAGTGTGTGCAGAAATTCTTCAAACCACCATCTCAGCTTTCTATTAATGCTCACCTATAGAAGCACATTTGGATTTGAACCCTTTTCCTATTTGGGAAGGGACGGCCATGTAATATTTAAAACAACTGCTTTGTATTTTGGCACAAAAATGTCTGAATTTTTCATTTTAAATTTCTTGGTATCATAATGATCCAGTGATGCTGCGCATTTTTTAAACGGTATGATATCTACATTTGAGTGGGTAGGATGGTTTATTGGATATTTTAGATGTACAGTAAATTATATTTATATTTTTAAATTATTAATATTTATAAATATTGGCGGTACGGTGGCGTAGTGGTTAGGACGTCCGCCTCACAGCAAGAAGGCCTGGGTTGGGATTCACGTGCTGGGCATTTCTGTGTGGAGTTTGCATGTTCTCCCCGTGCTTGCGTGGGTTTCCTCCGGGTACACAGGTTTCCTCCCACAGTCCAAAAACATGCGCAGTAGGTTAATTGGCCGTAGGTTCGCATCGTGCAGAAGGCAATGGCAAAACCACTGCACTATCCTTACCAAGAAAACCTCCATGAAGATGAGCATGGAGCATGGTGGTGTAATGGTTAGGGTCCTGGCCTATCATCGCAAGGGCCTGGGTTCGAATCCAGGTAGAGGCACCAAAAAATTTGTGACCTCGGTCTGAAGCTGTGCTGTGTCCCTGGGCAAGGCATGTAATCCACATTGCACTCAGTCTGCCCAGCTGTTAAATGGGTACCTGAATAATAGGATGCATGGACCAATACAGTCGTGCTTAGCAGTGGCCTTGAAGTGAATTCCTGCAGCGTGATAATGTACAGCCAGTGAGCAGCTCTAGGCTTAAAAATTGTCATAATAAATTATGTACTTATTGCATTTAAAGACGATACAACAGTTGATTTTTCAGGTCATTGTTTGCGCTCTGATTTTAATCTTTTTAGTATATACAGTGATCCCTCACTTTCCGCGGTTAATTGGGACCGAGATCCCTCCACGACCGCTGAATTCCTCGAAGTAGGATCAACCCACCCAGACTGACGTATACGTCCATGTATGTCAATATAATATCAATAAATACATATTCAATGCTAGAAATGCTTAAAATAACAATTAAACATTCAAAGATAATGCATAATATGTAAATAAAATGTAATACACACACATACAGACGCGCGCGCGCACACAGATGCCACCTCACATAAAAATGTTAGTAGTTTTGATGGGGGTTTTGGTTGTTTTTTGTTTTTGTTTGGGTTTTTTTTTGGATAATTGGCCTTGTTTTTGTAATAATTTGTGGCGTTTTACTTAACCTTTCCCCCAATTCCTCCTTAATTTCCTTATTTTTTAATTCAAATAATATTAAAAAAAAAAAGCAATGCACTAAAGACGCATGAATTGAAGCACAAAGTAGCGAGGGATCCCTGTACTGTACTACATAAAAGTTACAAGATCAAGTAAATACTGTATAGTTTAAATTGAGTGGGCACAGTAGACAGACATCGCCTCCAGCACTCCAAAATCTTCAGATGTTTCCGGCAATGGTACATGAGCATGAATCTCATCAGAGCGGTTGAGCTTAATACTGTATACGTTGTGTACATTTTGTAGTGACAGTAGCAGTGTGGCCCTTCAGTACAGCAGCAACCCCTCACATCAGGGGTCCCCAAACTTTTTCCTGTGAGGGCCACATAACTTTTCCCTTCTCTGATGGGGGGGGCCGAGGTCAGTTTGTAACAGAAAAAGTGTGACGATCGCAGGGCTGCCTAAACGTAAATATTTATTGTTTTCCAGTAAGCCACGCATCACCAAATATTATTAACCCTTTCTGGGACCTTCACAGAAAAAAAGTCAGGAAATATATAATAATAATAATAATAATAATTAAAAAAAAAACAAAAAAAAACACTGCTTGCTATCAGTTGAGGAACCCGAAAGCTGCTTGAACAGACGACTGGTTCAGCCGAGCCTGACGTACAAATGTATTCTCCTGAGCTAACGGTACACTTTTTAGCTTAGAGAGTTTGTCTACTCGCATTTGGCCTTGCAAGCGATCATACTCGTCATTGTGACGGGATTCCGAGTGTCAGCGCAGATTGAATTCTTTGAATACCGCCACCACCTCTTGACAGATGATACAAACGTTTTCTTTACATTGAACAAAAAAAAATAATGGTTTGTCCACTGCAGGTTAAATACCCTGCATTATGAATCAATTTTTCTCTTCCATAACCTTTTCACCATTATTCCATTCTATTTGACAATGGAGAGTCTAGAATTTTTGTTGGTGGTGGGGGTGGGGGTGGGGGGATGGAATCGACTGTCATGTTCCAGGTGTGTATTAGTCTTGATTGCGTGGCCAGACTAGAAAAAAAAAGTAATCATAATGGGTCTCGGGTATTGTTCAAGGGGCCGGGCCAAATGTGGAGGTGGGCCGTATGCGGCCCGCGGGCCATAGTTTGGGGACCACTGCCTCACATGGATGAAATACTGGAAAGTATGAATCCAAGTCTTCTTTTCCTTTCGGCTTTTCCCTTCAGGGGTCACCACAGCGAATCATCTGCCTCCATCTCACCCTATCCTTTGCATCTTCTTCTTCTTCTAGGCCTTCTGCCTAGTAATTCCAACCTCAGCATCCTACAACCAATATACTCACTATCCCTCCTCTGTACATGTCCAACAAAGTATGAATCCAAGTGAAAAACAAAAATTCCAGGAAGCCTTTGAAATGTGTCAGGTGGCGGTATGTTTTGTTCATGGATTTTGGATTATGAAAGTTTTTAGTTCATTGCACTCTGATAGTTCCTCTAAGCATCACCAAGGATGGACTAACTCTGTATGCAGATGGAATTCATCACTTTGTTTGACCCTGCTTAGCCCATTCTTTTCCATTCCTTGTTTCGTAGATCCACCAATGTCAAAATTCACAACTTCTGTTTTTTTTTTTTTTTTTTTTTTTTTTAAATCGCAACCAAACCACACCCCCGCCGCCCTTTTTTTTATTCTACATGCACACATTCTCCAGTGGTGGCATCAAACGCTACCTTGATATCTACTCAAATTTTAATTGCGCCCTCAGAGGTGAGGTGAAAGGGGAAGTGTACTAAAGTATTATTAGGACACTCTCCTTTTTGAATGTTATGACAGTATGTGGCACTGGCCTGTTTAAAGCAGTTGTTTCAACAGAATATACAAAGTATGAAAAGTACTACATGTAAGATATCCGCTCAGGACAAAGTACGCCATTCAAAATATTAAAAGTTTAAATTAAAGCACTAGTTCAGGATTTTTTAAGAAGAAAGAAAGGGCAAAATAAACATATTTTTATTGTATTATCTCTTGTATTTTTGTTGTGTTGTTAAAAAAAAAAAAAAAAGCATCTCCTGTCTCGGGTTTACATAATAGAAGTCTACCAAACAAGGAATAAAAAAAGAATGGCCTCTTGTTATGCAGCGAGTGAAGATAACAGAAAGATGGAAATAGGCAGAGTGCTCCATTCTGTTCATTTCCCTCCTGATGGACTGCGTGGTTCTCAGTCAGTATTTTTGAAATCAGTGAAAATCATTCAGCTGATGGAGTCTACTGTCGAGCCGACAAATGAGTAGGCATACAGGATACACGTGCGTCCTTATGTGCGAATGGAGACCAATCTGGATGCACAGCATTTCTCACAGGTGTTCCATTTGTCAAAAGTTAAAAATTTTTAGCCAAAACTACTTTTTGATGGCCATTTTAAAATTGTTTATATGCGGGTGACTGGTGTGTTGACATGCTTCTGGCATCTCTGGCCCTTGCATGTGTCCGCGCTCTCCGCGAGGGCAGAATCCCTTCTGGACAGCTCAGTGAAATTAGTAAAATGTTTGTGATGTCATCTCAAAAGAAAATCAAATTGGGAGAAAATCAGCTGTAAACTTTATTGTTAATGTATAAATTATTGCATATTTATTTGGCCTTACAATATCATATTTATAAGTTATTGTACATGGTCATATTTGGTTGAGTGATACATTATAGAAACATGATTGTATTCGCAGAAACATGTCAGTGTATCTCATAGTATATAGTATAATATACAATATACAATATCTAATACATTTATAAGCCCATCTGTCAGAGTAGAGTGAAATTCACGTTAATTTTGGCAGGAAGCAATAATACCAAACATGCGTCCAAATTATGAAGAAATCATTTAATCTGGAACATTTTGAAGTTATATGCACTGACTCAGGCAAACATTTGGAAATTTGGGCATCTACGGAGAAATCTGTAAAAACAACACCAGCAGAGCTTTCTGTTTTACTTTTGTTTTATTTTATATGCAAATAAATTGTTACGTTTTCTTTTTAGGGTTGCAAACACAACTAAAATGTATGCTATAATAAAACTTTACAAAAAACTTTAATATTTTATTTAAAAATATTTGTTTCTTTCATGTGTCTTATGTGGTGTCTCATTTTGTCGCATACAGTAAAACCTCCGCTGACGAACGCTTAAGATCACGAACTTTTCGCCTCAAGAACATTAAATTCGCGAGCATATAGTCTCTGCTGACGAACTAGTTTTCGGCGGACAAACCAAACCACGCGGTCGAACAGCGCCACGGTGGCGGCCACGAGATGTTGACGCACGCTCACGGCGTCACAGTTCGTCACACCCCTTTCTTTGAGTGCGGAAGTGGTTTGTGTTTGCTAGACATTTTGGACCATATTGAGTGTACTTTTGCTATTATGGGACCGAAAAAGACCCACCACAGGCGGAGATCATTGAAAAACACGAACGAGGTGTGCGTTTGTGTGACTCAGCGTCCCAGTACCAGTACGCTAAGTCTACCATTGCTCCCATCCTTAAGAACAAGGAAGCTATTAAGGGTGTGTGTGTGGCTAAGGGTGTTTCCAAACAGTAGGCGTTTCCAAACACTCCTTCCAAACAGTAAGTCCCTCCCTCCCTCCTCCTCCCACTCCATTCCATCAAGCCATCAACTACCATCACAAAGGTAAATAAAACCACTTTATTATACAGTACAGTTTATTTCTTTAATTACAATACTATAGCACATTTATTATACATAAAATAAGGTATATTTTTGTGTAGTTTTAAGGCTTATTTAGTAGAAAATTATGTTTTATGGGGACCTGGGAACGGATTATTCTCATTTTAATGGTTTCTTATGGGAAATAAATGTTCGGAAGACGAACTTTTCGCCTCACACACACTTTCTGGGAACCAATTATGTTCGTGAGCTGAGGTACCACTGTATTTGTTAATCACTG
>CM045751.1:17272500-17285000 GCA_024760905.1 Plotosus lineatus | reverse complement strand
ACTGGCAACATGACTGATAATAAAAAGAGCTTCTCAGAGTGGCAGTGTCTCTCAGAAGCGAAGATGGGCAGAGGATCACCAATTCCCCCAATGTTGTGCAGAAAGATAGTGGAGCAATATCAGAAAGGTGTTTCCCACAAAAAAATTGCCAAGAGTTTGAAGTTATCATCATCTACAGTGCATAACACCATCGAAAGATTCAGAGAATCTGGAACAATCTCTGTGCGTAAGGGTCAAGGCTGAAAAAACGTACCGGATGCCTTTTATCTCCGGGCCCTTAAATGGCACTGCAACACAAACAGGAATGCTACTGTAAGGGAAATCACAGAATGGGCTCAGGAATACTTCCAGAAATCATTGTTGATGAACACAATCCACTGTGCCATCCACCGTTGCCAGGTGAAACTCTATAGTTACAAAGAAGCCATTTCTAAACAGGACCCAGAAGCGCAGGTGTTTTCTCTGGGCCAGGGGTCATTTAAAATGGAGTGTGGCAAACTGGAAAACTGTTCTGTGGTCAGAAGAATCACGATTCGAAGTCCTTTATAGAAAACTGGGATGCCATGTCAGCCAGATGAGAGAGGACAAGGACAACCCAAGTTGTTATCAGCGCTCAGTTCAGAAGCCTACATATGTGATGGTATGGGGTTGCATGAGTGCGTGTGGCATGGGCAGCTTGCACATCTGGAAAGGCACCGTCAATGCAGGAAGGTATATTCAGGTTCTAGAACAACATATGCTCTCATCCAGACGTCGTCTCTTTCAGGGAAGACCTCGCATTTTTCAACATGACAATGCCAGACCACATGCTGGCTGTGTAGGAAAGGGATCCGGGTATTGAAATGACCAGCCTGCAGTCCAGATCTTTCACCTATACAGAACATTTGACGCATCATAAAGAGGACGGTGCAACAAAGAAGGCTGAAGACAGTTGAACAGTTCGAGGCCTGTATTAGACAAGAATGGGACATCATTCCTATTTCTAAACTTGAGAAACTGGTCTCCTTGGTCCCCAGACGTTTGCAGACTGTTGTAGGAAGAAGAGGGGACGCCTCACAGTAATGAAAATATCTTTGTCCCAACTTTTTTTTTTTTTTTTTTTTGAGATTTGTTGACACCATGAAATTTAAAATCAACATTTTTTCCCCATAAAATGATACATTTTCTCTGTTTAAATTTTTTACCCTGTCATCTATATTCTATTCGGAATAAAATATTGAAATTTGGCACTTTCACATCATTGCATTCAGTTTTTATTCACAATTGATATAGTGTGTCAACTTTTTTAGAATTTGGTTTGTATTTATGTACAGTAATTAGATTTTAAGCATCTCGGCAACTTTCAGCCTGTAATCTCTTGCATGGCGATGTATCCTCCCTGATGTTGTGTTGAAAAAGCAGGAGGGTGTGTGTCTTAAGGAATGCAACTTCGGCATGCAGTAGACTAGGGAGTGCACAGCACGTCACATATTGAGACATACCATATTCCAAAACACTTATCGGTCACTTAGTGCCGGCTTGAAAAGTGTTAAAAGAGCATCTAATAGAACCGATTTGCACTGCATGCTCCCTTTTTTGAGTAACATTATGCTGATGTGCATTATTCTAATATCCCAGTTTTTAACATTTCAAACTTGACTGAATTCCCTTTCCCTCTTTTTAATACTAACAACAGTACAGTTACTTAACTTGGAAACAACACTATAATTTTGACCAAAACTGTAAAATCCTATGTTTTTGAACACTGCAATGTTGTATTACATTCATATAATCTGTGCATGATTTCTTGACGGAATAGGGGTTGAATTATTATTTTTTTAAATCATAAACCAGGTGATGGAAATGATTGAAATGAATATAAGTCAGTCTGATATCTTTATCCAGCACGCTTGGTCAGGAGCCTCCACCCCTGTTTCTGGAAAGCTATGTTCCTCAAGACTTTGTGCATGACTAGAGTTGGAGGCAATCTGATTATTGACTTAGAACAGGGATGTTGAATCATACCCCCAAAGGACCAATGTGGGTGCAGGTTTTCATTTCAACCAAGCAGGGGGAAATCCTCCACCTGTTTCAATCACGGATTTTTTTTTTTTTTTAAAGCTACATTGCACAATTTGATGAATAACAATTTGAAAATACATTGTGATGCCTGTTGGCAGCGCTCTTGGTGAAACCACTGTACTATTGAATGTTATAAAGCATGAAAAGTTGTGGAAAATTGAAATAATTAAATCAAAGATAGGACATCCCTTACTTAGGATGTCCTTGAACAGCTGAAAGAGCCGTGTTACATTTTGGTTGGCAATAAAACCTGCAGGAATGTGGCTCTCCGGGAACAGGATCCAAGATCCCTTTGTTAGATATTATTTCATGCATCTATTTGGCACAAGTGAGAATGCAATGTGTGAGTTTTCATGTATATGTATTTATATATACACATATATATATACACATGTACAGTCGGCCCTCGACTTCGAAAACCACTGCATACGAAAAATTCAGATTACGAAAAACATTTTCCTAAAGTTTCGTCCTCTGTATACGAAACAACCTCTTCTTACGAAAAGCGCCAAACGCGCCATTCAAAAATTCAAACGCACCATTCAAACAATGCGCGAGTTGCTCTCTCATTGGCTGTCTCCCAACATCCCACCCCACTGGCCTCCCATTGGCCAGGAGGGAGCTGAACTTGTACCCATTCTTGTACCCAAATGTTGGCTCGTGAGTTTTTTTGAGAGTGTTCATTGCAGCGTTATATTTCATTGTCCATTATGAACCCCAAGAAAGTGATTCCCAGTGACACCGAAAAGAAGAAGCGGGCTCCGTTATCAATTGACGTGAAGCAGGAAATAATAAAGAAATACGAAAGTGTGATGTGATTGAGCGAAATTGCAAAGGAGTATGGCCGAAACCCCTCTACAATCGGGACGATATTGAAGCAGAAGGCGACCTTAAAAGTGGAGATACACTGACGGTGGCGATTATTTCGGAACGATATTGAAGCAGAAGTAGGAATTAAAAGCGGAGATACAGTGACGGAGGCGATTATTTCGGAAAAAGCAACTGCCATATTTAAGGACCTCGTGAAGGAGGGTGGGGGTGCTTCAGACCAGCAATCCCGGACTTTAAAGTGTTGCATGGGTGGTTCAAGAGATTTATAAAAGGTAAATAATTTTATTTTACTTTTAACACATATTTCATACAAAATTGGTATACTTTTATCATTTTTAAAGGGTTTATGGGGTAGTCTTGGGAGCCTTGGAATGAATCACGCGTTTTACATGTAAAATGCACCTCTACTTACGAAAACTCCAGTTTACGAAAAAGGCACTGGAACGGATTAATTTCGTAAATAGAGAGCCGACTGATATATACACATATATATATATATACACACACATACAGACACACACACACAGACACACACACACACAGACGCACACAAGGCAGTGGTGGCCTAGTGGTAAAGGTGCTGGATCACTGATCCTAAAGTTGGGGGTTCAAGCCTTACTCGATACAGGTTGTCACTGTCCCCCCAGTGTAGCTCACCGAGTTATCAAAGGCCGGCCATGTCTCTCACTCTCTATAGTGAGAGATTCATGTAAAAGAACCATTGCTGACTTTCGACAAGAGTAGCTGCAAAGGCGTCAGCATGTTTCTGCCCTGCGATGGCCTGGCAAGCTGTCCAGGGTGTAATCTGCCCTCGCCCGAAGTTGGCTTGGGTGGGCACCAGCCTCTCCACAACCCTGATTAGGATTAAGCAGTTACAGAAAATAAACTGGACTGAACACTAAAAACCGTGAATTCACAATTCAAGCAATGACGTTGATAACTTGTGCGCGAAATAGAAAAAAAAGAGGTGTGCACATCAACTGCAACCAATCAGCAAGAGGGAGGAAAAAAGCTCTCAGCCATTGGCTAAATTTGAATTATGTGCCAGTAATGTCATGATGATGCATTTGTATAATTTACTGGGGCTGTCGCTAATTTAGTGCTTCTCAAATAGTGTGGCGCGATTATATGATTATGATGATGTAAACTTTATTTATATTTATTTTTTATTTTTCCATATATATTTTGAAAACCAATGTATAATTGAAAACGACTTAACTAGAAACGACTTCAGTCGAGGTATACTGTACCTGCATTACATTTTTTCTTTCATATTTTACAGAAATACAGTAATTCCCTTTATTTCATGGTTAATGGGAACCACCCCCCGAAATGCGAAAAACCGCGAAATGACTTCTGCCACTTCTTAGACACCCACCCACCTATATATTATATAAAATTTATATAGAAGTTAATGTTAAAGTGTTCTGTGCATGTTAATGTCATACAGGCAATGTGTATTAATATATAAATAATTATACACCTTATAATGACAATAAATATATATAAATACTGTATAACAAACCTGATAAATAACAAATCCACGGCTACATCGAGAAGGAGAATCACTGGTGCTTGGTTTGGGGTTCCTCAGCACCTCCAGAGCCTTTGCTTTAGTACGTATCATGTTAGCGTTTAACTCTGTCTCCCTCTCTCCAACTGCATGCGTTGTTGAGGGGCTTGGCTGTTACCCACAGACAAAATCCAGAGAGCGCACCTGAACCCACTCAGCCATCAGCACACTATAAGTAGCTATATGCTCGACCAGTTTCCATGTTATACTCTCCCAGTGATTTTGGTTTTTGTTTTTCCCTCACCACTATGGTGAACACGATTTTTCCTGCACCCCAGTGCTTCCCCTGAGCTCGATAAAAGTTAGATTCCTCCTCATGAGGGAGGAAAGGTGTGTTGGATGCTGGGAAATATAATCTCAACCGATCAGCTTGCTGGATTCACAGCCAATCAGAGAACACTCAAGTCAAGCATGAAAACAGAGCATGTTGGGTAGCGTAGCTGAATGTAGTGCGCATGAATTTTGAATAATCTCTCTCTCTCTGTCTCTCTTTAATTTTTTAATTTCCCGATGGGAAATCCCGCGATATTGCGGGGACGCGAAGTAGGAAACGCGAAGTGGCGGGGATTACTGTAGTGCTGTCTGCTTTTAGGATGGATAAATGAAACAACATTTTGAATGATCGGTTGTAACAGGTCGTCTTAATAATGAAGTTTTAAACAATAATATCTTATTTCACCATTTTGACCTTGTACAGCAAGGTGGAAAAAAAAAAACTTTAAAAAAAACCCGAGACTTACAAGGTGATGTCAGGAATTCAACTGGAGAAGTGAGACATTAAAACATCTCAATAACCTTCTCGAACTTTAACAAAATGTTTTCTTATTTATATCCTATAATAATGGACTGCGTCATGCAGGTAGAATAATTAATATTTTATTTGTCATCTACTGCATTTGAATGATACCATTGGTATCAGTTTGTTCTTGTTTGTGTTAATTTATGGATTTATGATGTCTTGTCTTGTATTTATTTATTTATTGATATATTTCATATTATTTTACTGGTTGTCTGAATTTTCATTAAATCTGTGTGTGATTTAAATGTGAAAGCTTTTTTATTCTTGACAGCGTAATCAGTATATAGAAATGAAGTACATTATTGGAAATTATTTGAATTGAAACCAATAAATTTCACTTTATATTAGTTTTTCTTTGCTTACATTTACACACAGTCATGAGTTAGGATGTGTATTTCCAAAATTACAAGGGTTTGATGAATTTATGAATAAATCTATTCATATCCAGCTTAAAAAAGAATGGAGGCCTAGTGTCAGTATAGTGAAGTTTGTTGTCTAAATCCATGACCAGAAAATTTATTAGATGCAGTTTTACGACCTCTTTGTGACAAGTTACAGGAAGTTCAATTTCCCCAAAAGCATTGCACACATTACAAGCCAGCCACGCTAATCCTCCATCTGATCTAAATTACAGGAACACAGTTTAGTGAATATGTCCGGAAGACAGCTCTCTCTCTCTCTCTCTCTCTCTCTCTCTCTCTCTCTCTCTCTCTCTCTCTCAATAAGATGTGATACTATGATTTATGTTGCAGTTCATTGATGGCAGACTGGCTAAATTAAATGAAGGAAGGGGTTTCACAGATGTCTTTGAGGAAGAGATCACGGAGGGGGGCTTTTGCGGAAGTGAGTGGGATTTTCTCTGTTTGGTGGAGGGGGAAAAAAGAACGAGCACCTCTATGTTTGGAAGTACAGACGCTCCCCAACTTAAGTTTTAGTTCGGTTCCGGACGGCCGAACGTAAGGTGAAAAAAAACGCAAGTTGCTACTGTATGTTCCAGTGACGTATGACGTTCATACTGTACTATACATCCATAAATACCATTACCGTATCTCATAAAACACCCCTAAATCAATTATTATAAACATAACACTGTAAAATAATATCAAATATATCAAATAATATCAACATTAATTTCAAATAAATTAAATTCAAGCAAAATAATTTAAAATAGATAAATTTTAATCAACTTGACCAATCAAATATCAAATACAGTATCAAATATAACCTTTAACATGCTCTGTGATGTGATCTTTCTGCTTGTAAATGGTTCCGATGGTCGTCGGAGCCATTTGGAAGAAACGTGCAACATTCACATGTTTTTCACCAGCATCAATTTTCTTGATAATAGCCAGTGCTGTAGTGGTCAGAAAGTAAGTGAGTACACGATGGCAATGAAGCGACCAAGGTGCACGGAGCGTGGGGAGGGTGCGGCATTTGGCTTTGAAACTATTTAGCACTTCATCTCCGCTTTTTATTTACAGTCGTGGAAATTACGTTGCTCAACTATAAAGTAGACCAAATTAAGTCAGTACACGCAACTCAGCCACTAAACAAGTGGGTACACGGCGTGTACCGACGTGTACCCACAACTACAGCACTGATAATAGCCATCTTCGTTTCTAACGAGATGGCTTGCCGCTTTTTCTGATTACCACTATCACTAGTAGGCTTACGCTCCTGACCAACCATATTTGCTTAGGGTTACAAAAGTCCGCAAAACAATGTAAACACAAAGATCACAGAGACGACGTCTTAACACAAGGGTAACATGCGGTGAACTGGGAAGAAGGAGGGGCACGTTCAGTCTGTCGTTTGTAAACGATGGATGCAGCGTCATGCGTAAATAGCGTATTACGTCAGCGTACTACGTAGGTACGTTTCGTACTACAGAGAGCACGCTAAACTCAAAATTTGACATAATTTTTAAATTTTTTTTAAAAAACAAAATCGAAAAATACGTAAAACGAATGAACGTAAGTCGAGGAGCGTCTGTATCCCGACAGGTTAAAGATGGAAAACAGAATGCAAATGTGTCATACATAACATTGCGGTGTATTTATTGTAAACTAACTACAATCAGTAGAAAATTGAGCATCTTTCTTGCTATGTGAACTTAATTTTATTGCCTCTTTCATTCGCAGGTAATTCCAGGTCTTATCAACAGTGGATGGGTACTGTAAAGGTAAGCTGAACTGCAGTCTGTAGATTAGAATGGTTTATTAAAATCTAATCAAATGCATATTCATTTCACATCAGTAATCATGCCCATTGGCTGGAATGTACTTGTCTCTCATGCTTAAGTGATTAAGCGTATAAAGTTGTTCCAGTAGGCAGCCATGCCACAACAAATGGAGGAAAAAGAAAAAACAGTGGAAGAACAGTTGAGATGTAGAGATGACACTGATGTAATATGACAGCCAGTCATGTGAGATGACACATGGGTTCTGGCAGGAAACAGCGATTACTCAATAAACTGAACCAATGAGAGAAGTCTCCCTCTCCATATGCCTTGCTTTTTCTATCTTTTTTTCCTGTTCCACCAAATTAATTCTTTGGTGTGTCCGTTTCGAAAGGTTTCATATAAAGTTCATTTCTCCTAAGTGACACAAATCTATAAACATTTCTTCAACTTTGACCTACTGGTCAGGCCTGCAAGTGTTAACTCTGTTTCATTATAGGAAGTTTAAGGCATTTAGCATGTTAGCTTAGTAATACTCCACCAGTGCACTTGTGTCTGTGTGTGTGTGTGTGTGTGTGTGTGTGTGTGTGTGTGTGTGTGTGTGTGTGTGTGTGTGTGTGTCTGGAGAGAGACCGAGAGTGGTGCCTGAAGGTGGTACACTCTAAAAAGTAAATGCGGAAATACCATTTATTGGTTCCATGTCAAGTAAATGAATGTTCTATAAGAAATTTATATCTTTAAAAAACATAGACTGTGTTCTCTTTAAATGATTATTGGTGAATTTTTTTCCCCTCTTACACAGAGAGGTGTGGTGAAAGCAAGCCCGGCTGTGAAATCTGCTTATGAGCTTGTAAGTTTTATCACTTTATGGTGCATTTAAATACTAACCATTCTGCTTTAAATACCACCATATCATTTTTCTTATCATGTCATTCATTTTACTCCATTAATTGTCTAGTTCAATTTTAACTTCACCTCCAGCTCAGAGCCTAAATCCACCCATGTGCCATTTTGAAAAACAAAAAGTGGCTAAGGGGGTGGTGTGGAATAGAGGTTTGGTAGTGTAAAGTCTTGTAAGTAAACAGTTTCAATCAGCTTATAATTACCAGTTATTACCCAGAAGCTTGGTGGATATTGCTTAACCAGAGATATTTCTGGGTTGAAGTTCTAGGATTTCAGAATGAGTGATTATAGGAAACCATGAGGCTATGTCTCCTGTTTTAATTAAAACATTGTACTAAGAGGTGGATAATGAATAATTATACTCCAAAGATGAGGTGGATATTCATCAAACTTCATCAGTTCATTTTCTGTAACCGCTTCATCCTAATTAGCGTTGCGGGGAGACTGGTGCCCATCCCAGCCAACTCAGGGCGAGGGCAGAGTACACCCTGGACAGCTCGCCAGGTCATCGCAGGGCTGAAATACGCTGACGGCTTTGCAGCCTACTCTTGTCGAAAGTCAGCAATGGTTCTTTTACATGCCTCACACCATAGACAGTAAGAGACATGGCCGGCCTTTGATAACCCAGTTAGCTGCACTGGGAGGACAGTAACAACCTTGTGGAGAGTGGGACTCGAACCCCCAACCTTTGGATCAGCGATCCGGCACCTTATACCACTAGACCACCACTGCCCATTCATCAAACTTAAAATGCAAATTTGTTTTGGTATATTCTACAATACAGACACTCCCCGACTTACGTTTTAGTTCGGTTCCGGACGGCCGAACACAAGTTGAAAAAAAACGTAAGTTGTTACTGTATGTTCCAGTGACGTATGACGCTCATACTATACTATACATCCATAAATACCATTACCGTATCTCATAAAACACCCCTAAATCAATTATTATAAACATAACATTGTAAAATAATATCAAATAATATCAATATTAATGATACGACGTCTTAACACAAGGGAAACACGCGGAGAACTGGGAAGAAGCAGGGCACGTTCAGTCTGTCGTTTGTAAACAATGGATGCAGCGTCATGCGTAAGTTCATGTGGAATGAGGGTATTACAATGAGAGGTGCAAATGAACTTAGCTTTTGTGTGTACAAGTATGTAAAAGGATTGCCTGAAAAGGGTGTTTTAAAAAAAAAAACGGTCACAGCTTATAGTGATAACTGTGGTGGGCAAATTCGTAATATAAAAATGGCCTTGTTTGGGTCCCACATTGTCACAACTGTGCCAATAGATGAAGTCGCCCATAAATTTATTGTTCATGGTCAGAGCTATTTACCTAACGACCAGGATTTCACAGCCATAATGTGGCTGTACTACGTACAGAGAGCACGCGAAACTCAACTTATAATTTTTTTTTTTTAACGTAAAAACGAAAAATACGTAAAACGAATGAATGTAAGTCGGGGAGTGCCTGTACATGGAACCATCAGGTCAAAAAAAAATAAATACTAAAACTAGATTGGTATTGTTTATTTAAATAAAATACAAGGAAATAAAAGAAAAACTAAAGCAAGATATTTTGTTCGTTTGTTTTCCGTTTTAATGTATAATAACGATGACACTGCCTGCTTGAGTGCTGTGACAAACCATGAGTATCAATATTAGTGTTATCCATATTCCTTTGTCGTGTATGGAGACTCCCTCTAAAGGGTTGGGCCTGGGGGTGGGCTGTCCATCTTTCATTATAGGCATTAGTATTCTCTCTCTCTCTCTCTCTTTCTCTCTCTCTCTCTCTCTCTCTCTCTCTCTCTCTCTCTCGCTCGCTCGCTTGCTCTCTTTTAATGTTTTTTTGTTTGTTCATTTTTTGGTTTTTAATTTCATCATGTGAGGAAGAACCAAATATTTGACTCAGTGTCAGCACAGGCCTTTCAAGGTTTAGGATGACTTTAAACAATAAATAGCGGCTTTAGTCATTTTCTACCCATTAAATTTTTGTAATTAATATAATTTCCAGGTGATGCGTTTTGCACGGTACAGGGGTACGGGGTGAAATTTAGGTTATAGTATTTACAGTAGTATTAATGTGTAGTACTGATTTAATGCTTTTGTTGTGCAAGTTACAATTTAGTTCACTTTTCTTTCCTTAAAATTGAAAAATGTGATGTTTTTGTTTGCGTTTCTCCTCAAAGGTGAAAGGTCATGCAAAAAGAGGTATACGTGGTGTAAAGGACAGGATGAGACTGAAGGTGAGATGCTCAGACTTATGTTCGTGGGATACAACTGTGAATTTGAGCTCTGTTGTTATGTCAGATACTGCTTTAATTACCACTACAAATCCTTATTCATCCTTTTAATTCATTCCTGTTATTCTTTGGCTTGCCTGTGTTCTGTCCATCTCTTCCTGCCGTTATGTTTCTCCAGGACACTGAAGAGGAGAGTGGTCTGTACTGTTCAGGTTCTCCGACCAGCACTAAAAGCCTCTCGCCGAGAAGTGTGAGTCCAGTTTGTAAAAGTAACACACACACACACACACACACACACACACACACACACACACACACACACACACCTGCACAAACCCCAAGGTAGTTCTAGTACAGAATATCCGGTTTAAGTGTCGGCCATCTCTACAGCAGTAATGCTACGTTTGTGTTAGCACAGAAAGCAGAAGCTGTCATTCCGAATGATGTCATTTTCAACTGCAGAGCTGAGAGCAGCCATGTAGATGTAACATCATTTACTGAACCCGGATGAGCCTGGAAATGAGAAAACTGCCCAGTTCATCAGTAAAAATTCTAAGTTTACGTGTTTTGTTTTTTTTTGTAGAGTTTTCTGGTTAAAGACCAAGAATAGCAAGACAGCCTCTAGTCAAATAACCAGTGTGTGTGTGTGTGTGTGTGTGTGTGTGTGTGTGTGTGTGTGTGTGTGTGTGTGTGTGTGTGTGTGTGTGTCTGTGTGTTTCTATGACTGTGTTCTGTCTATGTTTGTTCCTGTGTTGATGATACTAATCTCTGTCTCTCTAATATTTGTGTGTGTGTGTGTGTGTGTGTGTGTGTGTGTGTGTGTGTGTGTGTGTGTGTGTGTGTGTGTGTGTGTGTGTGTGTGTGTGTGTGTGTGTGTGTGTGTCTGTCTGTCTGTCTTTAGGCTGTCCCTGTGTGTGGGTGTATACACACAGTGTGCTTGTAAGTCTCCACATGTGTGTGTGTGTGTGTGTGTGTGTGTGTGTGTGTGTGTGTGTGTGTGTGTGTGTGTGTGTGTGTGAGAAAGAGAGAGAGAGAGAGAGAGAGAGAGAGAGAGAGAGAGAGAAAGAGAGACTGAGTCATGTATTGCCAAGGCCAGGCACCAAATCAGCACAGTAGATGGCCTTGATTCCTTTCCCTCTTCTTTCTCACTTAGCTTGACTTCTTTCTGACCACAGAACATCACTGATCACATTTTATACAGCCAGTATTAATGGCCAGTGGCTTTAATATTTTATTATTGGAATTCTGTCATATGCTACTCTTGAAGAAGACATGAAATGTGTATCACAAAACAAATTGGTATGTATTAGAATGAAATGTGTTTTTTTTTTTATTATTATTTATAGTATTAGTATTTGGATGTAATTGGTCAAAATGGGTGTGGTCTGGACAAAGAAAGGAATTTTGCAATACTGGAATTACCAAAGCACAGAATCTAACTTTATTGAACGGCTGAACCAGACACCCTGTATAACTTTCCGTCTTGTGTATAATGCGAGTGAGTAAAATAAGTGTTTTAAAGTCATGATGTTTTTTTCCACAAATCAAAAACCTTAAAAATAACATCTTACCAGATTTTCTGTACTTGAGTTTATATTTAATTCCAAGAAACATCAGAAAAGTTTACTGGACCTGCTTTTAAATTCTGCCATAAAAGTCTCCAAAAAGACTTTCTTAGTAATAATGGGTGCCAAGAATCCGTGATGGTTTTTGTGGAGAGGCCAGCAGAGGTATGCAGCTCACGACACAGTTCAGTTAAATAAAACCATATTTTCTTTGTTTGTACAGAAATATGTTAAAATTATGTACAGTATATGGTAGTAATCTCCTATTAGTATCATGCTCGCTGCTGTCACTGCTGACAGTTTTAACAATGGCTGTGGCGTAGCCCCAAGCGATCATGGGC
>CM045751.1:17042500-17267500 GCA_024760905.1 Plotosus lineatus | reverse complement strand
ACAACACACACACACACACACACACACACACACACACATCTGTCAAGGGCCATGTTTTCTGTCTCCTGCCATGGACACTGTAAATGACCTTCAGTTTTGCAATCTGCTTTGATAATGTGGCAAGCAGCCATTTAAGGGTTGTGTTAGTGACTGTTCATAGATACATGTGTGTGTGTGTGCGTGTCTCTGTGTGTGCGCATGTCACAGGAATGTTATTTAATGATGGTCTGCCAAGCCTGGAGCCACAGCATGGTTCCATGCTCTATAATTCTTCACTTCTTTAATTTGGCAATTAGACATGTTGCACGGGTGTGTTACAAAGCTCAGGGATTAGCATACTGAGTGGACCAGTGCATTAATGTGGTCTCTATAAAAACTGGTGGTGAATAGGTATGTCATGCTTGGTTGGATATTGATCATACCAGGCTCAATGATACTCCTCATCTTTTTTCAGATCCAGCATCCAAATTCCCATAAGAATACTGGCCTTCGTGACTATCCCATTAACATGGATGATGAGCTGGAGACAGCTAGCAAGTAAGGGCCCGAGTTAAAGCAGTCATCATTATGAAAAATAACAGTTTGTACGGAATGTCCATGTCTGTATACATGGTGTGCTATTCCCATGAAGAATCAATTTTGGTGAACCAGCCTTCAACAGTGTTATTGCCGTTTGAAATATCTTTTAGCTACAGCAACACTGCCATCTGGTGTTCATTACGTCCCATACGTCAAAACCTGTACTCTAATGAAAATTGGTAGATTTCTTGATTTTTATTTATTTATTTATTTATTTTGTGTGTGTGTGTGTGTGTGTGTGTGTGTGTGTGTGTGTGTGTGTGTGTGTGTGTGTGTGTGTGTGTTTGACTGTAGAATCTCCTCAGAAGACAGTGGAGAGGTGGTATACTACATGGAGGATAGTGATGAATCGTGTGAGTTAGAGCCTGAGGCAGGACAGACAGGCCAAATGAATTTGCTTGAAGAAATCCTAGATTCACTGAGTACCACCACGTTAGATCATGGCTCAAAGCTCTCCTCAGCCAAGAGTCTTGACTTCTTCAGGTCTGTGGATGAGATCGACTGTAACCCGATGGTAAGGCAACCCTGATCTTTTTTATATTTTTTTAAATGCAGTAAATTTTGGTAGTGGAATTCTTTCAGTTTTTTTTCCTATTGTATACTTGGCTTACATTGTGTTTCTGTTTTTTTCTTTTTGAGATAATTCATATACATGACCCACTCTAACATCATACGGATTAAGTTGCAGTGTTGGGCTAATGGTGATGTTTTGAGTAGGAGCTAAAGTAAATTAAAATGGGTTTAAAAATATACTTAAAAATACATCTTACAAAGCATGATCTTCGACATTACCAAGTACAAATATCCAAAAACACAATCTATACATGCGATATTCCTTCATTGAGAAAATGTTCCATCTCCAAGTTGTTGTACAATAATGGGAATATCAACTTATTTTGCCTATTTTCATATCGTGGTGTTATTGGTACCGTATTCCTTTATGATCCATATTTGATACCAGAATGCTCTACCTACTTACAGAATCCCAGAAGGATTCCCTGAATCAAACACCAGTAAACAAATGAGACGCCTCAAAACAGAAATGACTTGGTGTGAATAGAATTCACCTCTTGCTTGGAAGACGTTTGGAAGATTGCACTGGTTGGTCGAGAGCCGGATTAATTTGGTTTATGCGTGCTAGGGAGTTTCGAATGTGGACATTTAGAAATTGGTTCTGTAACTCAGTCAGTCATTAGTCGTCATCTACTTAATCAGGGATTGGGTTGCAGGGACAGAAGCCTAAGAGGTGATGTCCAGGCATCCCTCTTCCCAGCCTCTTCGTCCAGCTCTTCCAGGGGGACATTGAAGTGTTCCCAAAACACACCGGAGAAGCATGGTTCCTCCAGCATGTACTGGGTCGACCCAGTGAGGCGTTTGGCATGCATTCTAATCAGATCCCCAAGCCACCTCAACGTACAGGAGCAGCGGTTCTAATCCCAGCTTCTCCTGGATGACTGAGCTTCTCATTCCATCTCTAATGGAGAAACCTACCAACGTGCAAAGGAAGCTCATTTGAGCCACTTGTATTCGTGATCTTGTTCTTTCAGTCACTACCCAAAGTTCATGACCATAGGTGCAGGTAGGAAAGTAAATTGACTGGTAAATTGAAAGCTTTACCTTCGGGCTAAGGTTCGTCTTCACCACGATCGACTGGTATAAGCTCCGCTTTACAGCAGAGGCTGCACCGATCCACCTGTCAATCTCTAGTTCGGTATATCTAATTGCGTTTTTCTGAAAAGTAATATTTCCTGATTAGTGACATTGAAAGTGATCTACCTCGGGCGATTTTAACACTATCATCAAGTATTATACCTAATTTTTAAGGGTATTTAGTGCTATTTTTAAATACAGTCGGCCCCCTACCTACGAAATTAATCCGTTCCAGAGCCTTTTTCGTAACGCAGGGATTTCGTCAGTAGGGGTCGCATTTTACATGTTAAACGCCTAATTCATTCCAAGGCTCCAGTCTTTGGACTGGATAACCCCCATAAACCCTTTAAAAATGATAAAAGTACACCAACTTTGTATGAAACATGTGTTAAAAGTAAAAGACAATTATTTATTAAACCATTTAAACATTTTATTAACATTTTTATTAATTAAACCATTATTAAACATTTTTTTATTAACACACACACACACACACACACACACACACACACAAACATACACACACTCCTGTCTCTATCTCTCTCTCGCGCGCGCGCTGTGGGCCACGCCCACAAGACGTGGAATTCAAAGCGCATTCCCACAAACTCAACTTTAATTTGATTCCTTGAGGGATCGGAATTCCAGATGAGCTCAAATGCACCCACATTTATTAAACATTTACTGAATTAAAACAACTAAAAAAATAATAAACTAAAAACTAAAGTGTGAAGCTTCCTTCTGTCTCTATCTGGGAGGCCAGCGGGGCGGGATGTTGAGAGACAGCCATTGAGAGAGCAACTCACGCGTTGTGTGAAATTTTGATTGGCGCGTTTGAAATTTGAATTTCTTTTCGTAAGAGGGGGTTGTTTTCGTATCCCGGGGACGGAAACCTAGGAAAACGATCTTCGTAACCCGGGGATTTCGTACCCAGGGGTCTTCGTAAGTCGGGGGCCGACTGTATATGTCTTAGTCTGTCAAATGTCTTGCTTAATCCGTGTTGTGCTGGTTACAGATTGATATTTGCAAGGGTCACATATTGAAAAGTTCACCGTTGACAACTTTTCTGATATATGCGTTTGCTTTAGGAGACATCTCTCGCTAAAATGAGTCCAGTTCATGCTAGTGAAGTAGGCACAGCCACCGGTGGAGATCAGAGTGGCTGGAACATGGGGCAGGATGACAGCGCCATCAATGGCAAGCACCTTCCTCCTTCTCCTCGACGCCACTGCAGCACTCGTTCTCTTCCAGCTTCTTCTACCGAACCCTGCAACACTGTTAGAGATACAAGGAATTCTCTCACTGAGCCTTCCACTCAGTCCTTGGCACTCGAAATGGGTGAGGATGCCGGCCCACCAGTCTCTCTCGATTTGCCCGCAGACCTAAAGCTGAGCCCTGAGACAGAGGCCCAAAGCGGCCTGAGGAGGAAAGTCCTATCCAAAGAAACTCTGAAGCAATACCAGGAGCGTACACAGCAAGGAGAAAAGAACCGGCAGTCCTCACTGCTTATTCCTTGGGAGAAAGAGAACAATGGCAACAGAGAAGAGGCCTCAGTGCAGGAAAAAGGCCTTCTGGAAGAAATCGAGTGTCGTCTTAGTGCAGCACTGAACTCTGACCTGTAAGTCACACCAGTTCACAACAGTACAGCACAGGCCGGGGCGAAAACACAGAATTTGTGCGTCCTCTGAGAGCTCCTTTTTATATAATTTACCGAGTTGTATCTGTCATTTCTTTAAGAATAGTTTGATTAATGGGTGTAGATGTATTTCTTTGTTCAAAGGATTAGTATTTCATTGGTTATTCAAAGGGGAAGTCTTAACCAGCTTATTTCTCGATCGATCCTGAGTTCGGGTTCTGTATAAGGAGTTTCGCATGTTCTCCTCGTGTCTGTGTGGGCTTTTTTGCAGGCTCTCGGGTTTTTTTCCTCCAACATGCCTGTAGCAGTATAAGACAAAATGATAGACTGATGGTGTCCCATTCACGGTGTGTTCCTGCCTCGTGCCCAGTGTTCTTGGATATAGACTTTGGGGGAACCGTGACCTTAACAAAGATAAACGTAAACATAAAATGAGTGAGGTGATTCCAAACCAGAATTTGCACTTCAAACAGGTATATTAGATAATCACTGTAACTCTAAATATTAGAGAACAAGGTGTTCTGTCTATAGTAATATATATTTTACAAAATACTATTTTTTTTAACAAAACAGTATGCCTTAAATGTAATTCTGATTTGCTTCTGGTACTATGCAGTGTTCTTTAACCCTGAATATGGACTCATGCTACATCCGATGTCTGTAGCTGTAGGTCATTATTATTATTACTCAATTACATATGTGCTTTTTTTGTTTAGTTTTTTTTTTTTTTTGCGTTTCATGTATACCTCAGATAGACCAGCATGCTCTGTTACATTGTTGGTAATGTAGGTGTGTTTGCTTCCCCCAGACTATTCTCAGGTTTGTGGTCTATTCTCAGTATAGTGTTGATATGTTGGTCTTTGCTTTACTGTGCAGTAGATGCTTATGCAGCATTGTTTTTTCCCTTGTAGTAAAATTTCCTGTAAGGATCTTATCAGCCAAGCTGAATGTGAACAAATAGGTATGGATTTTGAAAACAGGATCCTGCATTCTTCCTCACTGTAGCCACAAAGTGTTGTAATACCTGCCATGCTAAAGCTGAGGTTTGCTGGAAATGGAAAATATGGCCATTCTAAATACCAAGGTACCAGCGGACATGAAACTTGGTTTAAAAAAGGAATTATTTTTAAAATTTTATACAGTTAGGCACATGAGTTATGATTATATCCATCAAAGCAATTATGGGTAACTAGTGTGTGTGTGTGTGTGTGTGTGTGTGTGTGTGTGTGTGTGTGTGTGTGCAAAGGATTCGGTTTCATTTCGCTTCAGTCACAATTACTTGAACTCACATTCAGCCTCCACATGTCCATTCAGAAGGGCATTTAACTCATTTGAGCGGATGAAGTTTTAAACCTCCTTTGTGGGGATATATGACACACACTAATCTGTCACACACTTTAAAGCTTACCTCATCCCCTTGTGTGTGTGTGTGTGTGTGTGTGTGTGTGTGTGTGTGTGTGTGTGTGTGTGCATACTAGGAAGCATTCACTGTGTCTGTATGATCAAGTTGTCACAATTTCAAGGTGTTTATGCAGAAACCTCTCAAATTCTGTGATAGTCTGATTATTATTTTAATTAATAATATTTTTTAAATTTTTAAATAATGAGGTATTCTGCTATATTCTGACGCTTCATGTTCAAGTGCCATATCTTAAACAAATAATGGGCTTCATTGATCAACTATTTTAGTAAGGTTGTGAGTAAACATTTGCATCAGTGGTCAATTACAAGTACAGACGCTCCCCGAATTACGTTTTTAATTGTTCCGGACGGCCGAACATAACTTGAAAGTGAACGTAAGTTGTTACAGTGACGTATGACGTATGACATGTGATGTATGATGCCTATACTGTACTATACATCCATAAATACCATTACCGTATCTCATAAAACACCCCTAAATCAATTATTAGAAACATAACATTGTAAAATAATATCAAATAATATCAAATAATATCAACATTAATTTCAAATAAGTCAATTATTTATACCGAGTCACTTTACATGAAGCTTAAAACAGCCAATCAACGCTTACAATATGTGAAGCGCTCAATACCGAAAGTAGTGTACTTGCAAAAGTAGTGTACTTGCTGTGGGTTATACAGACTTCCGGTTTTTCAAGTGCACAAGGGTGTCGGTGAACTCGTTTAGAACACAGCCTGCACTGATGTATGCGGAGCGTACTTTCGTTTGTGTAAGTAAGTAAGTAAACTTTATTCAAGAGACGCATGTAAAGAACAAGTACAAATCCTAATGAATATTCATATAAAAATAAGTATACACTCTTTGGATTCTGCTAAAAGATAATAAATATCTGTAATTGTTCTGTAATTTGTGGATTTGGGTTTTCATATTAGAACTCTCTTTGCTTAACTGAGTATGCATGGTAGATTGCGCCGATCTGAGCAGATAGTTAATTCATCTCTGTGTATGAGACTTGAACCCATGCTAGTAGGCTTACACTTCTGACCAACCAGATTTGCTTTGGGTTACAAAAGTCCACAAAACAGTGTAAACACAAAGATCACAGAGACGACGTCTTAACACAAGGGTAACACGCTATATATGATATATATGTATATGTGTGTATATATATATATATATATATATATATATATGTATGTATATATATATGTATGTATATATGTATATGTGTATATATATATATATATATATATATATATATATATATATATATATATATATGTATATATATATATATATATATGTATGTGTGTGTGTATATATATATATATATATATATATATATATATATATATATATATATATATACACACACACACACACACACACTCCGTCTGTAGTTTGTAAACAATGAATGCAGCATCATTTCCGTCATTACTTCAGCATACTACGTAGGTACGTCTAAACTCAAAATTTGACTTTTTTTTTGGGGGGGGGAGATGTAAAATTGAAAAAACGTAAAACGGATGAACGTAAGTCGGGGAGTGTCTGTACATAATACTGTTTCTGACACGGTGCCCATAGTACTCCATTAACGACAATTGTTGTACCAGCTGAGAGCACAAATTGAACAAATAGGCTAAAACTTGAAGTATCAGTGGTTTTTGTCTCACCTTTATGGCACAAAATATTTAATAATATGTAATAAAAGTTCAGCTAAAGTTTCCATTACTCTAGGTATTTGTTTACAGGTTATGGAGAAAGGTAAGACTGACCAGCTCATCCTCTGTTTATACGGCAGCCTTTATTTTGTCATATATTTTTACTTGTCTTCATTTACTGGTTTGGCATGGCTGGCTGCCTGTATTTTTGATAATCCTTCATTAATAACAGCAAACAAAAGGTTTTCACAAAATCTTTCTGTTGGTACTTTTTGATTAAGACTCCAAACCACTTTTGAGTCAATCTAGGTAGGCATCCGATAAAGATTGTAATGGAATAAAATCAGTAATTTAACTCAGCAATATATTTTATATGTAAAATTGCAGTAATTTATTCAAATTATACAATATTTTTCAAGCTTTTGGGTGATTTATGTCCTTACCAAGCCAAACTTATGAAATATTTTAAAGTACATGTCTGTAGGGGGTTAATATCATTATTATTAGTAGTAGTAGTAGTATTGTGTGCACATTATTGGTACGAAAGAATGCTAAATGATAAAGTGTCAAATATAAGCAGCATTACTTAGGTACAATGGTCCTTTATGATTTATTGGCGCTGTTCTCCTTTGTAAAATATCCTGACCTTGTCTTTACCGAAGAATAACTGCTGATAATGAACAAGGAACGTTATCGGTACCAGTAATATAATACGGGTGTGCCTTATTAATTTGTTAATTAATTAATTGAATGCAGCTCAAGGGGTATGTTAATTAGGCCCTCCCCCAACCTCCACCATAAACACTCAAAATTGGCCTAATTGATATGCATGCAATATGTAAAATATTGATTATGAATGAAAAAGCCCATTCACAGTCTGCTATATTGTTGGGGGTAATATGTTTTGGAGTGTACGTACTGTGGAACATGTCATTGGCACGATTTTTTCCTTTTATCCTAATGGGTCAGTTCTCTTGCAAGATGACTTCCATGCCATAGAGTTTAAGGTCTTAAGTATGATGTGGACCTCGCAATCGCCAGCTTTCTGTAAGAGTTAAGCACTGATGCTCTCACCATAACTACCACCAGCATCAAAGTACTCCCTGTAGACAAATAATTCAGGACAATGGTGTCCAGCACAGTTACTTAAAAGTACAGCGTCTACAGAAAAACTAAAGTTAATCTGCTGTTGTGGTTTAAACTTGTATTTTTCATTGCAATTTCCTGTCATTTTAATTCACCTTCTTTATCTGAACAAATTAAAGTGACTTTGTTGTGTGTATTATCATTTTGAGTTAATCAATTAGATAAATAATTGTTTTAATTATGCATTTAAACAAGTATTTTGCTGCATACCACTAAGAACTGTTTGCTTTAACATGTTTCCGTTTCCTGTTGTCTATTCTTTAACCACACAAATTGACAAGTTTTCATGAAACATAATGAATAAGCAAAATTGATGATGATTTTTTTTGGTTATTTTAAAACACTACTAGACACCTGGTAGATGACAAATAAGTATTAAGAAAACCCAGAAATTTTAACCTTTCATTTATTATTCAAGATGTTTTCAAATTAGAATTTGTTTTGATAAAATTGATGAAGAAATCTGGTCAGAACCACTGTATTTAAAGCTCACTTGCAATTTATTCATGCATGATCCTGTCGAAAACGTAAAACGTTTGAAATGTATTATTTATTTCTGTAAATGACATGTTTCATGAATATGCTTTATTAAAACAAAAACTATTGTAAGACGATACTTTGTCTCAATTTTTTGTGAAAATTTTGTTCATGGAATGCTTTTACAAGTGGGATTATTCAATGGAAATGATGCTGCTTGTTGTAAACTTGCGTGGCAAGGCTTAAAGCTTATTCAGACAAAATTTTTCTTTTATAAATTTTTAACTGGTCCAGTGCACCCTTAGATTATTTTGGTTGGCTGATGGGAATAGAATCTGATGGGGTTATTATAGTCATCCATTTCAATCTTTGATGAACTTTGCCTTAAGAGATGTTCTCCAGCTCACCTCAGGTATAATTAGGATCATAATACTTGATTGATCCCAGAGGAAATCGTATGCACACAGTTGAATACAAATAAAGTGAGATAAAATCTTGATAATAAAAATGACATATATATATATATATATATATATATATATATATATATATATATATATATGTATGTTGTGTGTGTGTGTGTGTGTGTGTGTGTGTGTGTGTGTGAGTGTGTGTGTGTGTGTGGGCATGTGTGTTTGTGTGTGTATGAGAGAGAGTCTAAAGTTAGAAGTTGCTAATATCAATAATATGTATATAAACAGAATTAATGGAGTCAATGTGGGATATCTGTTCATTTTCTGTAAAGACTTAATCGTAATCAGGGTCACGGGGAGGCTGGCGCCCATCCCAGCCAACTGCCGGGCAAGGGCAGAGTACACCCTGGACAGCTCACCAAACCATTGCATTGCTCAAAGTCAACAATTGTTCTTTTATATGCCTTTACACCATAGACAGTGAGAGACAAGGCCAACCTTTGATAACCCAGTGAGCTGCACAGTTAGCTAACCTTTGGATCAGCGATCCACCACCCACTAGGCCATCACTGTTCTTCAGTGTGGGATATGTACAGTTTTATTAATATAATAAACATTAGAATGTAACTGTATAACAGTGAATGTTGGTGCTATATGGAGGAGTTTTATACAGTTTAATGTTCACAAGTACAAATGATTTACTGTGCGTTTCAGTGGTGCATTTTGGTGGCATCAAGCTCTCACTGAACGGCTCCTGTGACTTATCGGCAGGTTGTGAAGCAGATGGGAGGTACTATTCAATATTGCCTGTATTTTGGACAACATTCTCTCCAACACCACCATCACAAAGTCCAGTTCCATGCCCACAACGTTACCAGCCTTTGTGGATCAATTTGTTTCGTAGCTGAAGGTAGCCACTTGTTAAAAATAGCAGATTGCTATTAAAGAAAGCTCTTTTACCCGACATCACTCCCCCCTTTGAGACTCTTGAGTTTCACACACGGTTTTTCCTGAGTCAGTTACATGGGTTATTTTCTTTTCTTCGTCCTGTCCGGCCAAGTCACACTTATTTACCAATTAAGTTTTTACAATCTGGATGGAACACACCACGCACAGTTTAACTTTAACCCTTTGTGTCCCTTATGTGCTCTACAGTCGGGTGGTTTCCATCCTGTTACAGTTTATTTGATCCATGTCCACTGTTACATCGCCCTGTTATTCTCTGATGTTGTCCAACCAGTTTTGCATGTGAAAAACCTTGTTATATGCCCTAAGCGTTCTAATCTCTTGCATACAGTTTACCCACAGGGTTGTCAAACACACCTGGAAGAACAGGAGTGCTCCCTTTGAGTTGTCCGTCATGCATCTTCTCACGGTGCCCACCATGAGGGGACATAGACTACCCACAACCATTATCTGGCCCACTATGCCCAGCACCATCAGTCCTACGAGCCCTCCCCTGAGGTAGATGACAGTGAGTGCCATTCCCCCTGGTGTAGGGGCTTCGCGCGGCTCTTCATGATGTACTTGGTCTTGCAAATCTCACACCCAATTAGATCTGATCTCTTATTCTATTGCTGCAGACAATCTTGGTGCACAAGCCACATACTGCCATTATAGTTACATGGTGCAATCAACTGGTGTTCCGCTCTCCACAAATGTCCTGTCCCTCTGTTGCCTCAGCCATGTTACTGCTGTGGCTCCTAAAATGACAATGGAAAATTTTCTTGTAAGTGCATGGTGTATGTCCATCCATAGGCCTCGCCTCTTATCGCATTTCTTTATATACTTCCTTCTCCTAACATTACACACACTACTATTATAATACTTATTACCCATCATTGTTTATATATTGTCATTATTCATCAACACCATCATTATGCACTGCATTACACTTTGTATTTATCATATAATAGCAGTTACTACATTCTCACAAAATGTTCCATTAGTTTCAACACCACATCACTCTCCACTCAAACCTCTGCACAAGGTGATCCAGGAATGGGTGAAAAACCCTCTGTTTGCCAATTTCTGAGGGAAAATTCCCATTCTGCCTGCTCATATCATGACAGCCGTTTGTGCCAGGGTCACCGGGTAAGAACCATATACATTTATGTAGGCAGCAAAAACATTGACAATACATAATAAGCAATATACACAGGTCCCTTTTCCCATAAGTCAGTGCCACCACAATCGGTTATCCTTATGAGTTTGTACATCCAGAAGGGCAAGTGCACAGGTGTCCATCATGGAGCACGATTATGTTTGTCCCTGCACAGGTTGAGGGTACAGACTGCCATGTCACCTGATCGTGGTGTTAGGGCCGTGGAATCTGATTGCTTATCTTGCACCCACGACCTGGGCTGCACCGATAAGTTTCTTAGCCATGCCCATTGTCCTCTCAAGCAGGAGGTCCATAGCACATATCCAGCAAAGACTATGCTCATCACTCGAACTGTTCTAGTTTGTGTGATGTCCTGCAATGTCACATAGCCATGCTGTTGCCCAGTAAGCCACAGCATGATGTGTCGCCGTTGTCAGTCAGAAGGTACAGACCTGGGTGACAAGTCTCCCCGTCAGGGCATATCCTCTTGCAGTCATGCAGAGCAGCCAGGTTTAGCTGGGTGTGTATAGATTTGCTGTTATTAGTAATTTGCAAACTGAACGAGTGCCCTCGGTGTCGTATTTCCACTGTGCTTCCATGCACTGTGAACAGTAGAGTTTCAGTAGGTGTTATTTTGATATTGACCAGATACGTTGGCAAGGGTACACAGAGACTGGTTTGGGACAAATCGTACAGCTCCGTCCTCTCCTTGTTGAATTGAGACACATGGGTGACCCACCCATCTGGCGTGTCGAGGCAAACAGGTTGGGCATTGGGGTTGTGGGTCTGACGTTAAGTAGGGAAGGGCCATGATACCTGCACACAACATGCACGACACAGACAAGATGATACGACAAGCCGCACAACCACACTAGACTGTGAACGGATTTTCATCAGTGCCAATGGCAGTGCCTCTACCAAATTTAGTTTTGTAGCCGTGCAAATTTTAGCCACTTTCTCTTTCAATACCCCATTTGCTTAATCCTAATTAGGATTGCGGAGAAGCTGAAGCCACCTCAGCCGAGTGTGGGCGAGGGCAGAGTACACCCTTGACAGCTTACAAGGCCATCGGACGGCAGAAACATACTGACAGCTGTGCAGCCTACTCTTGATGAAAGACAACAATGTTTTTTTTTTTTATATGCCCCTCACCATAGAGTCTGAGAGACATGGCCGGCCTTTGCTAACACAGCTAGTTGGGGAGGTGGCAGTGACAACCGATGACAGTCGGACCTTGAATCCCCAACTTTACGATCGGTAATCCAGTACCTTACTACCGGGGAACCACTGCCTCCCTTGTTATGTCATATTGTGTTTTGATGCATTGTGTTTTTGTAAATTATTCATGCTTTGTATAATTGTGACATGTGACTGAGTGTGCTCGTTTTGGATGGGTTGAATGCATTTTCCTCACGGGTTTGGTACAGTTTATCAACATGAAAGCTAATAAAAATAATCCACCTCTGTATACCACCATTAAGTCCATCTGACGGCCCAGGTACCAAATGCATGGCCCGCCACTGAATCACACAGAAGCTGCTGACGATCAGGAGAGCTTGAATTTAGCGATTACTCAAGTCGGTGCACATTGGGTGACCAGAAAACAAAAAGATCACAGGCCATGATAGCCGAGGCTCAATCCAAAGCCGAGGCTCAATCCACACGGACTGTAGGGCATTGGAACGATGAAATTGCCATCGCTTCTTTGTTTGGATTCTGACCCTAGTTTTGCACATGACAGGCAGTTATACTGTCCACTAAACTGATGAGAAGCTGCTGAATTCAGTGTTCAAAACACTGAAAACTGTCAAGATTTCAGGAAGAAGGCCGTTTTGCTGTTTTCAAAGCACTTATTCATGAACAGAACTCGAGTTTATCCTTTGTGGTGAACGTAATGTGATTTGACCCAGGTCGGGTGAGAGCATTGAAAAGTCTGAAATGCAAAAGACCCCACATCCCGAGGCCCTGAAGCAGCCAGAATCAAGAGCCAACTCAAAATGCCTGGCTTCTTCTGCAGCCTTTTATAGCACAGCTGGGAGAGCGGTGGACTGTATCAGGTTAGAATGGGAATCCTTAGGTCACTGGCTTGAAGCTAGCTCAAAGGATGTGTTTTCCATAAACCCATAAATCCATAAAATCAACCCATTAAACCATAAATCATGTACTGCTGATTTGATATCTTTGTCATATCGTTAAAGTGTAAGCAGTCTCCCTGGTTGTGGGTATCTATGAAACCACAGTAACTGTTGGAAGTCTTGGTTAGAGTCTTCTTCTTCTTTTCCTTTCGGCTGTTACCTTCAGGGGTCGCCACAGCAAATCATCTGCCTCCATCTCACCCTATCCTCTGAATCTTCTTCTCTTACACTAACTACCTTAATGTCCTCCTTCACCATATCCATAATAATACCTCTTTGGTATTCCTCTAGGTCTTCTGCCTGGTAGTTCCAACCTCAGCATCTTCCTACCTATATATTCACTATCCCTCTGTACATGTGCAAACCATCTCAATCTAGCCTCTCTGACTTTGTCTCGAAAACATCTTACATGTGCTGTCCCTCTGATGAACTCATTCCTGATCCTATCCATCCTCGTTCCTCCCAAAAAGAACCTCAACATTTTCATCTCTGCTACCTCCACCTCTGCCTCCTGTCTTTTCCTCAATGCCACTGTTTCTAAACCATACAATATTGCTGGCCTCATCACTGTCTTGTACACTTTTCCTTTCATTCTTGCCGATAGCCTCCTATCAGACATCACACCGGACACTTTTTTCCATCCATTCCAACATGCCTGCACACACTTTTTCACCTCTTTTCCACACTCTCCATTGCTCTGGACCAGTGTTTCCCAACCCCTGTTCCGCGGCACATTAGTGTGCAGTGAGAAATCATCGGGTGTGCTGCGGAAGATTAACCAATTTCACTTAGTGTGTAGGAACAGTGCTGTTCTGCTAGAGGGCAGTATCATTTTTGTTCCGTGGTGTGCCTTGTGATTTTTCTCATGTAAAAGGTGTGCCTTGGCTCAAAAAGGTTGGGAAACACTGCTCTGGACTGTTGAGCCTAAGTACTTAAAATCCTCCACCTTCTTTATCTCTGCTCCCTGTAACCTCACTGTTCCTCTTGGGTCCATGTCGTTTACACACATGTATTCTGTCTTACTGAGGCTAATCTTCATTCTTCTCCTTTCCAGGGTATACCTCCACCTCTTTAAATTTTCCTCCACTTGTTCTCTGCTCTCACTACAGATCACAATGTAATGTGCAAACATCATAGTCCGTGGATGTTAGAATTAAATGAAGAATGAGAACGTTGTATTCACCCTTGAGACTGTGTATGTGGCTCAACTATGTTCTTTTGTCTGTTTCTTTGTACATTGCCGCATGAGCTGTTTCATTCCCTGTTATCGGTGCAGGTGCAGTATGTTTTGTGTTCTATCAACAACGGGAAGCAAGCCGAAACTAACTATGTGGCAGCTTCGGCGGAAGGGAACTCCATATTAGTACATAATGAAGACTGTGCCCTTGAAACTGTACTTATCTCCTTGCACATGCACAGAAACTGTATAAATACACTGTACGAAGAATGCATCTTTGCGCTGTGGATGAATAAACCAGACTGATTTCACCCGTGTGCTTTGTTGTCTTCTGTTCCCGGAGTACTCCAGACACTGAGATATAAGGATTTGGACAGTGTACAGGACGAGGTGTGAGGGCCCGATTAAGGCGATCCTTACAATGGAGATTCTTATCTAACCTTGTCTGTCAGCCTGTCCATCACCAACTGAACCATGACCAACTGTTGTTCACAAATGAACTGTTGTTCACAAATGCTGACCTCTGCCCTTAGTCTCGCTTCCACTACTCTTTCCCATAACTTCATCGTATGGCTCATCAACGTTATCCCTCTGTAGTTGCCACAACTCTGCTTCATTGGTGGGGGAGGCTGCCTTCCGGACCTGGCAGAGACAATTAATTATTATTAATTATGTGTAATTAGGGTCTGCTGGGAACGTTTGGCAGAGTCTCCTGTCCGAGAGGCCTTTAACTCCCACCTCCAGCAGAGCTACAACCATGTCCCGGAGAAGGTGGGTGACATGGAATCCGAATGGGCCATGTTTTGTGCCTTCATTGCTGAGGCAAGAGCCCATAGCTGTAGCCGGAAGGTCGTCGGTGCTTGTCGTGGCAGTAACCCCCAAACCCGGAGGTAGATACCTGCGGTGATGGGGGCTGTCCAGCTGAAAAAGGAGGTCTATTGGGTCTTATTGGCCTGTGGAACTCACCAGCAGTCCAAACGTGCTGCAGCCGAAGCTATCACAGATACAAATCTCGGGCGTGGGAGGAGGTTCGGTGAGGGCTTGGAGAGTGCTTACCAGTTGGCCTCAAAAAGATTCTGGACCACCATCTGACACTTCAGGAGGGGGAAGCAGTTCTCCACAAACACTGTTTACAGTGGTGATGGGGAGCTGCTTACCTCGACTGGGGAGGTCGTCGGAAGGTAGAAGGAATACTTTGAGGACCTCTTCAATCTCACCAACCTCCTCCATGGAGGAGTAAGACTCTGGGGGTTTGGGTGGGGGTCTGCCCATCACTGGAGTGGAGGTCACTGAGGTAGTCAAAAAGCTCCTCGGTGGTCGAGCTCTGTGGTTGGATGAGATCCGCCCTGAATATCTCATGGCTCTGGATGCTGTAGGACTGTTTTGGTTGACACGTCTCTGCAACATCGCATGGTCATTGGCGGCTGTACCTCTGGATTGGCAAACTGAGGTGTCGTCCCCCTTTTTTAAAAAGGGAGACCGGAGGGTGTGTTCCAATTATTGGGTAATCACACTCTTCAGCCTACCAGGGAAAGTCTATGCAGGGGTACTGGAGAGGAGAATCCGACCGATAGTCGAACCTTGGATTCAGGAGGAACAATGTGATTTTCTTTCTGGCCGTAGCACTCTTGACCAAACTCTATACGCTCCACAGGATCTTGGAGGGGGCATGGGAGTTTGCCCAATCTGTCCATATGTGTTTTGTGGATTTATAGAAGCCTTTCGACCATGTTCCTTGAGCTTTTGGGGTGTGCTCCAGGAGTACTGCATTCCAAACCACAGGCCAACTACGGGCCATTCGGTCACTGTATCACAGGAGCCAGACAGGTAACAACAGGTCGAATTCGTTTCCGGTGAGGTTTGGAGTCCGCCAAGGCTGTTCTTTTTCACTGATTCTGTTCATAATTTTTATGGACAGAATTTCTAGGCACATCAGATCTCGTCTCTGCTTTTTGCGGATGTTGTCCTTTTGGCTTCATCAAGCCAGGACATCCAGCTCTCATTGGAGCGATTTGCAGTCAAGTGCAAAGCGGCCGGGATGAAAATCAGCACCTCCAAGGCCATGATTCTTACTCGGACAGGGGTAGAATGCACCCTCTAGGTCAGTAATAAGGTCCTGCCCTAAGTATGTTGGGCTCTTGTTCACAAGTGGGGGAAGGATGGAGTGGGCCATCAACAGACAGATCGCTGTAGCCTCTGCTGATAAACGGAGCCTGTCGTGGTGAAGAAGGAGCTTCAACCTCACGTATGGTCACAAGCTTTGGGTAGTGACCGAAAGAACACGATCGTGGATACAAGCGGCTGAAATGAGCTTCCTTTGCCAGGTGGTGGGACTCTCCCTTAGAGATAAGGTGAGAAGCTCTACCATCCAGGGAGAGCTCAGAATAAATCCACTGCTCTGCTGCATTGAGAGGAGCCAGTTGAGGTGGCCCAGGTATCTGGTCAGAATGCCTCCCTGGTGTGGTGTTTCAGGCATGTCCAACCAGAAAGACGGGGTCGCCCTAGAACATGTTGGAGGGACTATGTCTCTCAGCTTGTCTAGGAATGCCATGGTGTACCCCTGAAAGAGCTGGGAAGAGGGACGTCTAGACCTCTTTGCTTAAGTTGCTGCCCCCACAACCCAACACCAGAAGAAGTAGATGATGATGATGATAACTGCCACCACTATGTACTCTTTGGGGTGTGAGTTCGAGGTTCCTGTTTCTGCTGAAGCATTCGCTATGTGGGAATATGTGGGATTCCAGTTGTTTCTCTATAACCCCCGCCCGCTTCTGGTGACCTGTCCGT
Organism: Plotosus lineatus; assembly: GCA_024760905.1. NCBI lineage: Eukaryota > Metazoa > Chordata > Actinopteri > Siluriformes > Plotosidae > Plotosus > Plotosus lineatus. The sequence goes on along the minus strand of CM045751.1, from coordinate 17,250,313 downwards.
CTGATTGAGATATTCATTTCCATCACAAATTTGTCTATATGTCAGATACTGTATTTTTCACCTTTCTAATGTGTCTCTTAATCACTGTTTTCACTCTGCCACACATAAACAATCACTTTCTCCTCTTCTATGTGACCTTTCTCCAAAGTTGTGGATGAAGCATAAGGATGAGGTTGGTCTAGTCCATCGTGTTCCTTATGAGGAAAAATTGAAACATGTACATTCTATGTTTGTCAAACAATATCTACTGTCTGAGGCTAAAGCCCAGGGGATTGATAGAATACTCGACTTCTCATTACACCAGGGAATAATGATTAGACCATGTGTTAGTTGAAACAACACAACTGTCAATCCAGTCCCTAAGCCAAGGGGACATTATTATTATTACTATCGTACCAATTGTACCCTATGTGCCCTCTATTATGGCTTCCATTCCATGCCATCAATCACAGTTCTATGTAATTGCCTTTTGTTCTGTGTTCTTTAGCATTCCTATTGAAGAGCAGACACAAACTCTTTTTGCTTTCACACACAGAGGTAGACAATAAATCTGGATGCGTCTGCCACAGAGCTTTATTGATTCTCCTGCAGTCTTCACTGTAGTGTAAGAGATGTGCTATGCGATTTGACCCTCCCCATTGATTCTGTTGTCTTGCAGTATGCAGAAGACCTTGTCTCAGCTGTGTCAAAGGACATCTGTGAAAAAAGCCTCTCTCAAACATTTGGCTACAAACAGCTTCAAGGTATCAAAGATAAAGTTATTTTTGCAAAGACAATGTAAAATATCTGTTTTGAACTCTCTCAAGGTAGTAAATGCCTATTTAAGGATTGTATCCAGGTCATCCTTGAGACTACATGCCCTCCAAGTCAGTATGCACTAATGGCCTTTCTTGGCCTTATCTCCTACTACACGCAGTGGATACCTGACTGCTCTCTGTATGATAAGCACCTCAGCTCTGCTATCTCTCACAATGATCCACTACAACATTTTCTCACCTGGACACCAGATATGGTGGAAGCATATGGCTCTGCATCAGGCTCTGTGCTCAGTCCCCACCCTGGGACTTCCTAACTATAAACTTATATGCCTGTGAGAATGAGGGCACTGGTTTTATGGCCAGTACTCTCATTCCTGATCTCACAGATTTCAGCTGCTTCGAATGATACCTTCTTCTGGCAATCCTAGAAGTTGTATGTCACCTCTGATGGATTATGGTACAGAGCGGAAGGTCGTATCTGCTTTCCTTCCCACTGTCTTCCATTCCTTGTGTTACTCATCGCACACAAAGTGTGGTCAAGAAGGATATGAATAAACTTTTTGTATAGCCATCATGGGTGGAATAACTGACTCTATCCTGTTCAGATGCCTAATCTGCACTCAAAACAACATTACCAAAACCCCAGTCAAACATGAGAAATTACCAGGACCTACATCTCCATTCTCAAAATGGCAGATTGATTTCACACACATACCCACCTTTGGAACATTTAAATATCTCTTGGCTCTGGTAGACAAATTCTCCAGATAAGTAGAAGCTTTAGATGTAGTCATAAAAATGGTAAATTGGTTACACGAGTCTTAGCAAAAGAAATTATCCCCCACGATGGTGTATCACATGCAATTAATTCAGGCAAAGGAACTCCATTTACCTCCCAAGTCACTTAGGACTTATGTAAGTACCTGTCACTGTCTTTGCTTTTCCATATTCCTTACCACTCTCAGTCTTCGGGTATCATAGAGAGAACAAACCACACAATGAAGGACAAATTGGCCAAAGCAATGCAGACAGCCGGCAACAAAAATTGGGTATATCTTTTACCAGTTGTGTTGGCAGAACTAAGAATCACACCTAGGAAGGACATGCATCTATCCCCAAATTTATTTTTTTTTCCCAGAACACCCCTCCTGGTCCCATGTATTAAAGGAAAACCAGCAATAGGTATGTCAGGTTAAGACATGCATATCGCTGAGTATTCTGCTTCACTGATACTCTATCAAAACATTATGAGCAAATAGCTAATATGATCCCTATTATCTCGACTAAACCTACCCACCCTTTCCAGGTGGGCGATACCCTCCTGGTAAAATAATTGAAAATTAAGAAATTAGGAGAATGTAAGAAGGACCAGCAGAAATAGTCATGATTACACACACACCTGTACTAACCAACCTTTTTTCACAGTGGATCCACGCGACCAGATTGAAGAAACATCCCAAGAACACCCTAATCTGATGACATGCTTGTCTATTTGAACCCTGTTCTATTGTGATGTTTATTTGGTGGTCTAGTGGTATAGGGCGCTGGATCGCTGATCCAAAGGTTGGGGGTTCGAGTCCCATTCTCCACAAGGTTGTCACTGTCCCTCCCAGTGCAGCTAACTGGGTTATCAAAGGCGGGCCATGTCTCTCACTGTCTATGGTGTGAGGCATGTAAAAGAACCATTGCTGACTTTCGTAAAGAGTAGGCTCTAAAGTCGTCAGCGTGTTTCTGTCCCTTGCTGAAAGGGTTGTGACAGGAAGGGCATCCGACGTAAAAACCTCTGCCAAGTCAAATGTGCGAATCAAATGGTTCGCTGTGGCCACTCCCGAGTAAAAGGGAAAAAGCCGAAAGGAAGACAGACAGGACTTAGAGTGACTAAAAAACCCACATGAGTTTCTCACAGAATCTGGTTCGGATTCTCTTCAGGCCCGTCGTCATTCAACCAGTTCGCTCACAGATGATTTTCTGTAAGCTGTTCAGACATCCCACTTGGTGCAGGACCTGTGCACAGAAGCTACAAGGAACAGATAGCAAACCATTACTGTCAGAGCAATGGCGGAACAGTGACCAGTATGGCTTTCCTCGTCTTAATCTACATCTTTATGCTTGGGACAGGGTTACCCACACAAGCGCACCCGTATCACAACTCTTTCTGGCAGGTGCCAATTGCACTACTAGAAGTCATGTTAACACTTCTTGTTACGTCTGTCATATGATATCCCCATTTAACGTTTAAGCCTGAATAAAGGTTTTGTTATCCTTTGATTATATAAAGACGGGGGAATTGTGGGAATTTAATCATACATGTACCTCATTTTACAGTAACTCAGCTAGAGATTGTTCAATCTTACTGAGTTATTTAATCTTCTATGTGCTGTACCAGATTAGGACATTATAGGATGTTGGAAATCGGTCTCATGTCATTAACTAGCTTACCCAGGGCCTCTAATATTTCATCATAAACAAGGCTTTAGTCAACATTGCTGTTATTCCATCTCACCACCATGAGTAAATGAGTAAAGTTGTTGGTGTTTATTTGGAAATATAAAATAAGCTCATTTTGAAGTGGGGGGAAAAACAATTTGGACCAATTGAAACTTCTCAATGTATTTCATGTACACCAAAAAAACAACAGGACCATGAACAAAAGCATTCGTATAGATTTTACATGGTTTGCACAGACTCCTTTAAAAAAAATCCAGGACTTTTTAAGGACATTTCCAGGATGTTGTGCTAATTTTCAAGGACATTCTGATCATTATAGAACAATTGAAATCAACATATTTGAAGACATATTATAGAAAAATAGCTTTTAAATAAGTAATAATAATAATAATAAGACATAATAAGCCATACTTTTATTTCAGTTATTTAATTGTGTTATATCTAATTCAAGATACAAATGATATTGGATATATCAAGATACAAATGGTATTGTTTTTATCATCAAGTTTTCTTTTAAATCTTGGAGGTTTTTTGCAAGTTCATCGTCCAAAACATCCTAATGAGTTGTTTTTTCATTTCCTGTTCTTTTCAAAGCATTTGCTTCAGTGACGAATTTTATTTTATCATACAGACTGTCAGCAGTTTTATTCAGGTGATAGATATCAGCTTCCAAGCATTTCTTTTTTCTCTTGAGTTCCTCTATGTCCTCCAAAACCACCTTTCGCTTGCTCAGCAGTTGAGATGATTTTTCTTTTTCTCTGATATCTTCAAGATACAGTATCTCTCATACCTTTGCCTTGACATGCGGCATGATGTCAATAGGTCCTTTGACATACTAACTTAATCCAACCCACCAACAGTGTTGGCATTTTCAGTAATGATTCTTAAGGCAATGAGAGTTCTTGTTTTCATATGTTCAACGTCCACCTCTTTGTTAATACTGAAGCCTGTTTCTACAGTGGCTTGTCCGTGGGATTAAAACAAGCAGCAGTCTCACAACTTTCTTGAGATCTTTGTAGCTCTCAGACGTCATCAGTTACATCGGCAGCTCATCTCATCTGTCCTGTTCTGGATTGAATGCCTGGAATCTTTCTTTGGGAATACATCTTAGGAACATGCTATATTGCTGAAAGATGACATCACATTCACTTTCATCGATCCACTTCCTCCTGACGAGATGTGAAACGATCTTCTTGAACATTTCTTTGCATTTCTATACCTCCGAGACTGATGCCATTAGTCTTGGGTCCAAACAAGGGAGATTCCTGACCAGTGTGAATGACAATGGGCTTTTTTCTAGGAGTTTTTTAATTGTCTCCATGAGGCTGGTTTTGCATTCCATGGAAAACTGCATGGTTTATTGATGAATTGGTTTCTTTATCATTTGCTTAAACTTCTTACTTGCAAAACCAACATCTATTTGTTATTTGTTTCACGTGTGACTTGAGAGCGCTTTCACCCATGTTGGCGATAATGATAATACAATCAATGATTCGGCACCTTATGTTGCTTTTCCAGCATTTTTTAATCCACTCATTATATAAAGGATTACGCTCCCATGCTGTTATACACACAGTGACCTTGCGACTATCGTCTGCTTGACATACCTTTGTGTTGACATAAACGATAAGGTGAAAAGGCTTTGTGTTTGTTCAGTCGAACTTGTGGTTGAGAAGTTCACGTGTGATTAATTGTGATTTGAGACAAGACTTCATAAATTATTTAAGTCATATTATTAATACTTCCTAAAATATGGAGCTACAACAATACAACACAATACATCAGTGAATTCGACATGAGTGTATTTTTTGTGCTATTAAAAAAAATCTTCAGTTAATATTAATTCAAGGAAAAATATTAATTTCAAGGAGTATGGTTTTGAAAATCAAGGAGTTTTCATGGGACTTTTCTCATTTCCAGGACTTTTCAAGTACATTTGAAATTCCAGGACTTTTCAAGGCCCTGTGCGAACCATGATTCTATTTATACATATAATTTTTTAAAAATGCGATGTACTGAAGCCGCATGAATTGAAGCGCAAAGTAGTGAGGGATCCCTGTACACACACACACACACACACACACACACACACACACACACACACATATATATATATATATATATATATATATATATATATATATATATATATAGAGCAGTGGTGGTTTAGGGTGCTGGATCGCTGATCCAAAGGTTGGGGGTTCGAGTCCCACTCTCCACAAGGTTGTCACTGTCCACCCCAGTGCAGCTAACTGGGTTATCAAAGGTGGGCCATGTCTCTCACTGTCTATGGTGAGAGGTTCATGTAAAAGAACCATTGCTGACTTTCGTAAAGAGTAGCTGCAAAGTCATCAGCGTGTTTCTGTCCCTTGCTAAAAAGGGTTGTAACAGGAAGGGCATCCGACGTAAAAACCTCTGCCAAATCAAACGTGCGAATCAGATGATTCACTGTGGCGACTCCCGAGGAAAAAAGCCGAAAGGAAGACAGACAGACATAATACACAGGTATCCCTCGCTGCGTTACACTTCAATTCATGCAGCTTCAGTGCATCGCATTTTTCTTTTTTTTAAATATTCATCGAATTAAAAAACAAGGAAATTAAGGAAAGAATAGGGATAAAAGTAAAGGAAAGTGGCACAAAAACAAGGCCAATTAGGCAAAAAAAAAAAAAAACCCTAAACAAACAAAAACAAAAAACAACCCAAAACCTCCCATCAAAACTAGTTACATTCTTGTGAGGTGTGCATCTGAGTGCGTGCACGCACATCTGCATGTGTCTGTATGTGTATTTACATTGTATTTTCACCTTATGCATTATTCTTTTGATGTTTAAATGTTACTATAAGCATTTATAGCATTGAATATGTATTTATTGATATTATATACACACACATATACATGCACGTATACGTCATTCGGGGGGGGGGCGATCCTACTTCGTGGAATTCAGTGGTCGCGGGGGGGACCTCAGTCCCAATTAACCGCGGAAAGTAAGGGATCCCTGTGTGTGTGTGTATATATATGTACACACAGACACACACACACACACACACACACACACACACACACACACCGTATTCGATGTAATAAGTGCCCAGGGCGCTTAAAAAAATTGGAGTTGGTGGGAGCTTATTAAAATGTTACCAGCGGCGTGCAACGGTAAGTTCATTTCTGTTACCGCCTCATCCTAATTAGGGTCGCGGGGAGGCTGGTGCCCATCCCAGCCAACTCAGGGTGAGGGCAGAGTACACCCTGGATAGCTCACCAGGCCATCGCAGGGCGGAAATACGCTGACGGCTTTGCAGCCTACTCTTGTCGAAAGTCAGCAATGGTTCTTTTACATGCCTCACACCAGAGACATGGCCGGCCTTTGATAACCCAGTTAGCTGCACTGGGGGTGGAACGGTAAGTGCTTATTAAAATCGAGGTGGAAAACATGAATAATAACACAACAATAAAAGAGTTTTAATGGTATTTGTGTTATTCATTTTGTGATATCAACCAACTACTTACATGAAAGCTGAAAATAAACAGAAACCAGCATAAATTTAAAAATCGAGCCAGTCAACACTGTCGACTTTAGCACATGGCACGTTGAACCAATCAACACGAACATAAACAAAAGCTCATTTCCAGGAATGGCTTTAAATTTATGAAGTCAATAAGCAGGAGAATCAGGTGAAAATACTTGACATCACTTTCTGATAGGTCCATATCTGGCTCATCGCTCCATTCATTCAGAGCATCCCATAGTTTTGCTGTAGCAGTTTCTACTGGTTCATCGGTTGTTGGACATTTACCAAGAGAACACAGCAAAATATTTTCCTGCTTTTTAAAGCATGGCGCAACAATCAAATGTGCTGTTACTGATGAACATTATAGACATTCTCCAGTGGCAGGGGGTCTTGAAATACCGTGTAAACTTATTTTTACAGGCAGTGAACGCCTCATTTTACTGTTACAGAGACTGAAAGAGTAAAATTGGTAAGTTTGATCTATGACTTTGCTCCCAGTACATTAGTACGGTTATTAGACGTAAGAGCAAAAACACTGGGGTGGGGCTTATTGGAGCAGGGCGCTGATTACGTCGATACAATAAACAGTTATATTTATACACACATAATCTTGTGTTCAAAATAACAGCAGTGTGTTTAAAAAGTGAATAAAACTCAAAATCGCTATAACCGCTTTTATTTCCATAAACACAAATGAATTGGGAACAAAAAACATTCCATTTTAAATCAAAATATGAAATATATAAAATTTGTGTTGTTACTTTTAAGAAATTTAACTAAAGTGAATATTAGACTGTTCAAAAAATAGCAGCCTTTGCGTTCTTCTTTAAAACTCATACATTCACTGTACAAACTGAAAAAAGAAATGTTTTAAGGCTTTTCTGTCCTTTGAATCACTGAAGTAATATTTAGTTGTGTAACCACTGTTACTGAGAGCTGCTGTACATAACCGTTGGGTCTGTTGGATTCAATTACTCTACTACACCTACTACTAAATTGTTTCCCATATAGAAATATCATTTCCACCCAAATCGTTGATTGATCAGTTTAGTGATATCTGATATCATTTTGAACACAACTGTGAATGCACAAGCACACACACACACACACACACACACACACACACACACACACACACACACACAAAGCCATATATTGTTTGAGAAGATCAATGAAAGACAAAGTGCCTTTTATTTCCAAAAAAACAGCAATAATAAAGTATTATATTTTACCAACTTTCAATCATGCAATGTCTATGAGCTCGTACACTTGTGGGTCTTAAATGAAACCGAGTAAGCAAACATCTTTCCACAGTCTGGGCACTGATATGGCTTCTCTCCCGTATGAACACGTTGGTGTATTTGTAGAGTATGCAGATGACTAAAACTCTTCCCACACTGCAAGCACTCAAATGGTTTTTCTCCGGTATGAACCCGCTGGTGCGTTTGTAGATTACTCTTTTGAGTAAAACTCTTTCCACACTGTAAGCACTGATACGGCTTCTCTCCAGTGTGAACATGCTGGTGTGTTTGGAGATTACTCCGCTGAGTAAAACTCTTTCCGCACTGTGAACACTGATATGGTTTCTCTCCAGTGTGAACACGCTGGTGTGTTTGGAGATCACTTTGTTGAGTAAAACTCTTTCCACACTGTGAGCATTGATATGGCTTCTCTCCTGTGTGAACATGTTGGTGGACTTGGAGAGAATGCTGATGACTAAAACGCTTTCCACACACCGAGCACCGATAAGGCTTCTCTCCCGTGTGAACACGTTGGTGTGTTTGGAGATTGCTCTGTTGAGTAAAACTCTTTCCACACAGTGAGCAGTGATATGGTTTCTTTCCTGTGTGAATACGTTGGTGTGTTTGGAGATTACTCTGCTGAGTAAAACTCTTTCCACAAAGTGAACAATGATATGGCTTTTCGCCAGTATGAACGTGTTGGTGCCATTTAAGATGACTCTGTCGCTCAAAGCTCTTTCCACACTGTGAGCAATGGTGTGGCTTCTTTAGTGCAAAACTACACTGGTGAGTTTTTAAGGTATTTTGAGTACCAAAACTCTTTCCGCACTCTGAGCAGTGGTGAGTATCCTTCTCGACACCATTCTGAGATGTGTTGCAGCAGAGAGAATCAGATGATTCTGTGTGGCTTCTAGAGACATTAGAGTGGATCTGAAGCTCATGTTTAATCTCTCCTGATTCCTGCAGTCTCAAATACTCCTCAAAGTGGCATCTCTGGATGTGTTTGTAAAGGTAAATTTGAGACGCATAGGAAAGAGCACATGTAGAGCAGGAAAAGACTTCTAATGGAGTGATGTTTTCTTCTGTGAAATGGAATAAAAAAATCATTAAAATATTACAAAATGCAACAGGATTATAAATTGCAACAGCTCATTTGGCAGATGACTACACTTTGCAGTACTACTTGTACACATTACTATCCCGACATTATTCAATCTTCTTACAGATTGCAATTTTTATATCATTATTTCTATCTGATTATGCGATTGTACATATTCATTGCAGTTTTTGCATACCTGTTCATATGAATATATATTTTCCAACCTCCAAGACCCCGAGATATTTAAACTCCTCCACTTGTGGCAGGACCTGATGCCCGACCAGGAGAGTGCATTTGACCCTTTTCCGACTGTGAACCATGGCCTCAGAATTGGAGGTGCTGATTCTCACCCTGGCCGTTTTGCACTCAACAACGAATTGCTCCAATGAGAGCTGGATGTCCCGACTTGATGAAGCCAAAAGGACAATGTCATGCACAAAAAGCAGAGACAAGATGTGATGGCTACCAAAACAGAACCCCTCAATGTCTTGGCTGCATATAGAAATTCTGTCCATAAAACTTTTGAACAGAATCGGTGACAAAGGACAGCCATGGTGGACTCCAACCCTCGTTAGAAACAAATTCGACCTGTTTTTTCTAATACGGACCAAGCTCTGGCTCCGAGGATACAGCGAACAAATGAACCGTAGCAACGGGTCCAGAACGCAGTATTCCTGGAGCACGCTCCACAAGATAACATAAGGGACATGGTCGAAAGCCTTCTCCTGATTCATAAAACACAGGTGGACATATTGGATAAACTCCCATGCCTCCTCCAGGATCCTGTAGAGCGTATAGAGTTGGTCAAGAGTGTTGCTGCCAGGACGAAAACCACATTGTTCTTCCTGAATCCAAGGTTCAACTATCGGTCAGATCCTCCTCTCCAGTACCCCTTCATAGACTTTCCCAGGTAGGCTGAGGAGTGTGATTCCATGATGAATGTAACACACCCTCCTATCCCTATTTTTAAAAAGGGAGACTACCACCCCAGTTTCTCAATCCAGAGGTACGGCCCCTGATGATCACATGATGTTGCAGAGACGTGTCAATTAAGACAGTCCTACAGCATCCAGAGCACTGAGATATTCAAGGCAGCTCTCATCCACCCCAGAAGCCCAACCACAGTGGAGCTTTTTGACTACCTCAGTGACCTCAGCTGCAGTGATGGGCGGACCCCCACCCAAACCCCCAGTGTCTTCCTCCTCCATGGAGAGCGTGTTGGTGGGATTGAGGAGGTACAAAGTATTCCTTCCTCCTCCCGACGACATACCCAGTCGAGGTGAGCAGTTGCCCACTTCCACTCTAAACGGTATTCATGGAGAACTGCTTTCCCCCTCCTGAGGCATCGGATGGTGGTTTAGAACTTTTTGGAGGCAAACCGATAATCTTTCTCCAGCCCCTCACCGAACTCCCTCCATGCTCAAGATTTTGCATCAGCAACAACTCTGGATGTAGCCTTTGGCCTGTCTGCTGTCTCAGGAGTCCCGCAGGCCAATAAGACCCAATAAGCCTCCCTTTTCAGCTAGACGGCTTCCTTCACCACAAGTGTCCACCACCTGGTTCGGGGGTTACCGCTACGACAGGCACCGTTGATCTTCCAGCTACAGCTATGGGCTGCCGCCCCAGCAATGGTGGCACGAAACATCATTCATTCAGATTTAATTTCACTCACATCCTTTGGGACATGGTTGTAGCTCTGACAGAGGTGGAAGTAAAAGTCCCCTCTTACAGGAGACTCCGCCAAATGTTCCCAGGAGACCCCAACTACACGCTTGGGTCTTCCAGGACTGGAGGGCAGCCTCCCACGTCATCGGCGGAAGCTCACCACCAGGTGGTGATCTTTTGACAGTTCAGCTCCACCTTCACGTGAGTGTCCAGAACATGTGGCCACAAGTTGGTGAAACAACTACAAAGTCAATCAGCGAACTGCGACCAAGGGTGTCCTGGTGCCAAATGCACTTATGGACACCCTTATGTTCGAACATGGTGTTTGTGATGGACAAACTGTGACAAGCACAGAACTCCAACAATGAAACACCGTTTGGATTCAGACTGGACAGGCTGTACCTACCAATCACACTTTTCCACCCTTCGAGATCACACCATCAATGCTCACACGGGCGTTGAAGTTTCACAGGACGAGTGAGTCTCCCGGGGGAACATTCTCCAACACATCCCCTCATGTCTGGATTTGGGCAGAGTGTCAGAGGGACAGCTGATGGTGACCAGCGCTGGGCGGATGAACTAAACTGTTACTTCAACAGGTTTGATTCTCCCCCCTCTGCCCCCTCCCCGTTCCCCTCCCCTCTTCACACGTCTCCAGACCAGCAGACACCTCCCCCTTCCCCAGGCCAACTTCACTTGACTGCTACAGCCCGACAGACACATACCCCTCCCTCTGCAGCCTACCCCAGCCCCCCCTCTCCCTCACATCAGACCAGGTGAGGAGACAGCTGAGGCGACTAAATCAGAGGAAATCTGAAGGACCTGATGGCATCAGTCCCAGGCTGCTGAGGACCTGCGCAGACCAGCTCTGTGTGGTACTATGCTACCTGTACAACCTGAGCCTCAGCCTGGAGAAGGTTCCCGTCCTATGGAAGACCTCCTGTGTGGTTCCGGTTCCCAAAATAGCTCAAGCGAAGGAACCAGCCCACTACAGACCTGTCGCCCTGACAGGCTCCTCCTTGAACACCTCTGCTCTATGGTGAGCCCCACCCTAGACCCACTGCAGTTTGCTTACAGGCCCAACATCGGGGTAGAAGACGCCGTCATCTCCCTTCTGCAGCGGGCACTCACCCACCTGGAGATCGCTGGCGGCGCTGTGAGGGTCATGTTCTTTGACTTCTCCAGCGCCTTCAACACCATCAGGCCAGCGCGTCTACGGGGGAAGCTGGAGGACGTGGGAGTGGACGGGCATCTTGCTGCCTGGATTATCGACTACCTTACTAACCGTCCACAGTACGTGCGGCTGCGCAGCTGTAAGTCAAAGGTGGTAGTCTGCAGCACGGGGGCACCGCAGGGCACCGTCCTCTCACCCTTCCTTTTCAACATTTATACCTCGGACTTCATATATAGCACAGACAGCTGCCACCTCCAGAAGTTTTCGGACGACTCCACCATCGTGGGCCGTGTGTCAGAGGGGAACGAGCAGGAGTACCGGTCGGTCATCGTCGACTTCGTGGACTGGTGTGAGCGCAACCACCTGTGCTTGAACACTAGGAAGACGAAGGAGATGGTGGTCGACTTCAGAAGAAGCACTCGAACACACACACACACACTCACTAGTGAACGTCCAGGGACAGGACATTGAGACAGTGGACAGTTTCAAATACCTGGGCGTTCACCTTAACAATAAACTGGACTGGTCCCACAACACCAACGCCCTGTACAACAAGGGCCAGAGTCGCCTCCACCTTCTGAGGAGACTTAGGTCCTTCGGAGTATGCAGACCTCTGCTCAGGACTTTTTATGACTCTGTGGTAGCCTCTGCAATCCTCTACGCTGCCATCTGCTGGGCCCCGGGCAGCACAGAGCGGGACGGAAAGAGACTGAACAAGCTGGTCAGGAGGGCCAGCTCTGTCCTCGGCTGCCCACTGGACTCTGTGGAGGAGGTGAGTGAGAGGAGGATGGTAGCAAAGCTCACATCCATCATGGTCAACAGCTCTCACCCACTGCACCAGACTGTAGAGAAGCTGAGTAGCTCCTTTAGTGGACGACTGAGACATCCTCAGTGCAGGAAGGAGCGCTACCGCAGGTCGTTCATTCCCACCGCTGTCAGACTGTACAACGCCACTTTGTAACTGTCTGTGAAAATACCGGTTATGTGCAATAAAAACCCCGTGCACTTTAATCAACCACATCTACCCCACTGACTGTGAACCATATCAACCCATCTACTCTGCACTCAGATACATTACACTTTAATATAGGCCAGTCTACAAAGTCGTTCCCTTCTTTTCTTTTATTGTTTATTAATTTATACTATTTATGTATCTATTTATTTATTTACTTATATAATATATATATGTATGTGTGTATTATTGTATATGTATCTATTTTTGCACCCCCTACTGATGGTACCTCAAGAGCCTGTAACAGTGAATTTCTCCATTGTGAGATTAATAAAGCTGTATCTTATCTTATCTTATCTTATCTTATCTTAAAGACTCCAAGAAAAGGTTGGTACTCTGAACTGCCATTTGGTGCATAAGCACAAACAGCAATCAGGACCTGTTTCCCCACCCAAAGGCAGAGGGAAGCGACCTGTTCGTCGACTGGGGAGAGCTCCAACGTGTGAGCACCGAGACGGGAGGGGGGTTGGGGGGGGCAACAAGGATGCCCATCACAGCCTATCCCCTTGAGCAACTCCAGAATGGAATAAGGTCCAGCACCTCTCGAGATGGGTGGCTCCAGAGCCCACGCTATGCATTGAGGTGAGTCCGGTTATATCTAGCCGGTAAGTCTCCACATCATGCACCAACTCAGGCTCCTTCCCTGCCAGAGAGGTGATATTCCATGTCCCAAGAGTTAGAGTCAGTAGCCGAGGATAGGTCCGACAGAAAACTCATGCCTTCAGTTTCCACCAAACTCACACTTGCACTCAACCCCTATAGCAATAAGGTGGCAATTCAAGGAGGTATGTATATGTCACTAAATAACCTACTTTTTGCTCGAGTGAATCTTAAACTTTAATGTTGCATGAACATGATCATTTCACCAAAGACTTTTTAGTTTTGATGGCACTGATTATACAGACTGTAGAATATGGAGAATAACACTGTTCATTGATAAAAAGTGACCATATTCCCGTTTGAACAGGCTTTGTGAAGTGCTGTGGTGCCCAGGAAATGGGCATTTAATGTTTTAAAATGCTGATAAATTGCAGTTAAATTTAAAACATTGTATTCAAACAGTGGTGTTAAACATGCATTGTTTAAACATTTGTTTTGTCAAAACTGTTCTTTTTGATTAGTAGAAGTTATAAAACAATTTTTTTGTTAATTGATTAAGTTTAATTTATGGATATGGAATATTTTAAGCTGTATAACAGCTCAAACCTGATGTTAAAAGGCACAAATATTGAGGATATTGTGGATGATTTACTTTCAAATATCAACAGATTTGCTGATTCGGCCATTTTGAGAAGTGTGAAATTTTTTTTTTTTTTAGTTTAATTTTTAGAAGTAAAATGGTTTATCATGCAGATAACTTATGTGTGTGTTTGATACAGTGATACCTTGACTTACGAGTGTCACAAATAACAAATTATCAATGATACGTGCTTCGATCCCACCAAAAATCTGCCCCATCCAATGAGCAAATTTTCGACTTACAAGCTCTGCTTGGGGAATGGCTTTCCCGGGCCGATTAGTCTTGTATTCTTCTTCATGTATTCCTCCGTGCTCCGAGAACACCTTGTGCAATGCTTCTCAATTATTTTCTGTGCTGCCCCCTCCAGAAAGAAGGGGAAAAAATATTCCCCCCGCGACTATAAATATTGTTTATTGCACTTCCTTCCTATCGTTTTCTCGTTTTTTTTCCTACACCACAGAAAACACAGTGAGACCGCCACTGCCACCTAGTGTTGAGGAAGCGCATTCACACTTATAAAGCTTGTCACCAGTGTGTTAAAAAAAGCATGTTTCCAAGGGTCATACACGCCAATTAGCCTTGTATTCTTTTGCGTGGATTCCTCCGCTCTTCTTTCACTGACATTAGTAGCGGGCACGCGCACAAAAGTTTTTCTTTTCTGTGGTTCGGATTTTGTGACTTTTTTAGTCTTATTTTTATTGTGCATATCCCAGTGTTTCTAAGATGGGTTGTAAGAAGGTAGCTGATGTATTCAAGAGGAGAATACCAGTTTCTCTTGAAACAAAGCTTGAAATCAGATAAACATGAAAAAGGAGTCCGCGTGGCTGATCTCTGTAAGGACTATGGGAAGAATGCATCGACCATCTGTACAATTCTCAAACAGAAGGCTATGTTGAGAAGTGCTAAACCAGCAAAGGGAGTTACTATTTATTTAAGTAAAAGATCAGGACTCAATCATAAGATGGAGATGCTTCTCCTATTGTGGATCAAGTCGAAAGAGATCAACGGCGATGAGAGTGCGGCCAAGCAACAGAAGACAAGTGATCAAAATTAATGAAGTGAAATAAAACAGTTTAAGAATCCAAAAAATTAAATAAATAAATAAAAAATAAAAAATAAAAAGTAGTGTAAGTTAATGTTAAGTGCTATTCTTAAGTTTAGACGCACTTATGGTATTGTTTATTGACTTAGTGTTTATTCTTGTTTTATTATTATTATTATTATGATTATTGTTGTTGTTATTTTCCTTTCGGCGGTTCCCTTTTTCTCAGGGGTCGCCACAGTGAATCACAAGTTTGATTTGGCATAGGTTTTTTTTTTATGTCAGATGCCTTTCCTGACACAACCCTTTAGCAAGGGGCAGAAACACGCCATAGCTATGCAGCAACTCTTGACGAAAGTCAGCAATGGCTCTCTTTTACATTCCGATCACCATAGACAGTGAGAGACATGGCCAGCCTTTGATAACCCGGTTAGCTGCACTGGGGGGACAGTGACAACCTAATGGACAGTGGGACTTGAACCCCCAACCTTAGGATCAGCGATCCAGCACCCTTTTGTTAATTACAGTTATGATGATGTTCGTCCTTTGCTGGCGAAGACGACCAAGACTTCAAAATCACTGGGGGTTGTGAGTGCAAAGATGACTAAAAACTCCAATCCTGCTCAAAACTGTTGCAGTGGGTGCATGGGATGGCACTTGGTGAGCCAGGCTGAGCGCTGATGCTGGCTCTGCTATTCCACTGCTGGCATTTCTGCTGCTGTTGCTTGATGCAGTTTTCCTCAACATACCACGAGAGGTCACAATGCGCCAGGCAGTACGGTCAAGTGCACCCGACTCTCAGAAGTCTGGGTTGATGTTGCACAACTTCAGGGTGGCTTTCAGGGTGTCCTTGAAGCGTTACTTGTGTTTACCCTCATACAGCTCACCATAGGGCAGACGTTTTGGAAAGTGATCGTCATCCATACAGCACACATGTATAGCCCATGTGAGTTGGGCCCGCTTCAGCACGGCGTGAACACTCCCCATGTCAGCCCTCTGCAGGACTTTTTTGTCAAGCACTTTGTCCTGCCATTTGATGTGCAGCAGCTTCCTCAGGCTTCGCATGTGGATCGAGTTCAGCAGTTTGGCGTGACGACTGTACACCGTCCAGGTCTCACATGCGTATAGCAGAGAAAGTAAGATTACTGCTTGATACACTTTCAGCTTCATCCGCAAGCTGATGCCTCTCTTGTCCCACACGTTGTGCTGTAACCTGTCGAAGACAGCACTGGCTCTAGCCAACCTGTAGTAGACGTCCTCATCGATGCTGGTGGAGCGCAACAGGGTGCTACCAAAGTAGATGAACTTGTGCACTGCAGTGAGCTCTGGCCGTTGACTGTTGTGGTGGGCTGTGTATACAGTGGTGGCTTGCTGGTGCATAACCTTGGTCTTCTTAGTATTTATTGTAAGAAAGAAGTCATCATAGGCCTTGGAATATAGATCCATGCTTTCCTGCATATCAGACTGAGTACCAGCATTCAATGCGCGGTCATCAGCAGAGAAAGTCATGGACCGTGTCTTCCTAGACTTTGGTTTTAGCTTGCAGTCTTCATAAGTTGAAGAGCTTGCCGTCATTACGGTATCTGAAGCAGACTCCAGTGTCACTGTATTGGAAGTCATCAGTCAACACTGCAGAGAACATCATGCTGAAAAGAGTTGGGGCGAGCACACAGTCCTGCTTGACGCCGTTTGTCACGGGGAACGGATGGGAGCATTTCCCATCATCCTGCACGCGAGCCTGCATACCGTCATGGAACTGTCTGACCAGCAATGCGAACTTGTCAGGGCACCTGTACTTGGCCATGATCTTCCAGAGCCCCTCCCGGCAGACCGTGTCAAATGCTTTCGTCAGATCCACGAAAGTGGAATAAAGGCCGAAGTTCTGTTCACAACATATCTCCTGTATTTGGCGTGAAGCAAAAATCATGTCCGCTCTACCACAGTCTTTCCTAAAACCACATTCCGGTAGCAACTCCTCAAGATGCTGTTTCAGACGAACTTATTCAGTATTATTAATGTTACTGTACATGTGTTATTATTGTGGAATTTTTATTGTTACGTTTATCTTAAATATATTACATCAAAAATACATGTTTGTGTCAGGTTATATGAGTTTGGGAGGGGGTTGGAACGGATTCATTGGTTTTCTATTGTTTCCTATTGGAATTTTTGTTTAATCTAATGAACGTTTCCACTTACGAGCTTGCCCTCGAAATGGATTAATTTTGTAAGTCTAGGTACTACTGTATATACAAAATTGAAAAAGAAAATGTAAATTAATAACAATTGTAACTTTTTAAATTGACTCATGTATGAAAAAGCAATTCTGGCACTTCAGCTATTTTAGTGTAAAATGGACGAATAAACCAGAATCATCCTGAAGATTTTAAAATATTGTAACTTTTGAACCAATAACCAATGGTTCATTACGATAGTCAGTCTGGTGAAGCTGAGAAATGCTTTAAAAACTTCCATTCAAAATCCACCCTCACTCACTGAATGTAATTGTGGAATTTGCATTTGAAGCAACGCTCACAGTGGCTTGTGATGTGAAAGGCTGTTGAATGAATTGTGCATACGCAAAGCACTTTTTAGGCTTCTGCAGTTCTTTGAATCGGGCAGTGGTGGCCTGGAAGTAAAGGTGCTGGATCACTGATCCTAAGGTTGGGGGTTCAAGCCCGACTCTCAAGGGCTCATCACTACCCCCCACCCCCCACCCAGTGCAGCTAACTGGTTTATCAAAGGCCGGCCATGTCTCTCACTGTCTATGGTGTGTGGTTCATGTAAAAGAACAAGTGCTGACTTTCGACAAGAGTAGCTGCATAGCCATCAGTGTTTCTGCCCTGCGATGGCCTAGCGAGCTGTCAGGGGTGTACTCTGCCCTTGCTCGGAGTCGGCTGGGATGGATGCCAGCCTCCCCGTGACTCTAATTAGGATTAAGCAGTTACAGAAAATGAAATTTAAAAAAAAAAAAAAAAAAAAAAAAAAGTTCTTTGGTTCTTCTTTTCCTTTCGGCTGTTCCCTTCAGGGGTCGCCACAGCAAACCATCTGCCTCAATCTCACCGTGTCCTCTACATCATCTTCTCTTATGCCAACGAGATTCATGTCCTCCTTCACCACATCCATAAATCTCTTCTTTGGTCTTCCTCTAAGCCTTTTTCCTGGCAGTTCAAACCTCAGCATCCTACTACCAATATTCTCACTATCCCTCCGCTGTACATGTCCAAACCATCTCAATCTAGCCTCTCTGACTTTGTCTCCAATACCTCTAACATGTGCTGTCCGTCTGATGTACTCATTCCTGATCCTATCCATCCTCGTCCAAAGAGAACCTCAACATTTTCATCTCTGCTACCTCCAGCTCTGCCTCCTGTCTTTTCCTCAGTGCCACTGTTTCTAAACTATACATCACTGGCCTCATCATTGTACACCTTTCCTTTGATTCTTGCTGATACCTTCCTATCACACATCACACCGGACACTTTTCTCCATCCATTCCAAACTGCCTGCACACACTTCCTCACCTCTTTTCCACACTCTCCATTTCTCTGGATTGTTCCGCCTAAGTACTTAAAATCCTCCACCTTCATTATCTCTGCTCCCTTTAACCTTACCATTCCTCTTTCCTATTGGCTCGTTGTCATTCACACACATGTATTCTGTCTCACCGAGACTAACCTTCATTCCTCTTCTTTCCAGGGCATACCTCCAGCTTTCTAAGTTTTCCTCCCCTTGTTCTTTGCTCTCACTACAGATCACAATGTAATCCGCAAACATCATAGTCCATGGAGATTCTTGTCTAACTTCGTCTGTCAGCCTGTCCATCACCATAGCAAACAAGACAGGGCTCAGAGCTGATCCTTGATGCAGTCACACCTTCACCTTGAATTCTTCGGTCACGCCGACATCACACCTCACCACTGTCTTACAGCTCTCATACATGTCCTGCACCACTTTGACATACTTCTCTGCCACTCCAGACTTCCTCATGCAATCCCACAGTTCCTCTCTCGGCACCCTGTCATATGCTTTCTCCAGATCCACAAAGGCACAATGCAGCTCCCTCTGACCTTCTCTGTACTTCTCTATTAACATCCTCAAAGCAAACTCTGCATCTGTGGTGCTCTTTGTTGGCATGAAACCAAACTGTTGTTCACAAATGCTGGCCTCTGCCCTTAGTCTAGCTTCCATTATTCTTTCCGATAACGTCATCGTATGGCTCATCAACTTTATCCCGCTGTAGTTGCCACAACTCTGGACATCTCCCTTGTTCTTAAAAATGGTCACCAGCACACTTCTCCATTCCTCCGGCATCCTCTCACTCTCTAAGACCTTGTTGAATGTTCTTGTCAGAAAATCTACTGCTACCTCACCGAGACACTTCCATACCTACACAATTTCATCAGGACCAACTGCCTTTCCACTCTTCATCCTCTTCAATGCCCTCCTCACTTCACCCTTACTAATCTTTGCTACTTCCTGGTCCTCAACGGTCACCTCTTCTACTCTTTTTTCTCTCTCACTTTCCTCATTCATCAGCTCTTCAAAGTACTCTTTCCATTTTCCCAGCACACTTCTGTCATCAGTGAATACATTTCCCACTCTGTCCTTTATCACTCTAACTTGCTGTATGTCCTTCCCATCTCTATTTCTCTGCTGTGCCACCCTGTATAAATCATTTTCTCCCTCCTTACTGTCCAACCTAGCATACAAGTCATCATATGACCTCTGTTTGGCCTTTGACACCACTACCTTCACCTTACGCTGTTTCTCCCTGTACTTCCGTTTCCTCTATTCGGTCCTCTTAATGTCCCACTTCTTCTTAGCTAACCTCTTCCTTTGTACACACTCCTGCACTTCCTCATTCCACCACCAAGTCTCCTTATCTACTTTCCTTTCAGAGGACACACCAAGTGCTCTCCTACCTGTCTCCCTGATCACATTTGCTGTGGTTGTCCAGTCATCTGGAAGCACTTCCTGACCACTCAAAGCCTGTTTCAACTCCTCCTTGAAGACAACACGACACTTTTTTTCAGCTTCCACCACTTTGGCTTCTGCTCTGCCTTTGCCTTCTTCACCTTCCTCACCATCAGCATCATCCTGCACATCACCATCCTATGTTGTTTGGTAACACTCTCACCCACTACTACTTTGCAGTCACTGAGCTCCTTCAAATTGCATTGTCTACACAAGATGTGGTCTACCTGTGTGCTCCTACCTCCGCTTTTATATATCACCCTATGCTCCTGTCGCTTCTGGAAGAAAGTATTCACCACAGCCATTTCCATCCTTTTTGCAAAATCGATCAACATCTGTCCTTCTGTCTTCCTGTCCTGGATACCAAACCTGCCCATCACTTCCTCGTCCCCTCTGTTTCCTGCACATGTCCATTGAAGTCTGCACCAATGACCACTCTTTCACCACTGGGGGTACTCTGCGTCACTTCATCTAACTCACTCCAGAATCTCTCCTTCTGTTCTAGCTCACTTCCTGCCTGTGGGGCATACGCACTGACAACATTGAACATCATGCCTTCAATTTCTAACTTGAGACTCATCACTCTGTCTGACACTCTTTTCACTTCTAGAATATTCCTGACGAATCCCTCCTTTAAGATGACTCCTACTCCATTTTTCTTCCCATCCAAACCATGATAGAACAGCTTAAACCCTGCTCCTAAGCTTTTAGCCTTGCTACCTTTGCACCTTGTCTCCTGAACACACAGTATGTCAACCTTCTTCCTCTTCATCACGGCAGCCAGCTCTCTACCTTTTTCTGTCATAGTTCCAACATTTAAAGTCTTTACTCTCAGTCCTAGATTCATGCTTTTCCTCTTCTCTCTCCGCCTACGGACACGCCTCCCGCCTCTCCTTCTTCGACCAACAGTAGTCCAATTTCCATCAGCACCCTGTTGGTTAACAGCACTGACGGCAATCGTTTTAACCCGAGCCTCGACCGATCCGGTATGGAGGTAATATTTGTGACTTGCATATTTGATCAGGCTCAGGTTTTACGTCAGATGCCCTTCCTGACACAACCCTCTGCATTTATCCGGGCTTGGGACCGGCATGATTGAGAGCACTGGCTTGTGCCCCCCCCCCCCCCCCCTCATGGCTGCATTTCAACCTGTTCAATATTTTGTTACTTCATCAGAGACAAAACATTGTTGACCAGTATATAATTAGGTGTTATGAAAAGCATCAGGCTGTGTTAAATGAGAACTTAATAAGTAAAATAGATTCCTGAAAGCTGTTTTGTATGGTTACGTATTATGTACTGTATAGTTGGGCCAAAAAGGGAGAAAATCAGACACACTGACACACAGCATTTCCTTAATTTTCATCATTTGTTCGATTAAGTGGTGTACAGCATGCCAAAATTCAGACTTTATAACATTTGACAAGAGTCAAAAGGAGGAGTGTCAGAACAGATTTTCGTTGAATATCTTTATAAGTAGTATGTGTATGAGAAATGTGACAGCAGGAAAATTACATAAAACCACCAAATTTCATCTCAATGGCATGTGCTTTGCCTGAGTTACAAAAGAAAAAGGGCACCTGTCACACTGCGAAGTGCAGGGCCCCCTTTAAAAAAAAGCCCACCTTTCAAAGAGGGTACCGCATTGACACTCCAAACTTGAGGGTTTTTGTTCTCTCACAAAGACCTCACAACGACCTCCAAAATATTCAATTTAGTTTATCTGTATTGCCACTTTTTATAATTGACATTCTCGCAAAGCAACACAGTAACAGTAAAGGATTACAAAGTATAAACGAATTTAAATATTTAAACTCTCTCAGTTGATGCAAAGAAGAAACCCCGAGAGGAACCAGGTCTAAAAGGGAAACCCATCCTCATTTGGGTGTAACCATAAAGACACCAACCATATACGAAAAACTTCACTACAGTCCAAAATGAAGTCCGGTTGGTTATACAACTGTAAGTCCTAAATAATTAGGGGGGGGGGGGGAGAATTTATATCACCAGCAGTAAAAAGTCATGTTTACAGTCTGATAGTGCACATCTGGGTCCATGTAGATCTTCATCAGCAGGAAAGAGGGGCATCCAAGATGAGAAATCCAACCAGCATCAGCACACCAGGACAGATCACAAGACTCAGAAAGCAGAAGGATCAGGCTCACTGGAATCCTGGAAGAACAATATGTACCTCAACAAAAACACAGAGAGAGAGAGAGAGAGAGAGAGAGAGAGAGAGAGAGCGAGAGAGAGAGAGAGAGATACTCATAGTAGTGTAATGGAAATAGAATATTTTATTCTTGCTGAGTGCAGCAAGGACTCCGGCATGACTGGCTATGGCAGCATTACTAAAAGTAAGAGAACCCGAAGGAAAACAGACATGAAGGCTCCCTGTGATGTTGGGCAATCAGCCACTCCACTGTGAAATGGACCTGGGTGAGCATGTAGAGTGGAGGAGCGACAGCATCCCATCATCACAGTTTACCAGAACTTTCTATGCCTGAGGCCCCCAGATCTGCTCATTTACCTAATAAAAGCCTTTTAACGAAGCCACTAAACACGTAAGTTTCCAGCCTCATGTTAAAAACAGACTGTCTGAGTCCCGAGCAATAACTGGAAGATTGTTCCATAACTGTGGGGCTTTGTAAGCGAATGTGGTAGCTTTCATTATTCGAGGTATATTCGAGGTACCCAAAACAGGTGCACTTTATTGTCCACAGGGAAGGCAATCACTATTAGAGATACAGAGAAACACGCAAATCAAACTAAAGTGGGAATTGGTGGGGCATGGAGCTGAGAGCCAGAGAGATCACAGGGAAGAGTGGCAATCTTCTAGCATTGATGAACACTCTGCTAGTCTTTATAGCCTGTGATTAAGTAGAATCAGGTGTGTATTTAGCGCTCCACCCACGTGTGACTTCAACGCGCACAGAGAGAGAGAGAGAGAGAGAGAGAGAGAGAGAGAGAGAGAGAGCGAGAGAGAGAGAACGGCCAAAACCAGAGTCTCTCAGAACACAGACTATAACATAGTGTACTGTATTCAATAATTTTTTCACTTAATTTGCGGACCTATGGTGTGAGTGCCAGTACTGTTAACTTCCATTCAAAAGACGACGGAACGGATTAAGACCATTTACATTATTTGTAATGGGAAAAGCGGATTCGGACTTCAAACAAATTGAAATCCGAACAGCCGTCTGGAACGGATGAAGTTTGAGTACCGAGGCTCAACTGTACCATGATTACAAATTAATTAACGAGACTCTCCTTCCATACTATTTGGAATTCAGTAATTCAGTTTGCGTTTGTTATGTTTTAATGGGCGTGTGTTTCATCATTATAGCAGGGGAATAATTTTTTCTCTCTGATTGGTTTTCTTTTAAGAGGAGATACATTATCTAGCGCAGGGTCACCAACCTTTTTGAAACTGAGAGCTACTTCTTGGGGACAGTTTTTTTTTTTTACTATTCTTGATAGTTTGACTATTCTTGAATAGTTCTTGACTATTTGCGGTTTTGCACTCACGGTTTGAGTATTCGCAGACTGCCAAGCAACTCTCACGTGATTCAAATTCAGCCAATGGCTGTCCTCCTTCCTGCTGATTGGTTGAGTTGATGTAATGCCCCTTATTCTTCATTCGCGCACAAGTTGTCAATGAGCCTTTTTTTAGAGTGTTTTAATTACCAGTTAAGTTCTATGATGTCACTCAAAAGCCTGCTAAGCACCAGAAAAAGGTAATGACGTTGGATGTCTCCTGAAGAAATAAGACTTTCTCCGGAAGAAACGACAGTTTCCTCTGAAGTGCCTGAAGAGCAATAATCATCTGAACTGTTGTAAAACACTTCACTATTAAAGTCTTTTTCAATTATTAGTCCAGTACATGACCTAAGGCAATGTTTCGAATGTTTGTGTGTTAGATTTTATTGACTGTGCTGTAGTATGTTTCTCGTTTTGTTTTGTTTATCTAATTTATTACATTTCTTGTTCTTTTATGTCCTTTTTGTTATGGTCTGTGTTTTGGGGGACTTTGATTTTGGCGTTGTGCCTCTAACTAACTGTTTACTCTCCGCTTCGGCTGAGGGGCGTGGCTGAGCTGCTAGGTAGCACACACCTGAATTCACTATTCTCATTTACTCCCAATAAACAAAAGAATGCTCACCTCTGCACCAGAGGATTAACTCACATCACATCACTGATTTTTTGGTTTGTAACGCTCTCTAACTCTGTCTGTCTGTCTTCCTTTCGGCTTTTTCCCTTTTACTCGGGAGTCGCCACAGCGAACCATTTGATTCGCACGTTTGATTTGGCAGAGGTTTTTACGTCGGATGCCCTTCCTGTCACAACCCTTTTAGCAAGGGACAGAAACACGCTGACGACTTTGCAGCCTACTCTTTATGAAAGTCAGCAATGGTTCTTTTACATGCCTCTCACCATAGACAGTGAGAGACATGGCCCGCCTTTGATAACCCAGTTAGCTGCACTGGGGGGGACAGTGACAACCTTGTGGAGAGTGGGACTCGAACCCCCAACCTTTGGATCAGCAATCCAGTGCCTTATACCACTAGACCACCACTGCCCCATGCTCTCTAACTCTCTCACTCTAAAACTCTGTTTTGTACTCGGTCCGGCTGAGGGGCGTGGCTGAGCTGCTCAGACTTAATACAGTTAATACCTGAATTCAGTCATCTCATGCCTAATGAAATACCTTCCTCTAGTGGGCATTTTTGAAAACTACAGAGCTGTACGTTTTTAAAAGAGAATGCATTTAAAGGTGTTTTTATATGTATGCAGTATAATGTTTATATTTTATTATCAATAAATATCACAGTAAAAAATTAAGTTTTTTTTAATCGTTACTACATTTTACTACATTAATACTGAATTAATGAGTAAGACTGTCTATAGAATGTCCCCCAGTGCGGCTAACTGGGTTATCAAAGGCGGGCCATGTCTCTCACCGTCTATGGTGAGAGGCATGTAAAAGAACAATTGCTGACTTTCGTAAAGAGTAGACTGCAAAGTCGTCAGCGTGTTTCTGTCCCTTGCTAAAAAAGGGTTGTGACAGGAAGGGCATCCGACGTAAAAACCTCTGCCAAATCAAACGTGCGAATCAGATGATTCGCTGTGGCGACTCCCAAGAAAGGGAAAAAGCCGAAAGGAAGACAGACAGACTGTCTATAGAATGTGTTTAAGAAGCATATTTTAGCGCATGTTGGGGCAGCCCTATCAGGTCAGGTTTACCCTCAAAAGTACTCCAATTATCTATAAAGCCCACTTCATTTTTGGAACAGCACTTGGACATCCAACAATTCAGTGACCATCGT
This sequence comes from Plotosus lineatus, assembly GCA_024760905.1. NCBI lineage: Eukaryota > Metazoa > Chordata > Actinopteri > Siluriformes > Plotosidae > Plotosus > Plotosus lineatus. Next base: position 17,224,817 of record CM045751.1, on the reverse strand, counting down.
GTGCTGTAAGCTACATCACCACGCCGTATTGAGAAGAGACAGAGCATATTACAGCATCAGACATTACCTTTGCTAATTTACACACCTCTAAAAAGTTACTCTTAGTAACCTTTGACTGACGAAGGTGTATATCATTAACGCCAGCATGTATAACTATCTTAGAGAACCTGCACTCACCTAAAATGACCCTCTATGTCCGGTGCTCTGGCTCCTGCGATACACCTACCAATCGCCAATGTTGTCCCTAAAGGGCCAGTTAATTTCTCATGCCCTAAAATAGAGCTTCCTATACCCAGAGTTCTTTCAAGTTTCTCAACAGGTGTCTCACTGAGGACAGCAAACCTGGTCGACAAGAGAGGCGCAGATGAGTGGTGCTCCCATGGGCGAGCCTCAGCGTTAGCTTTGGCTTTACAAGTATGCCGCCAAGTCGTCACTCATTCACTCCGCTGAGAGGGCTCTGACACTGTAGGAATCTAAAGCACCCAGACTTCCCCCTGCAGGAACGATATTGTCACTCTCATTACTCCTCTCTAAAGTCCGGATACACACTTCTAACACTACAATCTTCTCCATCAGAGAGTTATCTAGTACACCCCTATCACAGATAAACTTATCACTAATGACAGAGGGAGAACTGCTAAATATCCTGCACTCAACACACTGAATGAGCTGGATAGTCGCCATGATGCTAAAAACAAATCTTAGCTGGAGACTTATGGATAGTGGATGTTGATTCCCTCTGCATTTGAAGTGGAGAAGAATTAGCATATTGAAGAAAACAAAGTATAAATAAAATAAGTATCAAGTGAAAAGAAAAAGAAAGAAATTTAAAGCAGTGAAATTAAAATTAATTTCCTGAAATGGGAAACGTAAAAGCTAGCTTAATCCACCAACAAGCAGTCCCAAGTCTGTGATTCGAAAACAGAAAGTGACTACAATCAAATTTCAAATGTTTCAAACCATAACTTAAACCAAAAATATGGGAAAGAAAACAGCTAAATCTGTGATGTCATGGTTTCATCTCTTGGTTGATTTAATATAGAATGTCTCAGCAAGGAACTTCTGACATGGGACTTGCTGTTAACCATTTACAAGACAAGTGCATCAAGGAACATAGAGTGCCCAATCTTCCAGCTTCACTGGCCTTACCACAGCCTTCGACTCCATTTCATCCAAAACTTTGTGGATCATTGTAAGGCAAAATATAGGTGAATTTCAATATGGTCACATGACCAGGCATTGCCCCTGGTCACATACTCAAAAACTGTGGGTTAGTTATTGTTGCTTCATACTAATATGGTTTCCTCACTTAAAGTCCAAGTGACAAATTATGCAAATTTCAACTTGTGTTTTATTACTGAGGGAATCATGAAAGCAAGTTGGGCTTTCCAATATCTTTTTTTTTTGGCATAAAGACTAAACTTTTACATGGTTTTTATTGATTTTGACTCCAACTTATCCCACATGCTAATATTGGCCCCCAGAACCTGGCCCCCATTTGCCAGTTTTCAGTTTTCAACCATTCATAGCTCAATAAAACATAACCCAAGAAAATTGATATTATTAATTTTATAAAACTATATTTTTTCTTCATTTTGAGCTTTTTAGCAAGAGCTAAAAGCTTGTTGGTATTCTCCCTCTTTTTAGCCAACTCCTCTTGGTTTTTCACATGCTCCAGCCTTGCTTTCTTTTGCTCCATGTCTAACTTCTACTTGGCCTTTCTATTTTTCCACTGGTAATCCCGTCACCTTTCTATTCAACCAGTCCAATCGAAACTTGTTTTTCAGATCTGCATCAATCTCATGCACTTTAGCTTTATCACGAGTCTCGATAACATTTGGGATTTTGATTGATACAAAACTACGTACACGAGTATTGCTGCAGTAACTTTTTTCCCTACATATTTCCAACATACAAAGAACCAATCATGTAGCACAAGAAGGTGGTTTAAGAAGGTGAATACGGATTGGTTGTCATTCAGCAAATGCCGATACAGGGGCCAATCACAACACGAGACATTGGTTAATGTCACAAATACAAACAGCAAACTAACGTCTCACAAGAAAGTACGATATTCAAAATGGATGCCTACAAATCTGTGAATTACAAACGTTACGCAAGTCCTGAGTCAGCTGGCTGGAGAGTCAGTCCGGCTGGCCAGAAATAATACCAGACCCTACCCCACCCCCCTAAAATTTTTTCTATGGATTTGCAACAAAATATAAAGAAGGTACATTTTGACTGAAAAAAAGCGAAATTCTACCAAAAAGCGGAAAGCTCTCATCTCTGTGTAGTCAGATATGTCAGTGGAGGTGATGAGACGGAATATTGGGCTTCTTTCATCACATGCTTGTGAGCAGAATCATCTGCAGCTTAATGTGACAAAAACAAAGAAGCTGATTTTGAATTTTAGGATATTCAAAACACCTGCGACCCTGTTTCCATTCAGGGAGACAATGTAGAAAAGGTGGAAGATTCCAAATATCTTGGAGTTCATACTGTCAATAAAATGGACTGTGCCAAGTACACTGCCACACTTTACAAGAAGAGCCAGAGCTGTCTCTAATTTTCGATGTAGCTAAGGTCGTTTAACATCTGTTGGACATTACTTAGGATGTTCAAGGAATCTGTTGTAGGTGGTGCTATCCTGCTGTTGCATGGCTGAGGCTTGCAGATGCACAGAGACCGAAAAGGCCAGTTGTTCAGACTGAAAAAACTGGTCTGCAAGGCCAGTAACATTGTGGGGATGGAGCTGGACACTCTGACAGCTGTGTCGGAGAGGTGAATGCTGTCAAAAATAAAGAAGATGCTGAACAATATCTTCCACCTGCTTCACAACCTACTTATCAGTCAGAGGAGCACTTTCAGCAAGAGACAGATACCACTGAACTGCTCGACTGAATGACACACTCATTCCTACCTGTAGCCATTAAACTGTACAACTCCTCCATGTAGCAACAACATCCACTGTTACACATTTGCATCTTGCATTCTACTGTTTATGATTTTGATAATACAGATGCTCCCCCACTTACGAACATTCGTTTTACGAACATCTGGAGATATGAACATCCGGTCTGAGGTCGAGAGTGAAAGTGAAATGAAATTGAAGAACAAGTAGTAATAGAGATGAAATAAAATCTATAGAAAGATAGATCATAAATATAAGTATGAAATATGATTAAAATTATCCTGAGGTACATTTAATACTAGGCAACGGCAGAGAGGCGTGGCACGTCCAGGAAGAAAAGCGGAACCGATACATTTATGAACTCCTGCCAAAACTTTCAAAGGAGAAACAAACTGACATAAATAACACATGATATTATCACATTTTGTATGCAACAAGCACTTGCAAGATGGTGACCAGGCCGGAACTGAATTCTCTAACGAACTTGACTCTGCTCTTGCAAGTCCTTAACCTGATGACTGCTAGCATTATAAAAGTAATAGATTAAAGACTTAGTCCCCAGGGTGAAATTATTCACCATCAGGCTGTAGAGTTTCAGGCCATGGGTAAGTGGCTAGACGAACCGGAAGGTAGGGCGCTATCGGTTGAAAACACCACCACAGTGCAAGAGTCAAGGATTCCCGAGTTGGAGAAGCTGGTTCAAGCCCTGTTGGAGAGTCTGGATATGACTGGATACGACCTGAAATTCCAGCAGATGCCTAAACATTCTGTTTGGCAGAGGACACAGAGACTGGCCAGCTGGTGGAGTTTTTTGAGTCATGGCTGCCTTATGTTTTCAAGATAATAAAACTAGAGAGCCCACCGCTCTCTCACACCAAAGCCAGACCAGAATAAAGTCCACAGGACAGTGCTACTGCAATTCTACTCATTCATAGACAAACAGAGGGTGATGACAGTGGGTGATGGAAGCGGGTGAAACAGCGGCTGCAGGGTCAAGGGATACCCGATGCCATGCTCTTCCCAGCCACCCTGCAGGTAACCTATAGAGGCTCAGGAAAGAGGTTTGTCCCTGGAACAGGTGTGTGACTACATGGATTCTCTGCCCAGATGAGAACTTTTCAGAGCTCAGACCTCAAGCTTTCAGTGCACGGACCTTTTCTTTTTTTTTTTACATTCACTATAGCCTTGTTGGGGTTTTTTTTTTTTCAGCCTTGCTAGCAAGCTCTGCAGAGATTTGTAAATTCCACTTAAATAACTTTGACTTTCTGACTTGGGAAGCAGTTATGTATTTTCTATCCACCTGGGTGGAATTTGAAGACACCAGATTTGAAGAGTCTGTGGGTTTATTATTAAGGATGTGGTTATCCTGCTGTGATAGCAATGAGTTTCCTCATGGCCATGTCTAATTTAAATACCATTAAGATTTGCTCTTGGAACATCTGGGATCTCCAAAAATCTGCTAAGAGAGGGGTAGTTCTATGATTTTTTTAAAAAGAGGACGTTTCCATTGTTCTCCTCCAGGAGACTCACCTGCAGGATAATGTCAAACTGCAAAGAATTGGGTAGACAAGTTTTTGTAACATCATACTCATGTTTTAGTAGGAGTGTAGCCATTTTAACCATCAAAATCCCTGCATTTAGGTCCCTTAATTGTGTAAAAGACAGGCAAGGCAGTTATGTAATTGTTAAGGGAATACTCTCGGGCAAGGAGGTTACTTATGAATCTATACTGTCTCCGTGGATACTCCCATGATTTTCTCTGTACAGCTTTTGCAGAGTTTACTGAACTGACTTCTGGGGACTCCTTTGTGGGAGGTGACTTTAATTTCCACCTTAATCCCTCTCTTGCCAAACTTCTTCCTGGAAATCATCACCTTTTAGTGCAAGTCAGGGTGCTAACTTCGATTTGTCAGGATATTGGGTGCTCCAATGTGTGGCGGGTGCTCCATCCCACTGATTTAGAGTGTACATTTTTTCCCTTCCCCATAAAAGTTTTACAGTTGGCCCCCAATGTACGAAATTAATCCGTTCCAGAGCCATTTTCGTATTGCGGGGATTTTGTAAGTAGGGGTCGCATCTTACATGTTAAATGCCTAATTCGTTCCAAGGCTCCAGTCTTTGGACTGGATAAACCCCATAGATCCTTTAAAAATGATAAAAGTACACCAATTTTGTATGAAATATGTGTTAAAAGTAAAAGAAATTTATTTATTAAACCATTAAACCATTTAATTGACATATTTATTAATTAAACCATTATTAAACATTTTTATTAACACACACACACACACACACACACACCTCTCTCTCTCTCTTTTTCTCTCTCTCTTGCTCTATCGCCTTCTCTCGCAGCGCGCTGCGGGCCACGTCCACAAGATGTGGAATTCAAAGCGCATTCCCTGCTTGGCAAACTCAACTTTAATTTGATTCCTTGAGGGATCGGGATGCCAGATAAGCTCAAATGCACCCACATTTATTTAACATTTATTGAATTAATCAACTATAAAAAACTAAAAACTAAAGCATTGTTCCTTCTCTCTCTCTCTCTCTCTCTCTCTCTCTCTCTGTCCCGCACGGGCGCGTGCGCGCTGCGGGCCACGCCCACGTGACATGAATTCAAAGCGCATTCCCTGCTTCACCATTTACTGAACTGAAACAACTTAAAAAAACTAAACTAAAAACTAATGTGTTCTTCCTTCTCTCTCGCTCTCTCTCTGTCTTTCTCTTGTGCGCGCACTGCGGAGCTCACCCACAAGACGTGAACTCAAAGCACATTCCCTGCTTGACAAACTCAACTGTAATTTGATTCCTTGAGGGATCGGAATGCCAGATAAGCTCAAATTCACCCACATTTATTAAACATTTACTGAATTAAAACAACTTAAAAAACTAAAATAAAAACTAAAGCGTGAAGCTTCCTTCTGTCTCTATCTGGGAGGCGAGCCGGGTGGGATCTTGAGAGACAGCCAATGAGAGAGCAACTCGCGCGTCGTGTGAAATTTTGATTGGCGCGTTTGAATTTTGAATTTCTTTTCGTAAGAGGGGGTTGTTTCGTATTTCGGAGACGGAAATTCAAGAAAATGTTTTTTGCGTAATCTGGGGATTTCGTACAAAGGTGGCTTTGTAAATTGGGGGCCGACTGTACTAGAATTGATTACGTTTTATCCCTTCCTCCAAAATGTTTTTGGTTCTGTCGTGCGCCATTGGTAGTATTATTTTTATCTAACCACACCCCTCAGTACTTGTTTTTCTCTCTCTCTGTCTCTGTCTGAGGACACAGCACCGTTAAGGCACTGCAGATTTCATTCATTTCTTCTTAAGGATGACAATTTTATCTCCTACTTTATATCAGAATTCGGGGTGTTTTACTTCATTAATTTACCATCTACAAATAACCCTGCTCTCCTTTGGGCGATCTGTAAAGTTTACTCCTGGGGATTGATGATGTCTTTTGTTGCATCTGAAGGATGTCGGAAGAATGAAGTGTGTAAGATTCTTGAATCTACACTAGCTAACTTTTAGAAGCACCACATACCAAGTAAAACTCCAGATTCGCTCAAGAAATTGACAACTACTCATACAACATTGAATACCCTTCTGATCCAAGACTCAGAATGCGCCCCGATCTTCACCAGTAAAAGTTGTATGAGTTTGGGGATAAACTCAACTGGTATCTCGCCAATCTTGTTAAAAAGAGAGCAGAATCGGAGACTATTGTCTCTGTTATAGATTCCAATGGTGTTAGTATTTGATACTAGGATTATCAATGAGGAATTTGTTATTTTACTCTAACGTGTATCAGTCTGAACAGCCTGACACTGCACTAGTCCGCAAGCATCTTTTTTTCCCCCCCAAATTTAAAACTCCGCAGAGCTACAGAGGCTCAAAAATTAGAGTTAAATACCCCAATTACGAGAGAGGAGGCTCTGCTTGCCCTGAAATCCATGCCATCTGGGAAGGCTCCAAGGCCGGGTGGATTTGGATGCGAGTTTGACAAGGAGTTCAGTAGTATTCACTTAGACCCTCTGCTGGATATTTTCAATCATTCATTCAAAAGCGGAAAAATCTCCCAGAGAGGCAAATATCTCTCTTATCCTTCAAAAAGGAAAATGCTCGATCAATTGCGCCTCCTGTAAGCCAATATCCCTAGTTATCAAAAGACACTGGGAAAAGTGTTGCTTCATATTATAAGGAGGACCAAACCGGTTTCATCAAGGGTCGAAACTCTTGTGACAACATGAGATGCCTAAATGTTATTATGCAGCTATCACAGGAAACAAGGACCCCGCCCACAAGCTCTCTCCCCCCCTCCTTAACACATAAAAGGCCTTTGATAGGGTTGAATAGTCATACTTATTCTATACTTTTTATGAATTTGACTTGAGTGACAATTTTCTAAATCGAGTCAGGGTTTTCTATAATAATTCGACAGCTACAGTTCGAACTATCTGGTTTGGATCTAGCAACTTCACCACCCACCATGTGAATAGGCAGGCTGGCCCCCTTAGCCCCTTGCTCTTTGACATTGTGATAGAGCCACTTGCAGAAACATTAAGGCAAGACTCTCTAATCTCCAGCATTTTTATTGGGGAGAGGCAGAAATAAATTACTTTACATGCAGACAATTTTTACATTTTATCTGGATAAAAAAATTAATTTTGCAAAGTCTGAGGCTATGTCATTGGGGTCATTACTGTGTGTTCCAAATGTGGTAGAGCCCTTCCCCCTGTCACTGGTCTCCCTCTGGCTTTACCTACCTGCAGGTGCATATAACACCCACATATGGTCAAATGGACAAGTTCAACTTCCCTCACCTCTTGGACACCATTAAGGCAAATATGGATTTCTGGATTGCCTTTCTCTTTCCTGGCTCGCTAGAATTGTGCTCATTAAAATGAACATTCTGCCTAGACTGTTGTACCCACTGCAAATGATCCCTATTTTATTATGTAATAAAGTTATCAGGGTGCTAGAAGGTTAGCTGAGCTCTTTTATCTGGAGCAAAAGGAGGCCAACACTTACGATGGCTAAGCTCCAATTGATTGGTTCTGATGGTGAGTTAGATGTTCCCAAACTGGCTACACACCTACAGGTAATAGCGGATTGGTCCAAATCTGATCCAGCTTCAATTTGGCTTGACATTGAATTTTCTCATTCAAAGTGCCCTGTCTTGAATTTACTATTTGCTATTTGTAAATTTGAGTTTAAAGATCTCTGCATTAACCCCATTACCCTTAACATGGTCAAAGCCTGGCAGTCCATTCATACTACAGAGGGTCATACTCATCTAACATCTCCTCTCACTCCTATCCCAAACCGCGCGGACATTTTACCAGACTGTCAGGACTGGGGCTTTGAAGTATTGTGTAACCGAGGGCTCATAAAATTAAGAGTTCTATTCAATGGCCAGATTTTACCTTCTTTTCAGCAGCTAGAGCAGAAATATGGTTTACGGAACTGTGGATTTTTCAGGTATTTAGAAATCAGACACTTCATTACAGAGGACACCACCTTACTATCAAACTGCCATTTCGCCCATCAAAAAAGCCTTGTCTTCACAAACATCTAAGAAACAAATCAGTGTTTTCTATAAAACACTAAATTCTTATTCATCCCGTCAGGAACTGTGAAATCATGCTATGGATATATCAACCTGTATCCAAACCAAATCCATCCAGTTTAAGATTGTGCATCATACGTACATGGAAGTGTAATTCTGAAACTGGTGACCGTATTTATCGTTTTTGGGTGTGTGTAAAGCTGTATTTGTTCTTTTTATTTGTTTCAATAATGATGGACTCCATGTGCCTTATACTGGGTCTCCCAGATGCTCATATCACAAGCACCAAACACAGAAGGTTATTCAAAATACTATATTTTGCTGCTAGGAAAAACATCTTGATATTTTGGATCAAGGATGCTGCTCCAAACACAATCTTATAATGGACTGTATTCCCAATGAATACATTACATGTATGCTTCACTTCACAGTGGACACTTCATCACGTCTGGGATCCTTACTTAAATTATATTGGTCAGACAAGATCATCATCTTTATTGCTGGGCTTTCCTAAACCTGCCTAGACTTTTTTGGTACCTCCATTTTTTTTCCTCTAGTTACTATGAGTCTGGTGACCTCATGGTTCTGTTAATTGCTTATATTTTCCTCATTTACTCATTTTCTTTTTGGTTCCGTTTCTCTTGCTGTCTTTCTCTTTTATTATAGAATTTAAGGATCAGGGGATGGATATTATTTAATGTTTATATGTTATATGTTATATTATACTACTCTATGCCTGCTACTGTTTTGTTCATCTCTGGTGATTTTTTATTTTTATGATTACTACCTTACGAACTTTGTCATGTTCTGCCTGAGCGGTTGAGTTGTGATGTTTTATGTTTATGGAAAAATTAATAAATATTAAAAAAAAAAAAAAAAAAAAAAAAAAAAAAAAAAAAAAAAAGGTGTCAATCCAAGTTTCAGCAAAGTGTGGATAAAACAATTCACAACAGGTAACATTATTGCCCATAACATTGGTTTCACCACTGAACGAGTACAATGCTGAGCTATTTAATGTGCACATAATGGAGAACGAATTAAAGCATAACTACAGGAGGAAACTAAAATCACAGCCTTTTTCATAACCTGGAGTTTTCGTAAGTATGGGGCACATTTAACATGTAAAACGCGTAATTCGCTCCAAGGCTCCCAAGATTACCCCATAAACCCTTTAAAAATGATAAAAGTACGTACACCAATTTTGTATGAAATATGTATGAAATGTGTTTAAAGTAAAAAAATTATTTATTAAACCATTTAAACATTTTATCAAAATATTAAACCATTTTATTAACATATTTATTAATGAAACCATTATTCAACATTTTTTATTAACACACACACACACACACACACACACACACAACACTGTCGCTCTCTATCTCTCTATCTCACATATACAAGACCCTCTCTCTCTCTCTCGGAGTGGCACGCTCTGCCGAACACCACCAACACGCAGCGTGCAGCCAACGGAGCTTTTGAGACGGGGTGTTGTATTTAAAGCGGAATTACCTGTTTTAAAGATCTGAGGTCCAATATTAACTTGCTTCCTTGCAAGATCGGAGGTCTTTTGTCCCACGGAGCATTCTGTGCACGGAACATTTGTGGCGCCGCCCACTTCCGTGCACAAAAATGCTTTGTGGCCGAATGCGGAGCTTTTGAGATGGGGGCGCAGTTCATCCGGACCTCCTCAAATAAGCTGCAATGAGTACGCTCAAAAAACTCACGAAACTCACAAACCAACAGTACATCCCTCCTTTACGCGTGTGACAAACAAGCTTATGGGTACAGTACTATGGAGATTCAGCTCCCTCCTAGCCAATGGGAGGCCAGCGGGGCAGGATGTTGGGAGACAGCCAATGAGAGAGCAACTTGCCCATTGTTTGAATTTTTGAATGGCGCGTTAGGCATTTTTCGTAAGGAGTTGTTTCGTATACAAAGAACGAAAATTTAGAAAATGTTTTTCGTAACCTGGATTTTTCGTATTCAGAGGTTTTCATAAGTAGAGGGCCAACTGTAAATCAAAATTATAAACTGTTAGACAGTTAAAATAATCAGGGTGGGTTTCAAGCCGTGCATCAGCACACCACCACCTGAGCTACCACGGCAGTGAAAGCCATGAATAAGCTATAGTTAGTTATATTCTGTCACCCAAAATCATGTGCTTAGTCTGACTTAACATGACTCCATGTTATCTGGTGTCAGTAACCCAGTCAATACTAACAGCTATTAAAGTCAAAGCTGCTGTAAATTTAGACTTTTATTTATTTTTCAACTTTGTGCAGTTGTTTACATGATTCTTTGCACTAATGCTACGTGTTAATTAGGAATATACCCTGGTTTGAAGTGTGGCTTTCAAAAAGGTAGGAAGACTACATTATTTTTGAACACTTCTAGTCACCCTTGTGTTCCTATTCCAATGTCTCCAATCCTTCACCACTATTCTAAGATAAAAAATATTCTAAGTTCTGTAGGATTTGACACTTTTCCATGGCAAAATTGCAAACAAAACGGATACAAAAAAACTGGGTTGCAGACTGGAAAACGACCTGAAATCAAACTATACTTTCAGAACCCGATATCTATAATATTTATTATAAATCCCAATTTTCTTTTCTTATAAATTGCTACTATTTTTCCACTCAAAAATTATTGTTGGTTAGACAAACCATTTCTTTAGAGACCTCATGACAGAAAATCTCAGTTAATCAAAGGATGCAGTATGCTGACTTCATATCTGAATGGAGGCACACAGGAATGTGAACGAACAAATTCAGTTCATTTTCTGTAACCCCTTCATCCTAATTATGGTCGCGGGGAGGCTGGGGCCCATCCCAGCCGACTCCGGGTGAGGGCAGAGTACACCCTGGACAGCTCGCCAGGCCATCGCAGGGCGGAAACACACTGCCGGCTTTGCAGCCTACTCTTGTTGAAAGTCAGCAATGGTTCTTTTACATGCCTCTCACCATAGACAGTGAAAGACATGGCCGTGAACAGACAAACTGATTTAGTCAATTACAGTGGTACCTCACCTTACAAAAGTCCCAACAAACGAAAAATCCAGGTTACGAAACGCATTTACCTCAAAGTTCCGTCTCTGGATACAAAACAAATTCACGTTACGAAACGCACCATCTCAAAAATTCTAACAATGCGCGAGTTGCTCTCCCATTGGCTATCTCCCAACACCCCACCCTTTTGGCCTCCCATTGGCTATTCCCAACATCCTGCCCCGCTTGCCTCCCATTGGCTAAGAGGGAGCTGCATCTCTATAATACCCATGACATAGCTACCTCCCATTGGCTATTATGGAGCTGCATCTCCATAATACCTATGATGCTTTTCGAGTAAAGGACAGAGTTACTGTTGTTTCGTGAGTTTTTGGAGTGTGCTCATTGCAACTTTATTTTTTGGCTAAGGCTTTTAACCTTGCATAAACATTTGTAAGATTATAACTCTGCTAAGAAGACATTGTCAACATACGCGCGCGTGTGATTCCTGGTGAAAGTGATTCGCGGTGCGAGTAAAAAGAAGAAGCGGGCTTGCGGCGTGCGGTTGAGTGATATCGCAAAAGAATATGGCCAAACCCGTCTACCATCGGTACGATATTGAAGCAGAAGGAGGCCTTAAAAGGTATACTTTTATAATTTTCAAACGGTTTAGGGGGTAGTATTGGGGGCCTTGGAACGAATCAGGCCTTTTACATGTAAAGTGCAGCTCAACTTACGAAAAAAATCAGGTTATGAAACCATTTCTGGAACGGATTAATTTTGTAAGGTGAGGTATCACTGTAATTTGTTGTGATTATGAAAAAATGCACAGTGTGCACAGGTATACAGTAATGAAGATACTAGCAGAAAGTAAAGCCTTTTCCAACAATGCTTCCTCACTAAGGAACAATCTTAATGTTCATAACCTTAAACAGCTTTTCTGTAAGTAAAAGATACAGATCAGATTCACAATTTTGACCTGTGCCTGACCTGGACAAACATCCACTGCTGGGACACCTCCACTACCAAAATATAACTAAATAAAAAAAATTTTTTATTTTTTTTTGTATATGGATAGACAGCTTTGGAATATGTATTTACCATTGGTGGAGCACTTTTTCTTCCAGAGGTAATCAAATGCAGGACTGAGTTCTTTAGCATACTCCTCATCATACCACACCAAGAGCTCCTGTCCTGGGTGAATTGGTCGAGAGCAGCGATACAAAATTTCCCCTTTGTACTGAAATGCTGCAAGATTCTGTTCATCATCATCACGAGCACAATTCACATACCTAAAAGAATGAGGCAAAGTGGCAAAAAAAAGTAAAAATTGTATCCGAGTTACGGACTGAGAAGGAGAAAAGTGATCAGTTACGGGAAAAAGGTAAAATTCTGCAAACAAATTATATCCGTAAAAACGAGAACTAAACAAAGTCCGAAAAGCGGCTGTATTCCTCACCTCATCCAGTTTGCACTCACTTCTCTTCGAGCATCTATGTATTCTTCACAATGCCTGTTCCTGTATATCTGTAGGGGGGAAAAAAACAAAGATTTACATTTAAAATTTTTGAATTTTCCTTTTTCAATCAATCTGTTTTCAAATAAATTTTATTACTCAGGAACGAGAGCAATTGTTCACACCAATACAATACTAACAATTATGAAATCAAAATTAAACATAATTTAAAGACCCAATGTTGATGCCGATCAATATTTCCTCGAGTTGGAATCCAAGATAAGTCCCAATACTGCATTCCATTATAAAAACCAATGCAAGCAATGACCCGGAAAATATGTCAATATATACAAGGTCAGTAAATTTCTGAGAAATTAGCAACATGAACTGTGGTTTTGTTTTTAGTGGGAATTTCCATATCCTGTATAAAAACAAAGTCTATTGGCTGAAGGCCTTCGTGACAATCTGCACTGCCCAATCATAGTATGGGTCTTATTATACCGGGCTCTCCACACACTGAATGACTGTAGATAAGTGTATGGAAGCAGAATTGTGTCAGGATTACATGCCGGGACCTCCGCGGTCGGCTTTTTTTGTTTTTTTTTTCAATGAAAGTATTACTTCCAGTTCAATTCGCGGGAATAGCCAAAGTTTTTTTACTGTTCCGAAGTTTTCCGAATGCATGTGAAAAAAACAGTTTTGCTTCATAGTATCGCAATACGTATTGTTTGCATGTTAGAACCGGTTTAAACCAATAAACCGGTTTTATTGCACAGCCCTAGGGTTCAGCAATACAGGGATCCCTCGCTACGTCGTGCTTCAATTCATGCGGCTTCAGTGCATCTCGTTTTTTTTTTTAATATTCATTGAATTAAAAAATAAGGAAATTAAGGAAGAATAGTGGAAAAAGTTAAGGAAAATGCCGCAAAAACAAGGCCAATCGTGCAGAAAAAAAACCCTAAACAAACACAAAACAAAAAACAACCCAAAACCTCTCATCAAAACTAGTTACATTTTTGTAAGGTGCGCATCTGAGTGCCTGCACGCGCATTTGCGTGCATGCACGCACATCTGTATGTGTGTGTATTGACATTTTATTTACATCTTATGCATTATTTTTTAATGTTTAATTGTTACAAGCATTTATAGCATTGAATATCTATTTTTGGATATTATATACACATATACATGTACGTATACGTCAGTCGGGGGGTTGGGGGGGGGGGGGGTGACCCTCTTCATGGGGATCTCGGTCCCAATTAACCGTGGAAAGTGAGGGATTGTGACTGTACTTCTAGAAACCATTGTCGGTGAACACAATCCACCGTGCCTTCGGCTGTTGCCAGCTGAAACTCTACAGTATAAAGAAGAAGCCATTTCTAAACAGGAAGCAGAAATGTAGGCATTTTCTCTGGGCCAGGGGTCATTTAAAATGGAGTGAATGGCAAAGTGGGAAACTGTTCTGTGGCCAGACGAATCACGATTTGAAGTTCTTGATGGAAAACTGGGATGCCATGTCATCCAGACTAAAGAGGACAAGGACAACCCAAGTTGTTATCCGCGCTCAGCTCAGAATCCTGCATCTGTGATGGTATTGGGTTGCATGAGTGCGTGTGGCATGGGCAGCTTGCACATCTGGATAGGCACCTTTAATGCAGAAATGTATACAGTACTCAGGATCTAGAACAACATATGCTCCCATCCAGACATCGTCTCTTTCAGAGAAGACCTTGCATTTTTCAATATGATAATGCCAGACCACATGCAGCATTAATTACAACATCATAGCTGCGTAGGAACCAACCTGTAGTCCAGATCTTTCACATATAGAGAACATTTGGCACATCATAAAGTGCAACAAAGAAGGCCCAAGACAGGATAAGACAAGAATGGGACAGCATTCCTATTTCTAAACTTGAGTAATTTGTTTCCTCAGTTTCGAGACATTTGCAGGCTGTTGTAAGAAAAAGAGGGGATGCCCCACAGTAGTGAAAATGGTCTTGTCCCAACTTTTTTGAGATTTGTTGACATGAAATGTAAAATCAACATATTTTCCCCTTAATATGATACATTTTCTCAGTTTAAACTCCTGAACTGTCATCTATGTTCTACTCGGAATGAAATATTGAAATTTGCCACTTCCACATCATTGCTTCAGTTTTTATTCACAATTTGTATAGCGTCCAAACTTTTTAAAATCCGGTTTGTAAAAAAAAAAAAAAAAATTCACATATTGTACTCTGCACGACCGATTATCCATTCGCAGGAATTTCAAAACAGGAAACCATTTGCGCCACTGACCGTTTGTTTTCCTCAAATTTTGAGGGTTGTAAACAAAAACAAACATTTATTGATAAAATAAAAAAGGAAAAATAAACCTGGGTTTACCTTGAAGATGCTGTCATAAGTGAGGAGAAGGAGAGGGACAAGGGAAAGGGGTTAGTTTTTGGAAGGAGAGTCTGGTCTTACAGGCAGAGACGCACTTGTGCTGGCATTACCATGGTAGCATAGTATATTGATAATCTCTCTGCGGTTCTTTCCATTACTGTATTTCTTTCCAATGTCCTTTTCAGATGCGATGGTAATAGTTTTGAATATATAGTAATTATCACCGCGAAGCACAAGGTTAATAATAATTAAATTATCTTTCTGCTTGTAAATGGTTCCGATGGTCGACGGATGGTCACTTTCCATAAAGCTGAGCCGACTCACTTTACATGAAGCTTAAAACAGCCAATCAATGCTTACAATATGTGAGGCACTCAATACCGAAAGTAGTGCACTTGCTGAAAGTAGTTTACTTGCTTGAAACAAAGTGCAGGTTATGCGGACTTCCGGTCTTTCAAGTGAGCAAGGGCGCCGTTGAACTCGTTTAGTACTCAGCCTGCACTGATGTGAATCACCAGCAGAGCAGAGTGTTCTCTTTTTTTCTGGATTCGAGTTTTCATTCATTTTACAACTCCCTTTGCTTAACTGAGTGTGTACGGTAGATTGCGCCGATCCGAGCAGATAGTTAATTCATCTCTGTGTATGAGACTTGCACCCATGCTAGTCGGCTTACGCTTCTGACCAACCATATTTGCTTAGGGTTACAAAAGTCCGCAAAATAGTGTAAACACAAAGATCACAGAGATGACGTCTTAACACAAGGGTCACATGCTATATAACTGATATATATATATACACACACATACAAAACAATATATATATATCAGTTATATCAGTATGTATATATATCTTCTTCTTTTATTTTCAGCTGCTCCCTTCAGGGGTCGCCACAGCAAATCATCCGCCTCCACCTCACCCTGTCCGCCGCATCTTCTTTTCTGACTCCAACGACCTTCATGTCTTCCTTCACCACATCCATAAATCTCTTCTTTGGTCTTCCTCGAGGCCTTCTGCCTGGTAGTTCCAACCTCAGCATCCTACTGCCAATACACTCACTATCCCGCCTCTGTACATGTCCAAACCATCTCAATCTAGCCTCTCTGATTTTGTCTCCAAAACATCTTATGTGGGCTGTCCCTCTGATATACTAATTTCTGATCCTATCCATCCTCGTTACTCCCAGAGAGAACCTCAACATTTTCCCGATCTTCCCATCCACACCGTGATAAAATAGCTTAAACCCTGCTCCTAAGCTTTTAGCTTTGCTACCTTTCCACCTGGTCTCCTGAACACACAGTATGTCCACCTTCCTCCTCTGCATCATGTCAGCCAGCTCTCTACCTTTTCTTTGCATAGTTCCAACATTCAAAGTCCCCACTTTCAGTCCTAGACTCATGCCTTTCCTCTTCTCTCTCTGCCTACGGACACGCCTCCCACCTCTCCTTCTTCGACGTCTTCGACCAACAGTAGTCCAATTTCCATCAGCACCCTGTTGATTGACAGCACTGATGGCGGTCGTTGTTAACCCGGGCCTCGACCGATCCGGTATGGGGGTAATACTTCTGATTTGCATCATAAGTGTTTGGCATTGGTTTTACGTCGGATGCCCTTCCTGACACAACCCTCTGCATTTCTCCGGGCTTGGGACCGGCATGGGGGGGGGGGGGGGGACACTAGTATGTGTATGTATATATATATATACTGATAATATATATTATCAGTGTATGTATATATATATATATATATATATATATATATATATATATATAAAACTGAACTGGGAAGAACAGGCCTCGAAGTTTTCGAAAGTTTGCACAACCTATTTTTTTGTTCACGGGTAAATGGTTCTGGTAACCTATAGTTCGTTCACCTATAATAATTTGCGTAACCCATCGGTTATGCAAAATGGTTGCCTGAAATTTCAAATTCTAAAAGAATCGAACATTTGGATTTTTCACAGAGACTGACCACTATTACATGTAACTGGAAATGAGGAGCAAAATAGTGATAAGTTAGCAACTATGAAAAATCTTTAATGAAGTTCAAAATTACAAATTCAATGTCATACACCAAATAAAACAATTTTACTGAATTTGATTATTTAAAGAACTTTAAATTTAATAATATTGAAAGCAAAAAATGCAAATATTAATACAATCCAAGTCAGTCTATTCCTGATAGCATTCTGCATATCGACTGCTCACTAGATATAAAATATAATACTGCTAATACAAAATATAATACCGTAATGTCTAATTCAACTTGCTATTACAAACAATGCAGATCAAATAGATCTGAGAAAAAACTCAAGTACAACAAAAATATAAATAGCACCTTAATCTAATACAATAAAGACACAAACATTTTAACAACTATAGCACCAATCAATCTGTGATGACTGTGTAACCTATTTAAAATTTAGGTATTTTTAGACACAGTCATAATGGAGTATTATAAAAATACTACTATGGAGAGAGATTAAAAGTAACTAAACTATAATGACTATCTGTTCTGCTTGTATGAACATTCAAGAGTCCTCAATGGTGACATCACCATCATCATCAGTTGAATCAGACTCCATGTCCTGCTCGGACTCAGAATCTGAACTGATATCGAGTATTTCGAAATCATCTTTAAAATCATCTTTAAATCGTCGGAGACGATTTACGGCAATCCGGCCATTTCCGGCATTACCAGTTTACGACATGAAAAAAAGGTTGGGCACTCCTGCACAAAACCCATGCAAACTCCACAACATCTTATCATCTCCATCCTACCTGAACGCTGAACACTTTTCTGAATTCCTTAATGGGAAGATTAAACAAATCTGTCAGACATTGAATCCCACCCAAACTTCTGCACTGCACAGCATAGATTCCACTTACCCTTCCCTTGGACAGCTTTCCAATCTGACAAATAAAGACATCCAGCAAGTCATTTCATCATGCAATTTCAATCTGCTCACTGGCTCCAATTCCTTCCACAATACTCCAGACTATCTTTCCAGACCTTCTTCCCTTTTACATCCACCATCATCAATAACTCCATATCATCTGGTCAGGTACTAACAGTGTTCAAAAGAGCCAGGGTTATAGCCCGCTTAAAGAAACCCTCTCTGAATCCATTGGACATCAGCAACTATAGACCAGTATCATTTCTTTCTTTCCTTTCTAAAATTCCTCATCACGCTATTTATAACCAAATGTTTTCCTATCATTTGCAGAATAACCCCCTTCACCCTAATCAATCTGGCTGCAAAGCAGCAAACTATATACACAATTGACTAAGAAAATGTATGAAAAACCAATTTTGACATTTTTGTCATTTTAGTGTAAAACAGAAGGCAGGGCAGTGGTGGTCTAGTGGTATAGGGTGCTGGATCGCTAATCCAAAGGTTGGGGGTTCGAGTCCCCCCCAGTGCGGCTAACTGGGTTATCAAAGGCGGGCCATGTCTCTCACTATCTATGATGAGAGGCATGTAAAAGAACCATTGCTGACTTTCGTAAAGAGTAGCTGCAAAGTCGTCAGCGTGTTTCTGTCCCTTGCTAAAAGGGTTGTGACAGGAAGGGCATCTGACGTAAAAACCTCTGCCAAATCAAACGTGCGAATCAAATGATTCACTGTGGCGACTCCCGAGTAAAAGGGAAAAAGGCGATAGACAGACAGTGTAAAATGGAAGGCAGTAGTGATCCAGTGATAGGGTGCAGGTTTACTGATCCCAAGGTCAGGAGTTCAGGCCCCATTGTCTGAGGGTTGTAACTGCCCCCCCCCAGTGCACCCAACTGGGTTATCAAACACCAGCCATGTATCTCACTGTCTGTGGTTTCTAAAAGAACCCTTGCTGACTTTTGTCAAGAGTAGCTGCACGGCTGTCAGCATGTTTCTGCCCTATTCATATAACTATTCAGGATGTATGGGACCCGCGCCCAGAGTCAACCGAGATGGGTGCCAGCCTCTCTGTGACCCTAATTAGGATTAAGAGGTTCAGAAAATGAATGAATAAATGACTTGGGGGTCCCTACTTAGAGCACAGAATTGCTGCGTCTATTAAAATTTATTTAAAGTATATTAAAATTATATTAATTTAATTGATATATTTTTCACTTTAAAAGAGAACAGTGATTACCCTGTCCAAGAGACTGTGAAATACTCTGAATGTCCACCTGCTATAAAACCAAACATTATCCACTCAGGGATTCCTGTGTAGTATATATGAATATTCAATGAAATTAGGAAATTTATTGTGATACATTATTCAATTATAACCATAACTTTGGATAGAGTTCAGAATCACATGCACAAGTACCGGCAAATAATCAATTTCCTAAAAGAGTGTTTAAAATGTATGTAAATATTTTATTGACAAGATAAAGCCGATAGTTACCTTCAACCACTGGAGCCCATTTTTAGCTTAAAAGTAAGCATTCTTTAGAACACATTTTTAATAACTCACCACCCAGGAGTATCCACTGTTCATGGCTTCCTCTTGATCTACAAACTCTCCCTCATAGGGTCCGAAGTGTGCACCCACTGGGACAGTCTCCCCTTTATTAAACACTCCCAGACCTGCGTCAGGAATAAGAGACTTCCCGATCTCTAGTCCGGAAGGAATAGTTTGCCTGGCTCGGTCAGAGACTCCCTTGGGAACAGGAGTATCAGGAATAAAGAGAGGTGGTCCATGAACCTCACATTTGTTGAAGAAAAAGCACTTACAAACTTCACAGTCTGAAAATAGAGAAAATACAATGAAAAAAATTTGAATGCCCAACTGTGTGTTTGTGTGTCTGAAAATATTCACATGAAAACTATATAAGCAGGGTTCCACCAATTTTCACTGTCAAAAGTGCAAAACATTTTTCATTGCTTTTTAAAGTGTACTTTTGTTGAATTACTCTTACTGGCTATTTAAAACAATAATGTAACATGACAAGTTCTTTTAGGACAACATCAGTGTCTTACCTCACCACTGTCTTACATCTCTCATACATACGCTTTTTTTTTTTATATGAATTGAATTTAAAAAGGGAAATTAAGGAAGAATTCGGGAAAAAGTTAAGGAAAATGCCGCAAAAA
Organism: Plotosus lineatus; assembly: GCA_024760905.1. NCBI lineage: Eukaryota > Metazoa > Chordata > Actinopteri > Siluriformes > Plotosidae > Plotosus > Plotosus lineatus. The sequence goes on along the minus strand of CM045751.1, from coordinate 17,204,439 downwards.
CAAGGTCAATTATGCAAAAAAAAAAAAAAAAAAAACGTAACCACAAAACAACCCAAAACCTCCCATCAAAAGTACTTACATTTTTGTGAGGTGCACATCTGAGTGTGTGCAAGCATATCTGTGTCTGTATTTATATTTTATTTACATCTTATGCATTATTTTTTAATTATTAATTATTATTATTATAAGCATTTATAGCATTGAATATGTACTTATTGATATCATATACACATATACATGTACGTATACGGTAGTCGGGGGTTGATGCTATTTTGTGGAATTTAGTGGTTGCGGGGGGATCTCGGTCCCAATTAACCGTGGAAAGTGAGGGATCCCTGTATTACCATATTTTGTTCGCACCATAAGGCGAGCTTAAAATCCTTTAATTTTCGGAAAACTGGAGGTGCACTTTATAGTCCTGTGCGCTTTGTGTGTGTGTGTGTGTGTGTATGAAGCTGTGCGACTCCATCTCACTGATACCGTCAAAACCCAAGTGAAGCACACTACGTCAGAGCTTGGATTAAACAAAGAACTCCAACCGCTACATATTGGTGTGAACAGGTCGTTAGTTAGAGGGATCTGGGCGTTATGTCCAAGTCGTGCAACTGTTAAAACAATCGGACATTGAAGATGAAGAATTTGATGGATTTGTGTAAGAGAAATGAACTAAAAAGTGAGCTTATTGTTTTATATTATTACAACTGAACAATGTTGAGAGTTATTGTGAAGTGTATTATATGGTGTTTTATGTTGTTATAACTGAACAATGTTGAGTTATTGTGAAGTGTTTATTTTATATTTAATATTATTACGGCTGAACAATGTTGAGTTATTGCGAAGTGTATTATTTTATATTTTGTTATAACTGAACAATGATGACAGTTATTGTGAAGTGTATTATTTTATATTTAATATTATTACGGCTGAACAATGTTGAGTAATTGTGAAGTGTATTATTTTATATTGTTATAACTGAACGATGTTGAGAGTTATTTGAAGTGTATTTTAGTATTTTATATTTTGTTATAACTGAACAATGATGACAGTTATTGTGAAGTGTATTATTTTATATTTAATATTATTACAGATGAACAATGTTGAGTTATTGTGAAGTGTATTATTTTATATTGTTATAACTGAACAATGTTGAGAGTTATTTGAGGTGTATTTTAGTATTTTATATTTTGTTATAACTGAACAATGTTGAGTTATTGTGAAGTGTATTATTTTATATTTAATATTATTACGGATGAACAATGTTGAGTTATTGTGAAGTGTATTATTTTATATTGTTATAACTGAACAATGTTGAGAGTTATTGTGAAGTGTATTATTTTATATTGCTATAACTGAACAATGTTGAGAGTTATTGTTAAGTGTATTATTTTGTATTTTATACTGTTATAACTGAACTATTGTTTACTGCTATATAAGGTTTACCTTCCTTAATTTATATCCATTACCAGTACAGTGTTTGACTGAACCATCAGCCTACAGTCTGTAAAATGCCTGCAACACCAAGACATCTGGATCTTAAATAAATCTTGTGCAAACTCACCTGCCTAACTGAATTATTCTGCAGTTTCACAAATACAAATTAGACATATTCCAGAAATGCTTTGAGTAATATTCTGGCTCCAATGGTGTGATTAGTGACTGCCATAGCACTTTCCAGAATAGCGAGTTACAGTGTTAGAGGAAAAATGGTACAAAATTTACAAATGCATCACTTTGCTGTGATTTCGCTGGATCGCTGATCCTAAGGTTGGGGGTTTGAGTCCCACTCTCCATAAGGTTGTCGCTGTCCCCCCAGTGCAGCTAACTGGGTTATCAAAGCCTCTCATTGTTTCATTTCTCTCACTGTCTATGGAGAGAGGCATGTAAATCATTGCTGACTTTCGTAAAGAGTAGCTGCAAAGCAAATCAGCTTGTTTCTGTCCCTTGCTATAGGGTTGTGTCACGAAGGGCATCCGATGTACAAACCTATGCCAAATCAAACATGCGAATCATTGGCTGTGGCGACTCCTGAGAAAGGGAAAAGCCAAAAGGAAATCTCTCATGGTCTGTTTCGATATTAAAGTCATTATTGACCCCGAGAAAAACATTATGGAAACCTCAAATATTTCTAAATTTGTCTTTTAATTGTAATATTTAAGGGCTGTGGGAGACCACTTACAGTTACTTTAAAGGCTTGAAAATTTTTGCTGGGTTATTCGTTCACGAACACTCTTCATATAAGAGGGTGTGCGATTTTTTTTTTTAATTCTATGATAAATGGGTCACCCTAAATCACAAAAAATACATTAAAATGAGATTTGTGATGATGAGATAATAAGAACATATTTATTTTAAAAAAGACAAAATTTATTTAAAAAAAGACTTGCACTCTCACTCATACTCAAGTTCTCACTGATGCAATCTTGGTTTGGGAACAGCTGTACCCTAGTGGTTAGAGAAGCGGCTTTGAGACTGAAAGGTCACTGGTTCTATTTTCCAGAACCAGCAAGAAAAATGTGTGGCTTTGGGGTCACTACCCTGCTCACTAGCTGTCCCTTCCTTATCTACACATAAATGGTTGAAGGTTCCTTAACCAACTGCTCTCTGGACACCCCCAAAGCTTGCAGCCCACTGCCCATAGTCTGTGTGTGCAGACTGTTTGTGTATGTTTTTGCTCACTTTTGATGGGGTAAATGCAGAGGAAATAATTTCCCTTACGAGATTAATATAGTACGTATATCAAAATCAAGAATTGAAAAAACCTCCACACAAACACTTGGCCCGGGACTCAAACATAGAACCTTCTTGCTGTGAGTCGGATGTGCCAACCACTACGCCACTGTGCAACCCATGGATGTCATTATTCTTATGTGTCAATGTCATTATCATTATATGGTAACATGTTATACTAGCAGTCAGGGAACTTTGTATACGCTGCTGCCATATACATAATAATAATAATAATAATAATAATAATAATAATAATAACAACAATAATAATACAGGGATCCCTCGCTACTTCGTGCTTCAATTCATGTGGCTTCAGTGCATCGTGGTTTTTTTAATATTCATTGAATTAAAAAATAAGGAAATTAAGGAAGAATAGGGGAAAGTTAAGTAAAATGCCACAAAACAAGGCCAATTGTGCAAAAAAACAAAAAAAAAACAAACAAAAAACCTAAAAACCCCCATCAAAACTACTTACATTTTTATGTGAGGTGCACATCTGAGTGTGTGCATGTGCATCTGTGTGCACCCGTGCATGCACACACTGACGCGAACCACACAAAAATGTATTTGTATGTATGTGTATGTATTTATATTTTATTTACATCTTATGCATTATTTTTGAATGTTTCATTGTTATTATAAGCATTTAAAGCGTTGAATATGTATTTATTGATATTATAGACATATATACATGCACGTAGGCTGCATAGCCGTCAGAATGTTTCTGCCCCTTGCTGCCTTGCTGAGGGTTGTGTCAGGAAGGGCATCTGATGTAAAAATCAAACATGCGAATAAGATAATTCGCTGTGGCGACCCCTGAAAAATGTAAAAGCCGAAAGAAAAGAAGATACAGTAGGCCCTCAACATTCGCGGGGTTTCGGTTCTGAGCCCTCCCACGAATCGAGATAATCCGCAACTTCTGTACCCGTAAGTAAAACCCCATGTATCACGTCACATGCGCGAATGAGCAGCCGGAAGTAAAATACTATGTATATATTACAAGCGCTAAAATATGCTTCTTAAACACATTCTATAGACAGTCTTATTCATTAATACAGTATTAATGTAGTAAAATATAGTAATGATTAAGAAAAACTTTGCAATTTTTACTCTTATTTTTATTGATGATAAAATATAAGCATTATACAGCATATACTGTTGTAAAGCACTCGGTTTAAAGTCTTTTTCAATTATTATTTCAGTACAGTATTTAAGTTAATATTTGTGCGTGAGATTTTATGTTCTGTAGCATGTTTAACAAATGATACCAAAAGGATAAACTTTATTATGCTTCATGTCCTTTTACATTGAACTTGGAGTGACGTCTTGGAGTGACGTCTCCAAGATGGCGCTGCCTAGAGGGCAACGTCGGGGAGTTCTCAGATTCAAATTGTTTCTTTGTTCGTTTTAATTTGTTTTATTTGTTTGTTCATGTTTTGCACTATGCTCGTCTACGACCGGTTGACTCTACTACAGCTATAAGATCGGAGTATCTTCGGGCGTGTATAACTCAGCATGCTTAACTGGGCTTGTTAGCTGGAGAGCTAATATGCTATGGTAGTCCAAATTAACCGCGGAAAGCGAGGGATCCCTGTAATAATAATAATAATAATAATAATAATAATTTCAAAGCACAAGAAATCTCTAGAATGCATTAATGCTCAGAGGACAATAATACCTCAGCCGATAACGGTTATAAGTGCATTGATACTTATACATACCAGATAGGCTTTTTTGGCGGAAGACTTGGTCATCTGTCCTGTGCATTAAAAAAGGCTTATGATTGTCAAGCTCAATCAAGTTTAGCTACAAGCTAAAAACTATTAATGGGACCTGCTTCTGTTTATGCTGAACTATTTGTATTGACTTATTGACAGTTAATAGCTAAGTGTTTGATTTTTTTAGTGAGCTGTTTAATTTTTCAATATCTATCCTTTTCTAAATCTGTGCAGTGCTCTTTTATCCCTTGGACTTATTATTTGATTCTTCATAAATAGCTGCTTTCTCAATGTGTGGTTTTTGGGGGGGTTTTATTTATTTTTTATTGCTACACAATTTCCTCCGGGATCAATACAAAGTACAGTGGAGCCTCGGTACTTGAACGCTTTAGAGGACAAACAAATTGGAATTCGACCAAAAACTGCGGGATTTTTTTTTTTTGTCCCTGAAGTCAACCAAAATCCAGAAGTCGAATGCTAAAAAATCACGAGAAAAAACGAGACCGAGAGGGAAGGGAAATGCACACTTTCCGGAAGTTGTTGATAGTATGTATCACCCTGATAAAGCTAAAGCTAGCTCTAAAGCGCCAAAGCTGAGCTAATGCACCAAAGCTAAGCTAAAGCGCTAAGGCTAAGTTAAAGCGCTAGCAGCACTGTGAACACCTTTAACAATGTCACGAGCCACTTCCATAAGGTTTTAAAAAGAAGGCAGAAATAAGCCACGTTAGAAATGTTCTTCGAGAAAAGAAAGGAACATCCTGAAGAAGAGTTATCCATGCAAAGCGAGTAGCAAGAAAACAAAACACCTTTGGCTGATTTACCTGAAGCTGTTATGGAAGGGAATCCTCCTCTTCTCTCCCTCTCCAACATTTACGTATGCCAACTGCTCACCACCACAAAGGTTAAAATTCTTATCTTTATTGTTGTTATGCTTTAACTGCACTGTGATTTTTATTTTAGTGTGTTATGCCCTGTGTTGTGAGAGACTCTGGTTTTGGCGGCTCTCTGTCGCGCTCTCTGCGCAATGGAGGTGGGGCATGGCTGTCACATGCGGGTGGAGCACTAAACACACACACCTGATTCCACTTAATCACGGGCTAGAAAGACGAGCAGATCGCTCCTCCCAGTGCTAGAAGATTGTCCCTCTTCCCCATGATCTCTCTGGCTCTCGGCTCCATGCTCCAACCAGTTCCCGCTTTAGTTTGATTTCTGTGATTCTCTGCATCGCTAACAGTTCCCCATGCTCTAGTGCCTTCCCTGTGAACAATAAAGTGCATCCGTATCCATCTCCACCCTGTGTCCTGCATTTTTGGGTCCGGCTGAATGTTCCTGGTGACATAGAAGGACTAGAAGATTCTGTGACGTCGGTGTGCGTGTGTGTTTAGCGCTCCACCCGTGTATGACAGCCACGGCCCTCTTCAACATGCGGAGAGGGAGAGGGAGAGAGAGAGAGAGAGAGAGAGAGAGAGACCAAAACCAGTCTGTCACAACACGGACCATAACATTGGGTACTGTATTCAATAACTTTTTCACTCAATTTGAGGACCTATGGTATGAGTTACAGTACCATTAACTTCTGTTCAAAAGACAACGGAATGGATTAAGACCATTTACATTATTTGTAATGGGAAAAGCGAATTCAGAATTTGACCAAATCGGAATTCGACCAGCCATCTGGAATGAATTATGGTCGAGTACCGAGGCTCCACTGTATTCTGATTTCTTGACTTTTGATTTGTGTGTTTTGATCTGATCTATGAGGGAAATTAGATTTTTTTAACCTCTCATGCCCCCTACTGTACTGTTCTGTGCACAAGTGCAGTGTAGAATAATCAGTGAGTGTCTCTAGACAGGCCTAATGTCTTACAGAGGTAGTTTATATCATCAGAATCCTCCACTTTAATGGAAACAACTTCAGATGAAGTGTTGAGATCATCTCCATTGTTGGACATGTTTAGCTTCAGTGTCCCTTGTTTCTTCACAGACTTCTCAGACTTCAGAAATCCCCCCGTCTGATGTCTCTTTTTCACATCTTCACACAGCTAAAGATTAAATAATAAAAATTAAATAAATATAAACACTATCAACATCTATTCAGTAAATATGCACATGAATACTGTTTATAAATCTGTTTATAATTTAATATGAACACAAGAGGGCTTTGATTGTAAAAGGAAATCAAAATTTACTTGTGAGGAATCAGGATTTTTCAATCAAAATTGTTGTGCTCATTTTGGTTGTTGATCAGAAAGCTAAACCAGGATGTCTTGCTCTTTTTACTATTTGACTGTGTTTAGTATACAAACATTACCATTCCATCCCAATTTCAATAACTCATGAACTAATAAAACTTAAAAATATCAACGTAACACCAGTTATGTTTTCCATGCTCTTTTTAATGATACGACTTTAATATGACAATAAATCTCCATAAAATAATCCATATTAAAAATCCATTGGGAAAACTACTACCTATACCTCTTCCTATTAGCCTAGGGCAGTGTTTCTCAAATAGTGTGGGGGGGGCATATGACCCTGGGGAACATGCTTTTCTGGAATAGTGTACGAGAATAAAGTGTAATTGCGCCTCCACTCCACTAGTTGGCAGTGATGCTCTCATTGTCGCGCAATGGTGTAGTGGTTTTTCGCACGAGCAAACAATATGAAGTGCAGTAAATAACCCCTCAAGAAACAACATGGAATATTTTCTAACAGGAACAAAGAGAAAGTTGGAGAGAGATGAAAATATTAAGAGAAAAAAAAGTTGAATGAGTTTAAATAAGAATGAATTTTTTTAATTTCAGGCACATTTGGTGCACTTTAAATCTTTGTTTTTTAATCTGTAATAGAAATGTTAATGACGTTTTTCCTCTGTTGTAAGTTGAACCATAATTATTTATTTTTTGTTTTTAATGTTAGTAAAGATACAATGTTTTGTAGAGGTGTACTAATCACAATTTTATAGACAAATAAATACAGTGGTACCTCACCTTACAAAATTAATCCATTCCAGAAGTGGTTTCCTGAACTGATTTTTTCGTAAGTTGAGCCGCATTTTACATGTAAAAGGCCTGATTCGTTCCAAGGCCCCCCAATACTACCCTCTAAACCCTTTAAAAATTATAAAAGTATACGTTTTAAGGCCTCTTTCTGCTTCAATATCGTACCAATGGGAGACGGGTTTGGCCATATTCCTTTGCGATATCACTCAACCGCATGCCATGAGCCCCCTTCTTCTTTTCACTCGCACCGGGAACCACTTTCCTCGGGAATCACGCACGTGAGTGTTGACCATGTCTTCTTAGCAGAGTTATAATCTTACAAATGTTTATGCAAGGTTAAAAGCCTGAGCCAAAAAATAAAGTTGCAATGAGCACACTCAAAAAACTCACGCAACAACAGTAACTCTGCCCTTTACACGTGTTAGAACTCCGTGACAAACAATGGGTCGAAGGCACACGAAAAGCATCAGGGGTATTATGGAGATACAGCTCCATCCTAGCCAATGTGAGGCCAGCGGGGCGGGATGTTGGGAGATAGCCAATGGGAGAGCAACTCGCACATTGTTTTAATTTTTGAGATGGCGCGTTTCGTAACATGAATTTGTTTCGTATCCAGAGACAGAAATTTTAGGTAAATGCGTTTCGTAACCTGGAATTGAGAAGCACTGGCCTAGGGTAACAGGGAGGCTAAATCTGCTTCAGTCAACGATTGCCAAAGGTGAGGTACACCCTGAACAGCTCACCAATCCATCACCGGGTCAACACAAACACACCCGCACACGCAAAACCGTTCACATTCCCAGCTTTTTTCACTCATTTGCTGAACGACTTTACCCTACAAGAGTTGCAGGAAAATTGAAGCCTATCTCAGCCGACACCAGGCAATGGCATGAACAACTTGCAGGGCAACACACACACACACACACATTAACTCACACACAGATTCGGAACAGTTATTTAGCCTCATGTGTAGGTCTTGGACTGTGGTGGCAAACCCACAGAACCCCCTGAGCCTGTGAGCTGAACCCAGGACCTTCTAATCAGTCCGCACCCATGTGAACTATCTCCTGATCATTATTTCTCACATATCGAACCATATTCAGCACTTTAGATTAACGAGTCGGTTCCTCGGCATCGACTCTTTTCAGAACCGAATGAACACGAACAAGTCGCCGTTCTCAGTAAACAAACCGGGTACATCTGTTGACGTCACTGTTTGTCAGTTTCCCTTAATTTGTATTAATTTGATACGTTGTTGCTCTGTGAATAATCTGGACTTAATGTTTAGGTTTTGCTTTTTTACCGTGAAAGAATCGGTCCTTCCTTTCCTCGGACTATTTGGATCCAATTACATCGGAGTTCTGAGTCCGCGGGAAATTAACCTAAAGAAAGTCACGTGCGTTTCTGTGTAGAATCTTAACATTAAGGTACACTGCAAATTCTTCGTTGTTTGCCTTCTACCATTTCAGGGATGCTCTACGACCTCCGGAAGTTTCGGTATCTGTACGCGTCGTTTTCCGGTTGACAAATGCGGAAGAATGACAAAGATCATAGATATTCCATAATACTAGATAGGACATGCTCTCTCTCTCTCTCTCTCTCATACACTCACTCATTCATTCATTTTCTGAACTGCGTAATCCTAACTAGGGGCAGTGGTGGTCTAGTGGTATAGGGCGCTGATCCAAAGGTTGGGGGTTCGAGTCTCACTCTCCACAAGGTTGTCATGCCCCCCATGCAGGCCATGTCTCTCACTGTCTATGGTGTGAGGCATGTAAAAGAACCATTACTGACTTTCGTAAAGAGTCGGTGTGTTTCTGCCCTGCGATGGCCTGGCAAGCTGTCCAGGGTGTACTCTGCCCTCACCTGAAGTTGGCTGGGATGTGACCCAAATTAGGATTAAACAGTTACTGAATTCTAACTAGGGTATCCATCCAGCCTTGAACAGCCCACCAGTACAACACAGGGCCAGAAAAGACAACCTTCAGAACAGCTAATTAGCCTGAGGTGTGTGTTTTTGTACTGTGGGAGGAAACTGGAGTACCAGGAGTAAAACCCACGCAAAGCACGAGAACATCCAAACTCCGTACAGAAATCGATCAAACCCAGGACCCACTTGCTTCAAATCCAATATTCTGACCACTGCACCAACATCCCCCTCCCAAAAAAAAAAAAAATTTTTTAAAAACACACACATGTACGTACAGTATATTCAAATTTTTGATGGAAAAATATGTGCAGTACACCTATATACATCCACACATTTATTTAGGACATATACAACTTTACAATGATGCCAAATATAAAGGGGCGGGGCTTTGGCACCTTTCTCAACAAGGAAGATTCAAAGTTCAAGGACGTTTTATAGAAAGGAGGAAAAGTATATACATAATGCTTTTTGATTGAGCAAATCTTGTCTTGAAATGTTGGCATATTTTATGCAAATATTTTAACACATTAAGACATTCACTGTATTACTTTAGCCGTGTTTACCAGAATATTCAAGTGGTGTAAAAATGTCCTGGGTAGTGAACATGTGCAGTTATTTCCTTAATTTCGTTTGGTATTTTTTAAATGACAAGTGAGGGACTGGCAACTTTGTACCAGAGAGAATTTTACTGCAAATTGTTGATGGAAATTTAGACACTGAGTTTTCAAGATGCAGTATTAGAGGCACCGACGATGAAAATAAGGCGAGGTAAGCAGATCTAGCGGAATCAGAGCAAGCAGAACAGTCACCATACAAGTCCAGTCCACTGCAGAGCAGCATGACAAGACAATAAAAGTCTTTCATTGTAATTTTTCATCAAAAATTTGTATTTTGAAAGAAAAATTATTTTCTCAAACAATTGAGAGCCGTTTTATTATTTTTTCCTCATTATGTAAGCTCTTGCTGTGGCTCTTACAAGCTCTAGTCAAAAACAGAAGGCCAGAACTGATTATCTAATAACCTTTAATGGCGTCTTTGTCTTTTGTCTTTGGGACACTTTTTGGTGGTCCCGTGTTTATTTTTGTATTTAACCCTTTCTAGGCATCTTTTCATTTGACCTCAAGCTGCCTTTTTCTTTTGTCACCTTACTTCTGCTCATAAGGAAAAAAAGAGAATATAATTCTGAACTTTATACCCTTCAATGATTTTCTTAAAATTCAAATTCCAGCTGGATGATTCCACCGTTATTCAGAGCAATGATGCCTTGATATGGCGAAACTGGACCCCAGTTAATTATTTTATGCAGTATCAATGTCTTTGTGTTTGAAGAAATGGCTGAGTGCACAAATCAGCAGGAAGTGTTTTTGTGTGAGCAACACTAAATATCATTCCAGAAGCGCTGAAGACATTCTTTGGAAATTCTATTTACATGGGATGTCTAAAATATCCAAACATTAAACTGTATTTGGCCTCAAATACCAGAGTTCGAATTGTAGCAGAATCAATGACCACAAATCGTTTTTAAAAGTGAAGAAATTCCAATAATATCGACAAAGACCTCGATGCTTCAGACAATGAAATAATAATAGATCTCTTGTTCTCCGTCTAGAATAATAGATCAGTCTCCATCTAGAATAGGAAAATTATGCATTGATGAGCAAATGATTCCATTTATTTGTTGCTACCCAGTACACCAGTATGTACCAGGCAAACCATACCCAACTGGATTGAAGGTGTTTGTCTTGGCCAAACCAACCAGTCTGGTGTTAGACTTTATGTTGCAGAACGACAGAGCTTTAGAGAACAGGCTGTTCTTTATTTTGCTGAACTTGATTTTTCCTTCAAGGAACCCACATGTGCTTTGACAGTTTTTTATACAAATGATAACTTCCTCGAAATTCTGATTACAAAAGGGCTGACAGGGACTGAAACCATCATGAGTAACAGGGATTCAAGGGAAATCATAGGAGATGAGCTTTTCAAAAAGAAAGGAAGAAGGGCGCTTCACTCAGTCTGAATTGATCCACCCTCTATGATCAGACAAAGTGAAGTCCCTTATTCTCATCTGAATACCAGTTATATTGTCCGAATGTCCATCTTACTAACTTCATGCCACACCTGCACACACATTTGGTTCCATTCGGGGACTCCATGATGGATCTATACTTAACATTACAGGACATTAAGCGCCCAGGGTGCTTATTAAAATTTACCAGCGGAGTGGAACTGTAAGTGCTTTTTACCATCGAGGTGGAAAACATGAATAATAACAGAACAATAAAAGAGTTTTACTGGCATTTGTATTATTCGTTTTTCGGTATCAACCAAACTACTTACATGAAAGCTGAAAATAAACAGAAAACAGAATAATAAAAAAAAGACTTTTCCTTCCCTTACTTTTCCCTCCCGGTGCTCTTCCTTTAAACATTTCCTTTAAACATTTTCCCCTAAAGTAAAATGAGCCAATCAAGAATGTCAACTTTAGCACATGGCAAGTTGAAACAATCAACACCAACATAAACAGAAGCACATGGCCAACAATGTCTTTAAATTTATGAAGTTAGTGAGCAGGAGAATCTGTGAAAAATATTTGTCATCACTTTCTGATAGGTCCATATCTGGCTCATTGCTCCATTCATTCAGAGCATCTGATAGTTTTGCTGTAGCCATTTCTAATGGTTCATTGGTTGTTGGACATTTACCAAGAGAACACACCAAAATATTTTCCTGTTTTTTAAAGCATGGTGGAACAATCAAATGTGTTGTTACTGATGAACATTATAGACATTCCCCAGTGGCAGGGGGTCTTGGTCAAATAAAATTGGTAAGTTTGATCTACGATTTTGCTCCCAGTACACATGGGCGGTTATGAGAAGTGAGATCAAAAACACTGGGTGGGGTGGGGTGATTAAAGCAGGATTCTTATTACGTCGAATACGGTATGTTTCATTTAATATACTAGGAATGACTATCCATAGAACAACATACCTCCTGCCTCACGAAACAGGAACCTATCCTCTAAATGTTCCGCCATACCCTGACACCCAGCACAGTTTAATGTATATATTTACCACATAGGATATGATGGAAACTGCTGTTTTTACTCACAGAACTGGGGCAGAGTACATACTGTATATGCCAAATGGTAATTTTCCTTAGTCAGCTACACTATGTCTAAGATACAGACACAGTGATACTTCCAGATTGTGAATAGCAGAATGCAACTCTTATTAATAATAACAAGAGCTAACTAGCTATAAGAGTGAATACACATACACATCCCGCATACACAGTCAACCGTATCCTTGATGTACGCAGGCGGGGTCGAGGATTTCAGTACCTAGTGGACTGGGAGGGGTATGGATCCGAAGAACGCTCATGGATTCCCTGCTCCCTAATCCTGGACCCGGACTTATTAGACGAATTTTATCGTCAGTTCCCGGACAAGCCTGGTCCGGGGGGACGTGGGACGTGGGACTGTTATGGTCCATGCTGGCTGGCAGTATTAATTCTTTCTTTGGTCATTGCAGGCACTGGCGAGGGGCGTGGCTGATACCGGTAGGCGAGTTCCAGAAGAGTGCACCTGGTCCCACTCTGCAATCAGCAAGCAGCCAGCTATAAATGGGAGCGGCGTGCTTCCCTCCGATGTCAGAAGATTGTCTTCCCCGTGATTCTGTTCCTCTGCTTTCTCTTTGACCCCGGTATCTTGCTTCTTGCTCGACCTGTTCCATTGATTTAGTATTCCCGTGATTTACAGTTCCTAGTGCAAAATAAAATCGTTGAACCTTCTTATGGTCTCCTGCATCTCTGGGTCCGACGCATACACTCCAGGTTTAACAATTTAATTCTAATTAGACAAAAGTCGAAAATTTTATCCTAACTTTTGACCATGCATTCTCTGGTTGGATGGGAATTAATGAATTACATCCACTGTGCCTCTGAAACAAACAACTCTCTCTGACTGTTGTGCTGTCTGTCTTAGCATGCTGTTCAAGATCTTCATTATTTTTATTAAATTTAATGGTTATTATAGTCCAAAATCATTTCAATGCTGGTTATATACATCAGCAGTAAAATGTCATCTTCACAGTTTCTGTGTGTATATTTAGGTCCAAACAGATCATCAGGTGCAATGGTGGCCTAGTGGTATAGGTGCTGGATCACTGATCCTAAGGTTGGGGGTTCAAGCCCCACTCACCGCAGGTTGTCACTGTCCACCACCCAATGCAGCTAACTGGGTTATCAAAGTTCGGCCATGTCTCTCACTGTCTATGGTGTGATCCACGTAAAAGAACCCGTTGCTGACTTTCGACAAGAGTAGATTGCAAAACCGTCAGCGTGTTTCCAACATGCGATGGCCTGGCGAGCTGTCCAGGGTGTACTCTACCCTCGGCCGGAGTCGGCTGGGATGGGCGCCAGCCTCCCCGTAACCCTAATTAGGATTAAGCAGTTACAGAAAATGAACGGAATGGGTCATCAGCAGCAGGAGCCTTTTAAGAGTAGGACTCCAACCAGGAGTAGCACATATGGATGGAATGCATGATTCAGAAACCAGAAGGATCAATACACACACAGAGAGGGAATAGGTATGTTCATAACAATGTAAATAAAAAAATACATAATTTATTTTACTTAATCCATTCCCATTTACTTTGTTACATGCCAATGTCTATTACCTTGATACAGTATACTCTATTAAATAGAATGTTGTAATCTGTCATAACCAAACATTATCTATCACAGGATTATATCACATAAGTAACAGAATAGCAGTTAAAGTTATCACTTCTCTACACTTTTCTGCAAACTTGTCATACAGTAATGTCTTTCCATAGGATACAGAAACATGAACACGTGACCGTGGCTTCTGACGCTACTTCCGGTTTACTGTGCCATTCAACTTCCTTTCCGCCTGCACACGCTGAGTGGTGAACACGCGTTATTCGGTTACTCTGTCAAGTGAGTGTTAAATTCAGCTGTTTGTTTAAAATTAAAGAACTAAAGCCCTGTTCATCTCCGTTGGGAGTATGGAGTGGTTGTATGTACTGTGGAATTTGCACACTTTGATGAGAAACACGGATAAAGCAGTTTGTGTTTTCTCTGTTAGCCTTTAGCTCTTCTGGAGTCTAGTGGCTGTTGATCAGTCCTCACAGCTTTTAAATGGAAGGGACAATGTTCAAGGCTTACATGGGGGTTTACTGTTAATAAGTCATCTATACTTCCCCATTTCAACCTAAGAGTTCAAGTTTGTTGTAAGAATTAGTTTCTCTGAAATGCAAATTTACAGTCAAGTATTCAAATTAAACACAAAACCATTGTAATAATAATAATAATAATAATAATAATGATTATTACTATGTTATGCCCATGGAGTGCAGTGTAAGCTCATCTTTCTATTCATCAGTTCATTTTCTGTAACAGCTTAATCATAATTAGGGTCGCAGGGAGGCTGGTGCCCATCCCAGCTGACTCTCTGGGCAAGGGCAGAGTACACCCTGGACAGCTGGCCAGGCCATCGCAGGGCAGAAACACGCTGACGGCTTTGCAGCTACTCTTTACAAGAGTCAGCAATGTTTTTTTTGTTTTTTTTTTACATGAACCTTTCACCATAGACAGTGAGAGACATGGTTGGCCTTTGATAACCCAGTTAGCTGCACTGAGAGAACAGTGACCACCTTGTGGAGAGTGGGACTCGAACCCCCAACCTCAGGATCAGCGATCCAGCGCCCTATACCACTAGGCCACCACTGCCCTCGCTTTCTATTTGTGCTACATTTAAATGTATTATCTTGTGCTTTGTTTCATGTGTTTGATTTTTATATTGGATATATGTTATATTTTATATCAAACTTTTGAACTAATTGTTAGTATAATTAGTATTTTGTTACTTCTTGATTATAAAATGTGTATTACAGAGGTGCAGTCTGCTGTAGCTCACATGCAGAAATGCACAAGTTGATACTTATAGTTATACAAGGTGTACGTTAATGTTTTGGGATTTATGATTAAACCGGTGTCTTTTATAAAGGATTAAAAAAAATTTTTTGTTAAGGATGCGTTACGTTGCTGCTTACCTTCTGGCTGTTCTTGGGGGCAAAGAACAGCCCAGTGAGAGTGACATCAAGAAGATCTTGGATAGTGTTGGCATTGAGGCTGATGAAACCCGCCTGCAGAAGGTGAACAACATATTGTCTGTTGTAGATACACAAGTTAATTCAAATATTCAATGTTTGCTTTTGATAAATTGTCTCCTTTCGTGCGGTATCACTACTGCAGAAATCAGATATCCTGGCAGTATCGCCACTTTATTGTTCAGTTAACTTCAGGGAACATGGATTAATGACTTCAACATGACAATTTCTGCAACAAAATGCTCAATCGCTGTGGTGTGTTCGACAGAAACTCATCTTTAGTTGTATTGTCTGTGAAAGTCATTAAATACGGTGAGGCATGTAGAAAGTGGGCAGGCTGTTGCTACTCGACTCTTGGCTTTTCCCTCGAGCTGTTAAAGGAAGGCTTTACTCTGTATTTTTCCTCCCCAGATGTGGCAATAAAGTGCAATATTCTAGCTGTGAGGACCTTATTTTGTTATACTAGATGCCAATACCGCAGACTCCCTACTGAGTGCTGACCATTGCGTGCATTAGTATTTTACCCGGTGGTCTCGTCTCGAACCCGACTGCACACGAACCAGATACAAGCACCTCGGCCTTTATAACCATTCATAACCCTGTTAGTGTGGGGACCTCGTAAAAATATCACCATTTACTATGTCAGTATCAGACGCTCTTGACAGTCCATATTCGTCACTTGACCACAAGGAAACCGGTTTTCTGTCTGGACTTTTCGGTTTTGATAAACCTTAGTTATTACCTCATATCCCCCCTTTTTATAAAGTCCTAACAACACACAACCACAATAAATAATGTACAGTGCATTTCAATGTCAGTTTTTTCACGAAACTGATGCATAACACGTATAAACTTACAAAACGGAAATGAAATGGAAACACGTATTGTCTGAAATGGGTAAAAGCACATTTTGAAACGGAAAATCATAATCCCTAGATGTGCATTATTTCACGAGAACGATTAAAAGCAGGATTGCATTAATGCACTTTCTGATGTTTTTTTCTCTAGCGACAGCTTACATGGGGACATGTACAGTGTATTCTTTACATGATTCGCGTGTGATTCAAATTCAGCCAATGGCTGTCCTCCTTTCTCCTGATTGGTTGAGGTCATGTCCCACCCCTTTTTTCTCATTCGCACCCAAGTTGTCAATGAGCCTCTTTTTTGTGTGTGTTTTAATTACCAGTTAAGCTCTATATTACCACTCAAACACTGTGCGTCTTCTCTGGCTAAGCGATAGAAAACGCTGGATGTCTCTTCTGAAGAAATGAGACTTTCTCCTGAGAAATGACGGTTTTCTCCGAACTGTTGTATTAAAATCTTTTTCAATTATTATTCCTGTACAGTACCTAAGTTTATGTTTATATGTGAGATCTTCTGTTCTGTAGCATGTTTAACATGATACCAAAAGGATAAACTTCACTACAGTACTCTTCATGTCCTTTTACATTGAGCTTGGAGTGACGTCTCCAAGATGGTGCTGCCCAGAGGGCGACGTCGCGGAGGTCTCAGAGTCAAATTGTTTCTTTGTTCGTTTTAATTCCTCTTATTTGTTGTTTTGTTTGTTCATATTTTGCTCTATGCTTGTCTACGACCGGTCGACTCTACTACAGCTATAAGATCAGAGTATATTCAGGCGTGTATAACTAAGCACGCTCAACTGGGCTTGTTAGCCAGGATGCGGCTAGCAGAGCTAATATGCTATGGTAGGCAGCTCAATGCAAGCCGCATCCCAGCTGACAAGAAGGCCAGGCGGGAAGGGGCCGAACGACGACTCCGGCGCTTGGGATTGCAGGGGATGAAGGCCGTGTAGCCGGCTGGAGCAATCGCCTCATCGGGTGTGCTCTCCTTGAGCCATGTTTCACAGAAACACAGCAGATCCTCTGCGCTGCAATCTGAGCATGAAGCTCTTCAATCTTGTTTCGCAAGGACAGAACATTTTCAAGTAGTATGGCAGGAAGTGCTAACCAAGCCTCCGAGAACTCCGCCTGGGCTTAGCCGGTAATCACTAGCTAACCGCTAGCATTGAGCTCCAATAGCATATAAGCTCAAGATAGAAGTTGTTGCGTGCTTAGTTGCCCGAAGCTGAAGCTGCTCATAGCTGTATTAGGGTCGACCGATCATAGTGCAAAACATGAACAAACAAATAAAACAAATTAAAACGAACAAAGAAACAATTTGACTCTGAGAACTCCGCGACGTTTCCCTCTAGGCAGCGCCATCTCGGAGACGTCACTCCAAGTTCAGTGTAAAAGGACATGAAGCGTAATAAAGTTTATCCTTTTGGTATCGTTTGTTAAACATGCTACAGAACATAAAATCTCACGCACAAACATTCTCAGAATTAACTTAGGTACTGTACTGGAATTATAATTGAAAAAGACTTTAAAACGAGTGCTTTACAACAATATATGCTGTATAATGTTTCTATTTTATCATCAATAAATATAACCGTAAATATTGAAAAGTTTTTCTTAATCATTACTATATTTTACTACATTAATACTGTATTAATGAGCAAGACTGTCTATAGAATGTGTTTAAGAAGCTTACTTTAGCATGTAGTAGATACATAGTATTTTACTTCCGGCTGCTCATTCGCGCATGTGACGTGATACATGGGGTTTTAGTTCCCAGTATAGAACTCGAGGATTATCTCGATTCGTGGGGGGTCTCGGAACCGAACCCCGCGAATGTCGAGGGCCTACTGTAAATGTAAAATTCATGCAGAGGTTTTTATGGACGATGTTTATTAAACCTTTATGAATGGTCCCCATTTTCAGTGCTGAGCAATAGTCATGGTGCTTTGCAGTGTTTAGTTTGAGAGAGGGATGAGGCTGTGAGGAAAAATATACACTGTTTATCACAGCTATAAAAAAAAATAAGAACTGCACTTAAATTCTGTCAGAAGTTTTTCAACAGTACAGTATCTCTCATTCTTAAGCCATTAACAAGGCATAGAGTTTTATTCATTAATAAAATAAATGCTGTAATTGATGCCAGTTCACTATGGAATAAACAGAACACAGTTCATACTGCATAGACTGTTATGATTGGCTGTGGAGGTTTTTGTCATGAAATGCACGGTCCAGAAATGCAGGGGTGGTTTGTGCGTGCAGGCTCCTGATTGGCCCATCACAGAGTTGTGTGCTCTATCAGGGATGCGGCTATTTCTCTTTTTGTTCATTACAAGACCAGGCCTTATACCATATCAGACTTTATGCTAGTTTTCCTATCAGAAAACTTCCAAGTGTCAGTCACCAGTTCCTTAAGTCATCAGCGGTGTAGTGTCAGGCTGTGTGTGTGTGTGTGTGTGGTTTTTGTTTTGTTTTTGTTTTTTTGTCAACATTTAATTATTCACTGTAATCTGTTTAACAGGTTGTGTCAGAACTCGGTGGCAAATCTGTCGAGGATGTGATTGCTCAAGGTGAGTTTCACTCCATACAATTCAGTAATATGCAACTTTTTAGTGGGTGGGGTCGAATGGGAAATTGAGCAAAATTACAATTTAATAATTTTAAGAGACACAGGCTCTTTTCACATATGAACTTCACTTAAAATTAATGAATCTGTTTTGTACAGTGGCCCATGTTTTAAATGAATATACATCACCTTGTACCAGGCATGTGATTTTTCCGCGAATTCATGGAATTCCGATTTTTTTCATTGGCCCAGTTTAAAAAAAATAAAAAATTTAATTTTTTCACGCCAAATATGTCAAAATAACTTTTTCCGCTTATATTCCGTTCCTAGTTTTGCATAAAATGACCTCTCTTGGAACGTTACTGCTGATTGGCTGATGGCTTTCTAATAGCCAATCGCTGATGTTGAAACATGTACGTAGACATTCGCGCCACTTCCGATCTGTTCAGCTATCGAAAGCATGTCGGTGATCCAGAGAAAAGATTCTGCTCGAATCAAAAATAGACAAAGTCGTGAAAAACAAGTTTAGGTGGGAATGGGTGGAAAAGGGACCCCATAGCATTCAATTGCTGGAACATTTGGTGTTCAAGCGAAGATTCCAGAACCCTACGGACTTGACCCTTTGTTTGCCGTTCGACCAGAAACTTCTGTGCAAAGAAAAGAGGCAGTGAAACAACCAGTTTCTGTCGCTGATCGAGTAGTTAATTTTAGGTATGTTTGAGAATTTTGTTGTCTAGTTTCCGATTATATTTTTCAAATTATTGTGAATGCATGCATGTTTTAGGCGTAGGACGTTCACGTGTTTATTCTGTGAACTGAATCAAATGAGCCGACTCTATGGTCACTCAACCATTTTTTTGCTGTTTAGAATAAATAAATTATTGCCGCATTAACGCACCAGTTTTTTATAATTAACTTATGTAAATAGGCATTTACAGCAGCTGGAGTGTGAGCTCGTGTAATTAGCTCATTAATATTGGAAATGTAAAACTATGAATCTGAGCCTTAACCGAAACGCCCCAGCCTCCAGAAGGACAGTCCAGGCTGCACAAAAGGAAACAAGAAAGTGCCAATGCTAAAGCACTAAAGACAAAGAAACATTAATTCAAAAAACTTATGTCATGTATAGCATGTCATGTGTATAGTTTGTTTCCAGATTGTGTTTAAAGACAATGACTGTTGATAATAGTGTTGTGAGGCAGGACATATATCTCCTAGTATAAAAGAGTGACTATTTGATTTGTGACTGTAACAGTTTTATTAGTGTTGGAGTCCCACATGATAAACCCACAAGTTGAGGTACAGTATGTATATGGAGATTAGAAATTAAACTTTCTAGATAACCCTGGACCCGACTGGGGGGGGCGAAGGCCCCTGGCTGATTTTCAGATATTTTGGTGATGGTCAAATCACATGCCAGTTGTACAATTCAGTAGGTGGTATTGTACATTTGACACTCATTGCACTCAGTGTTGAACCCAATTTATTGAATCCACAATAACACACTCAAAATAATCGTGTATGATTACTAAAATCTGAGGAAATCCAAGGGTAACTTAATTCAGATAAATATATTTTTGAGGTTGCCTGTTGGTCGAACATGACCACTTATGGTCCACTTTGAAGGGGTAGCCCTTCTGTAGACTAGTGTCCCGTTCTAGCACAGAATATGTGTGAAGCTGGCCAAATTTTCAGTTCTTTTCTGACCTGTAAAATGACCTGCTTAGAAGGCTGATGGTAAAGAATCACATGTTCGGGCAGTGTGAGCGTCTGCTTTATGTTTTAAGAATTGGGATAGGATACCTCAGCCAACCAATTGACCAGTGAGTGTGGTCAGAAACGTTTTTTCAGGACTGAATTTACTAATTTTTCCAAATTGTGGAAATCTGTCAAGATGTCTTTTTTGGGGGGAATCGTAGGGCTTAAAGAATAATTAAAAACACACGAAAAAACTTGAATTCGCAATTCAAGCAATCACGTTAATAACGTGCACAAAGGTGAAAAAAAGGTGTACACAACCAACTGCAACCAATCAGCAGGAGGGAGAAACAAAAGCTCTCAGCAATTGGCTAAATTTGAATCACGTGCCAGTAATGTTGTGATGATGCATATGTATAATTTGCTGGGGCTGCTGCTAATTTAATTGAAAAGTAATGGGGGGCACCCCCTTTGGGGAGGCGTGGTGTGATGGTGGGGGGGGATGACCCTGGAGAACATGCTTTTTTGTCATACTGTAATAGAATTAAGTGGTTTTTTTATTATTATTTAATGCTTTTTTTAATGTTAAATATACAATATTAATCAGAGGTGTATTCATAACAATTTTATAGACAAATAATAATACTATCTATAGGCATGTTCGGGGGGCTGGGGGGTGTAAAATCGTTTTTTTTCCTTCCTCGAGGGGTCGTCACAGAAAATAATTGAGAAGCACTGCACCAATATAAAAACATTATGAAAAAAAAGCCTTTGAGAGCAATATCCGCGAGTATGCAGGGCAGCAAACGGTGAATGGATGGGGGCTTACTGTAACGTGCTTACTTCCATAGCACATATGACTGACAAAACTGCTGGGGTTAGGCAGTGCAATCGCTGTTGATTCCATGAAAACACGTTAGCACGTTGCGCGGTGGAAAAAATAGTAATAGATGAAATTGCCTTAATATTTATTTTTGGGTGTTGATATAACTGAATTCTTTGCAGAATTCACTAAAAGTCATCACAAGTGTCGCAATTTATCATGTCTTTATTGATTTGATTACCTATCAAATAAAAAATGAAATTAAAATTTATAAACTTTTTAATTTTTACAGTTTGGTTATTTATAGTTGGTGATGGATTAAAATAAACAGCATTATTTGTTGAATGATCAGGCATATTTTTGGTCTAAGGAAAAAATTGGACTATATGTGAGATATAATAGGAACCAATACCTGACTCCTTACTCAAATGTAGTGGTGCACACTATATACATTTCAAAAATATGTTGTTCAGAAAGGTCAGTATGTAGTTGTTATATTGTTTGACAAAATATGTATTGTAATTTAAATTTTAAAAATAATTATTTTGCATCAATATTAGTTTGCAGTTTGCATATTACTTCAAATGTTGGAAAAAGATTGCATGAAAGACAACCATTAACTTAAATTATTTTTCTGAGCTGGGGGGGGGGCACTCCCCTTTTAAATCCCCCAGCCACGCCCGCCTGACTATGTCAAATCAAAATCTCCATCTTGCACCCATGTTATGGCTTATTAGCATTATTTAAAACCTAATTTTTCTATAATATGTTTTCAGACATGTTGATTTCAATGATTCTATAATGATCAGAATGTCTTTGAAAATTTTGCACAATATCCTGGAAAGTCCTTGAAAAGTCCTGGAATCTTATTTTAAGCAGTCTGTGCAAACCATGAATTAGTGAATGTCCCAGTTCAGCAAGTTAAAGGTTCCAGTTGGTGCTGCTGGCGTTTGACATTTATGCTGATTTATGAAACTGTCCTAATCGTGTATTAAACATATTCCAGTAGTTTTATCAGAACAGTGCTGATTATTTGTACTAAAATTTAAAAGTTTTGTCAATAATTTAATCCTTTAACATTGGAAAATTCAACAATATATATATATATATATATATATATATATATATATATATATATATATATATATATATATACACACACACACACATACATACATACATCCACTGAACTTAAAAGCACAAATCTAATTGATTCAATAAAATGTTTGTTTAATAATTTACTTTTACTTCAGGGAACCATTTTGCACAACCTGTGGGTAACGCAGCTCATTTTCAACTGAACGAACTTTGGGTTACCAGAGTCATTTACCCGCGATCCATAAACTGGTTCCCCAAATTTTTTGAAATGTTGAGTACTGTAAGGGTCCATTACACGGATCCATAAAGAAGGATAAGTTCCACTAATGCTTTGAACACCATGGTCAGTGGACCAGTCCAAACTTTAGAGAGTAATGTAATGACACCCCATTCCTTGGTGTTCCATGTAGTTGATGTGTGCAGTATTAATCCAGCTGTTGAGGCACCTGGTCCAATACCTTCCCCAGGTCTGAGCTGTTGGATGCATGTTGGCTTGATCAGTGTGAGGATATATGTGTACCCCTTTGGACATGCAGATGAATTAAACAACTATACTGAATGGGCTAACTTAAAAACTATAGCTTTAAACCCTTTCATATAGTATAAAACCAAACCCATCTAATTCTTCTTGATCCAAAATCCCTCCAAGCACAAAGTGGCAGTAATATATTTAAGGAGAACGACTTAATGTTGGTCCTTTAATTCGTTTTCTTTTACAATTAATTTTCTTTGTAGAAGGAAGCAGTGATGGAGCATCAGGAAACCTGCAGTTTTCTTCATCCTCACATAAATACAGTGGTGTGTTTCTATTAATTTCTCTTAACCCTGCCTCTCTGTTAGGTTACAGTAAATTGGCCAGCATGCCAGCTGGTGGCGCTGTTGCGGTGGCCGCCTCCGGTGCTTCCGCTGCTGGAGGTGCTGCAGCTCCTGCAGGTTTGTATTTTCAACACTGATGTTTTATACACCGCACTGCAAAAGCAGATACTACAATCACTGCTGGTGGAGTTTATTCTCCGAGAAGAAAGCTTGTTTGTGTTTGACCTATTGATCTGAGTATATAATCACCTCCAGGTGTACCAAACTTTTGTAGTTATTTTTATGGACTGTGTATTCCATAGCTCAGTACTGTCTTTTTTTTAATGTATTATTATTTTATTATTATTATTATTATTATTATTATTATTATTTTATTTTTTAGCTGCAGCAGAGGAGAAGAAGGAGGAGAAGAAAGAGGAGTCTGAGGAATCCGATGATGACATGGGATTCGGACTGTTTGATTAGACCATGTAATCAGGCCCAGAATAAAGCCTTTGTTTTAAAAAAAACAAAAACAAAGTAATTTATTTTAGAATTAGGCAAAGGTGTCATGGCAAAACGTGTTCAGTTCATGACGCTGGCGGTCCAATCTCATTTTTCAAGTGTTTATTAACCCTTTAGGAAAAGAACATACAATCACACAAGACGTTGGTCTGAGAGAGAAAAGGCTCGGATACAGACTACAGTTCTGCAGTGGCTTATCTAGTGCCTTTTCCACTCTGGTTGGTCTATAAGGACATCGTATCTCAACATGCTTCAAGTTGACCTTGATTTGAGGACACCCCAGCCCCCATCATTTAGGACGGCTATTTTGTTTTCGAGGTCTGTCAGGCAATGCCCGTACGGCGTGAAATGGCCAAAATGAAAATAATTTTACATTCACTTTAGTGAATAAACTCATAGTAGTCACATAAATCATACAATTGTTCTTCTGTAGGAATAATCATTAACAAATATATATTTTCATTAGAGACAACTTCATAGGACAGTTTCTCCATTTCAAAATAACAAATTTCTTTAAACTAAAAATATCGAATCACTTATTCCAAAGCTTTTACAATTTCTATATTCATATTGATTCTGATGATGATCAATAATTAATTTGAGTACATGATGGGGGAGTCCAGCTATTTGCATACGATTTATGGACAGCCAAATTTATGGCATTTCAGATCAGCAGACCACATGCCTTCCTCAGTTCGCAGATCCAAACAACACAGTGCCCCCAGTGGCACCCGACACTCCAAACATACTCCACTTCAGGGAATATCACTAAATACTTGGAAACTTTTGGATCTGATTATCAGAGGTTTTCACAATTTTGCCTGTTAATTATTAATGCTGCCATACATGGCCAGAGTGTGAGGCATGCTGGATTATTGTCTGTGAGTTTGTTGGGCCTTGCTACAAGAGGCTTTCAAGGCTTGTAGGTTTGGCTGACTAGGGTTATGCTTGTAATGGATCATTGCTGCACGCTTGGCATCATGTCTGATTCCGACACAGGTGTCCTCATTCATGCACATTTTATTGCCAAACATCTGCTGTGCAGCACGCCAGATAGTGTCCTGAAGAGATTTTCATCTTCCTGGTATATTCTGGTATTGCAGACTTAGTTCAGACTGCTGTCTATTTTAAAAACGTAAATAAATATGTATTCATTCGTTTTCTGAACCGCTTAATCCTAATTAGGGTCTGGGGAGTCAGGCACCCATCTCAGCCAACTGGGCAAGGGCACAGTACACACTGGACAGCTCGCCAGGCCATTGCAGTGCGATGGGGTGTGTATGTATATATATATATATATATATATATATATATACATCTGTATGTACATCTGTATATACACATACATCTGTATGTATGTGTATATGTATGTATGTGTATATATATATATATATATGTATGTGTATATATATATGTGTGTGTATATATATGTGTATATATATATGTGTGTGTGTGTATATATGTATATATATATATATATATATATATAGTGTGTGTGTGTATGTATGTATATATATATATACACACATGTATATATACACTTATATATATATATTGGGACACTGAATTGTGAATAAAAACTGAATGCAATGATGTGGAAGTGCCAAATTTCAATTTTTTTATTCCGAATAGAACATTGATGACAGGTCAAAAGTTTAAACTGAGAAACTGTATCATTTTAAGGTAAAGATATGTTGATTTTTAACAACAAATCTAAAAAAAAGTTGGGACATGGCCATTTTCACCACTGTGGGGCATCCCCTCTTCATACAACAGTCTCCAAACATCTGGGAACAGAGGAGACAAGTTTCTCAATTTTAGAAATAGGAACGCGGTCTCATTTTTGTCGAATACAGGCCTCAAAATGTTCAACTGTCTTGAGCCGCCTTTGTTGCACCTTCCTCTTTATGATGTGCCGAATATTTATTATAGGTGAAAGATCTGGCCATTTCAATACCTGGATCCTTTTCCTACGCAGCAATGATCTAATCAACGCTGCATGTTGTCTGGCATTATCATGTTGAAAAATGCAAAGTCTTCTCTGAAAGAGACGACATCTGGATGGGAGCGTATGTTCGAGAACCTGAATATACCTTTCTGCATTGACGGTGCCTTTCCAGATGCGCAAGCTGCCCATGCAACCCCATACCATCTCAGATGCAGACTTCTGAACTGAGCGCTGATAACAACTTGGGTTGTCCTTGTCTTCTTTAGTCCGGATGACATGGCATCCCAGTGTTCCATAAAGAAGTTCGAATCGTGATTTGTCTTCCCACAGAACAGTTTTCCACTTTGCCACACTCCATTTTAAATGACCCCTGACCCAGAGAAAACACCTGCGCTTCCAGGTCCTGTTTAGAAATGGCGGCTTCTTTGTACTGTAGAGTTTCACCTGGCAACGGCGGATTGTGTTCACCGACAATGGTTCCGAGAAGTATTGCTGAGCCCATTCTGTGATTTCCCTGACAGTAGCATTCCTGTTTGTGGTGCAGTGCCGTTTAAGGGCCGAAGATCACCGGAATCCAGTACGGTTTTTCGGCCTTGATTTTTATGCACAGAGATTGTTCCAGATTCCCTGAATCTTTGGATGATGTTATGCACTGTAGATGATGATAACTTCAAACTCTGCAATTTTTTTGCTGGGAAACACCTTACTGATATTGCTCCATCTTTCTGTGCAACATTGGGGGAAATTGGTAATCCTCTACCCATCTTCGCTTCTGAGAGACACTGACACTCTGAGATGCTCTTTTTATACTCGGTCATATTGTCAATGGACCTCATTAGTGATAACTGGTCTTCCAGCTGTTCGTTATAACTGCAGTTGACTTTCCCAGCCTCTTATTGCTACCTGTGCCAACTAATTGAGATTTGTTGGCACCATGAAATTTTAAAATCAACTTATTTTCCTCTTGAAGTGATCCATTTTCTCAGTTTAAACTTTTCACCTGTCATCTATGTTCCATTCAGAATAAAATATTGAAATTTGGACCTTCGACAACATTGCATTCAGTTTTTTATTCACAATTTGTATGAGTGTCCCAACCTTTTTGGAATCCTGTGTGTGTATATATATATATATATATATATACACACACACACACACACACACACACACATATATAGTGGTACCTCTATTTACGAAATTAATCCGTTCTGAGGGCAAGCTCGTTAGTGGAAATGTTCCTTGGATGAAACAAAAATTCCCATCGGAAACAATAGAAAACCAATTAATCTGTTCCAACCCCCTCCCAAACTCATATAGCCTGACCCAAACATGTATTCTTGACAGGACATATTTAAGATAAACATGTAACAATAAACATATCGCATTAACACATGTACAGTAACATTAATAATACTGCAATTAACAATTAATAATAATAAAATAAGAATAAACAATAAGTCAATAAATGATACAGTAAGTGCATCTAAACAGCACTTAGCATTAACTTACACTACTATTTTTTTTTACTGTTTATTTTATTTATTTATATTTAATTTTTTGGATTTTTTTAAACTATTACAGGGATTCCTTACTACTTTGCACTTCAATTTATGCGGCTTCAATGCATTGCATTTTTTAAAAATATTCATTGAAATAAAAAATAAGGGAAATGCCACAAAAACAAGGCTAATTATGCAAAAAAACCTAAACGAACACAAATAAAAAAACAAATCTCCCATCAAAACTACATTTTTGTGAGGTGCGCATCTGCGTGTGTGCGTCTTTGTGTGTGTATTCATATTTTATTTACATCTTATGCATTATTTATTAATGTTTAATGTTATTATAAGCATTTATAGCAAGGATAGGGTGATAAGAGAAGAAGATGCAAAGGATAGGGTGAGATGGAGGTAGATGATTCGCTGTGGCGTCCCCTGAAGGGAAAAGCTGAAAGGAGAAGAAGAAGAAGAAGAAAGCATTGAATATGTATTTATTGATATTATATACAGTACACATATACATGTACGTATATGTCAGTCAGGGGATGTTGGGGGGTTGATCCTACTTTGCAGATTTCAGTTATCGCGGGGGATCTTGGTCCAAATTAACAGCGGAAAGTGAGGGATCTCTGTATTTCACTTCACTAATTTTGATCACTTGGCTTCTGCTGCTTGTCCACACTCCAATCGCCGTTGATCTCTTTCGACTTGATTCACAATAGGAGAAGTCTCTCCATCTCATCATCGAGTCCTGATCTTTCCTCAGATAAAATACTCACCCCCTTTGCTGGTTTAACACTCTTCAACATGGCCTTCAATTTGAGACTAGATGGTTGACTCATTCTTCCCATACCCCTTACACAGATTGTCCATGCGGACTCCTTTTTCATGTTTACCTATCATTTCAAGCTTTGTTTCAAGAGAAAACGATTTTCTCCTCATGAATACATCAGCCAACTTCTTATGACCCATATTAGAAACACTGGGATATGCACAATAAAAAACAAGACTTATAAAGTAAACAAATCCGAACCACAGAAAAGCAAAACTTTTGTGCGCGTGCACACTTCTAATGCCGCCAAGGAAAGGAGAGCGGAGGAATACACGTAGAACAATATGTGGCTAATTGGCGCATATGACCCTGGGGAACATGCTTTTTTAACATACTGGTGGACCAGCTTTATAAGTGTGATTGTGCATCCTCTACACTAGGTGGCAGTGACGTTCTCACTGTGTTCCCTATGGTGTAGGGAAAAAGCACGAGCAAACGATCTGAAGTGGAGTAAACACTATTTATAGTCATATGCGGGGCACTGGGGGGGGGAGGGGGCAGGCGTAAAATATTTTTTGTTTCTTCCTATATGGGGCATCACAGAAAATTATTGAGAAGTACTGCACAAACTATTCTCAGAGTGCGGAGGAATACACGCGGAAGAATACAAGGCTAATCGACCTGGAAAAGCCATTTCCCCAGCAGAGCTCATAAGTCAAAAATTTGCTCGTTGGATGAAGCATATTTTTGGTGGGATTGAAGCTCGTATCATGGAAAATTCATCACCACGGAGACTTGTAAATGGAGGTACCACTGTATTTTGTTATGTATGGAATCTAGAAGATTGAAATTGCCCCGTGAAACCAGCAAAGCACGACCAACCACAACATACAATATTTATAATTTAATAAGAAGAACAAAATAAGACAGAATAATAACTTATAGTTTAAACCTAAACAAAACACAAATTGAACAAGGGTCCAACAATAAAGATAGTCACCAAGCAGCTGCAGTATAATTTAGAGACAGCGTGCGCGCTGGAGGTAAAAGACTTGGAATCCCGTGTGTCGAAAGAAACGAATGATGGAAATCCTCACGTTGGCGGTGGATGAGCGTGGATGATGGACTTTGGGTGGTGGAGTCTTGAAAGACGGAACTTGGACGAAGCGTGTTGGAAGATCCACCTTAGATGATCTTGTGTCAGCTGGTCGGCAACGGTTCCTAATATAACCTCCCCAAAGTTTGGGAAATCACCTGCCCCGCCACAGGGCGCATGTGCAACTAGGTCTTCGGTTCCCCAGTGGAAAATTCCAGACATAAAACAGCTGAGTCAAACCATGTGTCACTATTTACAGCACACTAACTGAATCTAATAAGATAAGATAAGATAAGATACGGCTTTATTAATCTCACAATGGAAAAATTCACTGTTACAGGCTCTTGAGGTATCATCAGTAGGGGGTGCAAAAATAGATATATATACCACGTTTATCCAGTCACATTTATATTTACATTTACACCGTTATTTACATCCCATAACACTCTCCCCCTTAAAGAAAAGAAAGTTTTAGAGAAATTTTCTGCTGAGAGTAATGTTAAATATTTCAAATCATAATATTCACAGCATCAAAATTCACAAAGCATTTCAAACTCTAGAGATTGCATCAGCAAAAGCATTGTCCTTTACCCTTAATGTGCTTAATAACAAGATTGAACCTTGTAAAGCTAAACTCCACTGCAAGAGCCTCTGGTTTTTGTTCTTCATTTTGTGAAGAAAAGTTTAAAGGATTGTGATCTGTAAACACTTCAACTGGTACCACTTGCACCTTGCATCAATTTGCAGTTTAAAAGCTTTTTTGAAGTTTGGTGGATGAATATGGCCTTGACTTTCTCAAATGCAGCTTGACAACTGCTATCCCACTTAAATGTAATCCTTTTCCCAAAAATGTTTGACAGTGGAAGTACAACATCTGAGAAATTTTGACAAAATTTCCTATAATAGCCTGCCATACCAGGGGGCAGTGGTGGTCTAGTGGTATAAGGCGCCGGATCGCTGATCCAAAGGTTGGGGGTTCGAGTCCCACTCTCCACAAGGTTGTCACTGTCCCCCCAGTGCAGCTAACTGGGTTATCAAAGGCCGGCCATGTCTCTCACTGTCTATGATGTGAGGCATGTAAAAGAACCATTGCTGACTTTCGACAAGAGTAGCTGCAAAGCCGTCAGCGTGTTTCCGCCCTGCGATGGCCTGGCGAGCTGTCCAGGGTGTACTCTGCCCTCGCCCTGAGTTGGCTGGGATGGGAACCAGCCTCCCTGCGACCCTAATCAGGATGAAGCGGTTACAGAAAATGAACTGAACTGAGCCTGCCATACCCAAGAACCTCATGAGTTCTTACAGTGTGGAACGGGAAAATGTACAATCGCCTCCATCTTGGCATTAAATGGCTGTACCTGGCCGTGCCCTACAACATGCCATAAAAATTCAACCTGCACCTTTCCGAATTCACAGTTTCGCAAGGTTAACAGTCAATTTCGCTCCAGACAGTCTCTCGAAGAAAGATCGGACTCTTTTCAAATGGTCCTCCCATTCCATGGCATAGATGAGAACATCGTCCATGTATGCCTCCACACATTCCAGACCTGAAGTAACATTGTTGATGAGCCGTTGAAACGTTGCAGGTGCGTTTTTCAAACTGAACGGCATCACTTTGTATTGTCTCAGCATTGTCAAGAACGTATACATCAACAACAGAAGTACAATCAGTAACTGGGTAGAGCGTTTGTGTTTACGTCGACCAGCAGTCAGGACAACACAGTCCGTTTCGCTAATTTTTTTCATCAATCAGATATGGACCCTGATGTCTAGCTCGAAGTGGTTGACCAGGAATCGAAAGTAATACTAGCACTTTTTCACCAGGAGTGAAACTTTTTTCTTTTGACTTTTTGTCATAACTTTGTTTCATTTTGGCTCATGACATTTTCAAATTTTGTCTTGCTTACTCAAATGCTTTTGAAAGTCTGTTTCGAAAAGTAGAAACATAGCCCAAAAGATTGATCTCAGGATTGCGATTGAGCCATTTCTCTTTTAGATGTTTTAATGGCCCACAAACATGTCCAAAAACGAGCTCAAAGGGACTGAACCCTAAACTTTCCTGAAGTGACTCCCTGACAGCAAACAACAACAAATCCACCCCCTCATTCCAGTCCTTCTCCATCTCAAAGCAATAAGTCTTCATCATATTCTTCAAAGTTTTATGAAATCTCTCCAAAGCCCCCTGTGACTCAGGATGATAGGCACTAGACTTTATCTGGTGAATGCCCAATTGATACATTACCTGTTGGAAAACCTTAGACATAAAATTATATCCCTGGTATAAATGAACAACACTTGGCAACCCAACCAAGGTGAAAAACTTAATCAAAGCCTTGACAATCACAGGAGCTATAATCCTTTAGAATGGGGAGTGCTTCAGGAAACCTTGTAGAAGCACACATGATGGTAAGAAGATATTGATTAACAGACCTAGTTTTCAGCAATGGACCAACACAATCAATGATAACTCTACTGAAAGGTTCCTCAAAAGCCGGTACTGTATAGGTTTTAAAGGTGCGGGAAAAATTTTCTGATTTGGCGTAACCACAATTTTGCATGCATGACAGGTTTTTACAAAATTCAGCCACATCCTTTCTCAAACTGGGGAAAAAGAAATGTGCCAAATTTTTCTCACAGGTTTTGTTCACACCCAAATGACCTGCCATGGGACTTCCGTGTGCCAATACAAGCACATGATTTCGGAACAACAATTTGGTGATGTACCTTCCATTCAATCTCCGCAGGAATTTCCGGCGACCTATACTTCCTCATCAAAACCCCATCCTTGAAGTAATAACAAACTGGAATCTTACTAACCTCCTCCAAAGAAACAGCATTACTAGCCAACTTCTGCAACTCAACATCTTCGCACTGAGCATTAATAAACTGCTTTCTGGAAAGAATTTGATCACCACCGGACAAACTATCAGACTTATCAAGAAGACCTGAAGAGTTATTATCCTTTGAAGATAAGTCATCAGCCTCGACCTCATGAAAAGAATGACCCATAAAAATATCCGACAAATCACACATGGACTCATCCAGCAAAGAAGTCTTGGAAGAAATGTCTTTCGACATCAAATGAGTCACTGCACAAGAAGGAAAAAAAAACCTGGAAAATCCTCCTCCAACTTTTCCATACAATCTGAAGTTTCTGGAGAAACAGTGACAATAGGATCAGCTTCAACTTTACCCCCATAAGATCATTACCGATCAACAAATCAACACCCGGAACTGGGACAGCATCGAGAACACCCACTTTAACCTTACCAGAAATCAGGTATGAAATCAAATTGACAAAATTGAGAGCTATAGAACTGCCACTTATACCCTGCAGTAAAACATCGGAATTAGCTGAAGACTCGACAGAAAAAGGCACAACGTCCTTCAAAATCAGAGATTGAAGAGTTCTAGTATCCGTTAATGTCGTAACGGGCCGTGGGATAGAATTATCTCCCATAAGTGAAACAGAGCCATAAGAAATGAAAGGTTAATTCTCATTCGGAACCACAGAACCTGAAATCTTGTTCTCACAAACAACACTCTCCTCAGAACCACCTGGAACGAAAGGCTTAGGTGTGATAGACACACAAGCAAACTCCACAAACGTTTCCTGGTCCCTTTTATGGGCATTTCTGAAGTTCTGACAATAAGTTTCGGGCACTAACTCGTAAACTTTCAGAAGGGTCCCTTTAACGAAATCATAATCAGAACTTTGCTCTACTGAAAGGGCTGAAAATGCATTATGAGCTTTATCCTTTAAAACAGTTTGCACTAGCATTGTCCATGACTCCTTTGGCCACTTGAGGTTCTCTGCCACCTTTTCAAAATGTAGAAAATATTTATCCACTTCTTTTTCATTGAATGGTGGAACAAGTCTTTCATGCCTTGTAAGATCATCCATAACAATATATATATATATATATATATATATATATATATATATATATATATATATATATATATATGAATGAATGAATGAATGAAGTTAATATATTTTGGACCATTCTGTCATAATTATTTCTCATCACGTTTGCCCCGTCTCAGTTTGTCAAAACCTGTTGTGAACCAATCACCTTTTGAGGTCTCACCATTTTCTGCTCTCCACATGTGCTTCCTATCAATAATCTTATAGCTTGCACAGTAGCCCTATAACTTGGACATAGTGCCTCTTTCTACTTTAAAAAGAGGTTGATCTCGATTCAGTTTAATATTGAAGAATGTTTTTATCTGTCTACTTGAAGCCTGTGTTTCTACTATGCAATGGGTGCATATTGAGATGTCATCTTTCTCCGCTTAATCCGGAGTTGGGTAACAGGGGCAGCAGCCTAAGCAGTAAGGTCCAAACATTCCTCTCCCCAGCCACTTCCTCCATCTCTTCTGGGGAGACACAATGGTTTCCCAGAGCCAAGAGATGTAAATCCCTCCAGCATGTTCTATGTCGACCCCGGGGTCTCTTCCTGGTTGGACATGCTCAAAAAAACCACACCGGGGAGGCGTTCTAACCAGGTACGAGAGCCACCTCAACTGGCTCCTCTCAAAGCGGAGGAGCAGTGGCTTTACTCTGAGCTCCTTCTGGATGGCTCAGCTTCTTACCCTGTCTGTAAAGGAGAGCCGCATCGCCCTGGACGAAAGCACAAAGCTCGTGACCATAAATGAGGGGTGGGACGTAAATTGACTGGTAAATTGAGAGCTGAGCCTTGCGGCTCAGCTCCCTCTTCACCACGAGAGACTGGTAAAAGCTTCGCTTTCC
The DNA here is from genome assembly GCA_024760905.1 of Plotosus lineatus. NCBI lineage: Eukaryota > Metazoa > Chordata > Actinopteri > Siluriformes > Plotosidae > Plotosus > Plotosus lineatus. The sequence goes on along the minus strand of CM045751.1, from coordinate 17,170,507 downwards.
AGCAGGGGCTGCGGCAATCCACCTGTCCATCTCCCGCTCCATCCTCCCCACTCGTGAACAAGACCCCGAGATAATTGAATTCCTCCACTTTGGCCAGGACCTCATTCCAGACACAGAGGGTGCATTCCACACTTTTCTGGCTGAGAACAATGGCCTCGGACTTGGAGGTGCTGATTCTCATGCTGGCAGCTTTACACTCAGATGTGAATCTCTCCAACGAGAGCTGGAGGTCCCGGACTGATGAAGCCAAAAGGACAACATCATCCGCAAAAAGCAGAGACGAGATCCAATGGCCACCAAACCAGAATCCCTCATTGCCACGGCTGGGCCTAGGAATTCTGGTCATAATTTTTAAGGACAGAATCAGTGACAAAGGACAGCCTTAGCTGACTCCAAACCTCACCAGAAATGAATTCGACCTGTTGTTGCCAATGCCGGACGAAGCTCTAGCTCCAGTGATACAGAGACCGAATGGCCATAGCAACGGGTCTGGTTCACCACAAAAGATGGCCACAGGCCTAAGCCTTTTATAAATCCACAAAACACAAGTGGACAGATTGAGCAAACTCCCACGTCCCTTCCAGGATCCTGTAGAGCATATAGAGTTGGTTGAGAGTGCCGCGGCCAGGATGAAAACCACATTGTTCCTCCTGAATCTGAGGTTCAACTATCAGTTGGATTCTCCTCTCCAGCACCCCTGCATAGACTTTCCCACATAGACTGAGGAGTGTGATACCATGATAACTGGAACACACCCTCTGGTTTTCCGATTTAAAAGGAGGACAACCACCCTGGTTTGCCAGTCCAGAGGAACGAACCCTAAAATCCAACAACGAAACACCATTCGGGTTCAGACTACAGAGACCGTACTTACTGATCACACACTTTCGGGTCACACTATCTTTGCCCACATGGGTGTTGAAGTCTCTCAGGATAACGATGAGTCCCAGGGTGAGCGTTCTGCAACACCCCCCCCCAAAGACTCCAAGAAGGGTGGGTACTCTGAACTGTCATGTGATGCATAAGCACAAACAACAGTCAGCAACTGTCCTCCCACCTGCAGGCATAGGGAAGCTAACCTTTCGTCAACCTGGTAGAACTTCAACGTGTTAGCGGAGGGCAACAAGGATGGGCAACAAGGATGCCCAAATCGGCTCGACACCTCTCGCAATGAGCAACTCTCAAGATGGGTGGTTCCAGTGCCCAAGCTATGCATTGAGGTGAGTCCAACTATATCTAGTTGGTATCTCTCCATCTCATGCACCAGCTCAGGCTCCTTCACCACCATAGAGGTGACTTTTCATGTCCAATGAGTCATAGAGTCAGTAGCTGAGGATTGGTCCAACAGAACCCATGCCTTCGACTGCCACCAGACACAGCAAAATCTGACTGTAGAGATCTGTGAGTGCACTTGGACACATCGATGATCGTGATCAGCTGATCTCTGGTGTCTGCACTGTTTATCAAATTCTTGACTGACTTTTCTGTCAAAATGTGTGCAACCTATCTTCCCACAACATATACGCATTTATATAACCATTTAAGCATACTAAACATTTATGCTTATTCAACTTTTGTCTGCAATTTTGCTATTCAAATGAATGTTTTCTCTTTGCAAATTTCAGCCATTTTAAGCATTGCTTCTGCAATTACTTTTGAATTTTAATTTTTTTTTTTTCCCCTCTGGATTTCAACAATAATTTAATCCATTTTCTGTATTGTTCTGTGATCCATTCAGCTGATCATCATTCACATCCATTTTCTGCAGGAAATGCACTTAATCTAGTTTGAAATGTACTAATTCATTGTGATTTTCTGTCACTACACCTTAACGTTATTCAACAAAACATTTGAAGACCAAAGAGACGATTCATGGATGTGGTGAAAGAGGACATGAAGGTCGTTGGTGTAAGACAAGAAGATGCAAAGGATAGGGTGAGATGGAGGCAGATGATTCGCTGTGGCGACCCCTGAAGGGAAAAGCCGAAAGGAAAAGAAGAAGAACAAAACATTTGAATGGAAATCAGTCTCATGGCATTAACTATCTTACCCAAGGCCTTTAACATTTCATCATTAAAAAAAGGCTTTAGTCAACATTGCTGTTATTCCATCTCACCACCATGAGTAAACGAGTAAAGTTCTTGGTGTTTATTTGGAAATATAAAATAAGCTCATTTTGAAGTGGGGGGGGGGGAACAATTTGGACCAATTAAAACTACTCAGTGTACTTCATGTACTGTACTGTACACCAAAAAACAACAGGACCATGAAAAACAGCATTTGTATAGATTTGTGTGACCACTAGATGGAAGCGTACCTTTTTGTTCAAGCAGGATAATACTGCTTGTGATGCCATTTGACTCAACCAACAGCAAAGATGTTTATATTTTCCTCCATTTTGATTCTATGCTGGAGCCAGTGTGAGACACATTACTGAAAAGGATATATTACTGAACAGTTCAATATGAAGAGACCACAGAGGGTTGCGGTTTATTGCTATGAGTTACAGGAGAACATGACCGGACATGGAGAACAATATTAATGATTACCAGACACACAATAACTATGCCTTTTATATGGCAAACACTACATATAGGCAATACAATTGGCTGTTGAGTGGTCAATATTCCCCTATAAAGGACCCGCCAATAACTTTTTTCCAGCCTGCCGGCACTTAACCAAAATATAATCTTCTAGTAAAGTCATTCTTTTCTCACTCTTTATTCTTTATTTAAAAAACTATCACATTAGATGGTTGGTAGTGTTTTTAACCTGACAACAAGCATTCAAATCAATTCTGCTCTTCTGAAGAGTTTGGAAAAGAAGAACTCAACTCTGCTGGTACAAATGATGAAAAAAAGTACACCTTTATTTCCTTTATTTATTTATTATTATTTTTAATTACTTTTTTTTTTTTTACATTTTTAAGGTAAAATGTGAGATGGTTTTCTGGTCAGAAGAAATCAAAATTAAAGTATTTGAGCTTTGTAGCTATAGTGCACTTCAAATTGTAACTTTATTGGTTTTTGTCAGGTATACTGTTTGGTGTTGAAGCTCAAATACTTAAATTTTTTTTTTTTTTTTTTTTTTTTTTTTTTTACATTTTCTTAGGTAAAATGTGAGAAGGTCTCCTCGTCAGAAGAAACCAAAATTAAAGTATTTGAGCTTCAACACCAAACAGTATATCTGACCAAAACCAATACAGTCACAGTTTAAAGTACACTATAGCTATAAAGCATGGAGTGGTAGCTTCCTGTTGAGGGTGTGGTTTTCTATAGGAAGGACTGTGGTACTAAGATATAAGACAAAATTGATGGGATGAAATACCATCTCATTTTTGAGGAAAACCTGCCGCACTTTAACAGAATGTGGTCAACAGGATAAGGTTCGTCTTCCAAAATAACGACTCCAAAGAGGTTAAAGGAGAAAAAAAAAAAGAATGTCCCACACAGCTTAATCAGGGCCCAGACTTGAACCCTGCTGGAAATATGTGGAATGACTTGAAAATTGAAGTCCACCAATAATATCACCATCCAATCTGACTGACCTTGAACAGTTCTGTAAAGAGGAGTGTATTAAACATTACACAGTCTGAAAGAGCAAAGATGCTAAACAGAATCATAGCTGTAATCAAAACAAACCATAGTTGCACAAAATACTGAGATACTGTACTAGTCCTTCTCAAAAAATCAGCATATTGTGATGAAGTTCATTATTTTCTGTAATGTACTGATAAAAATTAAACTTTCATATATTTTAGATTCATTGCACACCAACTGAAATATTTCAGGTCTTTTATTGTTTTAATACTGATGATTTTGGCATACAGCTCATGAAAACCCAAAATTCCTATCTCAAAAAATTAGCATATCATGAAAAGCTAAACGAGCTATTAACCTAATCATCTGAATCAACCAATTAACTCTAAACACCTGCAAAAGATTCCTGAGGCTTTTAAAAACTCCCAGCCTGGTTCATTACTCAAAACCGCAATCATGGGTAAGACTGCCGACCTGACTGCTGTCCAGAAGGCCATCATTGACACCCTCAAGCAAGAGAGTAAGACAGAAAGAAATCTGTCTATGGTGAGAGGTTCATGTAAAAGAATCATTGCTGACATTCGTAAAGAGTAGCCGCAAAGCCGTCAGCGTGTTTCTGTCCATTGCTAAAAAGGGTTGTGACAGGAAGGGCATCCGACGTAAAAACCTCTGCCAAATCAAAACGTGCGAATCAGATGATTCGCTGTGGCGACTCCCGAGTAAAAGGGAAAAAGCCGAAAGGAAGACAGACCTTTGATCAATCATCTCAAATTTGACAATCTGACAATCAAGCTTGAGCATGGTATGTTTCATAGTTGAAGCAAAAGACTTCTAAAAATTAATTAATTTCCCAAACCGCTTAGTGCTGCTAGGATCAAGTGGAGACTGGGGCATATTTCAGCTGATTCTGGGCAAAGGCAGGGTACATCTCGAATGGATCACGAGTCCATTGTATCTAAAACACAAAGAGAACCGTCTGCACAAACACTCACACTGAGGGGCAATTCATCATCATTTTCTGTAACCGCTTCATCCTAATTAGGGTCATGGGGAGGCTGGTGCCCATCCCAGCCAACTCAGGGCGAGGGCAGAGTACACCCTGGACAGCTCGCCAGGCCATCGCAGGGCAGAAACACGCTGACGGCTTTGCAGCTACTCTTGTCGAAAGTCAGCAATGGTTCTTTTACATGCCTCACACCATAGACCGTGAGAGACATGGCCGGCCTTTGATAACCCAGTTAGCTGCACTGGGAGGACAGTGACAACCTTGTGGAGAGTGGGACTCGAACCCCCAAGCTTTGGATCAGCGATCCGGTGCCTTATACCACTAGACCACCACTAGGGGCAATTTGGAACTACCAATTAATCTAATATGCATGTCTTTGGACTATAGGAATAAACCTATACGAGCAGGGGAAGAATGTACAAACTCCACACAGAAACACCCTTACTGAGCCCAACACTTAAAACCAGAACCGTGCCACCCAGTTCTGAAAATTGCATACCTCTCCACCTCATTATTTGCGTCTGGTTAACCTATTTTCTTTACACAGTTAAAGAATAGATACAAATAGCTTTAAATTTATGGACTTCTCCCAGTGATCATTTTGGGGAGGACTTTCAAATTTTGAGAATCTTGTTGTAATATGTATTTTTTGGGGGGATTTGTTTGTAAACCATATTTGTGGATTTTTGGTTCATCATCCCCGAGCTTTGCTCATCTAGGAGTCCAACAAAGGGTTTGTTCTGGATGTGCTCACCATGGGTACAGGATATACTCATGCAAATAAAGATGTCATGTCTTTGAAGAAACCAAAAATATGGTTGTTGTATCTGAAATGTCAGAGTAGACCTTGCTAAGCTGTTTGATTGAACTGGGCCATTTAAGCCTCCCGTATACATGGAGTCGGAGCCAAAGCTGTGTTGGACCTGTAATAGCTACAGCAAAACATGTTCCTGAAGACCCCAGACCTCATACTCTACTGTCATGGGTCGCAATTCAAATGGAGACATATTCTATATTCTACCCTGGTCCTGAAGATGTTTCTTCTTTGTGTGTTCTGAGGATTTTTTGGGGATTTGTTTGTAAACCATATTTGTGGATTTTTGGTTCATCATCCCCGAGCTTTGCTCATCTATTCTTCTTTGTGTGTTCTGAGTTTTTTTTTTTTTTTTTTTTCCTCTGTCACATGAAGATCAGAGTACCGTGATGTGGGATATATTTTAAAATACCACCGAGACTTGTATGAAGAAGTAATGCATCTCCTTACGGCTGTTCTGTTTGCTGAAGATGGTTATTATTAAAGGAATTATAGAAATGAAACTGAAGTGAATTGAGAAGTGGAAATGAATCTACATTTCTGATCAGAGCACCTGTTTGCTTGTTTTGTTTTTTTCTTCAGGTGTTAACTCCAAAATAGAGCTGGTTTTAAGATTTCATAAACTGCAGGGGTGTGCATAGAAAGAGACCATTACAAAGAACAAATGTGAAATAAACAATTCATTCATTCATTTTCTGAATCACTTAATCCCAATTAACATAGTGAGGAGGCTGGCACCCATCTCAGCCGACTCTGGGCAACCAGCTCTAAACATTAGTAATACACTTAAAACTTAAACATGAGCATTGCACGGTGCAGGAAAATGGTCTGAATGATGATTGAGTCAGTGTGTGTGGTGCTGGTGGTGATTACACTTTAACAGCTTGTGGGTAAAAGCTGTTCTGAAGTCTGTTTGTTTTAGTTTTTAGTGTCCTGTACCTTTTTCTGTTGGGGAGAGAGAATAAAATGGGTGTCCAGGGTGTATGAGGTCCCTGATAATTCCACTGGCTCTCTTCTTCTTCTTCTTCTTCTTCTCCTTTCGGCTGTTCCCTTCAGGGGTCGCCACAGTGAATCATCTGCCTCCATCTCACCCGATCCTCTGCATCTTCTTCTCTTACACCAACTACCTTCACCACATCCATAAATCTCCTCTTTGGTCTTCCTCTAGACCTTCCGCCTGGTAGTTCCAACCTCAGCATCCTACTACCAATATACCTCACTATCCCTCCTCTGTACATGTCCAAACCATCTCAATCTAGCCTATCTGACTTTGTCTCCAAAAACCTCTTACATGGGCTGTCCCTCTGATGGACTCATTCCTGATCTTGTCTCTCAGTGTAAATGTCAACGAATGAAGGACGGGGGTTGTTGTGTAGTTCCAATCACCTGCTCTGCAATCCTCACCACCCGAAGAAGGGCCTTCCTATCCTCTGCAGTCTCAGATACTGAACTACACGGTAAAGTAGCAGGTCAGAAGGTGCTTGATGGTGGAGCGGTAGAAGTACTTCAGTAAGGGTTGGGGTAGACGGGCTTGTCGGTGCTTTCTTTGCTTTTCCTTTGTTGTTCTGGTGGGAGAAGTTTGTGGTCCAGGTGAAATCAGCAGAGAAACTTGAAGAACTCCATACTCTCTATAACTTCTCCATCAGTGTCCAGGACAGAGTGCTCAGGTTTTTGTTTTTTGTCTCGATCTCCTGAAGTCCATTATCATCTCCTAGGTTTTGGATTTCTTTAATTCCAGATTGTTGTTGTCGCACCATCTCTGTAGACGCAGAACCTGCTTCCTGTAGGCTGACTCATTGTCATCTGTAATCAAACCTATGGCGATGGTGTTGCTGATGTGACTGAGGGAACAGTCGTGTGTGAAAAGGAAAAAGAAGACGAGGCGAAGAACACACCCGTCTGGTATTCTGGTGTTCAGGATGGGAGTATAACGTTAGAATAATGTTGCTGGCTAAGCACTGGAGTTATGAGACTAATTCTGTAGTTCAAATTTCATATTGTATGATGTAAGCATAGAGAGGAAGCCTGTCTGAGAAAAACCTGTCACATGGTGACATTTTGACATTTTCCATAAAACAATCTCAATAAAAACTACAGCGTTTCTTGAAATGTCATTTTCTTCTTTTAATTTGTTTTTCTCTTTTGTAAGTTACACTACAAATTCTAAAGGGAGAACACGCCGACACAGAGCCTCGCCAACCTCAATTGGATCAAATATTTCTTTCTTTCGGTTTTCTTTTCCAGAAATCAGCCACAATGAAATGCAACATATTTACTTCCTCTTTCCTCCACTGTACATTCATTCTATTTATATTTCAGTTTCAGGTTTTTCATTACTGTCGAATCTCCTTGACTGATACGTTCACTCTCACCCAGTCATTCTCTGATTTACTCTTTTTGCTTTTGTTAGAAAATTCCACGGTATAATTTCTGTGGAAATAATTTCTATCTCCTTGTAACACTGTAAGCTTCTATCACTCATTACACAAGCATACAACAGGTCCATGACAAAAATAAGAACATTTCCAGCACAGTTGTGAGTGTGAAACTCAAATGAACCTCATCTTTTTAACAGAAACATCATTGTAATTGCTTGTTGTAGAGTATAATATACATACACAGGTAGATGTTATCATTTTCATACATCATTTTTGACATCAGTTCTATTTCCAAGCTCTGTTGTGTGATCTGCCCTATGATAACTCACGGGTGTGTTACAATTTACATTTTCATACATGTTGAGATTTCTTTTCGTTGTCTAGTTCTTTCTCTCGCTGGTTCTGAGCGAGTTCTAATCATCTCATGGATCAGTTATTCTGCCAGTGGCTCGCAATAAAGGGTCGCGTTCTTCATTCACCGGCCCACCGAAGCTTTCAGAGGTGAACGGAGTATTTATACCATTTACAGTATTTATGGGTGGGGGTCATAAAACTACAGAGCCCTTGTATGACCCAAGGTATGAGACCAGTCCTGCCTTATATATGAGCCCTGAGCTCCAAAGACAAAAGAACAGCTGGATAAACAGGACACAAAGTAGATGCAAGGAGCTGATTACAAGAACAAACGGTTCTTGACCATTTGGTGACAGTTTCTCACGGGAAGCGGAACAACATCTTGGATAGAACACTTATAAGAACACTTTTGTGCCTTTCCATAGGGAAACAAATATGAATGCATAGTTAAAGGAGATCAAACACAGAAATAGAAACTATGGCAACTCTAAAAACCACTTTGGGTCAGCTGATGCACTCAGAAGGTTATGGACCTCATACAATAATTATCTGATTGTTTTTTGGTAAACATACACACATCATAATAATGGTGCTGAAAAGTGAACCCTTCAGAATTTTCCATAGTTCTGCATATATTATGGTCACTAAGTATATCTATCTATCTATATATCTATCTATACATATATACATATACCCACACACACGTGTGTATATATACATATATACACACACACACGTGTGTATATATATACACACACACACACACACCTGTGTATATACACACACACACACCTGTGTATATACACACACACACACACACACCTGTGTATATACACACACACACACACACACCTGTGTATATATACACACACACACACACACCTGTGTATATATACACACACACACACACCTGTGTATATATACACACACACACACACCTGTGTATACATACACACACACACACACACCTGTGTATATATACACACACACACACACCAGTGTATATATACACACACACACACACATACACACGTGTGTATATGTATACATGTATACACATACACAATTACATATACGCGCGTACATATATGCACGTGTACATATACATATATACACACACACACACATGTATATATATATATATATATATATATATACACACACACACTGGACTGAGATGCAGAGCAATTTTCAATAAAATGTTTTATACTTTTATTGCATATTTGTTCATAATATTCTTGGGACCCCTATGCAGCAGAATGACCCATATACATTGGCATGATTATCCAGAACTTACACATGAGCAATTGAGTTTTAAGGTCCTTACTCAAGGGTTCATCAGTGAACCGCCACCCTTTGGCTCAACAACCCATAGCCAATGAGTCACCACTGCCTAGCGGTGAGCGCCTTCCCAAGAAAGGTAGAGGACCCTAAAAACCAACCGACTCACCAGCGTTTACCCATAAACTGTTAAAGACGGCACCCACACCACCATTGACAATCATTATACCATCTTCCTGGACAGTCCAATATTTATGTTCAGAGCAGATCTTGCTCAAATAGCACGATAAAAAGTTCTAGCTCTTACCAGCTGGTATATACACACCACTGACATGTCACACTCGCTTAATGCAGTCCTGTCTTTTCTGCAATTTTATATTTGCTGATCATCGATTTTCTGTATCCATGCAACAGTTGACAGATATTGAAGGTGTTTCTTGCTTTCCTTGGTGTTGATATTTAATACTGCTTGGAATTTTTCTTCAATTTGCTTTTATTAAATCCTGCTAGTTTTCACAAACTCGTGCTCAAGATTCTTGACCACCAAACTATTTAAACATCTCAAATTGCTTTAAACCTGTAGTGTATAAGTACAGTGGTACCTTGACTTACTGCGTCTTTAATAATGAATTTTCTGTGATGTGAGCGTCGATCCCACCAAAAAAAAATAAAAAAATCTGCCCTAACCAATGCATGTCAGTGTTAACTTTAAATACGTAAATAAAAAAGACCAACAAGATGCAGGATTCAGAAAGGTCTTTATTGGATTGTAATACACCTTGATCACAGGTTAACATGTGGAAGCAGGAAGAAGCTGGAAACTTGTTTATACGAGACCTAGCGCTAGCAGAAGAGAGAATTCTGACAGGATGGTAAACGGAAAAGGAGACGGAGGGAATTTAGCTGCTCTCGCTGCCCATTGTGTGTTTATCAAACAGATATTCAGCCATGCCATTCTGCGGTGCTCCCATACGGCGCAAGTTTGCCACCCAATCAGCAAGCTCCTTAATGGACTTCACCTGTTCGTCCAGGTAGTGAGTCTCAATGAAATCACACATCTGATGGGGAGAGAGGAGAAAAAAAAAAAAAAAAAAAAAAAAAGTCATGGCACCAGGAATGACAACGTTAGATTTCAAAGTTAAAAAAGGTATTTCGCACAGCGAGCATGGCCAAAACAGGATTTCACCCCCCACCCCCCCCCCACCACATGGATCTCACCCCAGTTCAAAGCTTTACATCTCATGTTTAAAAGCAATACACTATTTTTTGCTCTTTAGCCACACTGAGGAGCTCATTAGGTTTCTCTTGTGAATTACTGTAATCTGTTATTAAACAGATCAAGGTCAGTGTTCTTCAAACCTCTCAAGCACAAAAGGTCAGTTCTGTCCCTTTTCCTTTTGGCTGTTCCCGTCAGGAGTCGCCACAGCAAACCAGCCACCTCCATCTCACCCTGTCCTCTGCATCCTCTACTCTTACTCCCTTCATGTCCTCCTTCACCACATCCATGAATCGTCTCTTTGGTCTTCCTCTGGGCCTTCTGCCTGGTAGTTTCAACCTCAGCATCCTACTACCAATATACTCACTATCCCTCCTCTGTACATGTCCAAACCATCTCAATCGAGCCTCTCTGACTTTGTCTCCAAAACATCTTACATGTGCTGTCCCTCTGATCATTCCTGATCCTATCCATCCTCGTTACTCCCAAAGAGAACCTCAATATTTTCAGCTCTGCCGCCTGTCAGTTCTGTGTCTGATGTTTAAATGCAAGAGTCAGGTTTATACAGACTGACAGCAAGAGCAGGTTGACAATCTTCCAGTCCGTCTGTCTTCCTTTTGGCTTTCCCCCCCCCTTTCTCAGGAGTCGCCACAGCGAATCATCTGATTCGCACGTTTGATTTGGCAGAGGTTTTTACGTCGATGCCCTTCCTGTCACAACCCTTTTAGCAAGGGACAGAAACACGCTGACGACTTTGCAGCTACTCTTTATGAAAGTCAGCAATGGTTCTTTTACATGAACCTCTCACCATAGACAGTGACAGACATGGCCCGCCTTTGATAACCCAGTTAGCTGCACGGGGTGGGGGGTGACAACCTTGTGGCGAGTGGGACTCGAACCCCCAACCTTTGGATCAGAGATCCAACACCCTATACCACTAGACCACCACTGCCCCAGGTTGACAGTCTTCCAGTATATACACAAAAATCAGCCAATGTTGAGACAACTGCTTGTCCAGGTTTATTCAGCTCTGCTACTGGCGCACAAGCCCAGCCGATAAAATGAAAGAATGTCAACTAGCAACAAATGGTAATGTTGGCCCAAGAGGGTTCGAATGAACGATTGTGCTTTCAGGGGGTGCACTTACATGAGGATCGTTGTGCTCAGAGGCAAGCTTGTGCAGATCCAGCAGGGACTGGTTGACGTTCTTCTCCAGCTGCAGGGCACACTCCAGAGCCTCCACACCGCTGCCCCACTCATCACGCTCCGGTTTCTGTCACAAACAAACCAAATAAAAAAAAACAAAAAACAAAATAACCACCTCAGTGGTACTCCAGACTATTCTTCTTACCTCGTGAAAATGCTTAAACTTCCAGTTTGCACTACTTCCTTATCTCGTCACGCTGCCCTTTCAGAGCTTTACTGACACAGAATGATAAGAATACCTCCCAACCACGCCAACTTTATCTGCACTTCACTTTGTGCCACACCCCAACCGAGTGCTCTCTACATTATGTAGTACTTAAGGCCATGTGCTATAAGATGGCTTGAGGCTACGACCAATTGAAGGTTGGTGGTAATGGCCAGCATCAGAGAACTACATCAAACAGCACCACAAATAAACCCCATCTATTCCATTACCCAACCATCTGTTTTATTTGTAACTCGATCTGCATTATGGGTAATAATCAGGCCCTGACCCACAGGGAACACCCAACCGTTCCGATGTCCAACAGCACTCCACTACATTCGGTTTTACTTGACATTTGATTAGAGTGTAGCGTTGGCCATGTACCATGGCAGGGTTATTAAAAATCATGCCACTGTAATAGCGACGCCCATAAACAGATGCTCAAGGTAATTATACAACTTTAAATATTCGCCTGCATAAAGACCTGCTCATGTCTCAGTTTAACTTTGTAAACAAACCCTGATGTCCTGCAGGAAGATTCTTCCTCCCCTGTGGTTCTGGAGTGCCATCAGTTTCTCTGCATGTTCACGCTCCTCATGTGACTGCTTTCGGAAGAACTTGGCAAAGTTATGCAGAGCCTGGTCATCCCGGTCAAAGTAGAACGACTACACACCCAAAAAAAAAAAAAAAAAACTGGTTAGTGGATATTTAACAGTTAATGCCAGACATTCTACAGTGGCATCATGACTGCGCATGGAACAGATACTTTAGAATTGGAGCTCGCTTACACACTGAACTTTGAACCTGCCCCATCACACCGTCACTGTTGGGGCAATAACCCTTGTGGATTAGATTCCATGTTCACTCTTACGCACATCTTTAATTCAGCATTTTTTCACCACCCGTTACACAGTAGTCGTATCACATTCACGTTACATAACTCATGCTGTTCCTGATGAAGTGAGGAAATTTAAGATTCTTACCATGGACAGGTAGACGTATGAGGCATACAGCTCCAGGTTGATCTGCCGGTTGATGGCGGCCTCACAGTCCTGGTGGAAATTCTGTCTCACCTGCGAGTTCATGTTGCTGCGATAAACACACATACGGGAAGGATGGGGTTACAGAGATGTATGGTGTAGTACAACCATTTCAACCAGTAACAGCACATTGTTGAGCAAAATAGGACCTCAAATTATAACCACCTGTAAAACAACAAGCAATGACTTCAGAATTCAGGAGGGAGATGATTAAACCTGGCCAGATGACTGATAAACAACCCCCACCCACCTCCACCCTAGATCCACCTTCAGTTTGTGGTTAAAGCAGAGCACTAATACAAACAAGGCCGCCACCCCAGATATCACCGTCCCCTAGAATTATTCCAGCATTTTTCCTGGGCAAGGAGCATCCATTACACCCTGGCCTCCAGGTGGACATTTTCAGGGACGCTGCAGTCATGATACCAACCAAACTCTCCATGCAAATACAAGTCCACCCGTTCATTAATACCATTATTCGTGCTGCTGTTTTGTTGTTGTGAACCTGTGAAAAGCTCCATATAAATAATCCAAGAACTGCGCAGAATGGAGCTCAACTCCCTGTGAATAATCCACCACAACACACCCGCAATGCAGCCTTAATCCGCCAAATCCGCCCCAAAAACACGCCGTTTTACATCATTACGTCGAAAATACAACATTTTAATCGAACCTCAAAACATGGTTTAATTACGTAATCCCTGCGCTGAGGCCTAACAAACGCGTGCGCACAAATGTTTTTTTGTTTGCACGCGTTTTCTGGTCAACCCCGCCCACGCTGCAGTGATTGGCTGGTTCCCCTCACTCTCCGGAGCTTGAGTTGTTGAATCCTCGTAAATCCCGGTACATTAACCAATCAGAAAAAGAGAGAGCAGCAGCCTGGTCAATAAGGAGGAGGGGTTTACCGGAATATACGTGGACGAAGACACTCGCACGGCGTTGCATTGTTTAATCCAAACACGTTATTAAAAAACAAAAAACAAACAAAAAAATAAAAAGAAAACTCAAAAAGAATAGAAAACTTACCTTTGTCGGTTTCGCGTTGTAACTTAAATAATCCTGGCGGGTTCAAGCGAAAGATTGACGCCTTTTTCCAAGTAATGTAGGTGATATAGCTTTTAACTGATTAAAGAAAGTAATTCGAAAAAAAGACAGAAGTTAAGGTTGCCGTTCAAGCACTGTTGACCCGGAGAACCTTCTTTCTGTCCGTGAATACGACTCGATTTAATGCCGAGTCTTTGAGGGGCGGCTTTTATGCGCGAACTTATACATATTTATGACGCTTGATGCGTTTTTCCTTTCTTACAAGCCAATCATATACGAGCTCTGACAACGTAAGGCATGACGCAAGGTATGACGTTTTCATCCAGAATTGTATACGGTACTTATCACCGCTGACCGGTGCGTGACAATTTCACCGTGTGAGTGTGTATTATTAACAATTATGTATTTATTATTATTATTATTATTATTATTATTATTAGTCATGGTAGTAGTAGTAGTATTAATATAATAATAAAAAAATAATAATAATAATTTTTTGACCGACATGAAACCGAGAGAATCCGGTCATTTTTCAAAATAAAAGATTTTTCAGAATTAAAGATCGTTCGGACTCAGATAATAAATAAAACGGAAACAATTATTTCTTCAGCGGACCGGTACCAGTTGAGCCGTGGACCTGTACCGGTTGACCCTGTTGACCAGTTGACCCTGCTGTACAGTCCAGTCCAGTACAATTCCAGGCTGAAGGCATCCAGTAGAAATTTTGTCTTACCTGTGGACTCCTGTTGCCAGCACCGTCCCTCCACCACCACCACCATCACCATCACCATCACCACCATCACACAGATTTGTTACAGAAGGTTGTCACTGTCCCCCCAGTGCAGCTAACTGTGTTATCAAAGGCCGGCCATGTCTCTCACTGTCTATGGTGAGAGCTTCATGTAAAAGAACCATTGCTGACTTTCGTAAAGAGGAGCTGCATAGCCGTCAGTGTGTTTCCGTCTCTTGCTAAAGGGTTTTGTCAGGAAGGGCGTCCGACGTAAAAACCTATGCCAAATCAAACATGCGAATCAGATGATTTGCTGTGACAACCCATGAAAAAGGGTAAAAAGACAAAAGGAAAAGAAGAAGAGTGTGCACTAGCGAACAGAGAAAGATTTCAACTCATTCCATCTAACCACCCATGATCTTCACCAGTTATCTTTTAAGATAAGATAAGGTCACAGATTTATTAATCTTACAATGGAGAAATTTACTGTTACAGTCTCTTGAAGTACCGTCCAAACGGCCAAACAGAGGGCGTATGATGACTTGTATGATAGGTTGAACAGTAAGGAGGGAGAAAATGATTTATACAGGTTGGCACAGCAGAGAAATAGAGATGGGAAAGACGTGCAGCAAGTTAGAGTGATAAAGGACAGAGAGGGAAATGTATTGACTGATGACAAAAGTGTGCTGGGAAGATGGAAAGAGTACTTTGAAGAGCTGATGAATTAGGAAAATGAGAGAGAAAAAACCCCAGTGCAGCTAACTGGGTTATCAAAGGCCGGCCATGTCTCTCACTGTCTATGGTGTGAGGCATGTAAAAGAACCATTGCTGACTTTCGACAAGAGTAGGCTGCAAAGCCGTCAGCGTGTTTCCGCCCTGCGATGGCCTGGCGAGCTGTCCAGGGTGTACTCTGCCCTCGCCCTGAGTTGGCTGGGATGGGCACCAGCCTCCCCGTGACCCTAATTAGGATGAAGCGGTTACAGAAAATGATGATGATGATGATGAGAGAGAAAAAAGAGTAGAAGACGTGACCGTTGAGGACCAGGAAGTAGCAAAGATTAGTAAGGGTGAAGTGAGGAGGGCATTGAAGAGGATGAAGAGTGGAAAGGCAGTTGGTCCTGATGACATACCAGTTGAGGTATGGAAGTGTCTAGGGGAGGGAGCAGTAGATTTTCTGACAAGAACATTCAACAAGGTCTTAGAAAGTGAGCAGATGCCAGAGGAATGGAGAAGTGTGCTGGTGCCCATTTTTAAGAACAAGGGAGATGTACAGAGTTGTGGCAACTACAGAGGGATAAAGTTGATGAGCCATACAATGAAGTTATGGGAAAGAATAGTGGAAGCAAGACTAAGGGCAGAGGTCAGCATTTGTGAAGAACAGTTTGGTTTCATGCCAAGAAAGAGCATCACAGATGCAGTGTTTGCTTTGAGGATGTTAATAGAGAAGTACAGAGAAGGTCAGAAGGAGCTGCATTGTGCCTTTGTGGATCTGGAGAAAGAATATGACAGGGTGCCGAGAGAAGAACTGTGGTATTGTATGAGGAAGTCTGGAGTGACAGAGAAGTATGTTAGAGTGGTGCAGGACATGTATGAGAGATGTAAGACAGTGGTGAGGTGTGCTGTCGGTGTGACAGAAGAGTTCAAGGTGGAGGTGGGACTGCATCAAGGGTCAGCTCTCAGCCCCTTCTTGTTTGCTATGGTGATGGACAGGCTGACAGACGAGGTTAGACAAGAATCTCCATGGACTATGATATTTGCAGATGACATCGTGGTCTGTAATGAGAGCAGAGAAGTGGAGGAAAATCTAGAGAGGTGGAGGTATGCCCTGGAAAGGAGGGGAATGAAGGTTAGTCTCAGTAAGACAGAATACATGTGTGTGAACGACAAGGACCCAAGAGGAATGGTGAGGTTACAGGGGGCAGAGATAAAGAAGGTGGAGGATTTTAAGTACTTAGGCTCAACAATCCAGAGCAATGGAGAGTGTGGAAAAGAGGTCAAGAAGCGAGTGCAGGCAGGTTGGAATGGATGGAGAAAAGTGTCCGGTGTGATGTGTGATAGGAGAGTATCAGCAAGAATGAAGGGAAAAGTGTACAAGACGGTGATGAGGCCAGCGATGTTGTATGGTTTAGAGACAGTGGCCCTGGGGAAAAGACAGGAGGCAGAGTTGGAGGTAGCAGAGATGAAAATGTTGAGGTTCTCTTTGGGAGTAACGAGGATGGATAGGATCAGAAACGAGTACATCAGAGGGACAGCACATGTTAGATGTTTTGGACATGTACAGAGGAGGGATAGTGAGTATATTGGTAGTAGAATGCTGAGGTTGGAACTACCAGGCAGAAGGCCCAGAGGAAGACCAAAGAGAAGATTTATGGATGTGGTGAAGGCGGACATGAAGGTCGTTGGAGTAAGAGTAGAAGATGCAGAGGATAGGGAGAGATGGAGGCAGATCATTTGCTGTGGCGACCCCTGAAGGGAACAGCCGAAAGGAAAAGAAGAAGAAGAAGTCTCTTGAAGTACCGTCAGTAAGGGGTGCAAAATAGCTCAAAAATGTGTAACATCATTGAGTCATAATTAGAACAGAACAATAAAATATACAGTGGTATGAATAAGTATCTGAACCTTTTGGAATTTCTGCCATTTCTGCATAAAATCACCATCAAATGTGATCTGATCTTTGTAAAAATCACACAGATGAAAAAACAGTGTCTGCTTTAACTGAAACCACTCAAACATTTATAGGTTTTCATATTTTAATGAGGATAGCATGCAAACAATGACAGAAGGGGGAGGAATAAGTAACTGAACCCTCTGCCCAAGGAGACTTAAAGAGCAATTGAAACCAATTTTTACCAAATAATTTAAGTCAGGTGTGTGCCCAATCACCGATGAGTGGCTTAAAGCTGCCCTGCCCACTATAAAACACACACCTGCGAAGCATTGTCTGATGTGCACCATGGCTCGCTCAAAGGAGCTGTCTGAAGACCTGTGATCAAAAATTGTTGATTTGTATAAAGCTGGGAAAGGATACAAAACCATCTCTAAAAGTCTGGATGTTCATCAATCAACAGTCAGAAGTTGTCTACAACTGGAGAGAGTTTGGCACTGTTGCTTCTCTCCCAAGGAGTGGCCGTCCACCAAAGATGATGCTAAGAGTTCAGCGCAGAATACTCGGAGGTTAAAAAAAACAAACCCTAGAGTGTCTGCTAAAGATTACAGAAATCACTGGCACAGTCCAATATCTCTGTGCACACATCAACTATATGTAAAACAATGGCCAAGAATGGTGTTCATGGGAGGACTTCAAGGAGGAAGCCACTGCTGTCTAAAAAAAACAAAACATTGTTGCTCGTTTAATGTTTGCAAATAGGCACTTGGACACTCCACAGTTTTGGCAAAATATTTTGTGGACTGATGAAACCAAAGTTGAATTGTTTGGGAGGAACACGCAACGTCATGTGTGATGGAAAAATGGAACAGCTCACCAACATCATCACCTCATCCCCACTGTGAAGCATGGTGGAGGGTGCATCATGGTTTGGGGCTGTTTTGCTGCCTCGGGGCCTGCACAACTTGCAATCATTAATGGAAAAATGAATTCAAAAGTTTATCAGGATGTTTTGCAGGAAAACCTGAGGCCGTCTGTCAGACAGTTGAAGCTAAAAAGAGGATGGATGCTGCAACAAGACAATGATCTAAAACACAAGTAAATCAACTTCAGAATGGTTTCAGAAGAACAAAATACACGTTCTGAAGTGGCCAAGTCAAAGTCCAGACTTGACCCCCATTGAGATGCTGTGGCATGACCTCAAGACAGCGATTCATGCCAGACATCCCAGGAATCTGACTGAACTACAGCAGTTTTGTAAAGAAGAATGGGCCAAGATTAGTCCTGATCGATGTGCCAGACTGATCTGCAGCTACAGGAAGCGTTTGGTTGAAGTTATTGCTGCCAAAGAAGGGGGGGGGCACAAAATATTAAATGTGATGGTTCAGTTACTTATTCTAACCCGTTCTGTCATTGTTTGCATGCTATCCTCATTAAAATATGAAAACCTATAAATGTTTAGGTGGTTTTAGTTAAATCAGACACTGTTTTTTTTCATCTGTGTGATTTTGACAAAGATCAGCTCATATTTGATGGTGATTTTATGCAGAAATGTGAGAAATTCCAAAAGGTTCAGATACTTTTTCATACCACTGTAAAAATAACAAAACAGACATATATATAAAATGTTGTAGACTGGCTAATATACATGTATCTTGAGGGCAGAGTAGATGGATTGCTATGGTTCACAGTGGGGTAGATGTGGCTGATTAATGTGCACTTTTTTTTTTTTTTTAAATGCACAGAACCGATT
Organism: Plotosus lineatus; assembly: GCA_024760905.1. NCBI lineage: Eukaryota > Metazoa > Chordata > Actinopteri > Siluriformes > Plotosidae > Plotosus > Plotosus lineatus. The sequence goes on along the minus strand of CM045751.1, from coordinate 17,151,336 downwards.
CAGACACTTACAAAGTGGAGTTGTACAGTCTGACAGCAAAGGCGATGAAAGACCTGCGGTAGCGCTCCTTCCTGCACTGAGGATGTCTCAGTCCTCCACTGGAGGAGCTGCTCAGCTTCTCTACAGTCTGGTGCAGTGGGTGAGGGCTGTTGTCCATGATGGATGTGTGTACCACCCTCTCACCCACCTCCTCCACAGAGTTCAGTGGGCAGCCCAGGACAGAGCTGGCCCTCCTGACCAGCTTGTTCAGTTTCTTTCTGTGCTGCTCGGGGCCCAGCAGACAGCAGCATAGAGGATTGCAGAGGCTACCACAGTCATAAAATGTCCTGAACAGAGGTCTGCATACTCTGAAGGACTTGAGTCTCCTCAGAAGGTGGTGGCGACTCTGGCCCTTCTTGTACATACAGGGTGTTAGTGTTGTGGGACCAGTCCAGTTTATTGTTGAGGTGAACGCCCAGGTACTTGAAACTTTCCACTGTCTCAATATCCTGTCCCTGGATGTTCACCAGTGAGTGTGTTGGTGTGCTTCTCCTGAAGTCGACCACCAGTTCCTTTGTCTTGCTAGTGTTCAAGCACAGGTGGTTGCACTCGCACCAGTCCACAAAGACCCGTACTCCAGCTCGTTCTCCTCTGACACACGGCTCACGATGGGGTTAAGGTTGCAAGGTAACTGAAGCCAATCTCGGGTGTCTTCAGGTGAGAGATCATCAGTCTACTGCCAGACATAACTTTTTAACCCATCTTGGTCTAAATCTTCTTTTCCTTTCATCTGTTCCTTTAAGGGGTCGCCACAGCTAACCATCCGCCTCCATCTCACCCTATCCTCTACATCTTCTACTTTTTACTCCAACTACATTCATGTCCTCCTTCACCACATCCATAAATCTTCTCTTTGGTCTTCCTCTAAGCATTTTGCCTGGTAGTTCCAACCTCAACATCCTACTACCAATATACTCACTATTCCTCCTCTGTACATGTCCAAACCATCTCAATCGAGCCTCTCTGACTTTGTCTCCAAAACATCTAACATGTGCTGTCGTTCTGATGTACTCATTCCTGATTCTATCCATCCTTGTTACTCCAAAAGAGAACCTCAACATTTTAATCTCTGCCATCTTGGTCTAAATATTCACTGAAATAAGAAATAAATTGTGTGTGTGTGGAATAAAGACTTACCATTCTATTGTGGAAACTTCAAACTGTCATTGTTTTGCAAGGGCACGTACATGTTAAATAGAATATAAGCCTATGTTTTAGATGACCCCAACTAAACAATCAGATGATCCCAAATCTAAAAATATGTTTTAAAAGTAAACAATATTTTAATATTAATTTAACATAGTATACATTGATGTGATTATCAGAACATTGTTGAACGTAAAATATGACTGTCGCAATTTTAATTACACAAACAATCCTTTGGTAACCCCTGAAAAAAGGGAAAAACCAAAAGGAAAAGAAGAAGAACCAATCCTTAACATGTGGTCGGATCATCCAGAAATGAGTAATGACACCAGAGTGATTGTGCAACAATGAAATTAATATAAAATTTTCTGACTCACTGCTTTTATATACAGAAATAAATCGAGTACAGACAAGTTTTTATTGACAGAAAGAAATGAAATTTTGTATATCAGTATTTTTACAAAATGGCGTCTTTTTATAAACATTAATAATAATAAGACGAAGAACGATCTATCTATTCCCTTCGGCTTTTTCCCTTTTTCAGGGGTCGCCACAGCAAATGATTTGCACGTTTGATTTGGCAGAGGTTTTTACGTCGGATGCCCTTCCTGACACAACCCTTTTAGCAAGGCACAGAAACACGCTGACGACTTTGCAGCTACTCTTTACGAAAGTCAGCAATGGTTCTTTTACATGAACCTCTCACCATAGACAGTGACAGACATGGCCCGCCTTTGGTAACCCAGTTAGCTGCACTGGGGGGGGACAGTGACAACCTTGTGGAGAGTGGGACTCGAACCTCCAACCTTAGGATCAGCGATCCAACGGCTTTTACCACCAGGCCACCACTGCCTTAAGAAGAAGAATTATCAATAATTAAATTTATATATAATTGCTTTTGTCCACTGGTGGCCACACCATAATCTTCTTGAACGATAGATATTATCACATTCTGTGTAACTATTTTTTTGAAGACATTATGTCGCGTTCTTCAGCCTGGCTTACAGCTTCACTGTATCACTGCAATCAAGAAATATTATTGAAATAAACATTTATATAAAAGTCAAGTTTAATGTTGTGCCATAAACTAGATAATGATGTTCCTTATTTGGCAGATTGTGGGTTTTAATATTCAGACCAGCATTTTAAAAAGCAGTCAATACCAGGGTGTAGATTTTGTCTTTGGAAAATGTCTAGACTGTATGTCAGCAGTCTTTCCTACAACACCTGACTGTTAATTAGCAGTTTGGAGCCAATAACTGGTTATGATGTGTACGCTTTCTGTGATAATTCCACATCAGGTCATCTCTCCGTTCTAGGCCTTCTGCCTGGTAGTTCTAACCTCAGCATCCTACTACCAATATACTCACTATCCCTCCTCTGTACATGTCCAAACCATCTCAATCTAGCCTCTCTGACTTTGTCTCCAAAACGTCTTACATGTGATGTTGTTCTGATGTACTCATTCCTGATCCTATCCATCCTCGTTACTCCCAAAGAGAACCTCAACATTTTCATCTCTGCTACCTCCAGCTCCGCCTCCTGTCTTTTCCCCAGCGCTACTGTTTCTAAACCTCAACACCGTCTTGTATACTTTTTCTTTCATTCTTGCCGATACCGTCCTATCGCACATCACACCGGACACTTTTCTCCAACCATTCCAACCTGCCTGCACACGCTTCTTCACCTCTTTTCCATACTCTCCATTGCTCTGGATTGTTGAGCCCAAGTACTTAAAATCCTCCACCTTCTTTATCTCTGCCCCCGTAACCTGACCGTTCCTCTTGGGTCCTTGTCGTTCATACATTTTGATTGAGTCACAATATTATTTTGATTGAGCATTGTTTTTAAATATGAAGTGGAGCTGTCCTAGGTAGAAATGGCTTCAAATTGTCCTTCTGATGCCCCTCTCTGGGTTACACTGTAGGACTAATACAACCTCTGAAAAAAAATTAATGGAATCACAGCATCTTTGCATCAAATAATCACGACACTGATATGACACAAAAATATTTTGTTTATCTGAGCATGATGGCTTGATAGTTGAGCTTTAGTGATTAAAAATAAATAAATAAAATAATTATATCAATTACTGGCTTCTTCTTTTCCAGAATAATAGTGTCAACAATAATGGAATCACCATGTTCAGGAAAGAATTAAAGAGTAACTTTTCAATGTGCATTTCTACAGAAAACTCACAAATGCAAACTCCATACAGAACAGCCCTGGTCAAGCTCAGGACTCGAAGCCAGGACCTTCTTGCTGAAAGGTGTAGGTGTTAACCACCACGCACGCCACCGTCGCATTCTGTGACAGACATCTTGCACAACCATTGAATATATATCACAGATAAATCCTGATAGACAAGCTGACCTTACTCAAGGTATGTGTCTGTGTCACTGGGGCAGTAAATCCCAAATATAGCGTGTTGTGTTCATGTGGTGCGGCTGATGCAGATATCCAAGCCTTAAGTGTCACAAGCTCGTGTTTGAGCTTCACACATGACCACTCGGAATTATACCCTGCATGGGTCCAACATTCAGAATGACATGGTCACAAACCAAAGGGTGAACTAGAAGTATGTGATGATATCCACATACCGTACACTGCTTCAGCAGTGGAGTGTAATTAAATCAGGAATTTTTGGAGTGGTGAAATAGAAGGATTTCCTGCTTTAATAAGAAGTCATGTGATGTTTCGTAATTCAGTGTGACTCAGACTGTTATGCTGTTCAGTTCAGTTCAATTCAATTCAATTCAATTTTATTTGTATGCTGTTTTTTTTTTTTTTTTACAGTTGACATTGTCGTAAAGTAGCTTTACACGGTAAAAGTAGGAGTTAATACAGTATAAAATAATTTAAACATTTCTTATAACCCCTACATATGCCTAATAAGCATCACCCGTGGCAACGGTGGCAAGAAAAACTTCCCTCAGTAGATACAAGGAAGAAACCTCCAGAGGAACCAGATCCAAACGTGAAACCCATCCTCATTTGGGTGGAACCATAAAGATACAAACCATATACGAGAAACTTAATTACAGTCCAAAATGTTGTCCAGTTGGTTCTGCAACTAACTGTAAGTCCTAAATAATTGTGGGAAAAGAGTTTATATCACCAGCAGTGAAAAGTCATATTCACAGTCTGTTAGTGCACATCTGGGTCCATGTAGATCCTTCTCAGCAAGAGGAAGGCGCTTCTGAGATGAGGACACCAGCAAACATCAGCACATCGGACAGATTACAGGACTCAGAAAGATCAGGAGGATCAGGATCACCGGTGTCCTGGAAAAACAGAGACTGTCTCTGAGTCCAAAACATTAACTGGAAGGTTAATCCATAACTGTGGGGGCTTTGTAAAAGAAAGCTCCACCCCTGTAGTAGTCTTCCTTAGGTGAGGTATCACTAAGCGTCCTGCAGCTTTAGATCTAAGGGAGCATGCTGGATCGTAAACGACACGAAGTTCACCAAGATAATGTGGTGTGAGACCATTAAGTGCTTTATAGGTTAAAAGCAGTATTTTTATATTCGATTCAAAATTTAACTGGGAGCCAGTGCTTCTGTCTTTCAGAGTTTAATAATAGGAAGTTAATAAACATCCAGTGTCTAATGTCCTTTACACATTTTTCAACTTTATTTCACTGATGTCTCTCATCTGGCTTTGCTGAAATATATAACTGTGTATCATCAGCATAACAATGAAAACTAATACTATAATCACAAATTATGTTACCCAAGGAGAGCATGTATAAAAAGAATAGCAATGGGCCTAGGACAGAACCCTGTGGAGCACTAAACGTATTACTAGAACGTACAGAGAAATTCCCATTTATATCCATAAACTGATAATGGTCAGTTAAATAAGATTTAAACCAGGAGAGGGCGGTTCCCTTAACTCCAACAACATTTTCTAATCTGTCAATGAGAATCATGTGATCAATAGTGTAAAGGCAGCAGTAAGGTCAAATTACATAAGGAGGGAGACACAGCTGTGGTCATTCACCACCGTAATGAGTGCTGCCTCTGTGCTATGATGAGGCCTAAAACCCGAGTGATGCATTTCGTGAATGTTATTCCTACAAAGGTATGAACATAACTGCTGCGCTGCAGATTTTTCTAAGATCTTACAGATAAAAGGGAGGTCTGATAGCAGTCTATCATTGGACAGCTGATATGGGTCGAGATCAGGTTTTTTAATCAGAGGTTTGATAATTGCTAGTTTAAAGGATTTATGTACAGAAGCAGTGCTAAAGGAATAATTTATTACATGTAATAAAGGGTTGAAGGGACAAACCTGTCTTTAAATTGAGGGAATAATTTTTTTTTTTTGCCTGATATTTATAATTTCAACATTACAAAAGTTCATAAACTCGTCACTACAAGTTGATGGTTTACACTTTTCATCCATGGTCTTATTCCTAGTTATTCTGCAACAGTATTAAATAGGTATTTCAGATTATTTTTGTTATTTTCTATTAGATTTGAGAAATATTCTGCTCCAGCAGCACTAAGAGATGTTCTGTAATTAACGAGGCTCTCGTTTGTAAGACGTTTTGGAGACAAAGTCAGAGAGGCTAGATTGAGATGGTTTGGACATGTACAGAGGAGGGATAGTGAGTATATTGGTAGTAGGATGCTGAGGTCGGAACTACCAGGCAGAAGGCCGAGAGGAAGACCAAAGAGACGATTCATGGATGTGGTGAAGGAGGACATGAAAGTAGTTGGTGTAAGAGAAGAAGGTGCAAAGGATAGGGTGAGATGGAGGCAGATGATTCGCTGTGGCGACCCCTGAAGGGAAAAGCCGAAAGGAAAAGAAGAAGAAGAAGAACGAGGCTCTCGTTCCATTCTAGTTGGAATACCAGTAATTTAGTTTGCCACCATTTTCATTGTAGTTTGTGTTTGTTCTGTTTTAGTGGGTGTGTTTCATCATTAGAGCAGGAGGATCATTTTTTTCTCTTGGATTGGTTTTCTTCTAAGAGAAGCTATACTATCTAGTGTGCAGCGTAAATTTGTCTCAAAGCAGCGGCTTGATCGGGTTCAGTGGGGCCTGATGATAATCCAATCATAGTTGATATTTCTGGAAGATTAAAATGAAACTCTGTGCAGTTGTTGATGTAAAAGTGTCGCTTAATGTGATAACACGGCGAGGTGTATATATTAGTACTAAGAGGCGTGTAAGCGAGATAAGGTAACAATCTGAAATCGTTTCTGAAAGTGGAACTGCGACTATATTTTCATGATTTAATCCTAAAGTTAGTATTAAATCGAGAGTGTGAGCAGTTATATGAGTGCATCATATTAAATTCTGATTTACCCCCCGACTAAATCTAGGATAGATACGAACGCTGTTCTTAAAGCGTCCTCTGAGTTACTGAAATAAATATTAAAGTCACCAATTACTAAAACTTCATCTGAAGAAACAACCATGTTTGAAATGAAACCTGTAAATTCATGTAGGAATTCTGAGTCTGGCCCTTGGGGGTCTGTAAATAATAATTAAAGGAATCAGATGCACGTGTATATTTTTGATTGGTGTATAGAACTGTATCAGAGAGGAGGAGCTTCATTTAATACTACATATTCATTGGGTTTAATCCATGTTTCTGTCAAACACATTACTAAAAATCCTGATCAGTAATGATGTCATTAACAATAAGCACTTCAGATGAAGAGATCTAACATTTAATAACCCGATCTTTAGATCAAAGGTGCATGCTGGAGAGATTCGGTACGGTTCAGATAGGGGTACAGATGGCAGAAGGGTGGAATAGGTGTCATGTTCTAGGTGTCTATTAGTCTTGATCGCATGGCCAGACAAAAAAAAAAAATCATAATGCTTCTCTGGTACTGTTCAGGGGGCCGGGCCAAATGTGGGGCGGGCCGTATCTGGCCCGCGGGCCGTAGTTTGGGGACCACTGCACTATAGCATTGGACCTGACCTTGAGTGACAACTCTGTGCAGCTAGCAGACCCTCAGATTAGCCTGTTTGTCTGCTCTCTGGCCTTGGCTCTGGATAGTCACTGACTGACTAGTCCTGTTCTTAGACTATGTGCTCTGCTGCAAGAAATGAGAGTAGCACCTTCCCGAGTGGGATGGATACTGTCCCGCCCTATCAGGCCAGGTTTACCCTCAAAAGTACTACAATTACCGATACAGTGGTACCTTGACTTACGAGTATCATTTTCCATGATATGAGCTTCAATCCCACCAAAAATCTGCCCCATTTAACAAACAAATTTTCGACTTATGAACTCTGCTAGGGAAATGGCTTTTCCGGGCCGATTAGCCTCGTATTCTTCCGCATGTATTCCCCCGCGCTCCGAGAACGCCATGTGTAGTGCTACTCAATTATTTTCTGTGACGCATCCTATAGGAAGAAAAAAAACATTTCATGCCCACCCAGCGCCCTGAACGTGACTATAAATAGTGTTTACTGCACTTCATATCATTTGCTTGGTGTTTTTTCCCTAAACCATAGCGCGACAATGAGAGCGCCACTGCCAACTACTGTAGCATGTTCCCCAGGGTCAGACGCCCCCCGTCATCACCCCCCATGGTGTATATGTGTGTGTGTGTGTGTGTGTGTCTGTGTGCATGCCTCATCTTTACTGTGTGTGTGTGCATGTGCACACACCTCGTTTCTACCGTGTGTGTGTGTGTGTGTGTGTGTGTGTGTGTGTCAGCTTATCAGCATGAATATGTTTAAATATGACATCTAACATACAGTTTTTTTTGTTTATTCTTGTTTCATTATTTTTATTATTAATTATTATTAATGTTAATGTACATGTTCAGTTTATCAGTTCATTTTCTGTAACAGCTTAATCCTAATTAGGCTTGTGGGGAGGCTGGCGCCCATCCCAGCCATCTCCGGGCGAGGGCACAGTACACCCTGGACAACTCACCAGGCCATTGCAGTTCGGAAACACGCTGACAGCTTTGCAGCTACTCTTGTTGAAAGTCACCAATGGTTCTTTTACGTGAACCTCCCACCATAGACAGTGAGAGACATGGCCGGCCTTTGATAACCCAGTTAGCTGCACTGGGGGGGGACAGTGACAATCTTGTGGAGAGTGGGACTCAAACCCCCAACCTTAGGATCAGCAATATCCAGTGTCCTATACCACTAGGCCACCACTGGCCGGTAATGTACTATTACATGTATTATTATGAAATATTTTTTGTTTTTATGAGTTTATCTTTAATATATTAGGTGAAAAATATGTGTTTGTTTCAGGTTATATGAATTGGGAAGGGGGGGGGGGTGTTGGAATGGATTAATTGTTTATTTATTGTTTTCTATGGGAATTTTTGTTTCATTTAATGAACGTTTTGACTAACGAGCTTGTCCTCAGAACGGATTAATTTTGTAAATCGAGGTTCCACTATATGTTTTTGAGTTTGTTTAGACATTTTGAGGGGAAATACAGTTTAACAGTTAGCATAGGTATGAGAACTGAGCATAAAGTGTGTGTGTGTGTGTGTGTGTAAGAATACAGTGTGAATAGAGTGTTTGTCTTTGGAAACTTCATCGAAAAAATGATTGTTTTTAATCTGTGTTCCTCTGAAGTTGAGTGGTTCCGTATTCCTCTTTCTCCTCCCACCATAACAGTGACTCACTTGAAGCTCACCACAATATTTCACTAAACGTACATTTGCACATAGGTATTCCTTACACATTCGTCATCTGTCATACACAATGTTTTGAAAGGTACAGCCACGTCTAGATATGACCCATGACATGATATTTAACCCAATATATGTAACTTACTACACAAGATTTGTGATTCTATTTTTAATGATTACCGAGCAACAGATCATGTTCTTGTGAGATCTTGTTACGTTTAGTCAGATTTCTCATAAATATTTTAATTTCGGTGGAAATTCTTTATAGTGGATAAAGGTCACTTCCTGAATGCAGAAGTATACACTACGAACGGTACAATTTATGAAGACACATGACAAAAATGTTTACATTTGTGCATTTGTCTTACAAAACTGGAATTGCTTTACATTAGGTCAGTGGTGCTTAACCTTGTTGGCGGTACTGAACCCCACCAGTTTCATATGCTTATTCACCGAACCCTTCTTTTGTGAAAAATAAAATGTGATTTTTTTTTTTTTTTTCAAATTCAAGACATAGGTATATGTTTTTACTCGAGCACCAAAATGAACCGTGCATTAACATCACTGTGTTCAAAGAACAAAACCAATACAATGCATGAACTCCCCCGTCACAACTACTTACATTTTTATGTGAGGTGCGCATCTGAGTGCGAGCGCGCGCGTGCGTCTGTATGTGTGTCTATTTGTTTTATTTACATCTTAAGCATTATTTTTGAATGTTTAATTGTTATTATAAGCATTTATAGTATTGAATTTATAGTATTGAATGTATTTATTGATATTATATGATGTACATATACATGTACGTATAGGTCAGTCAGCACAGGGTTGATCCTACTTTGCAAATCATGCAGCTAGGACGCCGACTAACATCACGTTCCGTTATATATGTCAATCCATGTTGTACATATTCGTCCGACCACTTTCTTTTTTACTCAACATAGTATTTATTTATTTATTTAAGGGACAATGTACAGGAACATTAAGCTCATAGAGACAGAGATGTACTGTACCAGATTATAGCTTATAGCTAGTTTCCATCTGTAGTCCCTAATTTAGAACGGCCAATTAACCTACAGTGCATGTCTTTGGATTGTGGGAGGAAACCGGAGCACCCAGAGGAAACCCACACAAGCACGGGGAGAACATGCAAACTCCACACAGAAACGCCCAGGCCAGGAATCGAACCCGGGCCTTCTTGCTGTGAGGCGGACGTGCTAACCACTACGCCACCGTGCCGTAGTATGGATTAAAACATTAAGAAAGAAATCACACCAGTCACAATTCGACGACTGAGCGCACCAAATTTCCTGCAGCACAGATTGGCCAAGCAATGTAGCGTGATCACCTGCAGCCAGTGATGGCCAAGCGGGGCGTGTCGTCATGAATTTGAGTCAGGTGTGTGTCTTGACCTCCGCCGAACCCCTGAGACTGACTCACCGAACCCCTAGGGTTCGATCGAACCCAGGTTAGGAACCACTGCATTAGGTGGTGGTAGAAAACTTTTATCTTTCTGTTATTCAACCTCACATTATCTTGTGATCAGTGATCTGCACATTTTGGTGATTCTCTGTCCTTGTGGGAGGGCTTTATAGAGAACCAGGAAGATGTGGCCTTCCTTCATGAAAAGTTTGGTCTCATCATGGGGCAAGCGCCACATCAATACAACCACCGACATAAAAGTATCTAAGAGGCAAACCCAGCCTGCTTGGAGAAACAATAGATTTTTGCGGAGGTAGAAATGTACGTGGAACAATGACCGTCATAAATGGTCTCTCGCACTGCTGATAGGCATCATGACTGCGTAGCAAAATTATTCACATTCCTAAGGCAAGTGAATATTCCTTCGCCCATATTTTTGAGACGGACCACCTCTAACGTCACCCAGAATCGTCATGCCATGGGCATGGTAGTCCCAGTCATGGTTCTCATATTTCAACTGGCTATGTGAGACCCAGCTGGCTGAGTCCCTCGAGAACTATAGAAAACAGTGCCACCAGACTTCAATTTCTGGGTTATTACTTACCGGGCTTGGTTGTTCTGGCTCACTACTATGACTGTTAGGATAAGTTTGTGTGAGAGTGACCTTCACCTATTTTTCAAGGTCACAGAGGAAAATGTGTATATTAGGTTTATAGATATTTACTTGCCGCACACTCAAGCTGGGGCTTTCAAACTTGCTATGATTGTTCTATATTGATATACAGTATTATAAAATGGTCTGCTGGTGATTAGCACATCCGCCTCAGCAAGAAGACCTGGGTTTGATTCCCAGCTTCGGCATTTCCGTGTGGCGTTTGCGCGTTCTCCCCATACTTCTATTTAGGATTGCTGGTTCAGGAACAGTAGTACAATCTGTAAAAATCACACATCAGTGTAGTTTGACCCGATTTGTCTGGTTCAGTGGAAGCAACCATAGGTGGTACGTCTTTTCTCTCTTTTTTTGCTGGTATGACAGCTGCTTGGTGTATTTAGGTGACTGGGCATAATATTTCGGTGCGGTTATTCGGAATGGCTTTTATTTTGTAATTAGCAAAATAAGGGAAGCAAGTTAATCTTTTGTTGATTTTCTGTGGTTTCTGCGATTCATTGTGTACGATAGGAAGTGAAGGTGCATTTTGTTTTGTTTTAGCTTGAGTTATCACAAAACATTTTAAACTGCTGATATGTCCAGTCTGTTTTTTCCCCTTAGTGCGTGCAACTATGGTGGAACGATGGCATTGCGGTTTGCACGTTGACTTCCCAGCAAGAAAATTCCGTGTTTCTGCATACTTTGCATGTTCTTCCTCTGTAGTTGTGGGTTTCCACCCACAGTCCAATAACATATACATTTGGCTAAGTGGACATTCCGGGTTTCCACCTGCCGCTATCCAGTGCTGTAGTGGTGGGTACATGCCGTGTACCCACTTGTTTTAGTGGCTGGGTTGCGTGTTCTGACTTAATTTGGTCTACTTTATACTTGACCAACGTAAATTTCCGTGACTGTGTACATAAAAAGCGGAGATGAAGTGCTAAATAGTTTCAAAGCCAAAGCTGCACCCTACCCACACTCCGTGCTGCTGCGCGCCTCGGTCGCTTCACTGCCATCGTGTACTCACTTCTTATTTTTTGACCACTACAGCACTGCCTTTATCCATTGTTGGCAGAGACAAGCTCCAGGCTATTGCTTTAGGATTAAGCACTCTAGCAAATGAGTAAGTCAGTGAATTTTAACTACAGTTTTAACTGTCACTCTCGAACGGACAGCCTTGAATGGCTCTCAAAAGTTGTGGGACCTTCCGAGCATGACTAATTTGCAGTGACACTTCTCAGAACATTTCTTGGCAGGTATATGAAAAAAAAACACCCCAATTCCTTCATTCTCTGAACTGCTCAATCTTAATTAGGGTCCAGGGGATCTCAGCGAAGTCTGGACATGGGCAGAGTGCACCATTTGCAGCTTGCCAGGTCTTCGTAGGACAGAAACATGCTGACAGAACCCCGGCTTGGCCTATGCTGTACGACCAACAGCAATGGTTCTTTTACATGCTTCTCACCACATACAGCAAGTGACATGGAAGGCCTTTGATGACCCGTTAGCCAATGGACAGCAGTGACAATTTAGTGATAATTGGAATGGCGTAATTGTGATATGATGTGATATGGAATGGTGTAATCGGGGGTTGAAGCCCTGACCCTCGGATCAGTAGGCCAGCACCTTAAGCTCTGAGCTACCATCACTGCTCCATGAAAAAGTCTCATATCTATTCCGTTTTATTTGAAAATAATTCTGTCAGTTTTCTCATGTTGGTCAGCCAACTGACATCACAACCAGTGATTTTGACCTGTTTGGATTTCATCAAGTCTTTTTTCACAACTCAATCAAAACAGCTATCGTATCCATAGCAACATTTGGAGAGCTTCACTGACGGTAGTTTTCCTCAGAGCCTACAAGTGATCTGTATCTCTCATGAGGTAAGTGTGCCCTTTCCTTTGTATTTTTCAGTCTCATGGCAACCCCCCAAAAAAAAAAAAAAAAAAAAAAAAAACCCAGAGAAGATATATGCATGGTACATACTTCATCATACATGCAAAGTAACCATCTATTATCACTCAACTCAATTTAACTTTGTGCACCTTCCCTCTGCAGTGAGAGCTTTGTCATGTGTCTTTGCTTTTTGCCCAAGCACACACGGCACGTTCGTTTTGGAGACAAAGTCAGAGAGGCTAGATTGAGATGGTTTGGACATGTACAGAGGAGGGATAGTGAGTATATTGGTAGTAGGATGTTGAGGCTGGAACTACCAGGCAGAAGGCCTAGAGGAAGACCAAAGAGACGATTCATGCATGTGGTGAAGGAGGACATGAAGGTAGTTGGTGTAAGAGAAAAAAATGCAAAGGATAGGGTGAGATGGAGGCAGATGATTCGCTGTGGCGCCCCCTGAAGGGAGAAGCCGAAAGGAAAAGAAGAAGAAGATCCAGAAAGTTCACATTCAGCCACTTGCATGCCTTGTGATCCCAGTCTTTATTAGCAATTATTTTTCTTTATTTAACCTGGAAGTCTCATTGAGAATAAGAACCTCTTTTACAAGAGAGACCTGACCAAGATAGCTGCCAATCACAGCATACGTATTAAAATGTAAAAAATATAACATATGAAACAAATCCACAATAAAACTAGAACAACCATTAAAACATGATGGACTTCTCAAGAGAAACAAGCACACATCTCCTTCACCACATTCTTTATTCTTTTGGACGATTCCTGCAAGCCTACGATGCACAGCAGAAAAATGCAGATTTTCCCAGATCAATTAAAACTTGAGACAAATTGAAAAGTAACCACTTCACGGAGCAAAGCTGGTAACTACAAGAGCTATTACAGAGAAAAAGTTACAGAAGCAGGATGGAAGTTTGCCCAATATTGCTTTATAGATGAAAATGTACCAGTGCTGTTGTCCACGAATGGTCATTGATGTGTCCAGCCTACCAGATCATAAAGAATGTTCTGGGGAGTGAGGAACCCTGCATTTATGAAATGTAAAGATGCATGATACACTGAATCAAGGTGACATAAAATGCATATACAATATGTCACCATAATCAGTCACAGACAGGAACATGACCTCCACAAGATTTTTCTTAGCTAAAAAGTAAAGCAAGATTTGTTTCCAAAATAAAAGCCAATTTTCACTTTTAAGATTCCTGACTAGAGTAGTAGTACTACAAACATTAAATTAGAGTTTGTCATCTATTCATGTACTGTACCCAAATACAAACACCGGATTCTAAAAAAAAAGTTGCCACACTATACAAATTATGAATAAAAACCTGAATGCAATGATGTGGAAGTGCCAAATTTCAATATTTCATTCCGAATAGAGCATGGATGACAGGGTCAAAAAAATTTGAACTGAGAAAATGTATAATTTTCAGGGGGAAATATGTTGATTTTAAATTTCATGGTGTCAACAAATCTCAAAAAAGTTGGGACAAGGCCATTTTCACCACTGTGAGGCGTCCCCTCTTCTTACAACAGTCTGAAAACATCTGGGGACTGAGGAGACCAGTATCTCAAGTTTAGAAATATGAATGCTGTCCCATTCTTGTCTAATACTGGCCTCGAACTGTTCAACTGTCTTAAGCCTTCTTTGTTGCACCTTCCTCTTTATGATGCGCCAAATGTTCTCTATAGGTGAAAGATCTGGACTGCAGGCCGGCCATTTCAATACCCGGATCCTTTTCCTACATGGCAATGATGTTGCAGTTAATGCTGCAGGTGGTCTGGCATTATCATGTTGAACAATGCAAGGTCTTCTCTGAAAGAGACGACGTCTGGGTGGGAGCGTATGTTGTTCTAGAACCTGAATATACCTTTGTGCATTGACGGTGCCTTTCCAGATGTGCAAGCTGCCCATGCCACACGCACTCATGCAACCCCATACCATCTCAGATGCAGGCTTCTTTCTGTACCTTGCGCTGATAACAACTTGGGTTGTCCTTGTCAAATTTAGTCCGGATGACATGGCGTCCCAGTTTTCCATAAAGAACTTCGAATCATGATGTGTCTGACCACAGAGGTTTTCCACTTTGCCACACTCCATTTTAAATGACCCCTGTCCCAGAGAAAACACCTGCACTTCTGCGTCATTTAGAAATGGCTTCTTCTTTGTACTGTAGAGTTTCAGCTGGCAACAGCGGATGGCACGGTGGATTGTGTTCACCGAAAATGGTTTCTGGAAGTATTGCGGTTTTTCGGCCTTGACCCTTACGCGGAAATTGTTCCAGATTCTCTGAATCTGTGCATGATGTTATCCACTGTAGATGATGATAACTTCAAACTCATCAGCAATTTTCACTGGGAAACACCTTTCAACTTCACTATCTTTCTGTGCAACATTGGGGGGAAATGGTGATCCTCTACCCATCTTCGCTTCTGAGAGACACTGCCACTCTGAGATGCTCTTTTTATACTCAGTCATGTTGCCAATGGACATCATTAGTGGTAATTGGTCTTCCAGCTGTTCGTTATAAGTGCAATGGACTTTTCCAGCCTCTTATTGCATTCAGTTTTTATTCACAATTTGTATAGTGTCCCAATTTTTTTGGAATCCGGTTTGTACTTGTACAAGGAAACCTTTCAATGGATTTTCCTTCAAATATATATATATATATATTAAAAAAAATCTGTACTCACCAGGTTGCTGGGTGCATGCTTTTGCGAAGACCATGAACGTTTATTGCGTATTTAAGATCAACTTTATGCTCAACAATGTAGTTTGTAATGTTTGAAATGCAGCCTGAAGTTCTTGCATTGCCAAAACTATGGCAGGAGCATGGGTGTAAATAATGTATTATCAAGATATAAATACATTTTTGCTTGAAAGTTTACAAAGATCATTTATGAAAATAGAAAACAGAATAGGCCCCAAAATAGACCCGAGGGACACCTTTGCTTATCTTAATGGCTTAGGAAGCTTATCTCCAACAAAAAACAGTTTATCATGCTATCTTTCTAATAGAACTTTATTCAACATTTTTTGGTACTGTACAGGGGTTTTGATGTAGGCAGGCCCAAACAAAAAATTACAGGTTACAAGGCATGGAGAACTATGACAAAATGAAGCATTTTAAAGTAATGAAGATTTCTACCGAATGTGTCCAGGAAATACTCGTTGTGTGCTTGTGGCATCTAGTGGTCAGTATTATGAATTGTAGTTCACAGTGGACTAGGTCTTTGTTTCCAGTTACAGAACATCAAATACCCGGGTATCAATAAACGTTATTTGCAATAAAGGGTGTCAGTAAAATTTGCTTCAGAACAACCTCGAGTTCCATCGAGTGCCCGTGAAGGAGTTCAAAGAGTCCATCAAATTCTTTCGACTGAAGCAGCGGTCAAAGAGGCCGAGTCTAGACCAAGCAACATTGTAAGTGACTCTTGGGAGGGTGTCAGCACTTTTTTTGGGATATGGTTTTGCCCATTAATGTTAGGGGCTGCATGCAACATTTGAGTGTAGGAGCCATCAAGAGATCCATCTAAGGTGGAGATAAGTGACCAGTATTTGCATTCGTACAATAAATCAACTGTGACAACAAAAACAGTGCATCAATCTGGAAATAATACTGTAATCTTTACACTTTTAAATGTAATCATCTTCTTTTCCTTTCAGCTTTTCCCTTTTTTCAGGGGTCGCCACAGCAAATCATCTGATTAGCATGTTTGATTTGGCATGGATTTTTACGTCAGATGCCTTTCCTGACACAACCCTTTAGCTAGGGGCAGAAACACGCTGACGGTTATGCAGCTCCTCTTTACAAAAGTCAGCAATGGTTCTTTTACATGAACCTCTCACCATAGACAGTGAGAGACATGGCTGGCCTTTGATAATCCAGTTAACTGCAGACAATCAATTCATATTACACTTTTAAATTCTTTCAACTCAAGCAGACGGGGCAGTGGTGGCCTAGTGGTATAGGGCACTGGATCGCTGATCCAAAGATTGGGGGTTCGAGTCCCACTCTCCACAAGGTTGTCACTGTCCCCCCCAGTGCAGCTAACTGGGTTATCAAAGGCCGGCCATGTCTCTCACTGTCTATGGTGTGAGGCATGTAAAGGAACCATTGCTGACTTTCGACAAGAATAGGCTGCAAAGCCGTCAGCGTGTCTCTGCCCTGCGATGGCCTGGCCAGCTGTCCAGGGTGTACTCTGCCCTCACCCGGAGTTGGCTGGGATGGGCGCCAGCCTCCCCGTGACCCTAATTAGGATTAAGCGGTTACAGAAAATGAACTGAAAAACTCAAGCAGCACAACATACTGTCAACTCTTTCATTTTGCCCCCAAGTTTTGCCCCAAAGTCCACAACTTGCCCTCCACTGATGTCTTATAGTTTATTCGGAGTTTCCTCGACTGGTTCCATATATAGGATCCCGAACTACTTCGTGCTTCAATTCATGCGGCTTCAGTGCATCGCAGTTTTTTTTTTTGTTTTTTTTTTAAATATCCATTGAATTTAAAAAATAAGGAAATTAAGGAAGAATAGGGGAAAAAGTTAAGGAAAATGCCACAAAACAAGGCCAATTGTGCAAAAAAAACCCAAACAAACAAACAAAAAACAACCCAAAACCCCCCAACAAAACTACAGTACAGTACTTACATTTTTATGTGAGGTGCGCATATGAATGTGTGCATGCACAGCTGCGTGCACATCTGTATGTGTGTATATTTATACTGTATTTAATTTACATCTTGTGCATTATTTTTAAATGTTTATTTGATATTATAAGTATTTATAGCTTTGAATATGTCTGTCTGTCTGTCTTCCTTTCGGCTTTTCCCCCTTTTACTTGGGAGTCGCCACAGCGAATCATCTGATTCGCACGTTTTGATTTGACAGAGGTTTTTACGTCGGATGCCCTTCCTGTCACAACCCTTTAGCAAGGGACAGAAACACGCTGACGACTTTGCAGCTACTCTTTACGAAAGTCAGCAATGGTTCTTTTACATGCCTCTCACCATAGACAGTGAGAGACATGGCCCGCCTTTGATAACCCAGTTAGCTTCACTGGGGGGGGGGGGGGGGTGACAGTGACAACCTTGTGGAGAGTGGGACTCGAACCCCCAACCTTTGGATCAGCGATCCAGCGCCCTATACCACTAGACCACCACTGCCCCCATAGCTTTGAATATGTATTTATAGATATTATATACACATATACATGTATGTATACACCAGTCAGGGGGTTGATACTACTTTGCGGAATTCGGCGGTTGCGGAGGGGATCTCGGTTACAATTAACCGTGGAAAGTGAGGCACCCCTGTATTACTCCTTTTTGTTGTTTATAATGTTTTGTTTTTGCCTGAGTGCGCTTCCTTGTGGATGTACTTTAGTTCTATAAGCCCATGTGTGTTTCACAGAAAAGGGTCCAGAATCAGGGCAATCCTGATGGGAAGGCAGGAACGAGAATAAAAGGGCCGTGAGCAGAAAGCTGGGTGAAGACTTTGCTGAAATTTAAAGAAGGACATGACATCAGAAAACATATGTATGTAAGAAGGACATGACATCAGAAAACATATGTATGTTTTCTGATGTCATGTCCTTCTTTAAATTTCAGCAAAGTCTTCACCCAGCTTTCTGCTCACGGCCCTTTTATTCTCGTTCCTGCCTTCCCATCAGGATTGCCCTGATTCTGGACCCTTTTCTGTGAAACACACATTTTTCAGTGACGTCATTGCAGATACCCGGCTGTGAGCAAAGCGGAAACCTCGGCGTCCTTAGTCACGTGTTTTCGTCAGAGCGAATCAAACGCCGAAGCAGTGTTTCGAAGGGACGGATATTTTTACACCACGCTTTAGTCCTCGGTCCCTACAGACATGTCCTATGCTCAACCGCTTCCGGTTATCTTGAGCATTCGAGCGGACTGAAGTTGGATTTATTACTGTTGTCTCGTTCCGACGAATTAAGAAAAAAAGCAAAACAAAAACAAACAAACAAACAAACAAAAAAAAATCCTTCATTGATTCCATTTTATCTGCCAAGATCCTGACACCTGATTGGTCGCTAGCACATCGCGGGGAACCAATCAGAAGCAGCGTTGTTTGGTAAGCAGTGAGTTTCTATAAACAAAACAGGACACAGAGAAGTCAGGACGAAACCGAACGGGGTCTGAATGCCCCCTGAACTGGACCCAGTTTCTAAATCCGGCAAAAACTCACAGTACAGCTGGTAACGATTTTATGTTGATTTTATGTATGTTTGGTGGAAGATCAGCGTATATAATCTACTAACTTCACGACCTGTCAATAACCCACAGTAATGTGAAGTAAATGGGATTTTTAAATAAAATAAAATAAATAAATGTTACATACTAAACCCACTGGTTAGAAGGCCGGGATTAGTAGTAGGTCGTGGAGCTTCAATCACGAGACCGCTGGAGAGAATGGTCCATGTGTGCCCAGCTCAGCAGGACCACCCCACCAATATCCTCACCAGATCCCAATGACACACACATGGACATTTTTCGAAGTTCTCGAAACTTCTGTTATGCAGCGATGGCATTAGGCTGACTGGATATTCTGTTGACAGGTAGATAAGGTGCTGTTTTAAACTGAAGAGCCTTATGTTTTTGTTTATCTTCAAAGTGACGACCTGTCTGTCTTCCTTTCGGCTTTTTCCCTTTTACTCGGGAGTCGCCACAGTGAATCATCTGATTCGCACGTTTTGATTTGGCAGAGGTTTTTACGTCGGATGCCCTTCCTGTCACAACCCTTTTAGCAGGGGACAGCAACACGCTGACGGCTTTGCAGCTACACTTTACGAAAGTCAGTAATGGTTCTTTTACATGCCGCTCACCATAGACAGTGAGAGACATGGCCCGGCTTTGATAACCCAGTTAGCCGCACTGGGGGGGGGACAGTGACAACCTTGTGGAGAGTGGGACTCGAACCCCTAACCTTTGGATCAGCGATCCAGCGCCCTATACCACTAGACCACCACTGCCCCTCTTCAAAGTGACTACCTGTACGGCACCGTATTCCAACGAGGTTATGCTATTTGTAGGGCATCTCGAAAAAGAGATTTCGCACATGCGCGAGCTGACGTCAGTCAAGTGGTCAACATGGTGACGGAAGAACATGAGTTCCATGTCAGGGATAAATTTTCAGCGTTAGAAGAGCTTGAAAAACGCATTCAGTTGTTCCAACAGCATCACTACATTCAATGGGCAGTGGTGGTGTGGGGCTCTGGATTGCTGATCTTAAGCGAGTTTCTGTTCCTTGCTCAAGGGTTGTGACCTGCACCTTGTGCACACCCCCCCCCCCCCCTAAAAAAAAAAAAAAAAAAACCTGTCAGAGTCTTCAACAAGTTGATGTTGGACGGCGTACGGAAGAAGAAGAAGAAGAATTGTACTAAATATATTTTTTGTTAATCGTACCATTTCGCGCACTTGAAATAATCCTGGTAAAATGTATCTATAACCAATGGGATATCCATACGCCAAAGCATATGCCGTACGCTTAACTTTACGGAAGCCTTCGAAAGGACCACTTTTCTGTGGGCGTGCTCCTGTTGATACAGATTTGAACTTTTTGCCCCATGGATGCAGTGCAATTCTACTTCAACAAACTTTATAGCGGGATTGAATACCCACTTAGATTGCTTCGCCGATCGTTTGATAGCGTTTACGATTGCAAGTGTCCTTCTTTTATACAATTGAATGCGTTTTTCAAGCTCTTCTAATGATGAAAATTTATCCCCGACATGGAACGCATGTTCTTCAGTCGCAATTTTGACCACGTGACTGATGTCTGCTAAACATACGTCAGAATGATTAACCTCATTTCTGGTAGGTGGCGCGTCCGTGCACATGTGCAAAAAGATTGCCGTATTAATAGCAAAAAATATATCCCGTACGGTGCCATACAGGTAGCCACAGCCTTTTATTTTCCATTATCAGTTAATTTTGGCTGAATACAAAGATTTTGAGGTAAAACTACCCATTGGTAGTACAATAGGCCTTCGTTATTCGTGGGGATTTGGTTCCGGCCCCTCCCGCAAATGAAGATAATCCGCGAGTTCTGTACCCGGAAGTAAAATCCAATGCGCGAGTGATCAACCGGAAGTAAAATACTATGTATCTATTACATGCGCTAAAATATGGTTTTAAACACATTCTATAGACAGTCTTACTCAGTAATACAGTATTAATGTAGTAAAATGTAGTAATGATTAAGAAAAACTTAATTTTTTACTGTGATATTTATTGATAATAAAATATAAACATTTTACAGCGCATATATATATATATATATATATATATATATATATATATATATATATATATATAGCGCACGCCATAGTTACAAACATAGTTGCAAACTAATATCTGGATGAAATGTAGCAAAAATACTCTTTTAGGTAAAAACAATCATTTAGATGATATTTAGATGTATGAAAACTTTAAAAAGTTATGATATCATCAGCTGATCTGTTGTGCGTTTCTGTCTTGAATGTCTTTTTTCCGAATGCCAACTAAGGTTTATTCCCACATTCCAAAAAAATTTAGGTGAAAATTCTGAGTGGTTTCAAAGTTATGGCCCATTCAAATTTTGGACTGTCCACAACCTTTTGGACTTCTTGAATGCCGATACTGATTTGTAACAGTTTTTCTTAGAACTTTTTGGGTCTAGCTTAGAAAACCAGCGTCTAGTATTCATTGGGTCATGTGAGACACTAATGGGACAGAATTTGTCATTTCATGCCATGATCTTGTATTTTCATCGTTGTCCCTTATTAAATATGCTGACCTGCTCACTAACATTATCTTGAAACAAAGGATTCTTTCTTTCTTTCTTTCTTTCTTTCTTTCTTTTTTTTTTATATAAAAAAAGGTTGCTGGTTGCACTGAAGTTCTGTTTGGATTTTCCACGGTGATTTGACTCATCCAGTCAGCACAAAGGTTACTATTTTCAACTATAGACATTTTTAGACTTTGTTCTGCAATAACACACCTATTTCAACTCAAGCTTTTGAGTAACCAAATATAGATTTAGTCACTGCCTAAATCTACAGATCTCAGTAGATATGTCTATTGATGGGAGTCTGAGCCTGGTGTTAAGATTAGCATGGCTCTTTTAAGGGATGGTGGAAATGTCGTCAACTTCCGCTAAATCCAGGGTCCGGTTGTAGGGGCAGCAGCAGTGAGGTCCAGACGTCCCTCTCCCCATCCACTCTTTGACTCGTAGTCTTCAATTGATCGGCTTAACTCCCTCTTCACCACGATGGACTGGTACAAAATACGCTTTACAGCAGAGGCCACCTGTTGATCTTCTGCTCCATCCTTCCTTCACTTGTGAACAAGACCCTAATATACTTGAACTCCCCCACTTGGAGCAGGACCTCATTCCAGCCCTTCACGAGATGGATGGTTCCAGAGCACAAGCTATGCGTTGAGGCAAGTCTGACTATATCTAGTTGGTATCGCTCCACCTCACGCCCCAGGTCAGGCTCCTTCCCCGCCAGAGAGGTGACATTCCATGTCCCAAGAGTCAGATTCAGTAGCCGAGGATCGTCCAACAGAACCCAACTCGCAGTGCTAGGACCCTTTATAGTACCTCCCACCAGGTGGTGGGTTCAAGGGAAGACAGACACATCTTCTTTTTTGGGCTGTGCCTGGCCGGGCTCCATGGGCGGAAGCCCATTGACCAGGCACTCACATTCCACCCCCTTCTCAAGGCCTGGCTCCTGGGGGAACCTGGGTGACCTGTGTCCTGGCAAGGGAAACTGTGTCCTTGTTTTGTTTCTCCATATACGGGTCTTTTGAACCAAACTTCATCTGGACCATTGCTTGGCTGACCCTACCAGGGCCATAATACCTCCGACACCATGGCTGCTATGATTATAAGGACACACAAACCCCTGCACCACGATAAGGCAGGGGGCTTTTTAGGAAACAGGTAAGTAGTCTCCTCAACATTTGCTATGGTCGGGAGTGAAAGAGGGAAAGGTTAATATTGGGTTTTCTCTTCACTTGCTGATTTCCACTTTCATTTGTATCGCACATCTTAGTTTAACTCCCCGTTTAACAAGTTCATGTGTCCTGTTCATGTGAATGTGTGGTGTTTTGCTCAGCGAATGTTTGCCCACCTGAGTTTGAGTTAAATTATTCTATGCAACCTTGAGCAGTGGTGTATGAGCCTCTTTGGGGTTTTTGTTTGTTTGTTTGTGTTCGGTTTTATTAATCTGTTAAATGAAAAAGTTATTGGATTTCCTGGGGTAGTACAGACATGGCACAATCATCCAAGTTTTGTTTCATGCCTTTGGAGCTCCATTCAGGAGCTCTGCTGTTACCTCCACCAAGAAGGTGGTTTTTTGAGCTTATTACCCCCATTTCACTGGAGCACGGCATGCAAGGATTGTAGCGAAAAGGCGCGGAACACAGTCGACGGAAGAGCTTCGGAATTTTCACACGGAAAATGGGTGAAAATCCTTCGGAAAAGTGGAAATTCTTATTCCCCCATTTCACTGGACTACGGCATGCAAGGATCGTCTAGCGGAAAGGCGCGGAACGCAGTCTACAGAAGAGCTTCGGAATATTTACATGGAAAATGGGTGAAAATCCTACGGAAAAGTGGAAATTCTTACACTCTCGGAACATTCACAGCATGTGTGGAACAGGTACGCCAAAGTGAACCCACGGAACACTCACGGAATTTTTTTCCGTGAACGTGCTTTTGAACATGGTTAAAAGCACGTTCACGAAATATTTTGGTCTGCCACAATCATATGGAAGTGGAGGAAGACTTAAGGAATAACTACGGACTCACACGGAATGACACGAAAGATGAGGGAATAATTGCGGTACGTTTGCGGATGACAACAATTTTTGATTTTGTAAGTCTGCCGTGCTCCAGTGAAATGGAGGTATATGGTTTATTTGCTGATCTGTCTGTTTCTTTGATTGTTTACAACGTAACACAAAAGGTTAAACAGATTTTGGTTAAGTTTTTTTGAAGGGGTGGAGTACAGCATAAGTAACACTGAAAACAAAACAAGATTTTGTTCTGGATTCAGGAATTTTTTTTAAGGATTTTTCATCATTGCGCATCATCATCATCATCATCATCATCATCTTCCGCTAAGTCCAGGGTCGGGTCGCGGGGGCAGAAACCTAAGCAAAGAGGGCAAGACGTCCCTCTCCCCAGCCCCTTCCTCCAACTCTCCCGGGGGGACACCGAGGCGGTCCCAGACCAAGCCGAGAGACATAGTCCCTCTAGCGTGTTCTAGGTCGACCCCAGGGTCTCTTCCCGATTGGACATGCCCGAAACACTACACCAGGGAGGCGTCCGGGAGGCATTCTGACCAGATGCCCAAGCCACCTCAACTGTCAATCATTGCACAATGGGGCAATTTTTTTCCAAAAATGCGTTCATGTCCATAAGAATCTATTTTGTATTGCAGTCTATCACAAAGTAAAGCTAGATCAGAATCCAGCTTGCATTTCAAATAAGATCCTACAATATTGACTGTTAAAATATTAAAGACATGGGGGAGGGGGGTAATTAGCAGAAATGGAAATTAGCTAGCTTGGTGGAGGTTTGCGCTCTGATTGTTTGGTCATTTATTTAGGTGTGTTTCCTGTAACAAAAATATTAATCCCCAGGACTGAGAATGTTAATTGCTCTTTGTGTGTGTGTGTGTGTGTGTGTGTGTGTGTGTGTGTGTGTGTGTGTGTGTGTGTGAAAATTAAAGGAGATCAATAGGTTGTCCAATACTAAAATCAGCCTGTCCCGACCTTAACTACACCACGCAGTCATATTTCGGTGTCTTACGTAGAGCGGGGTGTTGTACTGATAATGGCGGTGTCCAGTGGCAAGAAATTGTCATGGAAACTACGTGAGTAAATTTAAGTTTTCATTGCCTTTGTTTAGAAATAATCAGCCAGATTCTTTTCAGTATGGAATGTGTTTTTAAAAAAATAATTGTTAGATTAAAGGAACTCGTATCTATTGTTTCATCTTAAAATTTTTATTTATTGCTGTAAAGGCATTTCTGATCTGCATAAGTCCTGATAGTTTGTCCTGTCTGGCTATCAGGAATACTTTCACATTTCGAACTTACTTGATGTAGCATTACAATTACAAATTCTCATGTTTTATTCGTATTTCTGATACGCTTTAGAAGATATAGTGGCCCACTCAAGCAATGTATCTTCACTGGTGTTGGGTAAATCATCAAGTCGCTTACTGGCTACAGGAGGAGAGGACTGCAGAGTCAACATCTGGGCCATCAACAAACCCAACTGCATTATGGTAGTGTCCTTCTTACCTCAGTGTTCGTGTTCAAGAATAAATGTTCCAAAGCATGTGTTTAATATGTTCCTCCGAGACAGTTTCTGTATTCCATAAGATGTCCATTTGTGTTCGTGTAGAGTTTATCAGGCCACACAAGTCCTGTGGAATGTGTTCAGTTCAGTACCTCAGAGGAGCAGGTGATAGCTGGTTCTCAGTCAGGCTCTCTGCGCGTCTGGGATCTAGAGGCTGCTAAAAGTGAGTTTTGTGCTTTGCGTATAGAGGAAAAACTAATAGGACCCCTACACCTTCATGCAGTGTTCATATCAACTATCAAAAAGGGGTTTAATGTGGGCGCAGGCTACAGTGGCTACAGGATAACTGACACTTGGGATGCACAAACATGGGCTGAGATTATGGTTACTCCGTGAGTCTGTGTGCATAAATGTGGTATGTTTATTTGTTTTCAGTATTTCGGACATTGACGGGCCACAAGGCGAATATCTGCAGTGTGGACTTCCACCCGTATGGCGAATACTTGGCTTCTGGCTCCATGGACACTAACATTAAGGTGACAGAATTACACATACACTCCTTTTACTATCTGTCCAGTTATTTGTATATTGTACTTTAAAGTGTAACTTTGTTTATTTATAGATTTGGGATGTGAGGAGGAAAGGGTGTGTGTTCAGGTACAAGGTAAGTTATTATACTCTGACTGACAGCACAGGTATTCGGTTAAACTTTTTGAATGTTCAGATGTATAAAATGGACGGAGCTAGAATGATCGCAGTAAGAATAAATGCACACACTTTATATATAAATGACTGCAATCTCAATCAATACACGTACAAATATATTTTTCCTTCGTTCATTTTCTGAACCACTTAATCCTAATTAGGCACCAGCCTCCCCGCAACCCTATTTCAACTGACCCCGGGTGAGGATAGAGTACAGCCTGGATGGCTCACCAGGCCATCACAGGGCACAAACACGCTGACCGCTATGCAGCTCCTCTTGTCCATAGTCAGCAGTGGTTCTTTTTGTAAGCCACAGACAGTGAGAGACATGACTGGCCTTTGATAACCCAGTTCGCTGCACTGGGGGTATTTTTCATTTCATATGAATGCAGGGGAAAGAAAAAGACCACTGTAGTACCAACACACTCACCACTGTTCACACTCATATTTACACATGGGGTAATTTCGAACACCCATTTATCCAAAATGTGTACTGTATGTATTTTGACTGTGGAGGAAACCGGAATACCCAGTAGAGACCATGCAGACCATGCAGAAGTCCACACAGAAGCACTTTTTTGGAGCCCACGGCTCAAACCCTCTCGCTTTATGGTGGATATGATAACCAGTATGCCACCGTCCCACCCATGTTAAAGGATGGGGGGGGGGAATCACATTATAGAATCATCCATTCATCCATTTTCTGAACCGCTTATTCCTAACTCAGGTCGCAGGGAGGCTGGAGCCCATGTCACCCGTCTCTGGGTGAGGGCAGGGTACACCCTGGATAGCTCCCCAGGCCATCGCAAGGCTGACTTATACAATGATTAAACATTAATTTGGAAGAATGATGGTTTGACAGTATATTCAGTAATGTACAGTATTTACACGAACTCGTCCAAGCACAGTAATCTGCCATATGAATCAAAATGTCCATCATACAATGTTATAAGACCCTTTAAAAAATTCCTGAGTTCATAATTAGACTTGGACCATCTTCAAGATCTAATGGAGACTTCTTTGTCTAAACTCCTGCCTCTGGGCAATCTTCTTCTTTCTTCTTCTTTTCCTTTCGGCTGTTCCCTTCAGGGGTCGCCACAGCAAATGATCTGCCTCCATCTCTCCCTATCCTCTGCATCTTCTACTCTTACTCCAACGACCTTCATGTCCGCCTTCACTGCATCCATTAATCGTCTCTTTGGTCTTCCTCTGGGCCTTTTGCCTGGTAGTTCCAACCTCAGCATCCTACGACCAAGATACTCACTATCCCTCCTCTGTACATGTCCAAACCATCTCAATCTAGCCTCTCTGACTTTGTCTCCAAAACATCTAACATGTGCTGTCCCTCTGATGTACTCATTTCTGATCCTATCCATCCTCGTTACTTCCAAAGAGAACCTCAACATTTTCATCTCTGCTACCTCCAGCTCTGCCTCCTGTCTTTTCCCCAGGGCCACTGTCTCTAAACCATACAACATTGCTGGCCTCATCACCGTCTTCTACACTTTTCCCTTCATTCTTGCCGATACTCTCCTATCACACATCACACCGGACACTTTTCTCCATCCATTATTAAATGAAAATTTGCAAATAAGTTTTTTGCATAATCCTGCGAACAAACAAACACCAGTGTAAAACGTCACCTCCGTAATAGAAATGGTTATTCCTGAGGTTGGCTTTTCCCTCTTCTTTAAAAAAAAAAAAACAAGTTCAGTCAGTGTTTATATACTTTTCACACAGGGTCATACTCAAGCGGTGCGCTCTCTGTCCTTTAGCCCAGATGGAAAGTGGCTTGCCTCAGCCAGTGATGACAGCACAGTTAAGGCAAGAATTGGCTTCTGTTGTACATTTTAAATGCTTTTTTCATTTCCCAATAACGTTTCTACTTATTCTGTGGGTTTTTTTTTTTCTTTTTTTTTGTATGTTCCTATTACTCTTTAGCTGTGGGATTTAATGGCTGGGAAGATGATCACAGAATTCACAGCACACACATCTGCAGTGTCTGTTGTCCAGTTCCACCCAAATGAGTATCTTCTGGCTTCAGGGAGTGCAGACAGGTACTGACTATATTTATTACAGAAGAAAAACCAAAGCACATGAATCCATTTTTCTGTTAACTGTTTGTCCATGACTTATATTATTAAACACACACACACACACACACACACACACACACACACACACACACACGAGTCCACCAACCAGGGGGTGAAGCAAAATCTCATGTAGTTGTATGTATTAAACTCTTCAATACTGTTTAATCCATCATCAGTAGGAGCTTCATGCATCCTACATTAAATAGAGACCTGCCTACTAGCACTGCTGAACATCTCATGGAAGGATGAAAAAATCTCAATGGAGGTTCACCAATCTGAAAAAAAGTCTAAAAATTGTTCCTCGGTTTGTAGATATTTTTTTGCAGCTTGGTGAACCTTTGGTCAGTAAAATGATGAGGTACAAAAAAAACAGCATCTGAACACAGCTTCCCAATTTTTGGGGGGAATCATGGTTTAAGAGCTATACTGTTTGTCTTCCTTTCGGCTTTTTCCCTTTTTACTCAGGAGTCGCCACAGCGAATCATCTGATTCGCACATTTGATTTGGCAGAGGTTTTTACGTCGGATGCCCTTCCTGTCACAACCCTTTTTAGCAAGGGACAGAAACACGCTGACGACTTTGCAGCTACTCTTTACAAAAGTCAGCAATGGTTCTTTTACATCAACCTCTCACCATAGACAGTGAGAGACACGGCCCGCCTTTGGTAACCCAGTTAGCCGCACTGGGGGGGGACAGTGACAACCTTGTGGAGAGTGGGACTCGAACCCCCAACCTTTGGATCAGCGATCCAGCGCCCTATACCACTAGACCACCACTGCCCCCGGTTTAAGGGCTATACTGACTTTTTCTTATTACATAATAAGACAGAGAGGGCTGTCAGCTAGTTGCTTTGTATTTGAGACAACACAGCAATAGCACGGCGCAGGGCATTGGGCCTGGGTTCTGATGTTGAAAAAACAAATGTACAGTAAAACCTCCGCTGACGAACGCTTAAACTCACGAACTTTTCGCCTCAAGAACATTAAATTTGCGAGCATATAGTCTCTGCTGACGAACTAGTTTTCGGCAGACGAATCAAACCACGCGGTCGAACAGCGCCACGGTGGCGGCCACGAGAAGCTGACGCACGCTCACGACGTCACAGTTCGTCACCCCCTTTCTTTGAGTGCGGACGTGGTTTGTGTTTGATAGACATTTTGGACCATATTGAGTGTACTTTTGCTATTCTTCTTCTTCTTTTACTTTCGGCTGCTCCCTTCAGGGGTCGCCACAGCAAATCATCCGCCTCCACCTCACCCTGTCCTCCGCATCTTCTTTTCTGACTCCAACGACCTTCATGTCTTCCTTCACCACATCCATAAATCTCTTCTTCGGTCTTCCTCGAGGCCTTCTGCCTGGTAGTTCCAACCTCAGCATCCTACTGCCAATATACTCACTATCCCTCCTCTGTACATGTCCAAACCATCTCAATCTAGCCTCTCTGACTTTGTCTCCAAAAATCTTACGTGGGCTGTCCCTCTGATGTACTCATTTCTGATCCTATCCATCCTCGTTACTCCCAGGGAGAACCTCAACATTTTCATCTCCGCTACCTCCAGCTCTGCCTCCTGCCTTTTCCTCAGCGCCACTGTTTCTAAGCCATACAACATCGCTGGCCTCACCACCATCTTGTACACTTTTCCCTTCATTCTTGCTGACACTCTCCTATCGCACATCACACCGGATACTTTTCTCCAACCATTCCAGCCTGCCTGCACACGCTTCTTCACCTCTTTTCCACACTCTCCATTGCTCTGGATTGTTGAGCCTAAGTACTTAAAATCCTCCACCTTCGTTATCTCTGCTCCCTGTAACATCACCATTCCTCCTGGGTCCTTCTCATTCACACACATGTATTCTGATTTTCTGAGGCTAACCTTCATACCTCTCCTTTCCAGGGCATACCTCCACCTCTCTAGATTTTCCTGCACTTGTTCTCTGCTCTCACTACAGATCACGATGTCATCTGCAAACATCATAGTCCATGGAGATTCTTGTCTCACCTCGTCTGTCAGCCTGTCCATCACCATAGCAAACAAGAAGGGGCTCAGAGCTGACCCTTGATGCAGTCCCACCTCCACCTTGAATTGCCGGTCACACCGACAGCACACCTCACCACTGTCTTACATCTCTCATACATGTCCTGCACCACTCTAACATACTTCTCTGCCACTCCAGACTTCCTCATGCAATACCACAGTTCTTCTCTTGGCACCCTGTCATATGCTTTTTCCAGATCCACAAAGGCACAATGTAGCTCCCTCTGACCTTCTCTGTACTTCTCTATTAACATCCTCAAGGCAAACATTGCATGTACTTTTGCTATTATGGGACCGAAAAAGACCCCACCACAGGCGGAGATCATTGAAAAACACGAACGAGGTGTGCGTTTGTGTGACAGCGTCCCAGTACCAGTACGCTAAGTCTACCATTGCTACCATCCTTAAGAACAAGGAAGCTATTAAGGGTGCGTGTGTGGCTAAGGGAGTTTCCAAACAGTAGGCGTTTCCAAACACTCCTTCCAAACAGTAAGTCCCTCCCTCCCTCCTCCTCCCACTCCATTCCATCAAGCCATCAACTACCATCACAAAGGTAAATAAAACCACTTTATTATACAGTACAGTTTATTTCTTTAATTACAATACAATAGCACATTTATTATACATAAAATAAGGTATATTTTTGTGTAGTTTTAAGGCTTATTTAGTAGAAAATTATGTTTTATGGGGACCTGGGAACGGATTATTCTCATTTTAATGGTTTCTTATGGGAAATAAATGTTCAGAAGACGAACTTTTCGCCTCACACACTTTCTGGGAACCAATTATGTTCGTGAGCTGAGGTATCACTGTATATAGAATTACAGAAGTGGACGCTGTAGGAAACCTAATGATGTATAAAGGACACGAATGGCTATAATTCACAATGCATTAATCAACTGCTAATGCTGCGCCCATCAATGTTACAGGCAGGCACATGCAGTATTTCAGTGTTTTCATTGGCTGTAATTTTATATACATACACTGTGGCTTGCAAAACCCCATGATGTTTTTCTACATTTTGTCATGTTACAAATATAAATGTATTTTATATGTGGTGGACCAACACAAAGTGGTGCATATTTGTGAAGTGGAAGGGAAATGATGCATGTCCTTTTGAGAATTTTTTTTACAAATAAAAATCTGAAAAATGTGGGGTGCATTTGTAATCAACCCCCATTACTCTAATAACCCAATAAAACCCGTTTCCTTCAAAATTCACCTAATTAAACAGTCCACCTCTGTGTAATTGATTCTCAGTATGAATACAGCTGTTCGGAGAAAGACTCAGAGGTCTATGAGAGAACATTAGTGAACAAACAGCATCATGAAGCCCAAGGGACATACCAGACAGGTCAGGGATAAAGTTGTGGAGAAGTTTAAAGCAGGTTAGGTTATAAATAAAACCCTTCAGTCCATCATTTTAAAATGGAAAAGTATGGCACGATTGAAAAACTAGTAAGACGTGGCCATCCACCTAAACTGACAGATCAGAAAAGGAGAGCATTGAGGGAAGCACTACAGAGACCCATGATTACTTGGAAGGAGCTGCAGAGATCCACAGCTCAGGGGGAGAGTCCCTCTACAGGACAACTATTAGATGTGCATTCCATAAATCTGGCCTTTATGAAAAATGGCAAGAAGAAAGCCATTGTTCAAAGAAAGCCATAAGAAGCCCCATTTGCAGTTTGCCAGAGGCCATGTGGGGGACACATAAAACATGTAGAAGAAGGTTCTCTAATAAGAAGAGACTAAATGCTGTGTGGTAGAAAGCAAACCCTTTCCCCACCATGAAACAGAATGGTGGCAGCATGCTGTCTGGATGCTTTTCTTTAACAGGCATGGATATATGTAGCCAAATACAGGGCACTCTTGGAAGAAAGCCTGTTCAAATCTATAAAAGACTTGAGATTGGAGTGTGGGTTCACCTTCCACTGGAAACATACAGCCAGAGCTACAAAGCAATGGTATAGATTAAGCATAACGTGTGTTGGAAGGGCTCAACCAAAGTCCAGGCCAAAATCCAACTGAGAATCTGTGGAAAGATTTAAATTGCTGTTCACAGATATTCATTTTTCCATCCAATCTGAATAAGCTGGAGCTGATCTGCAAAGAAATATGAGCTGTTTGCAGATGAGATGTTTGCAGATGACATTGTGATCTGTCGTGAGAGGAGAGAACAAGTGCAGGAAAATCTAGAGAGGTGGAGGTATGCCCTGGAAA
Organism: Plotosus lineatus; assembly: GCA_024760905.1. Taxonomy (NCBI): domain Eukaryota; kingdom Metazoa; phylum Chordata; class Actinopteri; order Siluriformes; family Plotosidae; genus Plotosus; species Plotosus lineatus. The sequence continues at coordinate 17,119,164 of CM045751.1, read as the reverse complement.
GGAGAGGAATGAAGGTTAGCTTTAGTAAAACAAAATACGTGTGTGTGTGTGTGAACGACAAGGACCCAAAGAGGAACGGTGAGGTTACAGGGAGCAGAGATGAGGAAGATGGAGGATTTTAAGTACTTAGGCTCAACAATCCAGAGCAATGGAGAGTGTGGAAAAGAGGTGAAGAAGCATGTGCAGGCTGGTTGGAATGGTTGGAGAAAAGTGTCCGGTGTGATGTGTGATAGGAAGGTATCGGCAAGAATGAAGGGAAAAGTGTACAAGACGGTGTTGAGGCCAGCGATGTTGTATGGTTTAGAAACAGTGGCGCTGAGGAAAAGACAGGAGGCAGAGTTGGAGGCAGCAGCGATAAAAATGTTGAGGTTCTCTTTGGGAGTAACGAGGATGGATAGGATCAGGAATGAGCACATCAGAGGGACAGCACATGTAAGACGTTTTGGAGACAAAGTCAGAGAGGCTAGATTGAGATGGTTTGGACATGTACAGAGGAGGGATAGTGAGTATATTGGTAATAGGATGCTGAGGTTGGAACTACAAGGCAGAAGGCCTAGAGGAAGACCAAAGAGAAGATTTATGGATGTGGTGAAGGAGGACATGAAGGTAGTTGGAGTAAGAGAAGAAGATGCAGAGGATAGGGTGAGATGGAGGCAGATGATTCGCTGTGGCGCCCCCTGAAGGGAAAAGCCGAAAGGAAAAGAAGTTGTTGTTCTGCAAAGAAATATGAGCAACAATTTCAGTCAAGAGGTGCAAAAATGATCCCTCACTTTCCTTTCACTCATCTTTCATTTGTCTTTTTCATTTGTTGTGCACTACTTTTTTCAATTGCTGCATTTTGGATGGACAGAAGGCCTGTTTTCCTACAGATATTGTTCCTTTCTGATGATTAATTTTACTGATGAACAATAAACATTTCTTTTTGCACTGTGTAGTCGACTGTATGGATTTAATGAGTTTTAAGAAAACTTGCAGGCGTCTTTATATGTTAGATTAAAATTGAAAGTTTGTTTTTGGCAGGACCGTGAAGTTATGGGATTTAGAGAAATTCAAGATGATCGGCTCATCAGAGGGTGACACATCTGTCAGGTTAATATTTAGATCTCTGCATATCTTGATTTTATTTCGCATTTAAAGAAAACCTTCAGATTTATTTCTCTCTCTCTCTCTCTTTCTTTCTTTCTCTCTAAGGTGTGTGCTGTTCAGTCCTGATGGAAGCTGTTTATACAGTGGCTCAGATAACACCCTACGTGTGTATGGCTGGGAGCCAGACTGCTGCTTTGATGTGCTTCATGTAGGCTGGGGCAAAGTGGCTGACTTTGCTATTTGTAGCAGTCAAATGGTCAGTGACTCACTCTGATTTCTTACTTTTCTGTGTCTGTGAACGTGTTCGAGAACGTTAACGTAGAGAAGCGTTATCTTTCAAAACTTATTTCTGCTTTTCACTTTCTAAGGTGAGTACAGAGATAAATTATTGCAGTTTGAATAACCGTTTTATTTTTTAATTAGATTTGGTACATTCCCACGCTAGTCAGAAGATCTTGCTTCCCACTTTTGAAATCCGAATTACGTGACCATCACATTCAAATTATTATTTTTTTTGTCAAAGTGAAAGCGGAGGGGACAACAGACTCAAGGTTCTCGGTCTCTGTTTCATGAAGTTTGCTTTGCGAGTATAACTTTGCACTGTACCAACAGACTAGTCTATTCACTGTGGAGAGAATGATGAACGATATTGTTATATCTAGTTATGCACACAAGCAACAGCTATCAGTAGTTGCACTGTTTAAAAATAATCACCTATTACTTGTCCTCTTCTCCACCATGTTGAAAGTACAGTATAAAGGTTACCCCAACATGGGGAAGATATTCCTGAATTTCCCTCTCAAAATTAAAACTCGTTGATGCGCTACTTCCAAGTCTGCAATAAATTGCAATAAATATTTATCGTAATTCTGATAGCATGTGAAGGTAGCATTTTACCCCAAAAAGATTAGGAAGATTCATTCATTTTTCTTAACCGCGTAACCCTAATTTGGGTCACGAGGAGGCTGGTGCCTATCTCAGCCGACCCCGGGCGAGGGTGGGTGGGGACACACTGAACAGCTTTCCAGGCCATTGCAGGGCCAACACTCAACCATTCACACCCAGAGGAGATTTGGAATAGCCAATTAACCGACTGTGCATGGGTGTTTTTTTGTTGTTGTTTTTTTTTAACGGTGGGAGGAAACCAGAGTACCCGGAGGAAACCCACACAAGCACAGGAAGAATATGCAAACTCCACATACAGGCCAGGAATCAAACTCTGGCCTTCTTGCTGTGATGTGGATGTGCTAACCACTACGCTACCATGTTGCCCCAATTATGAAGATTGTAGATAACTTTATTAAGCAAGATATAAAAGTCATACGTTTCTTTTTCAAGACCATAAAATTTGATCACGGATAACTACACTCATGATGGACTGATTTGGCTACAAGTTAAAATCTAGCCTTTAGTCTTCCTGGGACTAATACAAGTTTGCTGGAGTGCTGGCAACTCCAGTGAGCTTATCTTGGTTTGTATTATTGATAAAAGAACATAAGGGTCAACATCTGTATTGTGCTGCTTTTTTATTTCTGCTTATTTTATTTTTATATACCTTTTCATGATTCTGCAAATGCAGTATACAGGGATCCCTCACTTTCCACGGTTAATTAGGACCGAGATCCCCACACGACCATCGAAATCCGCGAAGTAAGATCACCCCCCCACCCTCGACTGACGTATACATACATGTATATGTGTCTATAATATCAATAAATACACATCCAATGTTATAAATGCTTATAATAACAATTACACACTGAAAAATAACATAAGATGTAAATAAAATATAAATACAGATGCTCTCCAACTTACCAACATTCATTTTGCAAACATCTGGAGATATCAACATGTCCAAGGGTGAAAGTGAAATGAAATTGAAGAACAAGTAGAAATAGAAATGGAATAAAATCTACAGAAAGATAGATCATAAATATAAGTATGAAATATCATTAAACATTATCCTGAGGTATTCCTAATACAGTACTAGGCTCCGGCGGGGGGACCGTGACTGCTCAGACGCAATGTATCCAGTTTTGATGGGAGATTTTGGGTTGTTTTTTTTGTTTTGTGTTGGTTTAGGGTTTTGTTTTTTTTGCATAATTGGCCTTGTTTTTGTGACATTTTCCTTAACTTTTCCACTTATTCTTCCTTAATTTCCTCATTTTTAATTCGATGAATATTTATTTTTTTATTTTTTTTAAAAACTGCGATGCACTGAAGCCGCATTAATTGAAGCGCGAAGTGGCGAGGGATCCCTGTACCGTATTCGACGTGATAAGCGGTGCTGTTCCTTTAAACATTTTCCTGGAAGTAAAATCGAGCCAATCAACACGAATGTCAACTTTAGCACATGACACTGTGAACCAATCAACACGAACATAAACAAAAGCACATGGCCAGGAATGTCTTTAAATTTATGAAGTTAGTGAGCAGGAGAATCGGGTGGAAAATCCTCGTCATCACTTTCTGATAGGTCTATATCTGGCTCATCACTCATGGCATCACCGGCTCGTTCATTCAGAGCATCCCATAGTTTTGCTGTAGCAGTTTCTAATGGTTCATCTGTTGTTGGACCTTTACCAAGAGAACACAGCAAAATATTTTCCTGTTTTTTAAAGAAACGGCCGAACAATCAAATGTGTTGTTACTGATGAACATTATAGATATTCCCCAGTGGCAGGGGGTCTTCAAATACCGTGTAAACTCACTTTTACAGGCAGTGAACGCCTCATTTTACTGTTACAGAGACTGATCGAATAAAATTGGTGAGTTTGATCTATGATTTTACTCCCAGTACACATGGGCGGTTATTAGACACAAGATAAAAAATATCGGGGGCGCACTTATTGGAGCAGGGCACTTATTACGTCAAATACGGTATATGTTATTACAATTATTCTGAAATCTCAATGTCATGAGTCATTTATTTTTCTTACATGCTTTCATAATTATTTTTCTTCTCATCTAATGATACTGTCCTCTTTAACACTTATTTTATTCCTAATTGGCAAATTTTTTGGGGGTAGAAAATTGTTAGTTGGCTAATCAAAATGTTATGTACATCTGTAAATAATAGTCCGATAGAGAAAGTCAATGTCCATCGCCCTCGTGTTTGAAATTAAACAAATTGGTCTTTGTGGTTGTCAGACTGGAGTGTCATGTAGCCAGTCGAATGTGAGCTTGTATGCTGTGGATCTGGACCGAGTGAAGAAATCGGCACCTGTCCAAGAACAAACTCCAGGTGGCAAGCCGCTTGCCACAGCCATTCCTATAGGAGCAACAATAAGGAGGAACTATGAGCGTCCCACCACATCCTGCAACAGACAGAAGTTGGTTCCAGTGCTCTTTTGTGTATCCAGACAGTCCTGCATAGGGTTGAGATATACAGACATTGTAAATGTGTTCATGTATGAACAGTGTACATAAAGTCTACACACACCCCTGTTAGTTTCTGGTCATTGTGATATAACCAACCAAGATAAGGTCAAAATGAATAATTTCAGAAGTTTTCCACCTTTAATGTGGCCTCTAATCTGTTAAATTCAGCAAAAAAAATTAATTACATTAACTGCTTACGTACATTAATATTCATACCCTTTGTTAAAGCCCCTTTTGGATTTATGATGTCGGTCAGTGTTTTTTGGGTAGGAGTCTCATGGCACACTCTTTCTTTCAAAATCTCTCCAAATCGGTCACATTGGGACCATCATGCTCTTCAGGTCATCACCCAGATCTTCAGCAGGATTCATTTCTGTCTGCTTACTGAGCCATTACAAGACTTTAGGTTCCTTCTGGAGATTCTGTTTTGTGGCTTCGGAGTTATGCTTTTGGTTGATGTCATGCTGAAAGGAGAAATTTCTTTTTGTCTTCAGAGGTGTGAAGGATTTGTACCAAAACTAATTGCTATTTGGAACGGTTCATAATTCTGTCCCTCTGAAATGAAGCCCAAGTTCCAGCTTAAGCAATACACTCACAGTGCATGATGCTGCCACCACCATGCTTCACATTGGTGATGTACATTAATGGTTTTCTACTGGCCAGAAAATCCAACCTTGGTCTCATCAAGCCATGGCATATTTTCAGTGATGTTTAAAACTGTGATTTCTGCTAACTTTAACCAGGCTTGGATGTTTTTCTTTCCATGTTCTTTTGATTGTATAAGAGTTTGTTACATGTAGTTCACAACCTGTAAATCTCAAACTCCTGCAGCTGGATTTCTGTTCCTTAAAGCCACAGCCTCCAAGAACAGTTTTCTTGTCTTTTCATCAGTTTTGTATTGTGCCATATTCTCTCCACTGTTGATGACTGTCTTCACTGTGTTCCTTGGTATATCTGATACATGGGAAATTCTTTTGTACCATTCTTCTGACTGATAGCTGATCACATTGATAATTTGGAAGCTCGTAGTTGTACATTATAGCAAAAGAAGTGGTCCACAATGTTTATGTCAGACATTCTACTCGAAAAAATTTATTTGAGTCTACTGAACTTTATTTGGGGTTAACCAGAGCCACTTTAATTGATGTTAGGTGTGGATTGACGACTTTTTAAAATGTGATTTGGTTAATTCTGGACACAGCCATGCCCCCCCCCCAATTATAAGAGGGTGTGTACAGTTGTGCAATGCTATTATTTTTGTTATTCAGTTTAACAGGTTATAGGTCACATTTAAAGAACAGTGGTGGTGTTTATCCTTACAGGATAATTCATGCATACTGTAATGTAACACGTTTAAACGATGCAGAGCTTATTTGAATATAAATGACTGTAACCACCATAAAGGGCAATTTTCATTCATTCATTCATTTTCTGTAACCACTTAATCCTAATTCGGGTCACGGCGAGGCTGGTGCCCATCCCAGCTGACTCCAGGTGAGGGTAGAGTACACCCTGGACAGCTCGCCAGGCCATTGCAGGGCAGAAACATGCTGACTGCTTTGCAGATACTCTTGCCGAAAGTCAGCAATGGTTCTTTTACATGAACCTCACACCATAGACAGTGAGAGACATGGCCGGCCTTTGATCACCCAGTTAGCTGCATTGGGGGGCACAGTGACAATCCGTGGACAGTGGGACTTGAACTCCCAACCTTAGCATCAGTGATCCAGAACCTTTACCACCAAGCCACCACTGCCCTACAGGGTAATTTTATCCCATCAATTTCTAGCAGGAACTGAACCACTGTGGAAGATATCAACAACCCCTAAAAGGGATGTAACCTAGTTGGGTTGTCCAGTGCAAGCAAACAAGCAACATTGTTAGGTGTTAAACTTCCGGCATATTAAAGGCTGTTAGGTTTGTACTGGCAACTCTTAGTGAAGCACTGCTCCCGTCCTCCTTCATCATCCTTTGACTTTTTATGAAGGAATTCCATAGGAACAGTATCCGGATTTAAACAGAAGCTTGGGCTTCATGCCAAGTAATTTTGCGTGGAGGTCACATCGATAGGTGGTTGGCTTGACATGGTCCGAGGAGAAACATTTTCAGAGTACAACCTGTGCCGATGTTATGGTATGTTTTCTGCATTTTACTGGTGACACACCTCAGCACTGGTCGACAATGTTATCTTAGATTGGTGTTTGCCGCATGCATCAACAGCCAGTAGTACAAAACCACGAATTCGTGTCACCGCCAGTGATGGAACAATCAGTGAAGGAAGGCAACATATCACTGTGCATGCCTAGTGTTAGTGTGACCGCACTCATATATACTTCACAAGAAGCATGGACTGACATGTGATGGAACATCTGATGTTATCGCTTTATAGAGATTAAGGAATTGAGATTTTTGGAAGGAGGTCATCCTGGGAATCTCATCCACCCGGTGGTCAAAGGATAATGATTAACAGGGGCCTGTAGACTTTTTATTTACACTGTATGTAAATGAATCATGGCCTTTACTTCAATGTGAATGGGTTCAATTTAACGAGTGTGTGTGTGTGTGTGTGTGTGTGTGTGTGTGTGTCCACAATAATTATCTCTGGTTAATGAAACTGAAAGTTGCATTGTGTGACACTCGGATTATGTATGCAGGATGAAACAGAATGCATATGGAGACAGGTGTGAGGATGAGAGACGCAGTCCTAGCAGCGAGGATGAGCGTGATGAGGACAGCAAAGCAGAAATCACAAATCCAGATGATTATAAAGAGATCTTTCAGCCCCACTATGCAATCTGTGAGGCAATAACACGTGCATGGGTTTAACCTGCTTTTTACACATTTTATCCTGCTTTATATCTGACCATCTCTTTTTGCCTCGTTTTTTTTTGCTGTTTTTTTGCCCAGCACGAACTCCACCTCCAATGGGGACTGAACCCTTCCCTGCACCACTTGTGGATGGTGAGTCTCTGCTGATATGGAAGGCTGTTTGTGTTTATGAAGGATTTTTTTTTTTTTTTTTAATCAACAGTTAAATGTTTTGTATGTAATTTAGAAGGTTTTCAGGAGAAACTCCAGTTAGCAGATGAAATCATAACTACGTCTCCTGATCAGGTATGTAACTGGAGCATCTCAAATGCTCATGCAAACCGAATTTAAAAGTTGGTAATGTGTTGTAATTCAATTTGTATTTGTTCTTACAGCTGAATGCCTGCACAGTTGTAAAAGCACCATCCGGGCCTGTTTCCGTGGTAACTTCGTCAGACTCGAGGCATGTCATCATGACATCTAAACTCAAACCCAGTTTAGCTGTTAACCCCTACACACTTGTTGAGCCACTCAGTCTTATTTTTGGGGACATTTTACAAGTGAGTGCCACTTTATTTCTTTTTTGTGAGTAATATTCCTGTAAAAGTTTTGTTTGAGTTGTGTATCTCTTTCTGTATATGAGCCTGGACTAAGTGGCAAGAGCAGCATCGCAGAAGATGAGGAGGCACTGGCTCAGATCAGAAAAGGTCATGGCACTATGTGTGTGATGTTAATGAGCAGATTTAAAAACCTAAGCACGATACGGGGTGAATGGGCTTCTGGGGACATCAAGGTAAGTGTCTAGCAAATCTACAGTGGTGCTTGGAAATGTTTTTAACCGTAAGGATTTAATGCATTTCTGCGTAAATATCAACTAAAACATCAGATTTTCACAAGTCAAAAATGTAAATCAAAGAAACCTGTTAAATTAATGTTTTATTTGGTCATTTATTTATTGAGGAAAATGATCCAATATTAGGCGGCACAATGGCGTAGTGATTAGCACGTCCGCCTCACAGCAGGAAGGTCTTGCGTTCGAATTCCCAGCCTGGACATTTCTGTGTAGAGTTTGCATGTTCTCTCTGTGTTTGCGTGGGTTTACGCCGGGTACTCCGGTTTCCTCCCACAGTCTAAAAACATGTATAGTAGGATAATTGGCCGTTCCAAATCTCCCCAAGGTGAGTGTGAATGGTTGTGTGACTGTTGGCCCTGTGATGGCCTGACAAGCTGTCCAGGGTGTGTCTCGCCTTCGCCCGAAATCGGTTTAGAAGGACGCCAGCCTCCCCCTACCCTAATTATGATTAAGTGATTCAGAAAATGAATGAATGATCTAATATTACATATCTCTGAGTGGCAAAAGTATGTGAACCTTTGATTTCCTTCTCTCGTGTAAACCCCCCCCCCCCCCACCTCCCACCCTCACGTCCCGCAGCAATACCGGCAACTAAACATTTTCGGTAACCGTTGTTCGTCCTGTTCACTAGTTTGGTGAAATTTTAGTCCATTCCTCCATACAGAACAGCTGCAACTCTGGGATGTTGGTGGGTTTCCTCAGAAACTGCTCATTTCAGGTCCTTCCACAACATCTCAAAGGGATTAAGGTCAGGGCTTTGGATTAGGTCTCCCATAAGATTAATTTTATTCTTTAACCCTTCTTTGGTAGAATGACTTGTATTCTTTGGATTGTTGTCTTGCTGTATGTCCCCCTTTTCTCCTGAGATTCAGTTCATGGACCGATGTCCTGGCAGTTTGTTTTTTTTTTTTTTAGGTTTTTGCTGATATCATGCAGAACTCATTGTTCCATCTGTGATGGCAAACCATCCTGGCCCAGATGCAGCAAAAAAGGCCCAAACTATGATACAACCACAGTCATGTTTCATAGATGGGGATAAGGTTCCTGTGCTGATATTAATTATTTTCCTTTCTCCAAACATAACGCTTTTCATTCAAACCAAAAAAGTTCTATTTTGGTCTCAACTGTCCATAAGACACTTTTCGAATAGCCTTCTGGTCTGTTTGTGATGTTTAGCAAACTGCAGATGAGCAGTAGTGTTCTCTTTAGAGTGCAGCACACCATTGTTGTTCATTGTTCTCCAGATGGTGGACTCATAAACATTAGCCAATGTAAGAGGGCTCGAGTCACTTAAACATTTTTGACCTTTGAACTTGCAGACTATTGCACGTCTCACTTTTGGCGTGATCTTAGTTTGTTGTCCACTCCTAGGGAGAGTGACAATGATGTTCACTTTCCTGTATCTGTACACAATCTGTCTTTTTGTGGATTGGTGGAGTCCAAATTCGCGATTGTTTTGTAACCTCTTTTTTAGTCTGTTGCGCAACAACCATTTTCTGAGGTCCTCAGAAATCTCATTTGTTCATGCCATGATAGACTTCCTCAAACATGTGCTGACACTTATAGATCCATTTTTTTTTTAGATCCCTACTCTTGTAGTCAAACAGGGAGCCTGCTCACTCCTGATTGTCATCCCAGTGATTGAAAACAACTGACTCTAATTTCACCTTCAAATTATCTGCTAATCCTCGAGGTTCACAAACCTTTGCCACACACTAATATGTAATATTGGGTCAATTTTCCCAATTTTGCCTAATTTATTTAACTGGATTTCCTATTTAAAAATGTTTTTTTTTTAATTTTGAGGACTTGTGTTCAAAAACAAAGTCTGATGCTTTATTTATGGAGAAATGTATAAAATTCTCAAGGGTTCACAAACTTACTGGACTTAATGGACTCTTCAAGGACTGATCTGTGATCTTATCAGCACTACTTCACTGTTCTTCAGGCATCATTTGATTCTGCTGTGGCTATGAATGATATGTCCACCGTTGTGGACATCCTCAATATAATCAACCTCAAACCGTAAGCACACTCCCTTCAATCTTCAATCTCACATTTCAAAATGAAACTTCATATCACATCTGCTTCAGAATTATTGGCTCCCATAGGAAAGAATAAAGCAATGTAATGCGATATAGTGGTTAGCTGAATTCTGCAGACAATCACGGAACCAGTCACACCCATTTTGGACAGTTTACTGAGGCAAATCCACTTCTCTGAACATACCTGTTTTTGGGAAGTGGGGAAAAAACTGAGAACCCAGAGGAAACCCATGTAAATGCTGAGGAGACAATACACGGTCATCTTAATCTCACCATTTTTTAACCTGAGGAGGGTTTGCAAGGCTACTGCAGACCCTGTGATTTACAATATTCTCACGCATTCACCCTCAGGGGTTGCTTGGGATAACCAGTTCGTCTAACATGCATGTTTTTGGACTGTGGGAAGCACACACAGAGGAAATCTGTACAACTACAGGAAGGACATGGCCTCAAGGGTTTTTTACACCATGTTTACATGAATTAAGTACATATTTTTAGCATTAATATCTTCTTCTTTTCCTTTCGGCTGTTCCCTTCAGGGGTCGCCACAACGAATCATCTGCCTTCATCTCACCCTATCCTCTGCATCTTCTTCTCTTACACCAACTGCCTTAATGTCCTCCTTCACCACATCCATAAATCTTCTCTTTGGTCTTCCTCTAGGCCTTCTGCATCCTACTACCAATATACTCACTATCCCTCCTCTGTACATGTCCAAACCATCTCAATCTAGCCTCTCTGACTTTGTCTCCAATACCTCTAACATGGGCTGTCCCTCTGATGTGCTCATTCCTGATCCTATCCATCCTCGTTACTCCCAAACAGAACCTCAACATTTTCATCTCTGCTACCTCCAGCTCTGCCTCCTGTCTTTTCCCCAGGGCCACTGTTTCTAAACCATACAACATCGCTGGCCTCAACACCATCTTGTACACTTTTCCTTTCGTTCTTGCCGATACCGTCGTATCACACATCACACCGGACACTTTTCTCCAACCATTCCAACCTGCCTGCACACGCTTCTTCACCTCTTTTCCACCCTCTCCATTGCTCTGGATTGTTGAGCCTAAGTACTTAAAATCCTCCACCTTCTTTACCTCTGCCCCCTGTAACCTCACCGTTCCTCTTGGGTTCTTGTCGTTCACACACGTGCATTCTGTCTTACTGAGGCTGATACCTCCATCTCTCTAGATTTTCCTCCACTTGTTCTCTGCTCTCACTACAGATCACAATGTCATCCACAAACATCATAGTCCATGGGGAATCTTGTCTAATCTCGTCTGGAAACCTGTCCATCACCATAACAAACAAGAAGGTGCTCAGAGCTGACCCTTGATGCAGTCCCACCTCTACCTTGAACTCTTCTGTCACACCGACAGCACACCTCACCACTGTGTTACGTAATTTGCAGATAATGGAACTTGTACCAGAGGTGGAGTTTTGGGCAATGAAGATTCTATTAAATTTTTAAATGGGGGGGGGGGGCTTTAACACTGTAAGTGGTTAATATGTCTGCCTCACAATCGTTTCTGTGTGGAGTTCGCTCTCCCCGTTTTTGGATGTTCTCCCCTGCTCGAGTGGATTTCACCAGTTTTCTCCCACAGTCCAAAGGAATGCACCTAAGGCCAAGTGGCTGTTCCAAATTACCTCATGCGAGTTTGAATGGTTGCATGTGTTGATTTATTAGCAAGCTGTCTAGGGTGAACCCCATCTTCAGCTTGAGTTGGCTGAGATAGGCTACAGGCTACCCATGACCCTAGTAGGATTGAGTGATTTGGCAAATTAATTAATTCTAAGATCGGAGCATCGTTTTGGAAATGTCATATTATAGCAGGCCCAGCATGAGTGGTGTTCCTTAGTATTTGGAATTTATTTGTGGATTTTCTTGAACTTTCTACTAGAGTGGGGACATTAGACAAGGAAGACTTCATTAAATCCAGGATTATTTTTTGAAGGATTCTTTAATGTGAGATTTTGGGGGATTGCTGGACTTGTTGGAGTTTTATGTTCTAAATCTCCTGTTTTGATATTTTAACCCAATTTTACTTATAGGGCCAATAATTCTGGAACATTAGTGTTATTCGAGATAATACTATTGCTAAAATTACTGCAATACTCACATTAAACCCTGACTCTGACCCTGAATACCTTTAGGTCACTTTGGAAATTAGACACCTGCATGTCCATCTTGCCCCAGCTTGATGAGCTCCTCCAGAGTAAATATGAAAGGTGAATGTTATCCTTCTGTACACATTATTATAAGCCCAACATTTAAATATATTTTGTACACGGAAGTATTCACGTGTAGGCTCTTATTTTTGTGTAACTCATGGGGCTGGATGGAGGATTAAGTGAAAATAAGGGTGTCCATTTTAAATGTTGACAACAATGGAAGGATTTTTACAGTTTACAAATACACCTGTGCAGTCATTTGGTGGTGGTACACTACGGTCAGCTTCAGTTCATGTTCACATCACACCTCGCTCTGACCGCTCACACATTTGTTGGTGAAAGTTTGGCGAGTTAGAGTATTTCTGAAACTGCTGATCTTCAGGGAATTTCACACACAACACTCTTAAGGCAGTGCTCACCAACCCTTTTCCTGGAAGCCTACCTCCCTGAAGACTGGTTCCAACTCAATCATGCCTGCCTGACCATCTGATCAATGTCTTAAGTTCTTGATTAGCAAAAGAGGTTGGTCTGAGATAAAAACCCTGCAAGAAGTTAAGGGTAGATCTCCAGGGGCATGGTTGGTGATGACTGGTCCAGAGTTTACCATAAAATTAGGTGTAGAAAATAGTCACTAGAAATCAGCAGGTTCTGAAGCAGGGGTTTCTAACATGGTGCCTGTGGGCACCAGGTCGCCGCAATGACAGCATGAGTTGCCCGCGGGCCTGTTCACTGCTATTTTTAGAGCAGACCCCCGTGGCTCCATAGCACCACTCTCCATTGAGCTGCATCTAATTTTTTTTTTTTTTTGCTTTTTTTTTAATCAAATCAATGTATGTCTTCACATCGATGAATATCATCAATTAATAATAATTGCATATAATTAAAGGTAAATTGAACAAATTTGTTATTTCAGAATTGTGTCTCAACCTGGTAGACCTTTGTATTGATTGGTACCCAAGAACTAGCTCTCAGTTTAAAAAAAAAACGTTGGTGACCTCTGCTCTGAAGTATGATGCCACCAGCCATGCCACATGGTCAAAAGCTACTTTACATGGGCAAGTGAAGCAAGTTGCAGCCAGATTCTCATGTCACACAGTCACGCTCAAACTGGTGGCAGACTGAAAGCTTGAGGGGAAAACACGCATGCATAAATCAGTAATCACAAGCGATGTTGGGAGAGGAGATAATGATTACAAGGTTCTAGAACGAAAAAGTCAGTAACAATGAATCATAAATGCAGAGTGTTGGTTCAAGAATGCCAACAAAAAAACAATCGCCTTTTTTCTAGTTTTGATAGGTAACGCTAACCGCTGGAGAACCGGCCATCTGGTGGGAGATCCCACAAAATGAGACGAATGAGGTGGATGAATGCTACTGCCAACGTGTAAACCCCCTACCTGATTCTGATTTGTATTCAGACTGCAAGTTGTACCCAGAACAAGATGTTCTGGAACAACTTGTACATAAAAATGTAGAGTAAATTGTCTCCACCGATGTGAGGTTGTAATTCAGTGTAAAACGCTTCAGAGGAAAGTGGTATCCATGAGCTTACAGATTCCCGTGATTGGTCAAGTGGCCATTCCTACCTCCCCATGTGTTCCCAGTGGGGCAGTGGTGGTCTAGTGGTATAAGGCACAGGATCGCCGATCCTAAGGTTGGGGGTTCGAGTCTTACTCTCCGCAAGGTTGTCGCCCCCCCCCCCCCCCCAAGTGCAGCTAACTGGGTTATCAAAGACCGGCCATGTCTCTCACTGTCTATGATAAGAGATTCATGTAAAAGAACCATTTCTGACTTTCGACAAGAGTTGTCTGCAAAGCTGCAAGCGTGTTTCTAATCTGGAGTCGGAGTCCCCTGAGGCAGTTCGTTCACACCCATGTTCTGGCAACTCCTGCAGTGGCACTGGAACCCAGTCGTATCGGCTTCTGCCCTTCCACTGGATCCTTTCGGTGGCGCCGAGAGGGGGGGCAGCCTGTCCTCCATACTTCCTACCCAGGCTCTGCGCACTGGAGAGTATCACCAGCCGGGATACCAGCCAGAGTGCAGCTCCATAGTCCTTCGAGACTGCCGGAGGCCAAAGAAGACGTGTTCCCAGCCATGAATTGCTGTGTGCATCAACATAGGCTTGAACTTGTGAGCTCTGGCATGATCATGCCTTTATAAACATTTACTCAACATTACCTGAAGCTTTTGGCTTGTATCTGCATGTTTCTTGCGTAGTGTTTCTCATGATTGGCTGATTGATAAACCGTTGTTCCTAATAAAGTGAACGGTCCAAGTTTCACCAAGGTCCAGAGCAGGTCTGGACGTTTTAGATGACAGAGTTCTTTTTTTTTTTTTAAATAATGTGCTAATTTTGCAAATCACAATTCTGTTGTTCACTAACAAGTTCACGGTTTTCTGCTGTGTAGTTACGTGCAGACTGGATGCATGACTTTGAAGTTAATTCTGAAGCGTTTTTGGCCATTAATCTCAGACTCCCTGACTGCTCCCCCGGCCGTTGGAGTGGACATTTCTCGAGAGGAGAGGTTTGTGTGACATTCCGAACATGTGTAATGTTCAGTGGTACGACTGTATAGATATGTTCGTCGTCATGGTTTGCTGTACCGTTCTTTTTAATGTACACCAAGCGTGTGAATGTGTGTGCTCTTGTTCCCAAACTTGCAGGCTTCAGAAGTGTAAAACATGCTATAGGCAACTGAAGAAACTCAATAATGTCGTGAAAAAACGTGCAGAGCAGGTTGGTCGACACGGCAGTACTTTCAAAGAACTGAAGCTACTGATGGCCTCACTGGACTAAAGCCCAGAATCACCCTCCTTACTCATTAAACAGAAGACTGCACAGTTGGTGCTTACTTGGCATTACATGATTGAGCAGCAAGTCCTGCATATGAACAGATCTGACACTATAGCAAATTGCCAGTATGTAATAATTCACTGTATATATCTACAAAACTGCTTTTGTTGGATAGATGAATTTCTTTGTTGTTCCTTTTTGTACAATTATGTATTTTTCCCTAAATAAAAATGTTTTATAATTTGTCAAACATGTTTCAGGTGTTTAAACTCCTTTAACATTGGTTTAAAAATGTACAGTAGGCCCCCGTTTTTCGCGATGGTTCGGTTCCAGCCCTTCCCTTGGATCAATAAAATCCACGAGTTATTGACGTAGTTTTAAAACCCTATGTATTGCATATAAATGCATTCTACAGACAGTCGTACTCATGAATACAGTAATAATGCAGTAAACTGTAGTAATGATAAAGTAAAAACTTTTTAATTTTGTACTGTGCTAATATTTATTAATGAATAAACGCTTAGGCCCCTTACCAGAAGCTAGAAAAGATGCAGGGCGTTTGAGTGACATCATAGCACTTAAATTATAATAAAAACACAAAAAAAACGTGAATTCACAATTCAAGCAGTCATGTCGTTGACGTGTGCGAAGTAGAAAAAAAAGAGGTGTACCCATCATCTGCAACCAATCAGCAGGAGGGAGAAAAAAAGCTCGGTCATTGGCTAAATTTGAATCGTGTGCCAGTCACTTCCACATTTGATGCAAATCTGGAAGTATAATAATGCAGTAAAATGTAGTAATGATTAAGTGAAAACTTTAAAATTTTGTATTCTGATAATATTTATGAATAAATAAAGTGCTTAGGCTCCTTACCAGAAGCTAGAGAAGATGCAGGGCGTTTGAGTGGCATCATAGGGTTTAAATAATCATTAAAAACACATGAAAAAAATTTACTTCGCAATTCAAGCAATCACGTTGATAATTTGTCCGTGAAGGGAGAAAAGAAGAGGCGTACACATCATCTGCAACCAATCAAGCAGGAGAGAGAAACAAAAGCTCTCAGCCATTGGCTAAATTTGAATCACATGCCAGTTACTTACTGGTTTGTTGCCAATCCGAATGTATGTGGGGGCGCGAGCGCTGAACCGTGAATGGTCAAGGGCCTACCTACTGTATGTTTATCTTTGAAGAAAGGAGGGGGGAACATCACGAATATTTTCCACAACCGATTGCATGCTTACAAAATCAGAATATATCAGAATCTGTTGTATGTAAAGCCACAACAAAAATGAATATTTGCTAGGCAAGGAGTTAAATATTACAGAAATTTGTCACATATGCTGTGTGGGTGATGTGATTCTTCCAGGAAATGTGTCAATTGCACTGCTTCTTTCCATGGGTACAGAAAAACCTATGAAAGTATACTTTGAAATGAATGGGAAATCCATTGAGAGTGCAAATAGTACGAGGTAAACAAGATTCTGCAAATACTCGGTTGAAATACATTGACTGGCTGATAGTTCAGGATTACATGTCTAGTGTTCAAACTAATAGCGTGTGTTTCATACATGGCAATTTTCCACGGAACTCCATGGTTTTGATCTCAAATTGGTCATTTCTGTGAATCGTCTAAATCTAGTGTAGGCCGAGTACTAAACAAGTATTCAACGGCGCCCTGACTCACTTGAAAGACCGGAAGTCCGGAGAAGCCGTGCTTCTTGTTGTGTTTAAAATGGTGCGAACTTTAATGAAAGAAGCAGGAATCCCACGTGTCAGAAATAGATAAGGATGTTAAGAATAAGTGTAAGTGGGAATGGCTAGAAAAGATTGTGAAATTTTTAGGTGAAGATCGGCAAACAGACTCGGGACATATCGGAACCTTTGGCGAGTTTCATGAAGAAATCTGACGTTCCGCCGAAAGTATATTTTGCTGTTGCCATGTGTGGTGTTTATAAAAGTGATGCAAGCACAAAATCCTTATAGTTTTTCCTTTGAATCTCTGAACTAATATTTATTTGTGTAATCACTGTTTCTGGGTCCTGCCACACATTTGTGTTGTGGAGTCGACTGACTTCTTGTACCTGTGAGCAGATTTTCCAGCCCAGGATGATCGGACTACATTGTGCAGATCTTCTGGATTTCTTGGTTTTGCTTCAGAATCTGCATTTTTGATGTCACCTCACAAGTTTTCTATTGGATTAAGGCCTGGGATCGGGTCGGCCGCTCCAGAACCTCAATCTTGCTGGTCCAGAACCGACATGTTGCCTGTTTACTGGTGTGTTTGGAGTCGTCTTGTTGGAACCCATTTCAGGGGAATTTCCTTTTCAGCATAAGCCAGCACAGTGTCTTCAAGTAAGTGTTCTGAAGGATTCAAACCGATCCATGA
The DNA here is from genome assembly GCA_024760905.1 of Plotosus lineatus. Lineage (NCBI taxonomy): Eukaryota > Metazoa > Chordata > Actinopteri > Siluriformes > Plotosidae > Plotosus > Plotosus lineatus. The sequence goes on along the minus strand of CM045751.1, from coordinate 17,101,639 downwards.
TCCCTGGGATGTGATAAATAGGCCCAACTGCATAGCATGAGAAACATCCCCATATCGCTTGTGCCACCAGGCTTCACTGTCCTCAGAGTGTTTGTTGGTCGTCTAACAAACGGTCTCCAGCCACTAGCCTTCTACAACAGCAATCTTACTTTCATTAGTCAAAAAAAAAAACCTCTGCAGCATGTTTTTTTTTTTTTTTTTAATCCAGCAATGGGACGTTGTGGGGCTTTTTGCAGATAGCTTGGCTTCACATAGGTGTTTTCTAATTGTAACAGGACTCACAGGTAACTTTAGACCTTCTCTGATCTTCCCGGTGCTGAATGGTGGTGAAGTTCTTGCCATTTTGGCTCTTCTTCATCTATTCGAATGGTAGTTTTTCTTCTGCATCTTTCAGGTTTTTGTTGACATTATAAAGCATTTGGGACCATTTTAGCTGAGCATTTTTTTCTCTTCTTTATAGGTTTCCTCCTCTCCAATCCACTTTTTAAATCAAGATATGCTGCTGGTCTGAACAATGTCTGGAACGACCCATTTGTCAAATGTCTTTGGACTGTGGGAAGAAACCCATACATGCTCCGCACAGAAACACTTGAGTCCAGGACTCCAAACCAGAGCCTTCTTGCGGTGACGGCGGATGTGCTATTATGCCACTATGCTGCCAACTAACAAATCAGTTTAAGTGGTGGCTGGCAGCATTCGGTGGTGACGGTCCAGACTGTGACCAACTGAACTTCCCAAACTTCACCCTTTGAAGCCTGTATTGTTCTGGGCTCCTGTAGAAATATGCCAGTGCAAGATGGCAGCCTCCACGAGAGAAGACCCATTCAGTACGTAATGCTTTATAAATGTACATTCAGTGAGGAAGCAAAAAAAAAAATGCAAATGTAGCCTTTAATGATGGCAAATGTGTCTTTAATTAAATTCAATTAAAAGTCATAAAAAATTTCAGGTTTGTTTTTTTTTTTGTTTTTTTTTTTTTTTTTACACAGTTGATCTTTGAGTCAAAAAAATTTAAGGCAGGTAAAAAAAATAAAAATCATTTAGTAGCATTAAGATCAATAAAATTGATTAAAGTGTTTTAATTTAAAATTGAATTAAAAGTGCTTTCAATAATCATGTAAATAATTTGGATATTTCTTTGACGTTTAAGGTAAAAACAACCCCAGTAATAATTGCTTCATGTATACTGAATGCTCTCATACAACTGCCGTAATATCAAGTTGCCACCTTACAGAGAACATTACTTCATGGCAGTTTAACACGAACAAACTTTTATTGAATACGATAAGAATTTTGTCTGGTTCTCAGAGTTAGTGATTCATCTCAGTGCTGGGGGTTAAAGTGACAGCTCCGTTCAGATCAGTGTGCAGAACTCGGACCTATGGACATTAAAGCTGCTTTTGAACACACAACAGGACAAAACTGTCCCCGAAAAAGTTGCACCCAGTTTCCTTCATGTTTACATGGTCAGTCAAACCAGTAACAAGCTGGAAGCTGAAGGGGAAAATCAGTGATGAGAAACAAAAATGATGGGCAAGGGGGTAATGATAACAGAAAAAAAACAAAAAAAAACAAACCCAACAACAAAGAAAAGCAGTGACAAAGAATCCAACACAAATGCACTGCATTGTTTCACGGGCAATGAATGAACACAACATTTTTCTTTGTGCTGATGACACAACTCACACAGAAAAACAGCCTCTGTGCTGTGAAAGCTGGTGAGATGATCTCATAACCCTGATGGATGCTGCCGTGTACATGTAAACTCTCCTACTTGACATGGATTGCGTTCAAGACCGCATGTAGACGCTTGTCGCAAGTGACGTATGGTGCTTGTGAGACAAAGCGCGGCTTATCCGGACTTCCGATCTTTCAAGTGAGCAAGTGATGGTTGAGTACTAAACAAGTATTCAATGTGCACTTGGTCACTCGAAAAGATCGGAAGTCCGGATAAGCCGCGCTTTGTCTCACAAGCACTATTCGTCACTTGCGACAAGTGCCTACATTCTGTGGAGCGCCTCACAATTGGCGCCATATCAAAAAGTGGAACAAGTTGCACCAAACTTCAACTTGCAACAAAATATCGGTTACTTATGTGAGCTTTTGCGTAGTATATACCAAAACCTCAACGTTAAAAAGGACACCTTCACATAGCTTGAAACTGCTCACGGGGCACAACTGCACTGGTTGTGATTTTTTTTTCTTTTCTTTTTTTTTTTAAATAAAAGTCGTTTGAGTGTGCTTATTTGGTTATGTTCCCGTGCAGTATTTATTCTAAAACAAGTATTCACCCCAGGCTGGTTGGATGTTCTATCACAGAGACTGTTCAGCAACAGCCACCTCACCCATGGCAAATATCTTAATTATCTTGTATTGCTATATATCAGCTACAACTGTAGTCCCTGTAGACGCTTTTGGGAGATCACTGCATTTTCCTCAGCATTTCTTTACATGGCACTGGTATATTACAGACTGTTGCTATTGTAACAGATAATAATACAGTGACTCAGTCATTGTCAAAAACGAATTCTTTCATTGTGATCCATGTCCCATCTGCTGCGTATTGGGGTCCTGATCACCCTTTTGGGGCTTATTAAACAATAATGATCTTTTAATTGTACAGCTCTTACGCACTGATTGGTTTCACGTTTAGTAACCCGTTTTCCTCTAACCTAGGAGATGTCCATCTTTTCAATAATATTTCTAATAATAATATTCCACTTCAATAATTTTGGTACAGGTTCGTAATTTCACAATCATTGCCAAACTAAAAGGGGGTGCGTTTCTAAATTTTAAACGCAGATGGTGGCATCAGGTCACAGACAGAAGACGTGATAACAGATATTCATTTCAACATTCATATTGTTCATCATTGGCAGAAACACTACAGCATTTGCCATCACCAGAAAACGGGTGCAGAAAAAAAAAAAAAAAAAAAAAATGCATCATCCAGTCCAAGTTGAATAAACAACAAGGCTGATACGCTCATGTATACTCCGGATGTAAAAACCTCAATCGTGATTCTTTTGAGAAGTTAATACATTTATGAGTAAATCCTCATTTTCTGTTTGCAGCACAAGCACACCTGCTTAAATGAAGCAGTTTTTTTTATACTTTTCTTACACATGCAGTGGTGATTGTTGCATGGCTGCCCATTGAGCACAGCACTAATGCAATGAAGATGCAGCGCAGTGCTTTTTCTCCTTCGTTTGCATGGTATTCTTGCCTTCAAGCAGCAGGTAAAACATATTCCAAAGGTTAAGACCTAGTCCAGGTCATCTTTTTCCTTGTCCGTTCAGCAGGTTGTTCATCTCTTGGTCATTAGCATGGATCAGTCGACCGGTTCAGCTCCACTTTCCCACCTTTCTCTACGGCACCTTAAAGAGTCAGATTCATCGTGATTAAGTGTTTTCCCTCAGTCTATAAAGCTTTTTTTTTTGTTGAAAAGTGAAGCATCATTCCAGAAGAGGGAGAACTGCTTTAAGAAACCTGTACCATATAATAAACATAATAATAATTAATCCTGAACCATAGTTCTAATCTCTGTGTGTGTGTGTGTGTGTGTGTGTCTTACCAGTTAGGTATTTCTCTTTAGCCCGAGCTCGCTCATCAGCATCAAAGTACCACACAGTGATTGCATACCTGCACATAAACATCACATCAGCATCTTGTCCCAAAAAAAAAAAAAAAAAAAAAAAAAAAAACAGCATTGTTTAACAGTGTTTCTCAACTGGAGGTTGTGGCAATGATCACATGGTGGAACTGTTAAAACAATTTAAAAAAATACCTCTATGCATATTTAAAATATTTTTTGAAAATTTACTCAAAATAAAACTTGTAGGCCAATTAAAATTCTGAGAAGGACACACTTGACCTGTTCTAGATTGATCCCAGTTCTTGGTGTCATTAATCACCAACGCAGTTAGCTGTACTGCACATCCAACACTAATGGGTTAAATACCGGATATACATTATTATACAGTGAGACTCAAACTAGGCATAATATTCATGTTAAGGCAAAATCTACCTATGAAACACCGCGAGCTAAAAGCTAATTGCGGGCTAAAAGCTAGATGGTCACAGCTAGAGGAACCAGTTCGGGCATGGGGGGCTTGAACAATGTGCCTGAGGGAGAGGCTTGTCAACAGTGCAGTTGCGTCTCCGTGTCCAGGTAGTTGTCAAGGAGATGAATAGAAAAGACTTTGCGTGAGGAATTTCTTGGTGTTACTGCTTCATGCAACGCAACCGCCTCTCTATCAGAGCGAGGACCACAACCGTCACAAAAACTCCCAGCAGATTTCCAAGCCAAGGTAGGCAGTTTCCATGGGTTTGCGACTTATATTCCAGTGCGACTTATATGTGTAATTTTTTCTTTATTCTGCATTTTTTGGCCAATGCAAGTTGAACACTTACTCCGGAGCGACATATAGTCTGGAAAATACGGTACATGGTTTATGTTCGTATTCATGATTCTGAGGGGCCAGTCTCAGCATTCAAGACACTGTCACATATTAATGATCAGCAGAACTTATGTAGCATACATCGAGTTTCTATAAAACCCTGGCATACGCTAAACTATCAATGTTCTTTAATTTTTTGAACATCTACTTTAATATTTAATACATAACTTATCCAGAACACATCAAAAACTTATAGTTCACTTCTATCAGGCTTCTCTGCAACATGCACTGACGTACCCGATGTGTTCCGGATGAGCACAGAATGTCTTTTTAACTTAGTTATCGTATTATGGGTGTACTAGCAGTGTTTATGGCAGAGGTCAACGACCCATGGCTCAGGAACTGCATGCATGATTTCATCCCTTTGCTGTAGTTTCCATGGCTTATATTACCACCAGGCAAAGGACTCATTTTTGTTATGGTCTGTGCTGGCTGGCGGCATTAACTCTCTCTCTCGCTCTCTCCATTCATTGCAGGCACTGGCGAGGGGCGTGGCTGTTACCTGCAGGCGAGGTCCAGAGAGTGCACCTGTTTCCACTCAGCAATCAGCGAGCTATAAATAGGAGCGGTGTGCTTCCGTCCGGCGTCAGAAGATTGTCCTTCCTTGTGATTCTGTTTTCTCTGCGATCTCTCCAACTCCTGGTATCTTGCTTCATGCTCGACCAGTTTCCCATAGTTATTTCCAGTGATTTTGGTTTTCCCAGTGCCAAAATAAAATTGTTGAATTTTCATACATGGTCTCCTGCATCTTTGGGGCCGATTCATATGCTCCAGCCATAACAATTTTGACCCCCAATAGGCCAACAATGATTAATTTAATGATTCATTTGCCTATAGTGTGATTAATTTATCTAAAATCAAGGTTGATTCTGCTGAATTGCCCCAAGTATCGGTTCCTAGATTCTTGGGAGTTTCCGTAGATGGAAATTTGAAAAATCTAATTGTCTTTCTAACTGGGCTTGTACAAAAATCAACACATTTTTTCCTATAATAAGAAAACACCTTAACGATCTAAATAGTCTGATAACTTTATATTACAGTCATACCTTTTATATTGGAATATAGTCTGAGCGAATACTTAAGTAAAAGGTAAGGTAAAGTCCTTTGGCTTTTTACACCCGAGCCATAGTGACTCATCAGGCCGGTGCTTATACCCGGTTTCCATAGCGTGAAGCAACTATAAGTTCAACTCCTCCTGGATGGGACGCTAGTCCATCGCAGGTTACCTTCCCAGTATATTTTTACTGGTACCCGTTTATACTGCTTGGTGAACAGAGGCACACTTGTGGTTAGGACCTTGCCCAGAGGTCTTAGGACAGTGGGGTTCAAACTGGGATTTGAACACACAACCTCCTGATCATGACTGCAGCACCCTAACCACCACACCACAAGCCTCAGCTAATATTTTTCCCCACATCTCAATAATTTTTTTTTCCCTTCAGAGGTATTTTATTAGGAGGACAAAAAGATCAACCTCTTGTACCTCTTCTCTTTTGGTACAGAAATTCAAAACTCCTCATATTTATCATTCGGCACTACTGAATATGACAGCAAGTCAGCCCAATCCTGAGGTCGAACTGGCCGACGTGGGTGACCAAGTTCAGAAGCTTGATGGCTGATCTTAAAGATGCTGCTTGTCAGAAGATTTTCTTGCTCAGAAGCTCAAAGACTAAAACTGAAAACCTTCCTAAACTGGACAAACTTGTGTTCAATATATGGAGAGCCATTTCAGACACTTATATAGGGGAAAAGCCGTAAGGAAATCTCATACACACATGAAAAATATGCATTTGGAGTCCTGGGAGCTCTTCTGCGTAGTAGTACATACTTCTGTGAGCAGCCCCCCTCCCATTATGAACTACATCAAAAGTAAACCTTGCTTGCACCTCACAGATGAAAGCTTGCACTCCTCCGTGAAAATCAAGGTGGCATCTTACAATCCTGACATGGAGACACTGTTGAGTTCAGGAGCAGGAATCACATTTTAAAAAGGTGAAAGAAATAATTTAATGAGATTTTAAAAATATATACAGTCGGCCCCTTACTTACGAAACCCCCTGGGTACGAAATCCCCAGGTTTCGAAGAATATTTTCCCAAGTTTACGTTCCCAGGAAACAAAAACAATCCCGTTACGAAAAGAAATTCAAATGCACCAATCAAAATTTCACACGATGCGCGAGTTGCTCTCTCATTGGCTGTCTCTCAACATCCCGCCCCGCTGGCCTCCCATTGGCTAGGAAGGATGACGCAGAACCAGAAGGAGACTTTAAAGCGGAAATACAGTGAGGACCTCTGATCTTTCAAGCAGGAACTGTAATTCCACTTTAAATAAAACATCCCTTCCATGTGTGTGTGTGTGTATGTGTGAGAGAGAAGGAATAACGCTTCAGTTTTTAGTTTTTTAAGTTGTTTAATTCAGTAAATGTTTCATAAATGTGGGCGTGTTTGAGCTCATCTGAAATTCCGATCCCTCAAGGAATCAAGTTAAAGTTGAGTTTGGACCTCCTTTGTCAAGTAGGGAATGCGCTTTGAATTCCACGTCTTGTGGGCATGGCCCGCAACGCTAGAATAAACATGTGCATTGTAATGCATCTGTGTGTGTGTGAGAGACAGAGAGAGAGACAGGGGTGTGTGTGTTAATAAAAAATGTTTAATAATGGTTTAATTTATAAAATGGTTTAATGGTTATAATAAATAATTTTCTTTAACAGATATTTCATACAAAATTGGTGTACTTTTATCATTTTTAAAGGATTTATGTGGTTTATCCAGTCCAAAGACTGGAGCCTTGGACCAAATCAGGTGTTTAACATGTAAAATGCGACCCCTACTGACGAAATCCCCGCATTACAAAAAAGGCACTGGAACGGATTAATTTTGTGGGTAGAGGCCGACTGTATTTTTATATTGGACCTGAATTAATGTGGTTGTGTTTCATATTCAGGTTGACCGCTGTATGCCATGGGAGGAAATTCAGGAATGGCAGCAAACCGAATAGACATTAACATATAAAGTGATGATGTTTGGATGCCCTTATTAATGACCGTGAATATGCTGCTGCTGTAAGATTTTACATTGTTGGTGAACTACAATTTCTTTGGCATGACTGTGATACTGCGCCATCTAGTGCGTAGCTGACTTAAATCAGTGAGCAGCAGCCTTTTATACATCACATGGTCCATCGCGGTACACTGCTACATAAAAGTTAGACCATAATTGGTCACAAGTTGTGAACACTGCCAACATGTTAAGCAATTGTTGGAATAAGTATGTAGGTTCAAAAGTAACACACAAGTGACGTGTGTGAATGATCACATAAATTACCTGCAACTTATGGCCAGCAAATGCAAAATGTATGAGCAATACGCTGGGATATGTGACCACAACTGTCTTATATGTATTATGACTTATACAAGTGTGCTGTAACTTTCACAAAACTTATCCATGACTGATTTGATGTACGCCAGCGTATTCAAAAAATTTCTCAAAATGTCAGCGTAAGCTGGCTAAATCGTTCAGATGTAACAGGGGTATGGTGTGAGTTAAGTCATCCTCCGAACTGAGAGGGTGAGCAGGGGCGTTGTCCATTAAAAGAAGGCAGTGGTATGGCAGGGATTTTTCATGCAAATATTTTTTTACACTCGGGGTAAACACCTCATGCGCCCACTTGGTGAAAAATTGCCTAGTTAACCACGCTTTCGAATTGTATCGCCACATAACAGGCAAATTACTTTTTAATCACATTGTTCGCGTTGAATGCCCTTGGATTCTCTGAATGATAAATCATCAGCGGCTTGATTTTTAAATCTCCGCTTGCATTGCCGCACAACAAGAGCGTTAACCTATCTTTCATTGGTTTGTGTCCGGGAAGTGATTTCTCTTCACGCGTGATGCATGTCCTCTGTGGCATTTTCTTCCATAATAAGCCAGTCTCATCGCAATTAAAGACGTGCGTGGGAAGATAATTCTCAGCCTGGATAAAAATCAGCTAATTCCTGCTTGAATTTCTCAGCGCCATCTTTGTTAGAACTCGCTGCTTCCCCGTGACAAACCATGTGGTGAATCCCACTTCTCCGCTTAAAATTTTCTAGACAGCCTCTACTTGCTTTAAAGTGGAACTCTTCAGGATTCGAGCTCGGGTCTTTTTCAGCAAATCATCATAGATTGTGTGCTTTGCAGCCGATCACATCCTCGCTAACACTATCTCCTGCAAACTGCTACTTGTTTATGGATATGAGCAGTAATTTTTCCACCTCCTCCAGCACTTGAGGTCTTTGTTTGCTGATAACCTTCGAGCCTTTCGCCACATCACTGGCTGTAACACTCTCTTTGTTCTTCAGGATCGCGCATATCGTTGATTTAGCCGTGCTATATTGCTTAGCAAGATCAGTAACACGCATGCCTGATACATGTGTTTTCTGCACAACTGACCTTTTCTCAGTAGCTTTCTTTGGAGACATGTTTATTAGCTAATCTAATCGAGTAAACAAAAAAACCCCACAGCAGGGATCACCAACGTGGTGCCCGTGGGCACCAGGTAGCCCGCAAGGACACTATAAGTTGCCCGCGGACCTGTTCACTGCTAGTTTTAGGACAGGCCCACAGCTCCATAGCGCCACTCTCCATTGAGCTGCATCTAATTTTTTTGAATATATTTTAAATCAAATCAATATCTTCACATAGATAAATATCATTAATTATTAATGATAACATATAATTAAAGGTAAATTGAGCAAATTTGTAATTTCAGAGGTGTGTTTTGACCTGGTAGCCCTTCGCATTAATTGGTACCCAAGAAGTAGCTCTCGGTTTCAAAAAGGTCGGTGACCCCTGCCCCACAGTATACTGTACTTTGTAGAACAGGAGCAAGCACATCCACAGGCACACATTGGTCGAGTAGAGACCAAAAAAAAAAAAAAAAAAGATCTACGGAAGTCGCGCACTTTTCCGCCCTCTCGGTCTTGTTTTTTTTCGTGTGTTTCTTGAGCTCGACTTCCGGTTTTTGTTCGACTTCCGGGACAAAAAATCCCGGATTTTTTGTTCAAATTCCGATTTGTTCGACCTCTAAATCGTACGAAGACGGGGTACCACTGTACAAGATTTTCACCATGAGTAAAAGACAACATTTGCAATTTGTAGTGCAGTAAGCCCTTGCCCAGTCACGGTTCAGCGCTCACAGCCCCGCATACTCGCAGATTAGCGGAAAATCTGGAAGTTACTGGCACGTGATTCAAATTTAGCCAATGGCAGAGAGCTTTTGTTTCTTCCTCCTGTATGAATTGGTTGCAGATGATGTGTACGCCTTTTTTCCCCCTCCTTCAAGCACGTGTCATCAACGTGATTGCTTGAATTGTGAAGTCACATTTTTTTTTTTTAGTGTGTTTATAATTTTTTTTTTTGCCTGATGATGCCACTCACATGCCCTGCATCTTCTCTAGCTTCTGCTAAGGAGCCTAGGCGCTTTATTTATTCATAAATATTACAGTACAAAATCAAAAAGGTTTTATTTAATCATTACTACATTTTACTGCATTATTACTGTATTAATGAGTAAGACTGTCTATGGAATGGGTTTAAGAAGCATATTTTAGCGTATGTATCATCATACAAAAGGGTTTAAAACCACATCAATTATTTGCGGATTTTCAGAATCCGCAGAAAGGGGCAGAACGTAATCCCCGCAAATAACGGGGGCTTTCTGTACAATCAAAGCCAAGGAACCATTGCAAAACCTTTCATACCAGCAAACCTATTCATGAAAATCCTGGAGAACGGACCAAATAGAACACCAGCCACAAGAACAAGCTGCCTACTGAAGGGGTCATTCCACCCTACATGCTATCATGCAGGTGCTCAAGAAGACCATTGAATTCAAAATTTCCATCCACATGCCGTTCATAGATCATGAGAAAGCTTTTGACTCAGTCCAGCACAAGGAAGCACTAAAACAATATGGCGTTCAGAACAAGTACATCAATATCCTAAAAGAGACATCAACAGAGAAGGCACAGCACAAGTAAGAACTGATATCCTGAGCAAAAAAATTCAAGATCATAAAAGGAGATGGACAGGGTCAATAATGTACACAGCGGCACTGAAGGAAATTTTCAAGAGTCAGGAATCATTGAATCAGGAGCCAAAATCAACAGAGAAAGATTGAATGACCTGAAATTTGCAGAAGACATTGTCCTGTTTGCAGAGAGTAAGACTGAACTCAAAAACTTATTGAATGACCTGAGTCTGTCTTCCTTTCGGCTTTTTCCCTTTTACTCGGGAGTCGCCACAGCGAATCATCTGATTCGCACGTTTGATTTTAGCAGAGGTTTTTACGTCGGATGCCCTTCCTGTCACAACCCTTTTAGCAAGGGACAGAAACATGCTGACGACTTTGCAGCTACTCTTTACGAATGTCAGCAATGGTTCTTTTACATGCCTCTCACCATAGACAGTGAGAGACATGGCCCGCCTTTGATAACCCAGTTAGCTGCACTGGAGGGGACAGTGACAACCTTGTGGCGAGTGGGACTCGAACCCCCAACTTTTGGATCAGCGATCCAGCGCCCTATACCACTAGACCACCACTGCCCCTATTGAATGACCTGAGTAACAAAGGCAAAAGAAATGGAATGAAGAGGAACAAAAAGAAAACAATGATCATGTCTAACAAAATTGCCAGAAGACAACAAAGGAATATAATATCAATTGATTGAGAAAAGATGGAAGAAATTGAGGAACATAAGTATTTGGGGAAACTCTTGACACCAGAAAATGAGGTGGACAGAGAAGCTGACAAATAGATGACGCAGGTTGGAAATGATTTGAACAGTACAGCATCTTCCTACAAGGTCAGGCGACATCTGCTTGAATAAGAAAAATAATCATGAACAGTCATCATACCAGCAATGATATATGGAGCGGGGACATCGTCCCTCACAAAGCATCTGGAAGAAAAGCTCGCCATGGCCCAGGGGAGCACGAAAAGATCAACACAATATAAAAAGGAAACACAAGATTCGAAATGAAGTAATAAGAATGAAAACAAAGGTGAAGGACGTTGTAAGCAGAGTAGATGATGGAAAAGGGCCAGTGGGCAGGACATCTTGCCATAATGCCATAAACACCAGCAGGAGAGATGATATTGAGCTGAAAGCCGTCAGTGCGTTGCTGAGATGAGCCAATGGGACAGTGGTGGCTTAGTGGATAAGGCAATGGGTTACAGATCAGCGGTTCAATCCCCACTGTTCCCATTGTTGGGCCCTTGAGCAAGGCCCTTAACCCACAATTGCTCAGATGTACATTTAAAAAATGTAATTGTAAGTTGCTCTGGATAACAGCATCTGCCAAATGCTGTAAATGCAAATGATGGATAAATATTATTAACAGTAGTAGTATTGATAATTTTTGTACTTGTCCTTCAACTTCTTGAACTACGACTACTACTACAAGGACAAGTTATTATTATAATTATTACTAATAAAGTGCAATCTTTATTGCAATAAAAGAATACATTTTTTTTAAATGTACATAAGAAATGTTTTTGGTTGCATATTCCATCAGTTATAGCTGTTCAAAAGAAAATCAAATTTGTCAGGTCATCCCTGGAGAAAAACTGAAAGCTGAAATCGGCACATCTCTGAACAACATTAATATTTCGTGTTATATTCTTGACTTCTTTAATATTTTACAATATTGACCATCTCTGTGTACATTATCTTGGACACAATTATGATAGATAGACAAAGAGACCGATAGTAGATGGGCTCAATTAGACAAATAGACAGATAGTAGAGGGGCTCATGAAGATCAGCTACAACATGCCAAGGGTCCATGGCTGAAGAAAGGATTAAAAAAAAAAAAAAAAAAAAAAAAAAAAAAAAAAAAACCAAGTGGCTTACTACAAACAATGTTAGGACACTATAATCTCAACACTAGGCCAGGCTTAAAAAATTCTTTGTTGGCAATAACATGATAACAAACAAAAAAGATTCACCAGGGAGGGAGGGAGGAAGGGAGGAATTTTTTTTTTTTTTTTTTTTGCCTGTGCAGACCACCTGGGATTTGCGGGGAAATGTTTTCATACATAATGTCACATTATGTATGGGATGTTGTAAACACAGTAGAATGAAATAAATATATCTTATACAGTCGGCCCCCTACTTACGAAACACCCTGGGTACGAAAATTCCAGGTTACGAAAAACATTTTCCGAAGTTTTCATCCCCGGGATACGAAAATAACCTCCTCTTACGAAAAGCGCCAAATGCGCCATTCAAAATTTCACACGCTGCATGAGTTGCTCCGTCATTGCCTGTCTCCCAACATCCTGCCCCGCTGGCCTCCCATTGGCCAAGAGGCAGCTGAACGTCACCCATACTTCCTGTACCCATACTTCCTGTTTGTCATGCGTATGAAGGAGAGTTGACTGTTGCCTTGTTTTGAGATTGATCATGCAGCGTTATATTTCGTTATCACCGAAACCCCTCTACAATCGGGACGATATTGAATCCGAAGGAGACCTTAAAGCGGAAATACAGCGATTATTTCGGCACAATATTAAAACAGAGTGCTCCGTGGGAGAAGACCTCTGATCTCGCAAGGAAGCAAGTTAATATTGAATGAGGACCTCGGATCTTTCAAACAGGTACTGTAATTCCGCTTTAAATAAAACATCCCGTCCATTTAAACATTTAAATAGAATTGTTCCGTCAGCTGTGCGTTGCATGCACGTGTGTGTGTGTGTGTGAGAGAGAGAGAGAGAGAGAGAGACAGTCAGAGATGAAAGGAGGCTTAACTCTTTAGTTTTCAGTTTAGTTTAAGTTGTTTAATTCAGTAAATGTTTGATAAATGTGGTGCGCTCGCCAAATGTGAGCAAAACAGGGCTCATCTGGACCACCGATCCCTCAAGGAATCAAATCAAAGTTGAGTTTGGACCTCCGATCTGTCAAGCCGGGAACGCGCTTTGAATTCCATGTCTGAAAATGCTCCTGCGTCCTGCTTGTGGGCAGGGCTCGCATTCAAGCACCACAATAAACATTTATTGTGTATACAATACACATTTAATGTGTACTGGATTGTGTGTGTGTGTGTGTGTGTGTGTGTGTGTGTGTGAGAGAGAGAGGTGTGTGTTTGTGTGTTAATAAAAACTGTTCAGCAATGGTTTAATATGTTAATAAAAATGTTTAAATTATTTAATAAATAATTTTCTTTTAACACATATTTCATACAAAATTGGTGTACTTTTATCATTTTAAAAGGGTTTATAGGGTAGTCTTGGGAGCCTTGGAACGAATCAGGTGTTTTACATGTAAAATGCGCGTCTACTTACGAAACTTCCACGTTACGAAAAAGGCTCTGGAACTGATTAATTTCGTAAGTAGGGGGCCGACTGTACTTGAAATCAACATGCTGAATATCAAAGTTTATTCTTTTAATATCATAATCAGAGTATCAAGGTTTCTTCAACATATCATCTTTTAATATTGCCGTCAACATAGTGTCAAAGTCAGATACCTTCATCACGCTCCGTGCTGCTGCTGGTGGTTAATAATTAACTTGTATTTGTTTGAAAATGTCAGCAAACGTGTTGCTCATTTTGAAACGCATTAATTTATTTATTATTTTCAAGTTGGGACCTTTTAATCGCGACAGACTATTTTGTTATATTTTATTATTATATTTTTTTTTGCCTCATCATTGTCCCCTTCCATCATGATTTCAGCCTTGTTGTTAAGACAGTACTGGCCAATGAGAATCGCTGTTTCACCAAACTGGTGAAACTGACCAATCACAAGGCGCGGTTGATACTGATTTCACTTTGGTCACTTTTTCGTACGGTGTCCCCTTTCATACACCATTTTTTCAACACAACCGGCAGGTATATTTTTATTTTTTGCATCTGTGAATGCTCAGATGGGGTTTTTATGTACAATTTCATCCCAACCGGCTGTTACCACCAACAAATATATTTTTAAGGCTGGCCTTATTTAAAAATGTTCAATAAGTGTCACATCAGTTGCCATAGTAACTGACCGAGTGGCGTATGCAGGCTGGACTTCATGTGGGTTCCGTCTGTCTGACCAAAAAAACAGCAGCCTGTCAAACAGGGGCTCAATGTCAGCAAACTGGGCTTTGCCATCAGGAAAGATCCGTAAGATGCCACCATGTTCCTGGGAGGAAAGACGATTTAAGAGAATTATGCAGCGGCTTTGGAAACACAAAATAAATGCATTATGAAGGATCCCAAACTTAGCCAATGAATAATAGTCATGTTCAAGGATATTAATATAGTATACACCCAATCAGCCTCAACAGTAACACTGGCCTGTCTGGCCTGTCGCTAGATAGCCCCCCATACACAAAAAACCCTGTTCTGATTCCATTCTCTCATTGCCAGCATTCCCAATTTCTGCATTTTGTGCTACAGTAGCTCTTCAATGAGATCAGACCAGATGAACGAGCCTTCACTCATCATGTGCACCAATAAACTAGTTGGCCTTCCTTGGAGAACCTTTGATAGGTACCTACCACTGCATACCAGGAGCACCCCACAAGAACTGCCATTTTTCTCATCATCTTGCAAAATTAACATCAATTTTTTTTAACCAACACCTATTTTGTCATTCCGATTTCAATTGTTTAAATAGTTTTTGTTCAAATTTTGTTTGTTTTTCCTTTTACACTGGGTGTAGCCAATGTTAAAACACGGTCAACAACTTCTGGTTCTAAACAGTCCACTGTAGAAGGTTCCTGTTTATAGCTTCTGTTATTATTGATCAGCATCACACAACGCTTGGCAGGCTTGTTGTTGTAGACAATAGCTTTCACGGTCACCAATTTTGAAATTGACTGTCTGTCTTCCTTTCAGCTTTTTCCCTTTTTACTCAGGAGTCACCACAGCGAATTATCTGATTCGCACGTTTGATTTGGCAGAGGTTTTTACGTCGGATGCCCTTCCTGTCACAACCCTTTTTAATCAAGGGACAGAAACACGCTGACGACTTTGCAGCTACTCTTTACGAAAGTCAGCAATGGTTGTTTTACATGCTTCTCACCATAGACAGTGAGAGACATGGCCCGCCTTTGATAACCCAGTTAGTTGCACTGGGAGGTACAGTGACAACCTTGTGGAGAGTGGGACTCGAACCCCCAACCTTTGGATCAGCGATCCAGCGCCCTATACCACTAGACCACCACTGCCCCTTACAATTTTGAAATTATGACATCATTATTGATTTTTTTTTTTTTTATGTTGACCTGGCCCATGGTGCATGCACATCTGCAGAGTCAGGTTTTCCACTTTTTGACATGGATTGAGAAGTATGATGTCACAGGCATAAAAATCTAAAGTCCTACTCCTTTGTTATTATTGCCTAGAATCACAAACTTGGCAAGTGTACATCAGCTTAACAAAGATTTAAGCAAGAACTAGACTGAGTCTCTAGATCTAATTATGTTCTCAAAACTGAACATAGAAATCAGTAGCCTCAAGTAATTATCAAAGTTGTCTCAAGATAGCATTCTACACAATAAAATTATCTGAGATATTTTCCTTCAGTTTTAGCTTCTGTCTTGTTCCTCATCATCTGTCTCTCTTCCTTTTCTTGTATCATCAACCTCACTCTCCACATAATCATCTGACTCACACTCCTCGTCAACTAGGCAAGGAGTGCTTCATCTGAATATTTGCATAGATCTGCCTTTTGTTTTTTTCTCGGTCCATATGGAGCTGTAGATGATCATCTAGATTATTATAGTCGTGGATTAGCGGCAAACCCAGAAGTTACAAGCATGTGATTACAAATTTAGCCAATTGGCTGAGAGCTTTTGTTTCTCCCTCCTGCTGATTGGTTGCAGATGATGTGTACACCATTTTTTTCTCCTTCACACACGTCATCAACATAATTGCTTGAATTGTTAATTCATTTTTTTTAGTATGCTTTTAATGATTATTTAAGCCCTATGGTGACACTCAAATGCCCTGCATTTTCTCTAGTCTCTGGTAAAGAGCCTTAAGCGCTTCATTTATTTAATACATAATGACGATCCAAAATGATCAATATTATAATTTCCAATATTATTTATGAGTTGACACCAATTTACTGCACCGTAATTTTCTCAGTTGTTGAAATAGGTCACACCAATGTAAACAAAACACAGACAGTCTGTAACTATTCGGGGTGGGTACTGCCTAGATTTTATGTATTGCAATATATCGCGATTTCTAGCATGTATTGTGATATATTGCAAGAAGAACTTTAAATTTAAAGTGGGCCTGTTCTTGACAGTATTTATTCTTTATTTCAAAAACGGAAATCAACAAGATTAAAATCATTGTTTTGTCTCCTGAATCTTGATCCAACCTTGGGATGATCGTTTCAGAAAACATCTTCCTATCAGGAATGGTGTCCCTTCTAGCCAGAGTTGATACTAAATCTCTGAATTCTTGAGAGTTTTACGATAGAGAAAGGATGTAAATCCTTAATGATGAATCTCGCAATTTTGTCAGTAATTTCTCGTGCATGTGCTGAACTTTTCTTGCAACTTCCCCCAAACCAGCCGGTGAGGTCAAATGTTTTTGTTTTTGTTGAGGACACACTCTGACTTTGTCTAGACGACTTGGGTTCAGTTTCACTAGTTTCAGTTTGTGATATGCATATTGTCTGACAAAAAAAAAAAAAAAAAAAAAAAGTTTCGCATGGTGTCGCTGCATATGAGCGATCGGATTCAATGTACCCCCTGAAAATTTGATGTCACCTTTGCATCTTTTTCACCTTTGCGCTGGGGGGGGTCTCAAACTTTTGAACGTTACAATAATAACATGAAATATCAGTTATCATAGAAGTCACATTAATATAATATTATGCTGGAGAGAAGTGGGATGTAATTTACCGGAATCTGGGACCGATTTGGAGCATGCTAAGCCTGAGGCGGAGTCCGCAAGTTGTGTGACGTCATATTTTTCAGAGTCGGCAGAGATATTATTGCTGCGTTTAGCGAAAAAAAACAAAATAAAAAAAAAACATGCATGGTTAATGTGCCTTGTTGGAGATCAGGTTCATGGGACTGCTTCCCTCTTATGCTCATTCTATTGGCTAAAGGCCTTCGTGACAATCTGCACTGCCCAATCATGGCATGGCTCTTATTATACCAGGCTCTCCACACACTGAATGATTGCAGATAAAAGGACAGAAACATGATTGTGACAGGATTACTTGCTGGGACAAGTGATAAAGCAATACACACACACACACACACACACACACACAGAGACACACACACACAAAACTTTTCACTTGTAAAAAAAAACAAAAAAAACAAAACACTTTGATTAACGATCTCACAAGGCAAAATAAGTGCGTAAACACTACATGCTGCTAAAATAAGTGTGTAACCGCGATACGCTGCTGAAATATATGCGTAAACGCTAAATGCTTGATAAAATAAGTGAGTATACCCGTGTTTACACCCGACTACAGCCCTGGTTCCATCCGAGATACGCATTTTCATTCCAAAATGCTTCTACACAGAAACATTAGCTTTACTTTTTGACACGATAGTAAAGCCGTCATCCTCTGTGGTCACCTTTTTTTTTTTCAACAAAAGCATTACTTCTGGTTCAATTAGCGGGAATAGCTGAAGTTTTTTTTTTTTACTGTTCCGACGTTTTCCAAATGCATGTCACAAAAACAGTTTTCCTTCAGAGTAATACAATACATATTGTTTGCATGTTAGAACATGTTTAAACCAATAAACCGGTTTTGTTGCACAGCCCTAGTAATTATTAGTGTTACATTATCAAGTTTATGAAGTGTTCTATCTTAAGCGATGGCGAATTGTTCAGTTTACTAGTCCTAGTTCAGTTTAGTTTAGTGCCCAGGGCGCTTTAAAAATTGGAGTGGGTGTGCACTTATTAAAATGTCACCAGCATAGTGGAACGGTAGGTGCTTATACCATCAGGATGGAAAACATGAATAATAACAGAACAATAAAAGAGTTTTAATGGCATTTGTGTTATTCGTTTTGTGGTATCAACCAAACTATTGACATGAAAGCTGAAAATGAACAAAAACAAACAAAAAAAAAAACCCGGCATAATTTATTTTATATATATATATATATATATATATATATATATATATATATATATATATATAAAAAGACCCCTTACTTTTCCCTCCCAGTGCTGTTCCCTTAAACATTTTCCTGGAAGTAAAACAAGCCAATCGACACGAATGTCAACTTTAGCACATGGCACGTTGAACCAATCAACACGAACATAAACAAAAGCACATGACCAGGAATATCTTTAAATTTATGAAGTTAGTGAGCAGGAGAATCAGGTGAAAAATATTCGTCATCACTTTCTGATTGAGCCATGTCTGGCTCATCGCTCCATTCGTTCAGAGCTGCCTGCAGGTAGCAGCCACGCCCCTCGCCAGCACTTGCAATGAATGACGAGAGAGTTAACGCCTCCAGCCAGCACAGATCATAACAAATAAGATCTATTTTATTAAACTTTATTTCTTTTTCTATACTTTTTTGAAAACCGACATATAATCGAGAATGACTTAACTCGTAACGACTTAAGCCGAGGTATACCTGTATGTATGTGTGTGCGTATGTATGTATATTTTATAAGTCCACTAACAAACTTCAGAAATAAATAATACAAGCATACAGCAGACAAACATTTACTTCAAAGACCGGTAAAACCCACCATTTATTTACCTGTCAAATACAAGTGAACGACGTGCAACTTCTTGCGGTCACAATCCGAGTATGGATGTATTACTTGTTTTATTCCCCACTTTACATATTATTTAAAACCTAAAATTTTAATTAGTTGATAAAAATCGATTTATTGCCCAGCTCTAACCTGCTGTTGAGATAAATAGACCCAGTCTTTCATTCAGTCACTCAGATCCCTACACTTGCTTATTTTTCCTGCTTCCAGCACATATTCGAGACTGTTCACTTTCAGACGAACACGTCCAACTTCTTATCAGGTGCTACTGTAATAAGATAATCAGTGTTAGTGTATGGCTTTGCTAATACGTAGAACCACAAATTGGAACACCTGGTCTATATTTTCAATTTAAAACAAGACATAAATCATTAGCTCATCAAAACCCTCAAAATGATACACAGGTGTTGTGGCCTTAACTTTGTGTACATTAAAATTGGCAAGCTTTAGTCTCATGGTGTCCAACCGTACAACAGGCTTTTGGAAAGCTCATCATTTTGGGACATATGAATGCGGTACAGACTCAATTTGTTCAGTCTGCTCAAAGTATTCTGTAGCTTCCACAAGATCCTAAATCCCACGTTCAAAGTGATCGATTTCGAGGGGTTTTTTTTGTACAAGCACCAAAACTAGTGAAATCGTACTCGTATATTACATAGGAGTGACACAATCTGATTGGTCTACTCTGTTGGGAATAAACTTCCTTATTACAAGTGGACAATGCTTGAATCAAAAAAGCAGACACTCACAGTTTCTCACGGTCACTTGGAGCAAATGGTGCAATTAATTCATGCTTTAAAATGGAAAAATAAACATCTAATTTTTGGAGATACTTTAAAAAATTTTAAATAGTGCTTTTCATTGTTTTTGTGTTTTACATACTCAAACTCTTAAAAAAAATACACTTAAAAAAAAGACACAGTTAAAGAGACACTCACATGTGCACTCAAATTCGCATATCCTAATTCAAGTCTGTCAATGATAGCTCACTGCTTAATGCTCTAGGTTACTGATCAGAAGGTCAGAGGTTCAAGCCCTAGTAAAACTACTTTCAAGCCTATGAGCAAGGCCCTCAAGCCTCAGCTGCTAAGTTCTATGAATATAAAACCAATGTAAGTCGCTCTGGATAAGTGCGCCTGCCAAATGCCGATATGTCCCAACATTCCATGGTGGGGACTACAGTGGTACCTTGATTTACGAGTGTCCCTAATAACAAATTTTCCATGATATGAGCTTCGATCCCACAAAAAATCTGCCCCATCCAACAAGCAAATTTTCAACTAATGAGCTTTGCTAGGAAAATGGCTTGTCCAGGTTGATTAGCCTTGTATTCCTCCTTGCTCCGAGAGCCTTGTGCAGTGCTTCTCAATTATTTTCTGTTATGCCCCCTATAGGAAGAGGGGAAAAAAAAAAAAAAAAAAAAAACCATTTTACACCTACCCTCCCCCAGCACCCCGTGCACGACTACTAGTATAAATAATGTTTACTGCACTTTATACCATTTGCTCAGTGCTTTTTCCCCTACAGCATAGAACACACAGTGAGAGTGCCACTGCCACCTAGTATTGAGGATGCACAATCACACTTATAAAGCTGGTCCACCAGCATGTTAAAGAAGCATGTTCCCCAGGGTCATATGCGCCAATTAGCCTCGTATTCTTCTGCGTGTATTCCTCCGCGCTCCTCTCCACGCTGGCAGCAAAAGTTTTTCTTTTCTGTGGTTCGGATTTTGTGACTTTTTTTAGTCTTATTTTTTTATTGTGCATAACCCAGTGTTTCTAAGATGGGTCAGAAGAAGGTGGTTGATATATTCAAAAGGAGAAAACCCATTTTCCTTGAAACGAAGCTTGAAATCATAGCTAAAAATAAAAAAGGAGTCTGTATGGCTAATCTGTGTGAGGAGTATGAGAAGAATGCATAAACCATCTGTACAATTCTCAAACAGAAGGCCATGTTGACGAGTGTTAAAGCAGCAAAGGGGGGTTACTATTTTATCTAAGGAAAGATCATTACTCAATGATGAGATGGAGAGGCTTCTCCTATTGTGGATGAAGTCAAAAGAGATCAACGGCAATGGAAGTGCGGCCAAGCAGCAAAAGACAAGATCAAAATTAGTGAATTGAAATAAAACAGTCAAAAAAATGTAAAAATTTGTAGTGCAAGTTAATATTAAGTGCTATTCTTAAGTTCAGACGCACTTACTGTATTGTTATTGACTTGGTGTTTATTCTTGTTTTATTATTAATTACAGTATTATTAATGTTACTGCACATGTGTTATTATTGTGAAATGTTTATCTTAAGTATATCACATCAAAAATACATGTTTGTGTCAGGTTATACGAGTTTGGGAGGAGGTTGGAACGGATTAATAAGTTTTCTATTGTTTCCGATGGGAATTTTTGTTTCTTCTAACGAACGTTTCCACTTACGAGTTTGCCCTCGGAACGGATTAGTTTCGTAATCGAGGTACCACTGTAATTGCCAACATCCACCCCAGCTTTGGTGTCTGTCTGTCTGTCTTCCTTTCGGCTTTTTCCCTTTTACTCGGGAGTCGCCACAGCGAATCATCTGATTCGCACATTTGATTTGGCAGAGGTTTTTACGTCGGATGCCCTTCCCGTCACAACCCTTTCAGCAAGGGACAGAAACACGCTGACGACTTTGCAGCCTACTCTTTACGAAAGTCAGCAATGGTTCTTTTACATGCCTCTCACCATAGACAGTGAGAGACATGACCCGCCTTTGATAACCCAGTTGGGGGGGGGGGCAGTGACAACCCTGTGGAGAGTTGGACTCGAACCCCCAACCTTTGGATCAGCGATCCAGCACCCTATACAACTAGACCACCACTGCCCCTTTGGTGTATTGTCGTTATTATCCATTCAGAATATTTTCTTGTTTCTAATTAGTAGCACGCCACCAGCTGATTCTTGGTGTTGTTCTACGAGGTGATTTATCAAATCATTAACACCGGATAAGTTGAACAATTATTGCATGACTGACCGAGCTGTCAAGATTTTATTTTCTCACTATTTATACTGCTGTATCAGAGTGAAAACCACAAACCAAAGTGGCTAGTCAAAGTTCCACCACCCAACAATGCTGTCAGTAGCATATTAAATTTATTCAATATCTAAGAAAGATAGCGAGAAAATGGCTGCCACAGAAGTTGAGAGGCCGACCGCACAAAACAAGCCAATAAAGTGGTGGATGCTGGCAAAAAAGTATCCTTTTTGAAAATAAATAGATACAAATAGAATTTTCTTTACAGGTGGTTCAGAGAAATATTCAGATTCACCTTGAAGTTAAGCCAAGACTTCATTTCCTTAACACATATGACCCAATTTTGGTTAATCAAAAGAAACAGCTTTCCATGAACATAAAGCGTTTCCAGGACGCTCTTAGAAACTGAACTTGGTCAATAAACTCTGAATTGTGCTGATCAGAGCATCACTACTGCTCCTAGCATTATCCAGATGATATTCCCTGTACCTGAGGGGTGAGAAGTAAAACTGCAGTATACCTTCTATGAACACTGCATCACCTCCGTGGTTCTCCAACACAACACAAATCGTGCAGCAATATTTCAGAGAACAACATATGAACATGTGATCGTTCATGGCTTAGTGGACATTGTTGCCATTTATATGTACATGCACAAGTACTACACACAGTCCTTCAGGTGATACCATTATTGGTACATATTTGATGTCCATAGAACTACAGTTGACATGCCTACTGTTATATCACATATGTTATGAGATTGCAAATTAAAAACAGAGAGGTTCCCAAACATGTTACTATAAGCACACTACCATTCTATATTATACAATTTAACAACGTGTAGAACTACAATATCATCTACACTAGGATCTAATATGCAACCTTAATGATCTTACTAATTTGAGCTTTGCCTTGTCTACTGACATTACATACCTTGACATTCCAGCCCTTATTTAAGTAATAAATGCATGTAACACATCTCCCGTCACCATTGGGGTTGTCCACATGCCGTACATATCCAGTGCCCTTGCCAGGGTAACAGGCTACCATTGCCTGAAAGGAAAAACAAAATGGCTGCCTTAGAAAAATTCAGAATGCATATCATGTACATTATTGCAAAAAAATGTCTTTATGTATAAAGGTATGCATTACAAACAAAGCAAAACTATTACATTAGAGGAAAGGGATCACATGTTTCCTTAATCCAACCTATTGTTGTTCAGGCAACATTTTGGGGAAAAGATTATCGTCTGCTTGCTTAAAGTAACATACTCAGAGGAAAGCATTATCCAACCACACACAGTCTTACTGATGCCTGTGGTTGGTTGGTATCAATGTAATTGAGAGAAGAGCGTGTATACCACCCCTCTCCCTCAGAACTTGCCCAACTCTGCAGTCTTTACCACACATGGCTGGAGCATCTTCAAGCTTGATCTCCACATGTTGGAATGAGCTAAATATGATCCTTTTAAAGCAACATTTTGTATGCAACTATTTCAGAAGACTAAATGATACGGTTTAGCAGCTGTTATGCCTAGTATAATTATTCAGAAAAGTATTCAGACAAAACAGGTTTTTCAGATAAAAGGGGTGTGGGAACACTGACGCAAAATAGAGTTTGGCAAAACATGGAGATAAATGCATGCATGCAACATCCTGTGGCATGTTCCAATGCAGCCCTGAGAGGGGGCACAAGCCAGAGTTCTCTCTCACGCCAGTCCCAAGCCTGGGTAAATGCAGAGAGTTGTGTCAGGAAGGGTATCCGGTGTAAAACCTGTGCCAAGTCGATTATGCGGATCATCAATGTGACTTCCAAAATGAATTGGTCGAAGCCCGGGTTAACAACGACCGCCATCAGTGCTGTTAACCAACAAGGTGCTGGTGGAAACTGAACGACTGTTGGTTGAAGAAGGAGAGGCAAGAGGCGTGTCCATAGGCAGAGAGAGAGAGAAGAGGAAAGGCATAAGTCTAGGACTGAGAGTAGGGACTTTGAATGTTGGAATTATGACAGGAAAAGGTAGAGAGCTGGCTGACATGATGCAGAGGAGGAAGATGGACATACTGTGTGTTCAGGAGACCAGGTGGAAAGGTAGCAAGGCTTGAAGCTTAGGAGCAGGGTTTAAGCTGTTTTATCATGGTGTGGATGGGAAGAGAAATGGAGTCGGAGTCATCTTGGTAGAGGGGTTGGTCGGGAATGTTCTAGAAGTGAAAAGAATGTCAGACAGAGTGATGAGTCTCAAGTTAGAAATTGAAGTTCAATGTTGTTAGTGCTTATGCTCCACGGGCAGGATGTGAGCTAGAAGAGAAGGAGAGATTCTGAAGTGAGTTTGATGAAGTGATGCAGAGGCAGCCCATCCCACGACTCCGGGAAAGGGCAGAGTACACCGTGGACAGCTCGCAAGGCCATCGCAGGGCAGAAACACGCTGACGGCTTTGCAGCCTACTCATGTCGAAAGTCAGCAATGGTTCTTTTACAGCCTCACACCAAGACAGTGAGAGACATGGCCAGCCTTTGATAACCCAATTAGCTGCACTGGGGAGACAGTGACAACCCGTGGAGAGTGGGGCTTGAACCCCCAACCTTAGGATCATTGATCCAGCACCTTTTACTGCCAGGCCACCACTGCCTCCGTAGCCTGGATTTGATGAATGTCAAAACAATAATAACTACCAGAATAAACACCGCCAAAAGGAATGTGAGGCGGTCAGCAACGGGATAATGGTCTGAGGCGGTCTTTCACAATGTGGACCCCTCATTTCAGTGTTAGATAACATTGAATCCATGCTAGACAACAGTATGCTCCTATGTGGCAACAGTTTGGGGAAGACCCTTTCCTGTTTCAGCATGACTGTACCCTCCACACAAAACGTCAAGCACAAGATGTCTACAGAAAACCAAAAGGTTGAACTGGAAGTTTGATTGCAAAAGACAGACTTGCTCATAAAATATCAGTCCCTCAACTCCCATGAACGCATTTCAAAAAAATCTCTGAAGTCAATTTAAAACTAGTTTCACACCTCTCCTGAAGATTATTATTGTTGTGATGTAGCAAAGGGAGCATAACTTCATACGAATACCCATGGATTTAAACTAAGATGTTCGGCAAGTTCATAAATGTGATGGCCAGGAGTCCACATACGTTTGTGCTCATATGGTGTAGCATAATTTTATTCTTTCTTCCAGAAGAGAGAGGAGCATAGGGTGACTTATAAAAGTGGAGGTAGGAGCACACAGGTAGACTACATCTTGTGTAGGCGATGTAATTTGAAGGAAGTCAGTGACTGCAAAGTAGTAGTGGGTGAGAGTGTTGCCAAACAGTATAGGATGGTGGTGTGCAGGATGATGCTGACGGTAAGAAAGGTGAAGAAAACAAAGGCAGAGCAGAAGACAAAGTGGTGGAAGCTGAAAAAGGAAGAGTGTCGGGTTGTCTTCAAGGAGGAGTTGAAATAGGTTTTGGGTGGTCAGGAAGTGCTTCCAGATGACTGGACAACTCCAGCTTATGTGATCAGGGAGACAGGTAGGAGAGTACTTGGCGTGTCCTCTGGAAGGACAGTAGATAAGGAGACTTGGTTGTGGAATGAGGACGTGCAGGAGTGTGTACAAAAGAAGAGGTTAGCTAAGAAGAAATGGGACATTGAGAGGACTGAAGAGAGTAAACAGGAGTACAGGAAGACACAGCGTAAGGCAAAGGTAGCGGTGTCAAAGGCCAAACAGAGGGCATATGCTGACTTGTATGCTAGGTTGGACAGTAAGGAGGGAGAAAATGATTTATACCGGTTGGCACAGCAGAGAAATAGAGATGGGAAGGATGTGCAGTAAGTTAGAGTGATTAAGGACAGAGTGGGAAACATGTTGACTGATGACAGAAGTGTGCTGGGACGATGGAAAGAGTAATTTGAAGAGCTTATAAATGAGAAATGAGAGAGAGAGAGAGAGAGAGAGAGAGAGAGAGAAAAAAAGGAGTAGAAGAGGTGACTGTTGAAGACCAGGAAGTAGCAAAGACCAAAGAGAAGATTTATGGACGTGGTGAAGGAGGACATGAAGGTAGTTGGAGTAAGAGTAGAAGATACAGAGGATCGGGTGAGATGGAGACGGGTGGTTTGCTGTGGCGACCCCTGAAGGGAAAAGCCGAAAGGAAAAGAACAAGAAGGAAGGAGACAGTGTAGCATAATTTTATGAAGACTTCATGCATAATGATTTAAGATTTGTTTGTATATATTACATGGGAATAGCACGATTTGATTGGTCTCAGGATCAAAAAAATTTATGAGTGGATAATGCTTATCCAATCAGGCGATGACCATCATTTGGAGACAGTGGTGTCATAATTATTACACTTTAAAATAGAAAAATAACTATAAAACATTCTTGTGTTTTGAAATAATATGGACTGTACTAGGATTTGAACAAGTATGGTCTGCTCAATGTACAAGCTCATCTGATCGGCCTCCATCATGGTTAATATATGTAAATATAAATAACAGAAATCTCATTTTAGTTTGCTTTCTTTCTTTCTTTTTTATGCACAAAGTACATACAAATGAAACTGGAAAAAAAAAAAAAGATACCATTACACAACACACTTTTTTTGCTTATATTCCTGTGGAGTATGCTCTATAACAATTACTCACCCCAGGCTCAGTGGATGCCACTGAACTGAATAGCTCTTTTCATCTTCCATCTCAAGAACTATTGGGCGACAACCACATCACCTTTACTGCACTGATTAATTACAGTCATGTAATAACACCCCTTGTTATTGGTGTTGGAATAAATTATCATGGTTATATAGTGGGACAGCGGTGACCTAGTGGTACAGGTGCTGGATCAATGACTAAGGTTTGGGGTTCAAGCCCCACTCACCACCAGTTGTCACTGACCCTCCCCAGTGCAACTAACTGGGTTATCAAAGGCCAGCCATGTCTCTCACTGTCTATGGTGTGAAGCATGTAAAAGAACCACTGCTGATTTTCGAGAAGAGTAGGCTGCAAAGCCGTCAGCGTGTTTCCGCCCTGCGATGGCCTGGCGAGCTGTCCAGGGTGTACGCTGCACTCGCCAGGAGCCGGCTGGGATAGGCGCTAACCTCCCTGCGACCATAATTAGGATTAAGCGGTTACAGAAAATTGTTACATAGTGACAACTGTGCAAAGCAGATCATTCAAAAAGCCACAGTTGATATAAGGTCACTAGTGTGATTATTTGTGGGCTAATTGTTTTGGTTTGAAAAAAAATGCTGCTGCTGTGCATGCCGAACAAATCATACACAACACCATCACCTATCTCTCTTTTTAAAATACAATAAAACTGGTACAACTGTGATAATTAACAATCTGCAAAAGGTGAGGTAGATATCTCTGAAAAGTCCCAAAGACAGAACAACATCCACCAAGCATGACGCAAATAATTGTTTTAATATATACTACACAGAAACATCAAAAAAGAATAGACTGAATTTCAAATTGTAGTTTATTTTAAATTCGATGGGCGCAGGTGAGCTCAGTGCACACACACACATGAGCAGGTATTGATAAGCCTTAAACGGCATCTCTTTTAAATCTCGTCAACCAATCTAATATATACTATGCAAAGGAAGGACAAGCTAACTGGGAACGTTATATTTGTACATATATAGTTTACAACAGAGGCAGACCATGTGATCTCCAAGCATAGAGGTAAACTCAGTAATTGCTCAACAAAACACTGTTATACCCCCATTTCACTGGAGCGCGGAATGTAAGGATCATGGCGGAAAGGCGCGGAACGCACTCTGCTGAGGAGATTCGGCATTTTTACATGGTAAATGGGTCAAAAACCTATGGGAAAAATTGCACCTTCGGAACACCTTCTGAACGATCACGGAATGTGCGGAAAGGACATGGAAAGACCGCGGAACAATGTCGGAATATATGCGTAAAAACGCTCAGATCACCTTTGGAACCAGTGCGGACAGCAAAGAAAGACCTTTAGATAATTCACGGAACTTTCACCAAACGGATGGAACGTTTGTGGAACAACCGCCGCAGTACTCCTTTTTAAAAGGAAGATCTACGGAATGATCGTGGAACAGGCGGAATGTTCACGTTCAACACGGAATGACTGAGGAATACCCGGCGTAACCACGTTTCAACGAGGGGGGGGAAAAAAAAAAAAAAAAAGGCAAAGATCAAAGGATTTGCCCCCGATTCCACCTATAAATACGTGGAATGACCAAGGAAGCTCATTCTCTCATTCATACTACATGTTTATAATGTACAATAAATTTTAATTTTAACATATGTTTGTAATGTGCAATATGTTTCTAATTTACAATAAATTTAAAATATGTTAATATGTTTAATATCAATACATTCCTTTTATTTGCACCTCAATCATGCCAGGCTAAAAACCATGCACACAAGTCCAAACCACAGTGATTATAACTTTATTACATGAACAGGAAAAATAAAATTAATGAACTGGAATAATTTATAGTGGAAGTAACTTCCTTGAGTGTTCCGCAAGTCTTCCGTTTTATCCGCAACCATGCCACAAACGTTCCGCATCTATTCCGCAAACCTTCCGTGAGTACTACGTGGGGATTCCATGGCCGCTTTTGACCACCCGGAAGAAGGAGGACTGTTCGCGGAACGTTCACGAAAGACTTGCGGAATAAAAGGAACGATCACAGAACGTTTGCGAAAAGGACGAAATGTTTGCGGGTGGACTGCGGAATGTGAGGGAACACTGTCAGAATTTTTTTCCGTGAACGTGCTTTTGAACATGTTCAAAAGCACGTTCGCGGAAGATTTTGGCCTGACAGAAGAGGAGGAATACCTTCGGAATGGTACGGAAGGACATGGAAAATGACGGAATGACTGAGGAACGACTGAGGAACGTTGGAGGATGACTACGGTTTTGCTTCTGCCAGTCTGCCGTGCTCCAGCGAAATGGGGGTATTAGCTACAGATTTAACATACTACAGAAAACAAATGTGATTAAAAAAATGCACCAGAAAGGTATTTTAGTTGTTTTACTAATCAAACACAATAAAATGGTTTTAGGTATTAATGTTTTCAAGAACATTCCAGACTGCCTGGTATACAGTCTGCACCCGATTGTGTTTGTGAGGGTCAATTCCATCACATAAAGCTAATTTCTGGAGGTATCTCTGCAGTGCCAGTCGGGGAACATGAAAGTAATTAGAGCTATTGCATCAGCCTGCGTCCTTTAAAAAAAGGTAAAGTCCATTGAGCTTTTTACACCCGAGCCAGTGTGAGCCTAGTGGCTCATTGGATCGGTGCTTATCTCCGTTTTCCATAGCGTAAAGCGACTAGGAGTTCAACTCCTCCTGGATGGGACGCTATTCCATTGCAGGTTACCTTCCCAGTACATTTTTACTGGTACCCATTTATACTGCTGGGTGAACAGAGGCACACTTGTGGTTAGGACCTTGCCCACGGGTCTTCGCACAGTGGGGGTCTAACTGGGATTCAAACCCCCAACCTCCCGATCATGAGCCCAGCACCCTAACCACTGCACCACCGGCCCCGGTTTGTTTAGTAATTGTGACTTTAAATATTTAGTTGACAATATTCCGTAGTATGTGCGAAAGCCAGTTTGTACCTTTGCATGATACCACACATTTAGGACACTGTTAGGTCTTCACAGCAGACAGCAGTATTGCCCTGTTTTATGTGATGGTATCCAAATTCTGCAGAATCAGTGCTGATCGAGGATGCTCGTTTACTTAACTCGGTTCTTTTCAGTGTTCCAGTCCAAACTGTACCAGACCCATGACTCAGCACTTTTTGTGTGTCCCCCCCCCAAAAAAAGCAACTGTTTTGCTACACACACTGCACTCCAAATATCTTGATGATCTGAAAGTGTCTTGATTAAGGATCAATTTGTGGACCACGTAATTGATGCTTTATAAATAAGGTGCCAAGTATGAAAACAAAATCTCTTGGAGAGTGCAAACTCTGACAAGTCCAGCACCCAATGGTACCCAATTTTCAACAGGTGGACAGAGGCTCACTGATGGTCAAGACCTTGTGTAGGGGTATTAGCACAGTTGGGGTCGAACATGGATTTGAACCCATAACTGTGAATGATATTAATTACGAACCCAACACCCTGACCATCAGTGAGCCTCTGTCCAGCACCCAATGGTACCCAGTTTTCAACAGGTGGACAGAGGCTCACTGATGGTCAAGACCTTGTGTAGGGGTATTAGCACAGTTGGGGTCGAACATGGATTTGAACCCATAACTGTTAATGATATTAATTACGAACCCAACACCCTGACCATCAGTGAGCCTCTGTCCAGCACCCAATGGTACCCAGTTTTCAACAGGTGGACAGAGGCTCACTGATGGTCAAGACCTTGTGTAGGGGTATTAGCACAGTTGGGGTCGAACATGGATTTGAACCCATAACTGCGAATGATATTAATTACAGACCCAACACCTGACCATCAGTGAGCCTCTGTCCAGCACCCAATGGTACCCAGTTTTCAACAGGTGGACAGAGGCTCACTGATGGTCAAGACCTTGTGTAGGGGTATTAGCACAGTTGGGGTCGAACATGGATTTGAACCCATAACTGCGAATGATATTAATTACGAACCCAACACCCTGACCATCAGTGAGCCTCTGTCCAGCACCCAATGGTACCCAGTTTTCAACAGGTGGACAGAGGCTCACTGATGGTCAAGACCTTGTGTAGGGTATTAGCACAGTTGGGGTCGAACATGGATTTGAACCCATAACTGCGAATGATATTAATTACGAACCCAACACCCTGACCATCAGTGAGCCTCTGTCCAGCACCCAATGGTACCCAGTTTTCAACAGGTGGACAGAGGCTCACTGATGGTCAAGACCTTGTGTAGGGGTATTAGCACAGTTGGGGTCGAACATGGATTTGAACCCATAACTGCGAATGATATTAATTACTTAGACCCAACACCTGACCATCAGTGAGCCTCTGTCCAGCACCCAATGGTACCCAGTTTTCAACAGGTGGACAGAGGCTCACTGATGGTCAAGACCTTGTGTAGGGGTATTAGCACAGTTGGGGTCGAACATGGATTTGAACCCATAACTGCGAATGATATTAATTACGAACCCAACACCCTGACCATCAGTGAGCCTCTGTCCAGCACCCAATGGTACCCAGTTTTCAACAGGTGGACAGAGGCTCACTGATGGTCAAGACCTTGTGTAGGGGTATTAGCACAGTTGGGGTCGAACATGGATTTGAACCCATAACTCTGAATGATATTAATTACGAACCCAACACCCTGACCATCCGTGAGCCTCTGTCCAGAACTATATGGTACCCAATTTTCAACAAGTGGACAGAGGCTCACTGATGGTCAAGACCTTGTGTAGGGGTATTAGCACAGTTGGGGTCGAACATGGATTTGAACCCATAACTGCGAATGATATTAATTACGAACCCAAAACCCTGACCATCAGTGAGCCTCTGTCCAGCACCCAATGGTACTCAATTTTCAACAAGTGGACAGAGGCTCACTGATGGTCAAGACTTTGTGTAGGGGTATTAGCATAGTTGGGGTCGAACAGGGATTTGAACCCATTACTGTTAATGATATTAATTATGAACCCAACACCCTAGCCAATATACCACTGGCTGCACCCCTCCCCCCAATAAATAAATAAATAAATAAACACTTAAAGAAAAATTCCTGGATCCCAAATTTGAGCCGAATTGTCCACAAATTGTCTATAAAATTCTAAGAGTCTTTCCACACCTCAAGTAGAAATTTTATGAAAATCCAAACACAACATTTTTGCATACCACTAACATACTGTACTACCACACACACAAACCGAAGGTAAACACAGTGTCCCAGTTGGAGGTCATATAGTTCAGAGAAGGTCTTCTGATTTTGGACTGCTGTGTTGTTCTTCATTAGAGAAGTTTCAGCCCTATATCAAACCCAGGTTGTCCAGCCATGTGTGTAGGTGTTATGAAAATATAATAGGATTAAATAATAAAAAAGGAAATAATAAAAAGGTGGAGAAACTTGTTCCATTTGTACTTACTTTTGTCCTTCCATTAATCCTGTAGTTCCCCAGTTTTCCATTGCAGTGTCGGACAATATCGTCCATGCGGCTCATCAGAACCGAGATCTTCTCACATCCAGGTTCCTTCCCCTGGATCCACGTGATCTTATCTCCTCGTATGTCTTTAGTGGAATCACTTCTCTGACTGACCAGCTGTCCATCTGTAAACTCCCCGGATTTGTAGAGCGCACGGACCTCTTCCAGGACACCGAGCCCGAGATCATCTCCGAGGAAGTTGTCCACCACGCAGATGCCGTGTTTATTCATGCAAGGCCCGATGTAGTCCGTGGCGAGTTTGTGCTGAGGAGCCATGTTGTGTCCGTTCGAGATCTCCTCGGGCTCGCACACGCTCTCGGGCCCACTCGGAGGCCTGTTCAGGGCGATCCTCCTGTCGGTGTCCACGTGGGCTTTGCTCGACCTCTTCTCCGAAGTCGCTTCGCGGCCTGTTGTTTTGTTCTTGCGCGACGGTTCCGGTTCCTTGTCCTCCCCGTGATCTCGGCCCGCTTGCGCCGGCTCTGTGCAGTTGTTGTTCTCGGCCTGCTTGCAGACCTGCTTGTGTTTCTTCCAGTCCTGTTTCTGGTGATCTTTACTGCAGTAGAACGAGCTGCGGCATCGACCACACTTCATAAGGTTCTCCATCTTACCGCACAGCTCACAGTACTGCCGCTCGTGCTCCGTCTCTGCCCCTGCAGCGTCCATGACTCCACACCAGCCGCTGCTCGGTTTCTTCTGCTGCTCCTGTTGTCGCTTCCTTTTCTCTCGTACTGCACTGTTACCGACTCAAACCGATACCGAACCCCAGCATCGCACCAGTCCGCTCGGTTAACTCAACGACGGCGCCCCCCAGACGCCTCAACTCAGCCCGTTGAACCTCTCCCCGAGTCCCGCGGTGCAGAGACACATGGCGCCGGTCGCCTGATCCTTTATTTTCATACCTGCACGTCCGCCTGAAGTATAGTCTCATGACGTAACGCAAAGGGGGCGGGGCGAGGAGTCAGTCTGATTATCCAGCTCTGGGAAAGTGAAGAAACAAAACAAAATTACTGTACCGGGTTTACTATCGTATTACTTCCGGGTTAATCCCGGGTTGTGTATTCACACGTGTCTGATTTGTCTGTGAGCAGAATTGTACTGTATTAAAACTACTGAACCTGTTTTCACCAAACTTGTTAGAGGGACATGGACCTGGACTTTTAGAGTGGGTGACCCCCCCCCTCCCCCCCGCGCGACCACCACATTCTGCGAAGTAGAATCAGGATCAATTTTTCAAAAACAGGCAAAAACACTCATTCGAGGTCATTTCAGTGTCTTCTTCCTGTTTTAGTTATTTTTTACTAAATTGACCAAGAGTGTTTAATCTTGAAAGACTCACATGGAGATTGAAAATTAGATTTTTATGGTTTAGTTTTTACATTTTTTAAATCATAACAGGTTCAAATGAGCTCCAGCTACACGCATAAACAGGTGCATAAGAGTATCTCTTTAACTGTCTTAAAGAGTTTCAGTATAATACGCAGACACAAAGAAAAACAAATAAAAATGAGATTGTTGCTGTTTATTCTTGATATTTTTAGAATATGACTGGGGCAGTGTCGGTGAGCCATGTGCATCGAGCCAGGCTGAGCACTGTGCTACTAACCATGTTTGTTTAGCGTACACTATGCTTTGTAAAAGTTTTGTAGTATATTTACTAATTTATTAATAACTTGGTTTATTTTATAGGCCAGTTTTAGCCAAATGTTGAGGTTCTCCCTGGGAGTAACGAGGATGGATAGGATCAGAAATGAGTATATCAGAGGGACAGCCCACGTAAGATGTTTTGGAGACAAAGTCAGAGAGGCTAGATTGAGATGGTTTGGACATGTACAGAGGAGGGATAGTGAGTATATTGGCAGTAGGATGCTGAGGTTGGAACAACCAGGCAGAAGGCCTCGAGGAAGACCGAAGAAGAGATTTATGGATGTGGTGAAGGAAGACATGAAGGTCGTTGGAGTCAGAAAAGAAGATGCGGAGGACAGGGTGAGGTGGAGGCGGATGATTTGCTGTGGCGACCCCTGAAGGGAGCAGCCGAAAGTAAAAGAAGAAGAAGTTTTAGCCAACTGTAATGATGTGCCGAGAAAAATAATAGGAAGGCAATTAGTAGGTGGCTCAAATTTTAGAGATGTGGACTAGTATCCTATTTAGTGGTAACTTTTATCCATAGCAAAATGTATAAAATCAGAAAGTAGGCTAATTCAACTGAAAAGTAGGTTAACAAAGGAAATTACTAATTGGAGATAAAGCAGAGAAAAAAGAAGGTGGAGGATTTTAAGTACTTAGGCTCAACAATCCAGAGCAATGGAGAGTGTGGAAAAGAGGTGAAGAAGCGTGTGCAGGCAGGTTGGAATGGTTGGAGAAAAGTGTCCGGTGTGATGTGTGATAGGAAGGTATCGGCAAGTATGAAAGGAAAAGTGTACAAGACGGTGTTGAGGCCAGCAATGTTGTATGGTTTAGAAACAGTGGCGCTGAGGAAAAGACAGGAGGCAGAGCTGGAGGTAGCAGAGATGAAAATGTTGAGGTTCTGTTTGGGCGTAACGAGGATGGATAGGATCAGGAATGAGTACATCAAAGGGACAGCACATGTTAGACGTTTTGGAGACAAAGTCAGAGAGGCTAGATTGAGATGGTTTGGACATGTACAGAGGAGGGATAGTGAGTATATTGGTAGTAGGATGCTGAGGTTGGAACTACCAGGCAGAAGGCCTAGAGGAAGACCAAAAAAAAGATTTATGGATGTGGTGAAGCAGGACATGAAGGTAGTTGGAGTAAGAGAAGAAGATGCAAAGGATAGGGTGAGATGGAGGCGGATGGTTTGCTGTGGTGATCCCTGAAGGGGAAAGCTGAAAGGAAAAGAAGAAGAAGCCCTATCAGTCTTGCAATCAAAATTCAATAAAATATTTGACCAAAAGTATTAAACGCATTCTCAGAAATTTATTCATGTCTTAAAATTTGGTACATAATGAGCACGGTTAATCAAAAGATTAGTGTAGTGACAGACTCTGAGCTCACTGTTTCAGACATGTAAACAAACCAGAGACAAAATGAATACTTTCTCTGTTATACGAGCAGCAAGTGAATCATTCATTTACCAGTTTCGTTTGGGTTGTTAGTACCAGTACGTATTCTATCTCCAGTGCCTGTGTATTGGATTCTTTTCTATCATGATACAGTACTGTCTTTTTCTGGGCCAGTTGTCTTCTCTTTTCACTGTCCTGCAATGTCCCTCATGCTGCACACATGCACCTTATGTGTTATAGGTTATTATGTGGAGCTTTGCAGTCTGCATTGGTGAATCAATGAAAACATTCAAACCTTTACTCAAAACTAAAAAGAACATTTACAATTTTGGCATGATAAATATATATTTTTGAATTCCAATCAAATGTAAAAATAATACTAGTACTGTTTTTGATCTTCAAACTGCTCCTATTACAAGAAGTTGGTGATGAGCACAGAAACATAGAGTTTTATTCATTTTCTCATAAAATAAGTTTCGGCTCCAGTTATCTGCCAATCAGTACCTTGTTAAGTAAAATGAGATGTACTTGTTCTGGAACCATTGACAATGGGACTTGAACCCCCAACCTTGTGATCAATAATCCACCACCAGGCTACCACTGCCCCATAAATGTCATTCATTCATTCATTTTCTGAAACGCTTAATCCTAATTAGGGTTGCGGGGAGGTTGGTGTCCATCTCAGCTACCTCTGGGCGAGGACAGAGCACACCCTGGACAGCTTGCCAGGCCATCACAGGGCAGAAACACGCTGATGGCTATGTAACTACTCTTGTCGCAAGAAAGCACTGGTTATTTTACATGAATATCCTACCTGAACCTGAATCTGAACTAATTCTTGCTCTTCTTTGACCCGCCAATGCATTTCATCAGTGACTGTGAATAAGTTGAGGGTCATGTGCCAATTTTTCTCACTCAACTCCTCCTCCTAGAAAAGGCTAGCCTGAAAAATATCTGCCTGGTTTTAAAACCAGAGGCCTGTTTCTTACAAGAAGTTTGGTGGAAAAAAGTTTAATTCTTGTCAATAAAAATATACGTTCTTCTCATCAAATACTTCAATTCTATATTATGCTGCTTTTTGTGGAATTTGTCCAGAATGCATTGTGAACGGCATTTGAGGAATAGCATGCTATCTGACTAGCTATTGCTCTAAAACCAAAAAAGAGAAGAAAGTATGATTCTTAAAAATTAAAAAGGTTCTTACCATCAAAAAACTTAATTCCATATTTTAAAGGAATTTGTCTGAAATGCTCATGCTGTGGTCAGTTTCACTGCCAGCTGACTCACACCGGCTACAATTTTCTGCTTTTTTTGATCCTGTGTAGTATACACTAAAACAATTATGCGGCCCAGACATGGTGGATGTTGCTGAATTACTTTTACATTTCCAGCATTTCGCACATACTCTTATCCAAAGCGACTTACAGAATAGCTTTAAAGTCTCTATCAGTGAATATATTTTTGTACTGGTTTGTTAGAACACAGACTAAGTGTACTGTACCGTCAGTCAAATTCATATGGTAGGTGTTGTGTGCAGGCTTTTTTTTTGTGTGGGGTGTGTGTATTTGTATACAGCATGGTGCTTAATCTAAGTATTGCTGAAAAAGGTACGTTTTCAGAGATCGTTTGAAGATACCCAGTGACTCAACTGTCCTGATGTCCAGAGAAAGTTGATTCCACCACCTTGGAGCCAGAACAGAGAAGCGATTACATGCATTTTTCCATCTTGTCTTGATAGAGGGAGGGATCAGTCTTGAGAACGTGATGCAGTGCAAGGTGTGATAAGTGCTTTGAGTCAAGAAGATGCCGATCCATTTTTTGCTTTGTAGGCAAGTGTTAGTGTTTTAAATCGAATGCGAGCAGCTACAGGAAGCCAGTGGAAAGATTGTAGCAGTGGTGTTGTGTGGGAAAATTTGGGATGATTGACAACAAGCCATGTAGCTGTATTTGGGA
This sequence comes from Plotosus lineatus, assembly GCA_024760905.1. Taxonomy (NCBI): domain Eukaryota; kingdom Metazoa; phylum Chordata; class Actinopteri; order Siluriformes; family Plotosidae; genus Plotosus; species Plotosus lineatus. Next base: position 17,064,350 of record CM045751.1, on the reverse strand, counting down.
TCATTCACAGAGGTCGAACAGCGCTCAGAGGTTGACCTGCCAAGAGAGAATTGCAGTAATCTAGTCTTGAGACGACAAGGGATTGAACAAGTATCTGAGTGGCCTTTCTGGAGAGCAATGGACGAATCCTTCGGATATTAAAAAGAAGAAATCGACATGATTGAGAAAGATTAGTGATATGAGAAGAGAAGGTCAGGCACTTATCTATGGTTACTCCAAAACTTCGTGCAGTGCCTGAAGATGAGTTCACAGCATTGTCCAAGGAGATTGCAAGATATTGATGTGGGGGTGAGTCAGCTGGGATTAACAGCAATTTAGTCTTTCTGGGATTAAGCTTCAAATGGTGAGCTACCATCCATGAGGAGATACTTGCCAGTCATGTTCAGATCCGGGCAGAAATGTCAGTATCTGAGGGAGGAAAAGAGAGAACAAGTTGAGCATAAATCTGCATAGCAGTGGTATGAGAACCCGTGTGAGGATATGACATCACCAAGAGACTTTGTCTAAAGAGAAAACAGAAGTGTACCAAAAACTGTGCCCTGGGGAATACCAGTGGAAAGTCGGCATGGAGAGGATGTGGATCCCCTCCATGTAACCTCATATGAGAGACTTTCCAGGTTGGAAGCAAACCACTGCCATGCTACACCACAAATTCCCAGACTCTTAAGGGTGGACAAGAGGGTCTTGTGATTTGATTGTGTCAAATGCTGCCAGCAAGATGAGGACTGATGACATCTTGGCTGATCCTGCAGCATGTAGCTTCTCTCTAACATCCAAGAGTACACTCTCTGTGGAATGTGCTGATTTGAAGCCAGATTGATAAGAGTGAAGGAGGTTATTCTGCAAAAGATAAAAAGACATTTGGTTATAAACAGTGTGTTCAAGAATTTTAGAAAGGAAAGAAAGAAGTGATAACGGCCTGTAGTTGCTGATGTCCAATGGATCCAGTGAGGGTTTCTTTAAGATGGGTTTTACCTTCTTTGATGGGAAGATTAAACAAATCTATGAGAAGTTTACTATCACCCAAACTCCTGCATTACACAGCATTTCCAATTTCCCTTCCCATGAAATCTATGCTGTGTAGTGCAGGAGTTGGGGTGAGAGTAACTTTCTCACAGATTTGTTTAATCTTCCCATCAAAGAAGTCAGAAAAGTCTTCAGCAGTCATGGAGGATGAGGCAGGTGGAGCAGATGGATTGAGTAATGATGAAAAGACGTCGGGAAGTTTGCGTGGGTCTTGTGCAGCAGTGTCCAACTTTTTCTTGTAGAAGGTTGTCATCAGAAGTCACATCAGATGAAAACGTGGACAGGAGAACATGGTAGGAAGCCAGATCCGATTAAAATTGAGATTTCTTCCACTTTCTCTCAGCTCCTCTCAGTTGTCTATGATTGCTTTGGAGTACCTCCGAGAGTCAAGGAGTTTACTTGACTTTTGTCGACAAAGGGCAGAGGAAATCCGGAGAAGCAGAGAGTGAAAAGAGGAAAGTGCCAGTGGCAGATTCGAGTGTTCGGAAAGAAAAGGAACCTGGGTTAGGAAGATACGATAAAGTACAGAAGAAACAGATGAAGGAGATACAGTGTGAATGAAATGGTCTCCTAAATGTCTATTCAACGTCATTCAGCTTATGTTTGACACATACCTGGTAATTATCATGAGATGTCAGACAATTCAGGTGTCTCATTTCGTGTGAACTAAATTTGTATGTAATAAAGTGTGTAATGGGTTATATATGCTGAATGATTCATCTTACACAAAGGACAGTACCTACCTGAAGACACAGTGTCAACATTTGGTGGAAGATAAGTGTTGTTCTGGGACTTGAGCTTCCAAGGAGCAGTAATCTACTGTTTAAATTTACCAGTATTATTGATATTTACACTGTTTTGAACTGAAAGGAAACGTGTACAAGACGGTGTTGAGGCCAGCGATGTTGTATGGTTTAGAAACAGTGTCCCTGGGGAAAAGACAGCATGCAGAGCTGGAGGTAGCAGAGATGAAAATGTTGAGGTTCTCTTTGGGAGTAACGAGGATGGATAGGATTAGGAATGAGCACATCAGAGGGACAGCACATGTAAGATGTTTTGGAGACAAAGTCAGAGAGGCTAGATTGAGATGGTTTGGACATGTACAGAGGAGGGATAGTGAGTATATTGGCAGTAGGATGCTGAGGTTGGAACTACCAGGCAGAAGGCCTAGAGGAAGACCAAAGAGACGATTCATGGATGTGGTGAAGGAGGACATGAAGGTAGCTGGTATAAGAGAAGAAGATGCAAAAGATCGGGTGAGATGGAGGTAGATGGTTCACTGTGGCGACCCCTGAAGGGAAAAGTCGAAAGGAAAAGAAGAAGACACTGTGTTTTGAACAGATCAGAGTTTTCCACAGGGGAACCTGTTCATAAACCCCATCTCTCCCTACCTCTCAGGACTGGCTCCAGCTTTCAGATTCACCCTGATGGATAAATGGTATAGAGATGAACAGTAGTTAAATCTCGTGGGCTTTTTACACACAAGGCTTGTGGCTTATCAGAGCAGGCGCTTATATCTGGTTTCTGTAGCCTGAAGCGACTCGGACTTCAACTCCTCCTAGACGGGACACTAATCCATCGCAGGTTACTTTCCCAGTTTTTTTTTTTTTTTTTACTGATACCCATTTATACTGCTGGATGAACAGAGGCTCACTCGTGGTTAAGACCTTCCCCAGGCGTCTTAGCATGGGGGTTTACTTGAACCCACAACTTCCTGATCATGACCCCAGCACCATAACCACCAATAATGACCAAATAACTCTTTGGGGTTATTTTGGTGACCAAGCAGTTGAAATGTCAGCAAGTAAGGTTTGAGTCTGGTGAGGGTGTATATGTGTGGAGTTTGCACATTTCCTCAATCTTCTTCTTCTTCTTCTTCTTCTTTTTCTTCTTGTTTGTGTGAATTTACTTTGGACCACTTTGGTTTCCTCCCACATACTAAGGACGTGCACATTAGACTGACTGGCTGTTTCAAATTGCCCTGGGTGTGAGTGTGAATGGTTGTGTGTGTTGGCCTGTGATGGTTTGGCAAACTGATTAGGGTGTACTGTGCCTTTGACCAGAGTTGGCTGAGATAGGCTTCAGCCTCCGTATGACCCCATCATAGGATTTAAGCAATTCAGCAAATGAATGAATGAAGTTCTTCAGTGTGGTTTTATTATAATATAACATCATGACGTATTTGTCAGACATAATTTTTTTTGACAAAGTTTGTTTTATTTTCAACATGCATCATGTTACGTCAGTGTGACGTAAAGCACCAGTTAAATCGAACGCACCAATGGGTGACAATGACTTTTATTTTGACGATATCCGACTGAAACGACCCGGAAGTACAATTAATTGATTCTCTGGTTGATGAGCATCGCTCGTGTAACAATGGTATGTTTTGTGTTCTTATAATCAATGTTAGTCTCGGCGAGGTTATGTTTTATATTTTTCAAAACATCAATTTTGTCCATGGTTTAATAATATGAACGATTTCTTAAAAGTTCTCCTCAGATTTAAAATGTTTGATCCAACGTTTTTACTCACTTCAGACTGAGCGTGTGGAGGCATATCAGCTTTTTGAAGAGTAAGTCAATGGTCGTTAATTCTGTGTATACTATATAGTTATCTCTCTCTCTCTCTCTGTGTATGAGAGTGTAGTGTGTCTGTGTGTACAGTTGTCTCTTTCTCTGTGTGAATCTCTCTCTCTCTCTCTCTCTGTAGTTCTCTGTTTGTGTGTGTGTGTCTTTGTGTTTGTGTGTATAGTTATGTTTGTCTCTCTCTCTGTGCGTGTCTCTGTGTGTACAGTTCTCTGTTTGTGTGTGTGTGTGTGTGTCTGTGTGTATCGTTCTCTGTGTTTGTGTGTGTGTGTGTGTGTGTGTGTCTCTCTTTGTGTGTGTATAGTTATGTTTGTCTCTCTCTGTGCGTGTCTCTGTGTGTACAGTTCTGTGTGTGTGTGTGTGTGTGTATAGGTTTGTGTGTCTTTCTCTGTGTGTAGTTCTGTGTTGTGTGTGTCTCGCTCTGTGTGTAGTTCTGTGTGTGTGTGTGTGTCTGTGTGTGTGTGTGTAGTACTGTTGTGTGTGTGTGTGTATAGGTGTGTGTGTGTGTAGTTCTGTGTGTGTGTGTGTGTGTGTGTGTGTGTGTGTGTGTGTGTCTCTCTCTCTGTGTGTGTGTGTGTGTGTGTGTATAGGTGTGTGTGTGTGTGTATAGGTGTGTGTGTGTGTAGTGTGTGTGTGTGTGTGTGTGTGTGTGTGTGTGTGTGTGTGTGTGTGTGTGTGTGTATAGGTGTGTGTGTGTGTATACTGTGTGTGTGTGCTCTGTGTGTATAGTTCTGTGTGTGTGTGTGTGTGTGTGTGTGTGTCTGTGTGGTTCTGTGTTTGTGTGTGTGTCTCTGTGTCTCTCTCTGTGTGTATACTGTAGTTCGCTCTGTGTGTATAGTTCTGTGTGTGTGTGTGTCTCTGTGTAGTTCTGTGTTTGTGTGTGTCTCTCTCTGTGTGTATACTGTAGTGTGTCTCTGTGTGTATAGTTCTCCCTCTCTGTGAGTGTGTGTGAGTGTCGTGTGTCTCTGTGTGTACAGTTCTCGCCGTCTCTCGGTGTAGTGTACTGTACAGTATCTTTCTCTGTGTAGTGTCAATTCAGTTTTATTTGTTTTGCGCTTTTTACACTTTCCACTGCCGCCAAAGCAGCTTACACAGTAAAACAGTGAAAGTTGGGGCTTGCAAAGTATAAAAGAATTGAAACATTTCTTATTACCCCTACACATCCCGAATGAGCAACACTCATAGTAGTGTAATGGAAACAGAAGATTTTATTATTGCTGAGTGCAGCAGACAGACTTTGGCATGGCTGGCTATGGCAGCATAAATAAAAGAGAGAGAACCAGAAGGAAGTCAGACATGAGGGCACCTGTGACATTGGGGCAATCGGCCACCCCACGGTCAATGAACCTGGGTGAGCATGTAGAGTGCGGGAGCGCCAGTATCCCAACATCACAGTTTACAAGAAGTCTCTATGCCTGAGACCCCCAGATCTGCTCCTTTACTTAATAAAAGCCTTTTAACTAAACGCTCCACCAAACTAGTACGTTTTCATCCTCGTGTTAAAAACAGGGACTGTGTTTGAGTCCCGAACATTAACCGGAAGGTTATTTCATAACTGTGGGGCTTTGAAAGAGAAAAGAGAAGCTCCACCCCTGCAGTCGTCTTCATCATTTGAGGTATTACAAAGCATCTTGCACCTTGTGATCTCAGGGGGCGTGCCGGATCATAAACGACAAGAAGTTCACCAAGATAATGTGGCGCGAGACCATTAAGTACGTTATATGTTCAAAGTAGTGTTTTATATTCGATCCAAAATTTAACTGGGAGCCAGAGCAGTGTAAATAAGGTCGGGTGATATGCTCGTGTCTTCTGATTCTAGTAACGGCTCTCACTGCTGCATTCGACATTCTGTGGGTCGTCTCTCTCTCGCTGTCTGTGGATATGTGTGTGTCTGTGGGTAGTGTGTGTGTGTGTGTGTCTGTGTCTGTCTGTCTCTCGATGGGTAGTTTGTGTGTCTCTGTTGGTAGAGTTTATGTCTGTCTGTGTAGTGTGTGTGTGTGTGTGTGAGTGAGTGTGCCTGGGTAGCGTGTGTGTGTGTGTGTGTGTGTGTGTGTGTGTGTGTGTGTGCCTGGGTAGTGTGCGCGTACCTGGGTTGTGTGTGTGTGTGCCTGGGTAGTCAGCTGATCATATCTGATGCAGATTTGCTCGTTGATCAAGTGATACTTTTACGGATTTCTGGCAAGAGTGGCGTCAGATCAGCACCACAGCTGGCTGGCCCAATTTACATACACAGTGCATCTGATACTGACCAGAATAATTTACTGAAATTATATTCACTCCGGTGATTAAAGTCCAGCTCAGTCTGTTAATGTTGATAACCGTTTCTAAAGAACGTTAATACAAGCTTGAAATAAATCCGTCCCATTTCCTCTTTATTGTTCTTTCTCTGTACTGTGAGTCTTCAGATGAAGAAGAAATCTGAGAGTGCTGTTCTGAGAATGAGCTACCAAAGCCTTTTCTGAATAAATCAATAAAGAGCCATTTATGGAAAGCTGTGAGGAAGGCAGTTTGGTCTTTAATTATATTCAACAGTATAACATATTTGACCACGTTTAATTGATTTTTTTCTAACTTTAATACAGTGGTACCTCACCTTACGATTGTCCCAGAAAACAAAAAATCCAGGTTATGAAAAACATTTTCCAAAATTTTTTGTCTCTGTATACGAAATAAGTTCTCCTTACGAAACGTGCCAAACGTGCCATTCAAACAATGCACGAGCAGCTCTCCCATTGACTTTCTTCCAACATCCTGCCCCGCTGGCCTCCCATTGGCTAGGATGGATGATGCAGTTCCCTCCCATTGGCTATCTCCCAACATCCCGCCCCGCTGGCCTCCCATTGGCTAGGAGGGATGACGCAGCTCCATCCCATTGGCTATTATGGAGCTGCATCTCCCATAATGCTTTTCGTGTAAAGGACCGAGTTACTGTTGTTTCATGAGTTTTTTTTTTGTGTGCTCATTGCAATTTTATTTCTTGACTCAGGCTTTTAACCTTCTATAAACATTTGTAAGATTATAACTGATAAGAAGACATGGTCAACACACATGCGCGCACGCACGCACGCACGCACACACACACACACACACACACACACACACGAGTCTGATTTCCAGTGCAAGTGAAAAGAAGAAACTGGCTCGTGGTATGCGGTTGAGTGATATCTCAAAGGAATATGGCCAAACCAGTCAACCATCGGTACGATATTGAAGCGGAAGGAGGTCTTAAAAGGTGTACTTTTATCATTTTTAAAGGGTTTAGGGGGTAGTATTGGAGGCCTTGGAAGGAATCACGTGTTTTGTATGTGAAATACGGTTCAATTTACGAAAAATCCAGGTTAAGAAAAAGGCTCTGGGGCGGATTAATTTTGTAAGGTGAGGTATCACTGTACACTAAAATTAAGACTATGTATACCTAATTTCTAGTAAGTGGCCCAGCCCCTCCTATATTTTATATATGTGGTCCTCAGTGAAAAAACCTGGGACACCCCTGTGTGTGTGTGTGTCTCTGTCTGTGTCTCCAGGTGGTGTGTGTATGTATCTCTGTATGTAGTGAGCGTGTTTCTCTGGGTTGTGTATGTGTGTGAGAGTATTTCTCTCTGTGGCTAGTGTGTGTGTGTGTGTGTGTGTGTGTGTGTGTGTGTAAGTTCTTTTTGTGTGTAGGTTCTCTGTGTGTTGGTTTTTCTCTATATGTGTGTAGTCTCTCTGATCTCTCTCTCTCTCTCATATAACTGTGTGTGTCTGTGCTTGTATATATTTCCTCTTTGTGTGAGACTGTGCTTTTTTATATTTTGTGTGGGTCTAAACATAGTTGGCTTCTGTTTCTGTACAGAGGCCATGAGGCTTACCTGAGGACTGGTCCGCATTATGATTTTGATCAGTACAAACAGCTGGTTCATGAGATCACCAGAGCTTTCTGTGGACTCTCCAAAGAGGTTCTACAGATTAAAGAACGTCTTCACCATGACTTCGACCGACCAGATCTCTCCGAGCATATCGAGAATCTACAAATCAAAGAGAAACAGAAACTGGAATTGGTGTGTATTTGGGGTTGTTTGTTATTCCTGTTGAGTGGTGGTTAAATAATATATCAGTACGGTTGTTTAGCATGAAAATCTGAAAATTCTGCAAAAGCACAATAGACAAGACAGACAGACAGACATTTTATTGAATAAAAGGCCATTAGCCCAAAATACAGACAAAAGGAATAAATGAAAGCATGAACTATTGTTGTAGATCAGTTGAATTTCTGATTTTCTTAACAAGGATAAGAAATTTGCATAGGTTACGGATTGCATTAACATCAGTTGATGACATAATATTAATAAAACTGTGTTGTGATAAGAGGTAGTTCAAATATTTACTTCATAATGTATTTCTTATACCCGTGTAGCCTTTGCAATAAAGTACTACATGGATTTCATCTTCAATTTCATAGATATTGTTTTTCTCACATAAAGGACAAAATCTTAAATTATAAGGAAGATTTTTATATCTACCAGTCTCAGTGCAAAGTTTGAAAGTACCACATTGAAAATTTCCTAAATAGATTTTCAGATAAGATGCTATATCTGAGTTAATGTATGTTTCAACATTTAGAAGGGACTTGAACAGTAAAGAGGACTTGGATGTGTTTTGTAATGATGAATGCCAATTTTGGAAGAGATGATCAGATAACCTCTGCTTAAAAACTGAAATAAAAATATCAACATCATCAATATCCTGTGATACCCAAGTGAAACCAAACCCCAGTCTGAACAAAATATTTTTAATATACGATGCCCATGTTGTGCGTCCAGACTCATCTAATGCCTTCAGCATTAAATAGAACTGGTGAGGTCATCTAGAACTTGGACGTCTTAAAAGTCTACACCAGAATTTAACGGCTCTTGTCATAGAAGTAATTTGTAGGGAGAACCTGCCACATTCACCTAGAACCATATTATTACAACAATTTTTGCCAACTTTCAAGAAATATTTACAAGTTTTTATTTGTATTTGCTCAATAATTTTACAATAAGTGGTACCCCAAATTTCTGAACCATAACATAATATGGGTTTAACCATAGCATCAAATATTTTAAAAAGATCTAAAAGGAAAATAGGATGGATTGGCTGAATTATGATGTAATGGAGTCAGATTTATAGAGCATCACACACGCATGTATGTGGACCGCCGATTTCCACGAAGTAGGATCGACCCCCCCCCCCCCTCGACTGATGTACACATACAGTAAAACCTCCGCTGACGAACGCTTAAGCTCACGAACTTTTCACGTCAAGAACATTAAATTTGCGAGCATATAGTCTCTGCTGACGAACTAGTTTTCGGCGGACGAACCAAACCACGCGGTCGAACAGCGCCACGGTGGCGGCCACGAGAAGCTGACGCACGCTCACGGCGTCCCAGTTCGTCACCCCCTTTCTTTGAATGCGGAAGTGATTTGTGTTTGATAGACATTTTGGACCATATCGAGTGTACTTTTGCTATTATGGGACCGAAAAAGACCCCACCACAGGTTGAGTTACCTACAGTCCTTATGGTATGTGACTCTCCTTCCAAACAGTAAGTCCCTCCCTCCCTCCTCCTCCCACTCCATTCCATCAAGCCATCAACTCCCATCACAAAGGTAAATAAAACGTTTTATTATATACAGTACAGTTTATTTCTTTAATTGCAATACAATAGCACATTTATTATACATAAGATAAGGTATATTTTTGTGTAGTTTTAAGGCTTATTTAGTAGAAAATTATGTTTTATGGGGACCTGGGAACGGATTATTCTCATTTTAATGGTTTCTTATGGGAAATAAATGTTCGGAAGACGAACTTTTCGCCTCACACACACTTTCTGGGAACCAATTATGTTCGTGAGCTGAGGTACCACTGTACATCTATTTGTGTATATAATATTAATAAATACATATTCAATGCTCCAAATTCTGATAATAAACATTCAAAAATAATGCATAAGATGTAAATAAAATATAAATACACACACATACATGCTGAGATGCGCACCTCACATAAAAATGTAAGTTTTGTGGGTTGTTTTTTTTTATTTTTGTTTGTTTAGGGTTTTTTTTCTTCATAATTGGCCTTGTTTTGCGTCATTTTCCCCTTAACTTTTCCCCTATTTTTCCTTAATTTCCTTATTTTTAAAATTTTTTCGATGAGTATTTTTGAAAAACTCACGATAAACTGAAGAATCTAGCGAGATCTCTGCCTCAGACAGTTATGGATGCTCATGAGCTTTGATTCCTCGGGCAGCACTGTATTAAAAGCAGATATGCTTCCTATGTGGAACTCGCTGCGTGAGCTTCGGAAGCCTTCCAGAAATCATTACGAGTCTGATGGAATGAGACTCGTGGTACCATTTCGGCATAGTAGCACATGGACAGTCGTCCCTTAATTTGATGCTGCAATAATGTGTTGTTTGAATTGAATGAACCTTATTAAAACAAGAGTTTAAATGGGTTTACTGGATGACTGAGGACTTGTATAATGCAGGTTATTGTACATTTAATAATAGTTAATGTAAAAATGAATCTTATTACAGACTGCAAAACTACAACTTGCCAAGCAGAGTGCACAAGATCATCCAGAAGATCAGAGCTATCAGGAGAAAGTTCAGGAGATCAAACACGAGTAAGTGTGGCACGATCATTATACCTTATTTATCAGTGTACACTGCCTTCACCAGACTTACAGTAAGATCGTGTCTGGAATCCAGTGAAGGAAAACAAGTTTTCAAACACTGGGGTTTTGTTTTAATATACTTCCACTGCATGCGGCAATTAAAAATTCACACACAGTGATCGTTATTAATATCGGTCTCAAGCAGTCAGTCTCCTGAATGATGGGGCTCACAGGTGGTTTATGAAACACTTGGATTTTCACCAATTACAGGGTGAGAGTGATTGCCGAGTAGTGATAAATATGGCAGCTCAAAATGATTACCACGTCCACCTCAATGCAACAATGTGCTGGGTTTGATTCCCAGCTCGGACATTTGTGTGTGGAGTTTGCATTTTCTCCCCGTGCTTGCATGGGTTTCCTCCCACAGTCCAAAAAAACTTGCACAGTAGGTTAATTGGCTATTCCACATCTCTCCTCGGTGTGAGTGTTGACCCTGTGATGGCCTGGCGATATAACCCGCACTCGCCCAGAGTCGGCGGAGATGGGCGCCAGCCTCCCCATGACCCTAATTTGGATTAAACAGATCAGAAAATGAATGAAAAAAAAAGTTTTTGAGTTGCTTTCGTAAGTCTGCCGTGCTCCAGTGAAATGGGGGTATAAGTTAACATGGTGCATTCTAAAAAAAAAAAAAAAAAAATCTGGGCCGGTGGTGGGCTCATGATCGGGAGGTTGTGAATTCAAATCCCACTGAGACCCCCACTGTGCTAAGACCCCTGGGCAAGGTCTCAACCACAAGTGTGCCTCTGTTCACCCAGCAGTATAAATGGGTACCAGTAAAAAATATACAGGGAAGGTAACCTGTGATGGACTAGCGTCCCATCCAGAAGGAGTTGAACTCCTGGTCGCTTCATGCTACGGAAACCGGGGATAAGCACCGGCCTGGTGAGCCGCTAGGCTCGGGTGTAAAAACCCAACAGACTTACCTTTTATTCTAAAAAATGAAACTTAACATTTAAAATAAATATCAATCAAATCAATGCATGTGTGAAAATGGTTCCTCCTGCTTGCATAAACAACTCGCTCATTATTCAAATCGCCATTTTATATCCGTACCATCAGGGAAGAAGAAGTGCATTGATGTGATAACCTGCTCGTTCAGTATATTCAGGTCATCAGCTGCTTCGTTTTATTGCCGCATTAATATTGTTGAGCCACGACCGGAACAACCGGAGCAAGAATGCCATGGAGATTACATGCTGTGATCGGGGATAAATGTGCTCAAACAAAACATTCGAACACAGATTTTCTTTTGGCTTTCAGTGTACAACAAGAAATCAGTAATTATTTTAAATCATGTAATTTGTTATAAGCAGACTATCTTGTTTTGTATAAATCTCAAGTGAAATGCCTCACTGTTGTTTTCTGACTTTGTGTTTTTCAGCATAATAAAAACAAAGGAGTCTTTGAGTGAAATTATGCAGGATTTTAAATACAACTCAGAAGATGCAGAGTGAAACAGAGACTCATTACCAAGATGGACATGACTGGATTTGGCACTAGTGACCAAGGTTGTGCTTCAGTCATAAAATGTTGCTGTTATATGATTGTGAGAATGAAATGTGGAATCAATTCTGACAAGAACGTATACAGTGTATGTATGTATGTATGTATATGTGTGTGTATGTATGTATATGTGTGTGTGTGTGTGTGTATATGTATGTATATGTGTGTGTGTGTATGTATGTGTATATATATATATATATATATATACATATATATATAATAGGGATCCCTTGATACTTTGCGCTTTAATTCATATGGCTTCAGTGCATCACGGTTAAAAAAAAAAAATTTATCTAATTTAAAAAATCAGGAAATTAAGGAAGAATAGGGAAAAAGTTAAGGAAAATGCCACAAAAACAAGGCCAATTATGCAAAAAACAACAACCCCCTAAACCAACAAAAAAAACGACCCAAAATCTCCCATCAAAACTACTTACATTGTTGCATCTGTGTGCACGCGTGCGTATGCATGTGTGTCGTCTTCTCATGCAATACCATCTGTATGTGTGCATTTATATTTTATTTACATCTTGTTATTTTTTTTAATGTTTTTAAATTATTATAAGCATTTATATCATTGAAAGTGTTTATTGATATTATATACATATATAGATGTATGTATACGTCGGATGGGGGGGTGATCCTACTTTGCGGATTTTGATGGCCGCGTGGGGATCTCGGTCCCAATTAACCGCAGAAAGTGAGGGGTCCCTGTGTGTGTATACTGCATTGTGATGCGGCGGAGGGAAGCACGTATGACCTTGTGGAACATGCTTTTCTGGAATAGTGTATGAGAATTAAGTGCAATTGCACCTCCAGTCCAGTAGTTGGCAGTGTTTCTCTCATTGTTGCCCTATGGTGTAGCAGTTTTTCGCACTAGCAAACGATATGAAGTGCAGTAAACAACCCCTCAAGAAATAACACTGAAAAATTTCGAACAGGAACGAAGAGAAAGGTGGAGTGAGATGGCGATATTAAGAGATTAATAAGTTGAATGAGTTTAAATAAGGATGTATTTTTAAATTTCAGGCACATTGGTGCATTTTAAATCTTTTCTGTTACAGATTTAAAAAAAACAATGTTCATGAAGTTTTTCTTTATTGCAAGTTGATCTATATTTCTTTTTTGTTTTTAATGTTAAAGATACAATGTTATGCAGAGGTGTACTCATAATTTTATAGTCAAATAATATTATTTATAGTCACTGTGTGTGGGGGGGGGTGTTTTTTTTTTTCTCCCTAGAGAGGGCGCCACAGAAAATAATTGAGAAGCACTGATATATAATGACAATAATTTTACAGATGTTTATATTCTCTGTGACTTTTATGTCACTCTACTGTATTGCTGTTGATAAAATACGCTGTAATGTTTTGCCCTGTTCTTCAGCCCAACCAATCAGATCTCTCCTTTTCCGAAGGTTGACATGTGATTCAGAGTGATAGGAGCAGTCAGTAAGTGTGCCCTGGTTTGTGCCCCAGTAGAGGGTGCTGTGTACTCTCTGTATGTTTTTCTGTTTAGGGAAGATTGTGCTCTTTGAGTGTTGTTGCATTCACTTGATTTTTTTTTAATTAAATAAATGACACGTGAGAGAAAGCGAGACTGTGTGGCTGTCTATCTGTCTTTCAGCAACACAGAACATTTTGTAAAACGTCCACTAGATTGCAGTGTTGTGTGCCCCACAGAATTTATAGCAAATATCCATATGAAGAACAAGCGAATATCTGTGATTTATTACAGGATCAATAATGAGACCACATGGTTGGATCCCACCAATCAGCTACCGCCAAACAGTTGTTGGTAGTGTGTGTTGGCTCTGAGATGGACTGGCTGTTTAGGTTGTCTCACCTTTTGGATATGAGGGTCAGCAATAAATGCAGGGATGAATTTTATGAAGACAAGTGTTGATTTTTTTTTTATTTTTTATTTTTATACCGCTATACAGTCATAATTTCGTTTATAGTGCAAAACACATTTACATGTGCAGTAAATAAGTGACTTCAACCTTTTTACTGCAACTCCAAAGCAAAATGTTTTTTTTTTGGGGGGGGGGTTGTTCGTACAGAGTAGCTGCACTGCCATAAGCATGTTTCTCTCCTGCGATGGCCTGGCAGCTGTCCATGGTGTACTCTGCTCTCACGCAGAGTTTGCTGAGATTAGCCCTAGCCTCCCTGTGACCCTAATTAGGATTCAGGGGTTTAGTGAATGAATGAATGAAAAACAGAAAGCTGAATTAATCAAAATCATGTGATTTTGATTTAAACCCATTAGAATCACACAAGGTCAAAGAGCATTATGCCATTTGAAAGCATGTACAGTATATGGGTTGATATCCGTTCCTAATTCTATCTATGTTTGATGTCACATTGTTTGTGAGATTACATCTTTTATCATGGGGAATGTCTATCACTGAAACTTTGTGAACTTGCTCTGCTCTTAACCTTTGACCTAGGCATTCCAAAATTAAATCATTTGTGGGACTCGGGCAGGAGAGAATCCCAACCAAGTTTGATGAAAAGCCATGCGTGGATCTTGTCAAGATTTTGTTTACAGGTAAACTGACAAACAAATACAGTACCAGTGGTTATGATCTATCTGCCAAAAAAAAAACACAAATAAAAAAGTTATGAGTTGAAACATCAGATAATGTGCAACACAATACAATATTATTTACAAGTAATTTTTTCAATATTAATTTAAATTTCAACCTACCGTCCACACTTTAACTAATTTGAGGTTGTCCCTCTGCACTCTGACTCTTCTTCTCTTCCATTTGTATCATCCGACTGCTTTGCTTTCTGCACGGACAATTTTTTTTTTTTTTTTTTTTTTTTTTTTCTCTTCTGTAGCTGATGAATGTGCTGTGCAACATCACAGATGAAACCAGCTGAATAAAGAAAGTTCTTTCTTACATCGAACTAAATCCCAGACTAGCATTTAATACATGTTATAATAATGATGTGCAGAGATTGGGGACAGGGTATCCTTCATTTTGCATATGGTGGCATAGTGGTGTAGAGCAGTGTTTCCCAACCTTTTTGAACCAAGGCACACCTTTTACATTAGAAAAGTCACGAGGCACACCACGGAACAAAAATGTTGCCCAAGTACATTTTATTGAAATATAATGAACATCCAGTCTAAACTTATTTACTCCGTGTGAACCCTGAGCCTGCTTAGTTGAACACAAAGCTGATGTTCTTGCAGGGATTGAAGACAGACACACACGAAGATCTTCCTCAACAGCTCTGAGTCGATCTCTCTCTTTTTAGTTTTTATCGCAGTCATGCTTGAAAAGCCAACCTCACAAAGATGTGTTGTAGAGAAAGGGAGCAGAATTGAAACAGCTTTGTTTGCCAGAATGGGGAACTCCTTGGCAGCAGTCAGCCAAAAAACTGTCCAAAGGTAGATCAGCAAAGATCAGTTTTAGTCCACGATTTTGTCTCAGTTCAGTTATTTCTTCCTGCTCCTGCAAAGTCATGTCCATTCCAACTGCAGTTGAGCTGTATGGGTTCCTAACCCAGTTCAGGGAATCAGTGGAAAGTTGAAGGGAAATAACATGGACAACTTCTGCTCGAGACTTTGCACATGTTTCCCTACTGTCTCGTCTCACACAGTGCAGCACTGTGGACACCCTGCCGTTTCTGGGTGTGTGGGAACGTGTCAAGGTTTGCATTTTCCACACGTTGTTTCCAGAGTTGTACCTTTTGAACGAAACCCCTTTATTTTATCTGTACTTGTGAGCAGGTTTTCATTTTGTCCTTGCATTCGTGTGTCCAGGTCATTCAGATGCTGAAATACAGGATATCTGCCAGATATGCTAGTCTTGCACACCACTCGTCACTTGACAGGAACTTGGCAGCATCATACTTCTCATTGGTCAAAAACACTTTAAGCTCCTCCCGCAGTTCATACACACGGGCTAAAACTTTGCCGCGGGACAGCCACCGGACCTCCGTGTGGAGCAGTAGCACTTTATGTTGCGCACAAAGTTTATCACGCGCACTACGTCCTTCAGTACACCGGCTAGGTCTGTCGGCAGTGTCTTGGCAACGGGTGCTTCCCGGTGCAGAAAACAGTGCGTCGCAGAGTCACTCTGTTTACGAATCCTTTGGTGTGCCCGAGCATCGCAGCTGCTCCATCGGCACAAACACTTACGCAGTTTTGCCACTGCAATCCTCCTTGTTCAAGGTAATCTGATACAGTTCGAAAAATTTCCTCCCCTGTTGTTCTTTCTGGCAATTCCTTGCAAAAAAGAAAGTTTTCAGCAGAACAGCACTGTTACTACACGCGAAGTGAAATTGGTTAATCTTCCACGGCACACCTGATGATTACTCACGGTACACTAATGTGCCGCGGAACAGGGGTTGGGAAACATCCTCTCACTGAGCCCGGGCCCGGGTTCTCGACACTGTAGAGGTTAGCGTAGTCACGTCAGAGCATGAAAGTCCCGGACTCAGTGAGAGGATGGTTCTGTTTGGAATCGGCACATTCTCCCTGTGTTTGCGTGGGTTTTCTCCGGGTACTCCACTTTCCTTCTACAGTCAGAAAACGTGCTCAGTAGGTTATGTGGCTGTTCCATATTGCCCTTCAATATGAGTGTGTTTTGGGCCTGTAAAGGTCTGGTGAGCTGATCAGGGTGTACACCACCTGCACTCAGAGTGCTGAGATAGGTTTCAGCCTCCTTGCAACCCTCGTTATTTGGCAAATGACTGAATGACACTTTTTTCCCCCCGTTTCACCGGACTACGGCATACAAGGATCGTAGCGGAAAGGCATGGAATGCAGTCGACGGAAGAGCGTCGGCATTTTTACACGGGAAAACGGGTGCAAATCCTACGGAAAAGTGGATATTCCTATACCCCCATTTTACTGCACTACGGCATGCAACAATCGTGTAGCGGAAAGTCACGGAATGTAGTCTACAGAAGAGCTTCGGCATTTTTACACGGAAAATGGATGAAAATCCTACGGAAAAGTGGAAATTCTTACACTCTCGGAACGTTCACAGCATGTGCCGGAACAGGTACGCCAAAGTTACCCCACGGAACACTCATGGAATATTTTTGCCTGCTGGAAGCATATGGAAGTGGAGGAAGACTTGAGGAATAACTACGGAATGACACGGAATGACACGGAAGATGACTGAATAATTGCGGAACGTTTGCGGATGACATTTTTGATTCCGTAAGTCTGCCGTGCTCCAGTGAAATGGGGGTATAAGTTAACATGGTGCATTCTAAAAAAAAAAAAAAAATCTGGGCCAGTGGTGGGCTCATGATCGGGAGGTTGTGAATTCAAATCCCACTGAATCCCCCACTGTACTAAGACCCCTGGGCAAGGTCTCAACCACAAGTGTGCCTCTGTTCACCCAGCAGTATAAATGGGTACCAGTAAAAAATATACTGGGAAGGTAACCTGTGATGGACTAGCGTCCCATCCAGGAGGGGTTGAACTCCTGGTCGCTTCATGCTACGGAAACCGGGGATAAGCACCGGCCTGGTAA
The DNA here is from genome assembly GCA_024760905.1 of Plotosus lineatus. Taxonomy (NCBI): domain Eukaryota; kingdom Metazoa; phylum Chordata; class Actinopteri; order Siluriformes; family Plotosidae; genus Plotosus; species Plotosus lineatus. Next base: position 17,047,028 of record CM045751.1, on the reverse strand, counting down.
GCCGCTAGGCTCGGGTGTAAAAACCCAACAGACTTACCTTTTATTCTAAAAAATGAAACTTAACATTTAAAATAAATCTATCAATCAAAATCTCAGTGGTTAGCAGGTCCACCTCACAGCATGAAGGCCTGGGTTCGAGTCCCACGCTGGGGCATTTCTGTGAGGAGATTGCATGTTCTCCCCATGCTTGCATGGAATTCCAAAAACTTGCGTGGTCGGATGATTGGCTGTTGTAAATTTTTCCTGGGTGTGATGGTAAGTGTGAATGGTTATGTGTGTGATAGCCCTGTAATGCACAAATGAACTGTCCATGGTGTACCCCTCCCAGAGTTGGCTGAGATGGGCACCAGCCTCCCCACAACCCTAATTAGGATGAAGCAATTCAGAAGATGAATGAATGGTATTACATGCTGAACTAATGTTGGCTCACTCATCTGCCAAACTATTTAGTCCCGTTAAAGTCGAGCCAATGCTTGGTGAACGATATTAATATTTTCATATTTTCAAGATGATGTTTCAGCTCAGAGTTGGCTGAGATAGGCCTACCCTAATTAGGATTAAGCAGCTTGAAAAATGAATAGAAAAATGAATATCAACCAAAATAACAAAATTTTCAGTGGTCGCTCCGGTACGCCAGAGCAAGAAGGTTCAAGGTTTGCATGTCCTTTTCATGCTTGTTTTGGTTTTCTCTGGATGCTCTGGTTTCTTCAGAGACATTCACATTAGGTCATCTATTCGAAATTGTCCATAGGTGTGAGAGTGAATGGTTGTTTGTATCTGCGTTAGTCCTGTAATAGGCTGGCGACTTGTTCAGATATGATTGGCTCCAGCATCCCCCTGCCAATGATGGAAAAGCTGTATAGATAATGGATGGGAAGCAGCACTCCCCCATTCAGGGAAGGATTTACAGTATTATAACCAGTGCATTTGCTCTGAGGCCCCTGGGGGGGTTGAGGAAACATGCATTATATCCAGTAATATACCAACAGTTCTAATTTCATCCTGTTATTTAGAAATCACTAATGGTTCGTCGGAGCATGAGTTTCTAGTGGCCTTTTGAACAGTGCGGCCATCACCAGCCTTTTTGTAAAAATGATCAGAATCCTTTTCCCTTTATTATTTTTGCTTGAATACTAAAAATGTCGCTCCAAAATAGAAAGAGAAAAGAACAGGGCAGAGTTTCCATGAACAGATCAATCAGGTTATTTTTTCCGTTCTTGTTTCCATCATTTACGGATAAGGAATACAATTATTAATTTATTAATTAAATGTAATTAATTAGGAAATTATTAATATTGAGCAATTTCTGACATTAAAAGTGGCCCCTTAATTTTTTCCATGACTGTATACATCTCATCTCATCTTACCTTTTCCGCTTAATCCGGGGTCGGGTCGTGGGGTCCACAGCATAAGCCGCAGCAGAATTATACTAGTACAAGGGATATCGTAATATTCTCTAACTCACTTACGGTGTTTAGGGTCTTGGGGGAGCTGGAGTCAATCCTAGCTGTCTTTAGACAAGAACATCCTGAACAGTCCTAATCATTGATAACACAAAACCGTTCACAAATAGGAACAAGCCAGACTACTAATATAGCCTAATGTGCATGTCTTTGCACTGGAAGGAAATTGGCGCACCCAGAGGAAACCCATGTGATACAACATGGAAACTCCTTGTCAACCAAAATGCTTGAATTCAGGACTTTCTGCTGTGAGGGAAGAGTGCTAACTGCTAACACAGCTTTATCTTAGTGTTTGGTCAGTATTACATTGAAAGGGCTGGTGAGTTTACAAAATACAGACGCTCCCCGACTTACGTTTTTAATTGGTTCCGGACGGCCGAACGTAAATTGAAAGTGAACGTAAGTTGTTACAGTGACGTGTGACATATGACGCTCATACTGTACTATACATCCATAAATACCATTACCGTATCTCATAAAACACCCCTAAATCAATTATTATAAACATAACATTGTAAAATGTTATCATTTTATCAATTATTATTATTAAAAATAATTAAAAATAATTATTATTTTTATCAAATAATATGAACATTAATTTCAAATAAATTAAATTCAAGCAAAATAATCTCAAATTGATAAATTTGAATCAAATTCACTCATCAAATATCAAATATAACCTTTAACATTCTCTATGATGCGATCTTTCTGCTTGTAAATGGTTCCGATGGTCGACGGATGGTCACATGACATGAAACTGAGCCAATTCACTTTACATGAAGCTTAAAACAGCCAATCAACACTTACAATATGTGAGGCGCTCAATAACGAAAGTAGTGCACTTGCTTGAAACAAAGCTCGGGTTATACGGACTTCCGGTCTTTTAAGGGCGCCGTTGAACTCGTTTAGTACTCAGCCTGCACTGATGTGAATCACTGATGTGAATCAGCAGAGCACAGAGTTCTCTTTCTTGGGTTTTCATTCATTTTACAACTCTCTTTGCTTCACTGAGTATGCATGCTAGATTGTGCCAATCTGAGCAGATAGTTAATTCATCTGTGCGTGTGTGTGTGTGTGTGTGTATGTGTGTATATATATATATATATATATATATATATATATATATGTGTGTGTGTGTATATATATATGTGTGGGGCAGTGGTGGTCTAGTGGATAGGGCGCAGGATCGCTGATCCAAAGGTTGGGGGTTCGAGTCCCACTCTCCACAAGGTTGTCACTGTCCTCCCCCCAGTGCAGCTAATTAGAGTTAATTCAATTAGATTTAATTCAATTGAGTACAGAGATCCCTCACTTTCCGCAGTTAATTGGTACCGAGACCCCCCCCCTTCCCGAGACCACCGAATTCTGCGAAGTAGGATCACCCCCCCCCCAAAAAAATGAGATATACGTACATGTATATGTGTATATAATATCCGTTGGGCTTTTTACACCCAAGCCATAGCGTCTCAGCAGGCCGGTGCTTATCCCCGGTTTCTGTAGCGTGAAGCAACTAGGAGTTCAACTCCTCCCAGATGGGATGCTAGTCCATCGCGGGTTTCCTTCCCAGTATATTTTTACTGGTGCCCATTTATACTGCTGGGTTGAAAGGAAAAGTGTACAAGACGGTGATGAGGCCAGCGATGTTGTATGGTTTAGAAACAGCGGCCCTGGGGAAAAGACAGGAGGCTGAGCTGGAGGTAGCAGAGATGAAAATGTTGAGGTTCTCTTTGGGAGTAACGAGGATGGATAGGATCAGGAATGAGTCCATCAGAGGGACAGCACAAGTAAGAGATTTTGGAGACAAAGTCAGAGAGGCTAGATTGAGATGGTTTGGACATGTACAGAGGAGGGATAGTGAGTTTATTGGTAGTAGGATGATGAGGTTGGAACTACCAGGCAGAAGGTCTGGAGGAAGACCAAAGAGAAGATTTATGGATGTGGTGGAGGAGGACATGAAGGTAGTTGGAGTAAGAGTGGAAGATACAGAGGATCGGGTGAGATGGAGGTTGATGGTTTGCTGTGGTGACCCCTGAAGGGAAAAGCCGAAAGGAAAAAAAGAAGATTTATACTGCTGTGTGAACAGAGGCACACTTGTGGTGAAGAACTTGCCTAGGGTTCTTAGCACAGTGAGGGTCTCACTGGGATTTGAACTCATGACCTCCCGATCATATAGCACCCTAACCACAACACCACCGGCCCCACATATATAATATCAATAAATACATATTCAATGCTATAAATGCTTATAATATCAATTAAACATTTAAAAATAATGCATGCGATGTAAATAAAATATAAATGCACACATGCAGATGCGCACCTCCAAAAATGTAACTAGTTTTGATGGGAGATTTTGGGTTGTTTTTTTGTTTTGTTTATTTCGTGTTTTTTTTTTGTTTGTTTTTTTTTTTTGTTTTTTTTTTGCATAATTGGCCTTGTTTTTGCTATATTTTCCTTAACTTTTTTTCTCTATTCTTCCTTAATTTCCTTATTTTTTAATTTGATGAATATTTAAAAAAAAACAAAAACAATGCAATGCACTGAAGCTGCATGAATTGAATCTCTCACCATAGACAGTGAGAGACATGGCCGGCCTTGGATAACCCAGTTAGCTGCACTGGGGGGGAGGGGTGTGTGTGTGTGTGTGTGTGTGTGTGTGTGTGTGTGTGGTGGAAACAGTGAGAACCTTGTGGAGAGTGGGACTCGAACCCCCAACCTTCGGGTCAGCGATCCAGCACCCTTTACCACCAGGCCACCACTGCCCAAATTCAATTGATTATTTATAGTACAATTTTTTTTTAATGAATTTCATGGTTATCTTTTTACATAAAGTACAGACAAAGGTAGCATCAATTAAATCCCGATTTAAGAATTTGATGAATCAACAAAACATTAAGTTGTTGGGTATTATGTTTGTGGATTGGATATTAAAGATCAATATTTTGGGCTGTTTTTATAATAGCTATAAATTTAGCTCAAGGTATTACACAAACTGAAAAATATGTCAGAGTGTACGAAGTAAATAGCATTCTTTGTTTTTCTTGAGACAGTGCTCTGTTGTTGAT